>OZ026510.1:11871227-12471227 GCA_964019985.1 Aurelia sp. 4 Dawson et al 2005 | reverse complement strand
ACTCATCGGCTAATTTTGGTTGGAAGTCCTCAAGCATAGATGGAAATCCTCCCACGCAGAGGCTGCAAGGTAATTTCCCCCTCTTTCGTTGTATGATTTCATTAATCCTTCAGCAATGTTGACCACAGTTTTGCTTCATTGAGCTCAACTGATAGTTTGATACAATCATACAATTAGGGGAAATCGCCGTTTTGTTATTTCTGATTTCGTTTCGCGTAGGAGGTTACACTGAGATAAATTTTTGCTGTCGTTGTCTCGTGTCTGGAAGCTTTGTTCAGTCCACGTTGTACTTTAGCATATACACGCTATAATCATCATGTTAACTAAAAAGCCCGTTTAGGCTTTACATCGAGGTCCTTGTCAGATTATTATCACAATTGCATCATGCCTTTGCAATATTTTGAAATTTACATCGTTTTCTCTGACTTCGAAAGTTGTTTTTTTGCACGTTCACATAAATTCAAGGCTTTGTGGATTAATAAACTCAACAACAAAACTCCACGTGAAAACGTCTGTTTTGATTTCTGTTTCGTAAAGGCTCATTGCTGTTCTTATGTTTGAAGTCTTAATCGAGTGAAGTCTCTTTTGAAAAATGGCTGTGCAGAAATTTGTTTCACAAAGATCACAAAAATAGACCACTTTTTGTCTCTTGACCTATTTTTGTTGTTGTTTATCAAGAGACCATGTTTGCACCTTTTCCACAGGGCATGTCACTGGTTCAATCAAGGGTACGAGATTTTTTAAGTACAAATGGATTCTTATGGATATCTGATAGATTTTTCTTGAAAATTAAAGAATTGTTGCCAAAGATGTACGAGATTTTTTGGGAGTGAAATGCCCCTCGCCTTTTTTAAATCCCTGGAAAAGTGTGCTCTCTTACACTGTTCTGTTGTAGGAGTAAGGTGAAAATAAGTTTGAAAATCTCTGTGCAACGAGATCTGCTTCGTAGAGTTTCAAAACTGGCAACATATTGGTCTTATACCCTATTTTTCTTTGTTTTGTTTGCACCTTTATCATTCGCAAGAGATGTCTGTTTTTCGTGCACTGCTCTTGTGTAAAGGAAAAGTTCAAACCAAGTGAAATCTCTGTTGAAAAATAGCTCAACAAAAATTTGTTTCATAAAGTTCCAAATGCTCTCTTGCCCCATTTTTAGTTTTTGCACCTTTTTCATTTCCTGCATGTTGTTGTGTGCACTAAGTCAAAATCAAACAGATCTCTTTTGAAAAACAGCTGTGGAGAACTGTGTTTGTTAAAGATAAAAAAGAAATAGCCCCCCCGCGTTATGCCTCATTTTTCTTTTTCTCCCACTGGAAAATGTTTCTGTATTTCTATTTTATTTCATTTATCAACTCTAAAATCTCTGCTTTCCTTGAAAAGTTTCCTTATATTTCAAAACGTTTCCGTGCCTCCAAAAAGTCAACATTTTGTGCGTCAAGCAAATTTTAGCAGCTATGCTTTCAACGTTGAAAAGATCTTAATACCGTTAATTGAAAAGATCGTTTGACCTTACGAGGGTAATTATATGCCCCCTTTGCCCCCCTTCTGGACTCAATGTATTTTCTGGTTCAGTTAGTGCAGAGGACAATTTGCGAATCCCCAACGGGAAAACTTACTTCGTAGCCATGAACTGGTTACTTAAATTTGAGTAATCAGAAATTGTGAGGTGCGAAGATGCGTCACTCTTTCGCAATGCGAGATCCAAAGGCCTTCGTGCGGTTCAAACCAAATAGCGATTTTCTTGGCCCTGCACTAAACAAAATACGAGCCAGAAAGTAAAAATAGCTCCAACAGCAGAGATTGACCTTACTACCACAAGTTCCCAAGAAAGCCAAACAAATCTGAAAGACAGCACACAGAAAACATGCATGGGCTTGATTAACAATAACGAAGCAATGGCAAAACCTGAAAAACTTGAAAATGTGTGGAGGGCAATCCAAGAGCTAAAGCAGCAATTCAAAAATCTAAATCCTGTCCAATGCATAGAAGATCTGTTAGAAAAAGAAAGGAAACGATCAGATGACCTAATAAGAGAGAACGAAAATTTAAAACAGAAGATAATTGAACTAGAAAAGCTGATCGCAACAAACAAACGAAGCACTGTTAAGGAGTCCTACCCTGCACAGAATATTCATGCTCACAATAATCAGTACCAATCATATCAACATATGAATCCTATCAGCCAAAGTTTAACCCAGTCTTACCCACGACCTGTTCAATTTTATCAGCCACCACCTCTTCAGTCATACCCACTACTACAATCACAACAATTACAATCACAACAATCAACAAGATCAAGTCTGCATCAATATCAACCAGACTTAGTTCGACACCAACATCCATTTCATCAAAGCACTACCTCTCAATCAATTGATAAAGAAACAAATGCAGCTACATCTATCAGAGCAAAAAATCCTTCCCAATATCAAAATACAGCCACAAGTAACATGAGCACAAATCAACAGAGCAAACTCAAGGACACAGAGAACGTAATCCTCCTTGGAGACTCAATGGTCAAAGACATTCAAGGACACAAACTCTCACGCAGGAAAAAAGTAAAAACAATCAGCATATCTGGGGCTACGAGTGAAGATTTTAAAGACTACATTAGACCTTTAGCCAAAAAGAAGCCATCAGAGATAATCATTCATTGCGGGACAAATGACTTACTTGATAAAAACATTGACACTGTGAATAATATCAAAGATATTGCAGCCATCATAAAACAGGAAAGTCCAAATACAAATGTAAGTATAAGTTCCATAACTTACAGGGCTGATAATGAATCCCTAAATACAAAGATAGATATTGTTAACACAGGACTTCTTAACTTATGCAAATTAAATAGACTGAAATTCGTAGATAACTCAAACATCTCTCTGTCAGAACTCAATGGAAGCTTGTTGCACTTGAACAAGTCTGGCACCATAATGCTTGCTAGAAATTTCATTGAGCACTTCCATAGAAAATGACAGGGTAGTGATACAAGTGTAGAGGCATCTGAAAATAAAGCCTCCGAGAACCATCAACCAGAGAGTGATAATCACCATGAAGAGAAAATTAGAAATTCACAATCTGCACATGAAATACTCCGTAAATTGAAAGCTGATCATTGCAAAAAGATTCATATAGGGCATTTGAATATAAACTCAATAAGGAACAAGTTTGACTCAATAATGGACATAGTTGGGGGGCAGCAAGACATATTTTTGATATCAGAAACTAAAATTGATAGCTCTTTTCCAGACAGCCAGTTCACTAAAAGCGGCTATTGCAAACCATTTAGACGTGATAGAACAGCTAATGGTGGTGGTCTTCTCCTTTTTGTCAATGAAGACATCCCTGCTCATGAACTGTCAAACCATAACTTACCTGATGATATAGAAGTTATTTGCGCAGAAGTAAACCTAAGAAAGCAAAAATGGCTTATAATAAGCATTTACCACCCCCCAAACCAGGATGACCATTACTTCTTGGAAGAATTAAGTAAACTTGTTGATAAGTACTCAAATAATTATGACAACTTTGTTATCATGGGGGATTTTAATCTAGAAATTGATGATGATAACATTGAAAATTTCCTTCAAGCTTATGATCTTCATAGCTTAATCAGAGAACCAACATGCTTCAAAAGCAGCCCACCTAAATGTATTGATTTAATCCTTACAAATAGAAAACATAACTTTATCCATTCTACAACAATTGAAACAGGACTATCAGATTTTCACAAGTTAACATCAACAATATTAAAAACTGAGTTCATAAAAGGAGAACCCCAAATAGTCACTTACAGAAACTACAAAAACTTCAATGCCATTCAATTTAATAATGACATAAGGGATGAAATGCAACAAATCAATAACCCAAGCTATAACTCTTTCTCTGACATTTTTGCAAGAGTCCTTGATTCCCATGCACCTCTGAAGAAGAAAGCAGTTAGGGCTAATGATGCACCCTTCATGACTAAAGAATTGAGAAAATGCAATATGGAGAGATCTATGGCAAAAAACAAATTCAATAAGTATCGCACACAAGAAACCTGGCAAAGTTACAAAGTTCTCCGAAACAGAAGTGTTAAACTGTTAAGAAGTACTAAGAAGAAATATTTTAGAAACTTAGATGTCAATATTGTATCCGATTGCAAAAATTTTTGGAAAGTAATAAAACCAGTCTTCACCAACAAATGTAACACCCATAATAAAATAATTCTCGTTGAGGAGGATACTTTGATAAAAGATACCAAAGATGTTGCTAAAATCATGAATGACTATTTCACTGATATTACTGAAACTCTTAACATCCCAAAATACATCCCAAATGAGTCTGAGGAAATACTTCCTCCAAATTCAAGTATTGCCCTCATCATAGAATACTATAAAGATCATCCTAGCATCTTAAGAATCAAACAACATTGTCAAGAAACTGCTAAATTTAGCTTTAAATCTGTCAATGCTACTGTAATAAAAGATGAAATTGCTTCCTTAAAAACAAACAAAGCAACTGGACCTGACAATATACCAGCTAAAATTCTAAAAACTGCTATTAATGAAATTTACAACTTACTGACCTATTTATTCAATGTTACTGTTGTAACATGCACCTTTCCTTCTGAGATGAAACAAGCTGATATAACCCCAATATTTAAGAAAGATAACTCAACAAAAAAGAAAAACTACAGACCAATAAGTGTTTTACCATCAACAAGCAAAATATTCGAAAGAATCATGTATAAACAAATTTATAATCACATGAAAAGTATATTATCTCCTCTACTATGTGGTTTCAGAGAAGGATACAGTACCCAACATGCACTTTTGCGTCTTGTTGAAGACTTAAAAGCATCTCTCGATGAGAAACTGATTGCTGGTACTGTAATGATGGATCTATCAAAAGCATTTGACTGCTTGCCACATGACCTATTAATTGCAAAATTACATGCATATGGCTTTAATGATAATGCACTAAAACTACTATACAATTATCTCCAAGGCAGAGTTCAAAGAGTAAAATTAAATTCTAACTATAGTGAATGGAGAGACGTCATCAAGGGAGTTCCACAAGGATCCGTTTTGGGACCATTGCTGTTCAACATTTTCCTTAATGATATCTTTCTATTCATAAACAAAAGTCAAATATGTAATTATGCTGATGACAACACAATTTGGACAAAAGGGCAAAAAATCAACACTATAATCCCAATTCTTGAATCTGAGATAAGCACACTAAACAAGTGGTTCAAAGATAACTGCATGCTTCTCAATGAAGAGAAATGTAAATATATGATTATAGAACCACAGAGGACAAAAAGTGGGGAGTCTGAAATAAGAATTGGGGACCATTCAGTTAAAAACACTGATAAAGAAAAGTTACTAGGAGTAGCACTGGACAATCATCTAAAATTTGACCATCACATAAAAAAGATATGTAATGAAGCTGGGAAGAAGATAAGCGCTCTGGCCAGAATAGCACCTTACTTAGATATAGACAAAAGAAAATTGTTGATGAAAACATTTATCACTACCTATTTTAACTACTGCCCCATTGTCTGGATGTTTTGTAGCCGGAAAATGAATAATTTAATCAATGATGTCCACAAAAGAGCACTAAGGGTGGCGTATAATGACTATGATTCCACCTTTGAAGTTCTGCTCTCAAAGGATCATGCTACAACAATACATCAACAAAATTTGCAAAGACTAGCCATTGAAATGTATAAAACAAAAATTAACCAAAATCCAGATTTTTTGAATGACATTTTCAAATTTCACCAATCTTCATATGACCTCAGAAATGAAGCATATTCTTCTAAAAAGCCAAACACTGTCATTTATGGAACTGAAACAGTTTCTTACAGATGTAGTCAGATCTGGAATAACATACCCACCGAAGTAAGAAACGCAAACAATCTACAAATCTTCAAAAGACAAATAAAACAAATAACGATTCCATGTTCCTGCAAATTATGCACCCAGTATATACCAAACTTGGGATACATCACTTAAATTAATATGTACTTATCATCTTAGTCTATGAACATGTTTTAGTTTATGTATATTCTTAGCTGTTGTTGTTCTGTTAGTTGGTATCAATTAGCTGATTGTATCTATTTATGATTAAGCTAGATTATGTATCCAACGATAAATAAAGTATCAAAAAAAAAAAAAAAAAAAACTTGGTGTCCCACTTCGTCAAGACCTTGTAACCAAACATGCTGCTGCAATTTGAGTTGAGTAAAACAACTTATCCCCCCTTATCCCTGCCATATATTTTTACAGTGAAAGTTTTGAATTTCCAAGAAGCCGAGAAACTAATTATGCTTTGGACCATTCGCGATGATTTTCCGTTTTCACGGATACAGTATCTAACCATTAATCCCTTGAGACCTTAACCTTTTGGGATCTAATTACAATCATCTTGAAGCAAGGCCCTAAACATCACGGGGGCAGCCGGGGTAGTTTGCCTCCTAAAACTTCGCAACATTCGATATGAAACGTGGAAATTACTGAGATTTTGGGTAGCTTTGTGGAAACTTTCCTTCACTTCCCCCTCCCTCCCTAAGAGATTTGAGCTGTGCACGGTGATAGCTTGAGGCTAAACATGTTCCGAATGAGTGGTGCTGGTACGCAATGGCCCAAAAATTTGATATGGCTCTAAAAATTTTAGTCTGTCTTCTAGCCAGGTTATACAACCTTAACAGATCTTTTACATTTAGGGAGATGTGCCTGCCTTAAAATATCTCCAATTTTTGTTCGAAGTAGCATGCTTCTAAGTGGTTACCCTGTTTCTTTCTGCAGGGAGAGCATGTTAGAAAACTTCCCCGTTTCTTGGGATCCTTGTAGGGAGTCGCGTACCCCTTACCCATTAGAGGCTCCTTAAACAGAGGCGCAATCTTTGAGCAGAGTCAGGGGGTTCCCCTATCATCAATAAACGCGTTCATTCCTTGAGTTCTTGGATTTGTGCATGATTAACCAAATGATAAAAACATTGATCTTATCAATTATGCAGAATAATCACGGAAAATATGAAAAAGATTTGTTCCAAATCTCATGTAAATTTCAACGTATTAATACCGAAATTTTAAAGTCTTTTGAATTTTTTATTTCTATGAAACGTTACCATTTGGATTAAGAAAGGTAATCCAGTACTTGTTTTCGCTGCAAGTTGCATTGCATTACCATAGAATCGTTAAAAATTCTCGTTCTTGTCTGGGAGCACATCAGCCTGCTCTGCTACCAACGGTTCTGCATGGCCTAAATGTTTTGAACTGCACTGCGATTCGAAAGTGGTAGCACAGCAGGCTGATGGGCTCCCAGACAAGAACGAGAAGATAAACAGTGAATTGAAGACAAGCAAGGTGACGAAATACATTTAATCATTAAACTATATATAAGGTGGTGTTCGAAATAGAAGCTCCTCAATTATTAAAGCGCGAGGGACGGTTAGGTGAAGCCATTGATACAACGGTGTTGGCTCCCTCCAAGTTAAGCTCTGTGTTATGATGTACACCATACAGGTAGCGCATTGACTTGATTCCCTGTGCCTGTCGCTGTGATCTACTGCACGGTTTGCTAATCGTTTAGTTCCTTGCAAACAGTGACTGTTACAAAGGTCAAACTTCTAAAGCTTTCTTTGCCGTTGGCATACATTCAGCTGCTTCCTGCTGTCTCCTGTGCTCGGGCCTATGTTTTATGATAGCTTTTTATTTTGTATCGTTTGCATAGCTCATTTGCTTTCCACTACCGCTTTCAACAATCTCGACGCAGGCTGTCTCCAGAATTCCCTAAATGCATTGCTTTTTCTTCCCTTCATCCAAACTTCTATCCGATCAACAGCAAAAGATTTAATGTACCAGTCCATGTACCCGTCACCTCAAATGGATGCAGTTCATCTAAATTCAGATGTTACACTTTGTCGAGCAGTTTTCATAGCTAAAGTTTTGGTACCGTTTCCAGAAACCTCTGCATACAATGCATGCTCATCCCTGCCAGGTACATTTGAATCATTGACCCTTTCAGGATACACATCGTAGCTAGAAGACACAGGGACTTAAAGCCTGGTTTTCATTAAATCGTAATTCATCGCCGATAGTCGGCGATCCATCGCCGATGACTTACGATTTATGAAAACCTAGGTCTTGGGAGCATCGGTGATCATCGCCGACCATCGCCGATAAGGTTTCAAAATCAAGAAATTTTGTTTTCCATAGCACATCGGTGATCATCGCCGATGTTGCAAGTCAACAATTTCATATGAAAACAGAACATCGGCGATCATCGGAGATGGGATCGCCGATAATCGCCGATGAATTACGATTGAATGAAAACCAGGCTTTAGAGCATCGCCGATCATTGCCGATGCTGTAAGACAAAGATCGGCGAAGAATTACGATTTAATGAAAACCAGGCTTAACACCCCTTTGCCCTCTTACCTTGCAATTCTGCAGTTTGAAATTATGTGAGCAAAATGCCCCACAGACTGATGATTTTCGTCCAAGTTTTGCTCCATTGAATTGAATTGTTACTTACAGTTATGATATCGTTGGGGTAAATGGAGCGAAAACAAGGACAAATGTTGATAGTCTGAATTTCCCTTACGATGCTCAATGGAGCGTTTAAGTTGAACTTACATCTGCAATGTCCATGAATGGGCGAGCAGTAGGACTGTCATAAAAGACATGCTTTTTTTACTTCAGTATGACATCATAATAACCTCGTTCTCTAACAGCCTCGTATAAAATATTACAACTTCCTCGTTTTCCCTGTCTTGGAAATAATTTTCTCCAATTTCAAACCAATGAAATACCCTCCCCTTTGCCCAAATCAGTCGTCTTTTCCCTTGATGTTCCGAAAGCCGAGGGATCCTAAAAATCAATTCTTTATATTTTTATTGAGCAAAAAATAAGCTTGCCTTCAAGGGGCCTCCCGACAATAACATTAATTTGCTGTTCCCGATTAACTCATCTGTCATAAATATAACATCCATCACTGACCTTGTGGCCCTGAGAAGTTCGAGTTTCTGCCATTTTTTTAGTCACTCTGAAAGGAGTACAAAAGAATTTCTGAAGCTGCTTAACCTTCCAGTGCTTTGGTTTTGTAAAAGACTTTTGTGGTTTCCAAAGATTCACAACCCACTCGAAACAACAGTATGAGTTCAAGGGAAGCTCGTTTTGTATCGATTCTGCACAGTTCTCTGCAAACCCAGATGGCATGTACATTTGAAGCGCCCCTTGATCTAAAAACAAACCATCGTCACTCCAGGGTCCTTAACGGGCACTCAAGCTCGGAATTTATGAATAGACTCAGGACTCAGGATATCGCCCTAGTTATCTCGACGACAAAAAGCAATAACAACAACAAGGACATTTTTTATTTTTGCTCAAACTGGCTTACGGACTTTCAAATAGTGAGTCAGCCAGGCACAGATTTATCTGTGCCCTCAGGAGCGAGGCAAAGGCGTAGCCAGGGGCTAGTCTGAGATGTTAGATCATGGATCTCCTTGGGGACAATGGCCAATAAACTGCAATTTTGAATGACTTTAGGTGAGTTTGCTTACAGCAAACATTTCTTTGTTACTATCTGCTCTTCTCAGGGCTATAATTCAGGGTCTGATCTGCTCATTCTCATGAATGAGCGTTGTTAAAAGTTTCCCAGTCTTGTTGATACGTCTTTTGGAATCTTTGCCCAGTTGTTACGCCAGTTTAAAACAACAAAACTATGAAAGTATCAGTTCTCTCTCACAGTTCCATCGCATTACCAGCTATTTCTTAATCTTTATTTAGTTGCTTTGTTGATATCATCGAATCTCTCAGTTTAAATACAGAACGGTACATTATCAATTCTGTGAGCCTTGTACTTGTTAAATACCCATGCTATCCATGATCTTTTGTGGCGCCAAAAGCCAAAATCGACTTCGCATAGTTTCTGGCCTCGATGTTATTTGTCGTTCTTTTCATTCGTTGCTCAAAAGGATTGCATTAGGTTTAACATGGCCAAGGCCAGCTATGAATTCGTAAAGGGGGATGGGTAGACTTATGACATAGGGTTCCTTGCTTCCCAGTGCTCTTTGACTTCATGATGGCGCTTCGGTCGATCGAGACTCATGATATTACTCTGAAAACCTGACTCTATTTAGGCCCAAACTCAAAAATTCCTGGAGTACCAATCAGATTTCGGATTGCGACATTTGTGAATCGGCAACGATGATGGAACTTACGATTCGATTGAACAACTGATAACATTCTGACGAGATTCGAGATTAGAGGCTGTGATTCGAGATTTAGAGACCATAATTCGGGATTCGAGGCCGTGATTCAATCGCAATTCGATTCATGGATCATGGAAAATAGGGCCAGCTTTCTTATTGTTTTATTATGAGTCCCCGTTGAACAACGTTTACCCCAGGGATACAAGGGACTCATCGTCATAAGTCTGGCGGGTGGGGTGCAAAGAAACAAAATTTTCCGACATCAAAATTGTGAGCAACGACAACGGCTTCAACTGCTGTTGCATGAACATTCTTTCCAATCATTTTTCGGCAACTAGAGTTGCCCTTCAACCTTGCAACTCACAGAATTGGTAATCATGAATCCAAAATATGTTGTAGATTCAACGATTCCTGTCAGAATTTATCCTGGGAATGTTGTGAAATTCATGTTCATTACGCATTCCATTTTTCAAATTCTACAAAAGTTAACTTGCAACTAAGAAAACATGCGAAATTTTAGAGACAAATCCTTAGAACATAATATTTTCTATTTTTCTCCAACTGTTTGTCGTTGACAATCATGAACGAAGAAAGATTCTGCAAGAATCCTTTCAGATACCATGAGAGCCAAAAGTTTCAGACGAATAAATTTGGGACAAATTTTTTTCGAAGATAACATTTTGGGACGTTTTTTCATGGAATTTCGGTCGTTTTAAAAGAAAATTTGGACGACTAAACAACTATACATTTTCAGTTTATTTTTGCTCATTTCGCTCTGAAAAATTTTAGCAAGAAAAAGTACGATTTTAGTGGTGCTTGGTTAGAAATATAGACGGAGGAGCCGGGGGGGGGGCACTTGGGCACGTGCCCCCAGATTTCGCAAAAAACAAGAAAGTGCCCTTATTATGTTCAGAAAGTGTCCATTTCTTAATGAAAAGTGCCCTTGAAGCGTTGTGCCCCAAGTTTGAGATGCTTCTTCAGTAATCGCTAAAAGATTTAGTTTCAGAAAATATCATACTTTTCACTTAGGAACACTCGCCGCATTCCTTTTCGAACGTAATGGGTTTTGTGAGCACGGCCACGGCATTGTGTCAAGCAGTGGAAATGTTTTGTTATGCTTTTTCTGTGCTGCAAAAAATTTCGGACACTAAAGATTCGGACCACAAAAAGTTCCGGTCATTAAAGTGTAAGAAATGTCCCAAAATACTAACGCCTGAGATGTTTGGTTTCATGTATCAAAAATGCCTCGCGTTTTCTCTGACTCATTCGGTAGATAACGTTTTTTTATTCAAACATAGAAATTTACAGTGTATTTTGCATTCAACTGTACCTTCCTAATCACTATACAACACTACATGCACAATACCACGAGGAGCGATTAGATTCTATTCCACATCAGATGTCAGGTCAGGGTTGCGATAGACTGGCTCCAAGTCTATTCCGAGATATATATGCACTAAGGAGCATGGTTACTTCTGCGGGGGAGCAAACCTTGAAGAGGACGCTGCGAAGGAAAAGCTCTTCCTTCGCAGCGTCCTCTTCAAGGTTTGCGTCCCCGCAGAAGTAACTATGTTCCTTAGTGCTGATATATCTCGGAATAGACTTGGAGCAAGTCTAGGGTTGCGATGACCCAAACGATGTCACAAGTGCAAATCGTTCGTCTTTATCTATGATTCTAAGAACTCCTGTCGTAATGCAGACTCTCCTGGTTGTGTTTGTTTAGTTCATTTAGATTTGCTTTGAATTCTTGAAAATGCTTTGGATTAATTTCATGATGCTTTTAACAGGCAGACATTGAAAAAAGCACTCATGTAGCCCAAGGCATTCATTTTAAATCCATTCCCCACAAAAACAAGTTCGATTCATTGCGTTTCAGCAGAGCTTTAGTTTGGGTCATACCAAAACAGCTAAGCATGCCCTTGGAGCATTAACATTGCGCTTGAAAATTTCAGACAAGATGTATTCGGACGTTTTTTCACAGAATTTTGGATGTTTTTACAGAAATTTCGGACAGCTAAAGAACTACACATTTTCAGTTTATATTTGCTTATTTCATGTAAAAATGTCCGATATTTCCTTATCCTGCATTAGTTTAAGGGTTCTTGGTCAGAAATGTCCGCAAATGATCATTGATGAGGATGAGGGATTGCGGAGGTTTTGCTTGTTGCTTTTGGTGGCTTATTTCTTCGCAGCTTACGACCACTGTGAGGGTGCTGCATTTTAAACCCCTACCTGTCAGTTTACGTCTCCGTCCTGAAAATATACAATTCCATTCAATTCAAACAGATCTTCAAAGTGTGTACTATGGCTGCTCGTTACTTAGTGACATATTCCTCCGTAGCTTACAGCCTCTGCGAAGGTGTTGCACCTGTAACCACTCTCTGTCACAGTTTCCAAACTCATATTCCGGCAATTCAATTCAATCCTTGCATGTCTGTTAGGACAGCTAAACGATTGGTTGTTGTCATGCTGTTGCTTAGCTACTTGGTCCTCCGAAGCGTACAACAACCACTGCAAAGGCGCTGCACTTTTAGCCTCGCCTGTCATCATTGTCAGTTTACAAATCATAACCCGCCTTTTATCAAAACCGTTTTCAGACTAACAATTCAATTCATTCTACAGATCTCCAAGACCAGCTGTATGATGATCGCACATTCGGAACGCTCAAGGCGCTGCTAGAAGAGTACGATTATCCCATCCGACTAGGAAGCAAAATCAGTTATTTCAAGGATCAAGACCATGGAAGCCCTGCTCCGCCACCGGACCCAAGTGCTGGAAAGCTTTGCAGTAAGTTTTATATCCCTACCTTTTTTATTCTTTCTGTGTTTAGCTACCTTGTGGGCCTTCACAACCTTAGACCATCTTACATCTATCGAGTTCTGGTTCCTAGTTTGCCCCCATATTTTGATTCATAATGGTCTTCGCAACAATATTTAGCTCACTCGTTTAACATTTTTAGCAAATCATCGCGTAAGAGAAACTGTTGCAACTCATGCTCGCAAACCCTCTGCAAAATCATAGCTCCCGCTATAAATGCCATGAAGAAAACGCCCCCGCTCTTTTCCCCAACCAGAGAATACAACCATGTCACAACAAGGGTTGACAGAAGTTGTTCAGCTCGAAACTTTGCGATTAAAGCATGCATTCCTTTAGTTTGTTGGCAGTAACTTCCATTTTCTTCACTTCAAACCTTTCGAAACCAAAAACGAAACTTTTGAGTGTATCCCCTCTAGTGATTTCCATACCTTAGCTTCTCACTATCTAGTACCTTTCTTGATTATACTTTCATGCAATGCCTACTTTTTCATGATTCCCACAAACAAAGTCTTTTTTCAAATCGTGATTTTATTTTTACCTGAGATTTCACCAGAGTTTTGAACACGGAAGCCAAATTGAGTTCATAACACCTTCCCACTTTAAGAGCGGATCCCTTTGTCCAGCGGCTTGCTTATTGTTCCCAAAGCGCTTCCTTGTTGTGTCTGGATTTTCGCTCACTGTGAAATTCGATACCTCCTCCGTAGCTCTCATAGCCAAGGCAAAGCAGAGGCTTCGTTTTCTGTTTCTTGTACGGATGCATCTAAAGTATAGCCAGAAACTGTGTAGAGATCAATGGGTTTTGGCCATAGAACTGCCATAAAACTGCGATTATGTGCATTTTCCAAAGTAATGCAAACTAGATATCATTGGAAAGAGTTTATCGATGGTAACCTAATTCTTGCAAGAGTTTTAAAAATTGCGTACTTAATGGGGCTTTAGTCCCTTAGGAATTTAAGAAAGTTTTTTGTTTCGCGATTTTTTCTTACGTCTTATACATCATTCAAAAATGCAGATCTTTGCAAACGGTAATGTGAAGTTAGATTTTGCAGACAGTGACTTGTTTGACCGTCGCCTGTCACAGAATGTAATTTGTTCAGTTTTTTTATCCAAAACTTGACAGAAATTATTTTGACCAGGGGCTATTCCCGGAGCTCACTGTTTCTGAAGGAACAACTCTTACCATATTCTGCGTGCTTATTCCTAATCAACAAAAAGATTTCTATAATTCCCAAGAGTCTAAACACCTCATAAGTAAACAAAATTTTGCGATATTTATAAGAATCAGATTCCGCTCACTAAAATCTTTGGAATGATATCTAGTTTGCATTATTTTGGAAAATAATTTTAGTTCCATGGCCAAGAACCATTTAACTCTACATAGTTTATGGTTGCACTTTGATGATACTTTGTAATATAGTATTAATGGAATTAACAGACAACTTGTGTTCCTGAAGTGAATTCCCATGGTCGGCCGCCCTGAGGGATCTTTCAGTGGATGTCATTTTTGCAGCCTGTTTTCTTGTATAATGCTGGCAACTACTGGGCAAAATTTTGACGTGGTCTTTGGAAAATCAGACTAAAAACAGTCGATGTACAAAGCAGCATAGGTGATAGAGCCTTCTCATCGTGAAGTCATTGCACATAAAATAGTCACTATAAACTTGCTCGCAGATTGCAAAAGACCTTGCAATTTAGTTGTTTTTTATTGAACACAAAATAATCCCCCTAAGGATTGCTTCCTAGATGTCCAAAATTTACAAGTGCTGAAATACTTTGAGACTGTGTTCACACGATGCAGGCACATTTGAAAACAATGAGAAATGTTACGGTAGCAAAATTTGAGCCTGCATTCACACGATGCCGGAACAATTTAAAAACGGTAAGAATTTGACGGTAGAAAGGTTTTTGCAAGACTTTGATGCCAAAGAAGTGTACCTACACCCTAAGAAGCAGTCAGTCGTGTTCTAGACCGTCGAAAAGTGTTCTGGTTTCCTCATTTTCGAGTGTGTATACGATGCCATTTCCAAAATGTGCCGGTTAAAGTTGTGCTTTCGAGATTTACCATATTCAAAATCTACCTGCAAAAAGTCTGCCGTTTTCAGGTGAACGGGAGGCCTATTCGTTACATTTTTCACCGTTTTCAAAATGTGCCGGCATCGTGTGAACGCAGTCTAATTTTCTTCCCCAAGAAGACCAACAAAAAATCCCGTACTTCTACCCCGGAATAGGCCTGTGTCATAGTGCTTCTTATATGACTAACCATAGTGCATGGCTTCACTTTCGTTTATCCATAGAAACACAAACTACCTTTACAAAATCATCAGTTAGATTTGATCTTCCAAATCAATGAAGGAATTAATGAGTTTCTTTTCCTCAGATGAGCTGTTCTTGAAAGGAATGGAAGCAGACCCAAGCCTGATCATTTCACCCAACCCAACGGATTTTGAAAATGTGAAGCCAGAGACTAGAAGTGAGAAATCGGTGGAAACTGCTTCCAACAGTAGCATCAGTACCAGCAGTCTTCAAAGTGAAGGTAGGCCAATTTTCTTTTTGCGTTTTGTTGTGCGATGAAGCAACTGCAAGTGCTCCGTCTTGAAAACTTTGTCGAAACGGTGATTCTGCGCGTTTTGACATGCAGTTCATATCAACTTTTAATCTTTTTTCCTAAGCTTGTTTCACACCAAGCGGAATTTGATTTCGTGTTCGTGACGATATCGTCACAATGTTGTAACGATGTCGCGTTGCGTTCTGTATATTCAAATAAGAAAGCCCAAAATCGAACTACCGAATAAATCTAGCAGAGCTTGCATGTCTAGGCCTTTGTGCTGAGACGCCATGTTGGACAGAACGGCTGAAGATCACGCAATTTTTTTGATAAAAAACATAAAGCGGAATTTTCCGCCACTGAAAAGTTGAAAGAGTTGTTTGGATTCTACTTCTCCACTATGGTAATATTCTGCTAAAATGCAACTTCCAAATTTCTTATTCTAAATTCAGTATTTGTTCTTTAGACTACTCCATGTTGTTTATTTAGCTGTCAACTTACCAATCCATCTATCTATCTATCAATTACAGCCTCTTCACCTCAACCAAAGATTAAAAGAAAAAAGAGAAAGTACGTCAAAAGAGATTCAGGTAAGTTGAAGATTCTTTGTCGTCTTTCACAAATTAAAGACTTTTGGTTAACACTGAGCCTATGCGCGCTAAATTGATACCAAATTGCCTTAAGGGGCTAGCAAGAATCAAATTTTTTCCTTCGAATATTGTACCGTAGGTTGAAACATAGTCTTAGACAGTTGTGTAATCTTTTGATGTTGCTGTTGCGATGGCTGAACTATGTAGTGCGGCAAAGAGTTTTCAAGGGTGTTTGAAAAGCCACGAGACTTGAAACGGTTTCGGTAAATAGAATTTACCTTCATGTAAAGATATTTTACTCACCCAGATTGAAGGTTTGGAACGAGCAATTCTGTCTCATGATTCTTCATTAACTGAAGTGTAAAGAAACGAGAAGATCTAAATTGTCATTGATTCACCAAAAAGTATTTTTCGTTCGAATCTTGTCGTCTACTTGGTAAAAGATCTGTTGTGATTTCATTCAAAACTCAGTTATTAAAGACAGTCTGTCACGCATTTGATTGGGTGATAATGACAATACAAAGAATAGGAAATTTCAATGGCTGCAAATCCTCTGACTTCCTATGACCGTAGAAAGCCAAGAAGATCAGCCCTCCTTTGTTTCAAATACACAGATTCACAAAGAAATCCGTTGTGTTGAACTCTTATTGTAGCGGCCAATCAGATACGCGACAGACTGACTAGGCAATTTTTGGGATAAAATGTTTTTGTAATCATCGATTGTAAACTTAGCTCGCCGAAAGCACCGCAAACCCATAGATGAGATATAAAATTTCATTGGTATTTTTAGGGAGTTATGGTAGACGGAAATAGGAAAGTACATCGAGGATTAGTAGAACAAGACTGCAAAAAGCTAGAGATCGATTTTATTGAACACTAAATGGCTTATTATTTCTTTTACTCATGCATGCACTCATGTTTCCTTTTTTCCTTTTCAGCTCGAAAGAGTATCCAACTTTATCAATTCATGCTTCGTCTCCTTGACGACCGAGACGAATGTGTCACGTGGGTGTCACGTGAAGATGGCGTGTTCAAACTCCTCAAATCGAAAAACGTTGCAAAAATGTGGGGCAAGTATAAAAAGAATGACAACATGACATATGAAAGTTTAAGCAGAGCATTGCGACATTATTACGCACAAGATATTCTCAGCCCTGTGCCCAAGAAGCTGCACTACAAGTTCTGCAAGAAGACATTGGATGATTGGTATAAGAACGGCAACACTTTGGGGATGAAATCAACATTTTAAATTAACGCGAAATGTAAACATCATTTGGGATATGTTCTTCTGAACTGGCTGGTAGCTTGAATGTGGTAATAGACAGTTACAATGCAGTAAATATGGCGGCCTGAAGAATGTTTTGCCAAGATGCATTGCGTTCCAGTTTGGAATCATTAGCGACTCTTGTGGAATTTGATTAAATAACACAATGCATCCTGGTTAAAGGTTCGCCCCTGCCATCTTGCTAAAAGCGCATTCACTATCGGCATACATCAATTTCATCTTCAAAAGAAGGCATTTTTGATTAGGAAGTCGTCCAGTGCTAAACCAAAACCACTTTAGGTGAAGTTAGGCCATATTTCCAAGCTTAGTCAAAAATTTGTCCTTTTTAGCAGCATTAAAAACCCAGAAACCCCTTGTTCTTTCCATCGTTTCAGCAGAAAACAGGAATCGTCCTACCTTACTTAAGTCTAGATCCACGCTTAAAGTGGATCTGCGCTGAAAATGGCTTACTTTTGAAAATTTAGAAATTACGAAACGGTGAAAGGTGGCTGTGTACCACCTACAAACAGTAAGTTAAGGTGACATGCTATTGACATACATTTCAAACTGTTACATATTGGGTGTCCAATCGCCCATGGTTTGGCCAAGCCATCAAATGTTGATTGAATTAAACTTTCTTCGGCATAAACAATAGAGTCTTCGCGTAGAATTGGCAATAACTCCTTTCTTTAGATTTTATAGCTTGAAAGAAACTTCAGATCCTTCACTATAATTCTATAGTGGGTTGTTCTTATATCTTCAATATTTTCGGAATTACAGCGTTTCTTGTGTTTGCAGTATTTTTCGGATTTGTGAAGTTATCAAATCGCTAAATCGTAAAGCAGAAATATCGACAGATTTCTGCATAAAGTCATACTGTTGGCCATTGTAGATTATGCTTTTCCTGAAAGTTCTATCAGGTTTGCTCCTTCGATTTGGAAGCTACTGGGACTTGAAATTTGTTCAAAATTTCTCTTGAATTCTTATTGGAAAAAGGAAAACGCCGTAATTTTGAAAATCTTCAAGCTATCAAGATAAATTATAGAATCCACCTTTTCAAGATAAGAAGTGCAAAAACGGAAGTCTCTTGTTTTTTGAGATTTTGGATTTTTTAAAGCTAAAATCTTGTTCTACTTACAAAGTTTAGTGATGGAAAATTTCGACATCCATGTCTGACTTTATTTCGAAACTAGGACGATTTTAAGAAGTTGAAGTTATAAGGACCTTGACCGTGAAATCAAAGTTTGGACATATTTTTGCCCGAACTTTGATTTCACGGTCAAAGTCCTTATGATTTCTAATTCTTTATATCGCCATAACATCCGAGTGAAGATAGATATGAATGTGAAAATTTGCGTTGACACTAAACTTTGTATGCAGAAAGAGATATTAGCCTAAACATCCAACTCTCCAACAACAAAAGATCTCCGTTTTTGCACCTCGTATCTTGAAAAAGTGAATTACTGTGAGAAATCCAAAGTTTCTTTTATGCTTTCAGTTCAAAAGAAAGATCTATGTTGTTGTCCTGTTGCGGATTCATGATCGAATATATCCCAGCCATCCCATGAAAATATATTTTCGGGCTGGTTCCGAAAGATATGAATATTTAGAATAACGCACTCGTATCTTATCCGTGTCCTCTGTAGATTTAGATTTTGGACATATGCGGGACGGAAAATTATATTTTTGTCCACAGAATGGTTGTAAATATTTTGCGTAAGTCTGTTTAAAGGACTTTAAAATGACATTAACATAATTTTTGTGGTAGAGTTTATAATCCTAAAGTCTTGTATCCCTATGGTGCCAGAACAAGGCCAGAAAGTGTGATCAAATTGCCTGCCTTAAAGGTGCCTAAGTCTTGCTTGTTTGCCCAACGTTTTAAACCTCGAAGTATTCTATTGACAGAATGCCATAAACAAAGTGTCCATTGTTTTCAAATTCGAATCCTTGTTCATTGGCATTTAGTTGGCAATAGCTTGGAAAAACATCATTTCGGTAGCTCAGATCTTTTTGTCACATTAGGCGGTAACGATAGAGAACATTGTCGCAGAACCCTATAAAGTATGCGTTCGAGGAAGCAAAACGTACTCAAGTCATCCATTTTCATAAAATAATGATCACTTTCCTGGACAAAGGCTGTTTTCTCCCTCTCCTCCCTCATAATTTGCAGTCCACACGCGAATAAACACAACCGGATCAAGCGCTGATCCTTGTGGGAGTCCTTGCATATCTATGCTCATATCTTTACCATAATCACCTGATATGCAAGGGTTCTTCATTTGGTACTTTGGGGGTTACCGTGGGGGTACTATCTTCAGACAAGGGGTATAATTGGGATACATACACCTACTATTTTTTCAGAAAGTTTCTCAGCGTTCAGTGCTTTGTTTTTCGCAAGGTTTGATATCTCGTCCTGATAGGCCTGGTACTGCTGGAAGCTTTCTGAAAAAGCGATGAGTGTAATGATTTGTGTACTGTTGCGTAAAAATTACGAGTTTATTCATGTGAATACTTATAATAATATGGCTTTAATTTGTGAAGTTTATATTAATGTTACTCGATGCCTTTTTAAAAAAGTTGCTTAGTCTTACTTGCGATCGTTTTTGGATCTTGCATAAACTTCTTGGTACAGACAAGTTGATCTTGAATGTGAAACCGGTTTCCTTGAATCACTGCTGACATTGAAACACCCAAAAACTAGTTCCAAAGTTTTGAGAAGTTTTTAGATTACATAAGTGAACCTTTTGCATAGAATTCGTTCGTTCCTAATTGATAGCTTTTAAAATCTCATGGCGTAGTGGTGTTATCCAGGGATCTTGCAACTGGAATTTGCAGGCGAATTGGGTTCCACCTCTACAGCTCGACAAAACAAAGCCTCACATCGATTGCTAAGATGCCTCGGAATCAGATCCCACACTTGCAACGAGACTCGTCGTCTCCATGGCTAAAAGGGATTCCCCTAGAACAATTTCTTTATGATCCGATTTCTAGTAAAACTTTGGGAAGAAAAATGCAAACCACAAAAACTTGCCAGTGAAAAAAACTTAAATCTACGTAATCGTATAAAAAGAAAATGACATCATGGGATTTCCTTCTCCAAAATAGAATAAATTGGTGCGGTCTGGATGGAATGAGGATGTTGCATGCTGCGGTGATCTTTTTTGAAAGCTCAGTTAGAGAATTCTTTTGACGAATATCTGTGTTTTTAATGTTTTCTAGAGAAGGATGTGGAAGTGAGTGAAAAATCATCCGGGGCAAACTTTCCAAGTGATTTTTAAGCCGAGGGATGATTTGCAATTTGAAATTCCGAGGCCATGAAAGAACTGTATAACAAAGTCGACAAAAATACCTGACAAAACTATTATTTTTATTTGCCACATTAAAACAGTAACACCCGCAATATTGGATTATGAATCAATTCATACAGAAATAAATCGGAGCTGCGAAACAATCCCGTTGATGTTCAATGGAAGAGGCGTGAGAGAGGATTCATGTGGGATGCCCAGTCGAAGTTGGTGCAAAAACTTGCGGTTAGCCATATGGAGGCGAATAGTAACAAAATGTTCTATGGAACGTTCATTGTCTATCTCATATTTTTGCAGTGATATCATGATTAAAAGCAGAAACGACGAAAGTTTGCAACGATGGTATTTTGAATCCTGTTGGAAAGCGAAACTTCTTGTGCTATGAAGTATGGACGGGCTTAGCACTGACATTAGAAAGCAAGCTATTTTCAGGACATCACGGCAAGGGATAAAAGTTCTGATTAAAATGGCATATTTTGCTTATTTTCCTAAGGAGCAAAAATTAAAAAAACTGAATGCTATTTGTCGGTCTATAAGCTCTTGTAAATTTCTAATTTTCGTTTAAGGAAATTATTTTTCTTTATGAAAATCATACTCGTTTATGAGAACGTTAATATATCTGAAGTACTTTTACGAAGTAATTTTACGATATTTTCTCGATTTTTGTCATCACATTTTTATGTGCAACTGTCTTAGTTAATCTTAGGTGAATTAATTTCATTATAGCGATATTATGAAGCAGCAAACTCTCTTATTTTACATGCTCTGAATTTTGAAACATGCATGCGGAAAGATGGGCAGAATGAAACCCTAAATATGTTTTGGAAACAGGATTTCGACGATGGTGTTGCTTGGAAATCAGTGGTGGTACTAGCTCTGAAAAATCCGAAAAAAGAAAGAAGTGTGGGGGGAGGGGGACTTTGACGTAATTTTTCAGTCTAAAGGTATACCTAATAAATTTTTTGTCATTTTCCTTTCACAATTTCTGTCGATTTTGGGATCTAGGATGACGAGCCCCGCCCAAAATCTTCCCCATGGTGCCGCCAGTGTTGGAAATGATGAAATTCTTCGCGTATTTGGCAAGAAAATTGCTCAAAAGAAGCACTACGCGTCATTTCATTTAGGAAGGTCTCTAACTTTTTATGCAAAGACTTAATGAATGCTTCAAATAGAAAGAATTTGATCAGCATTCTAATCAGTCAAACTACTCTTACTTTGAAACTTCGTGTTCCAAAATTCAAAGCCAGTAAGTGAGCTTCTGTTTTGTGGTATGTGTTCAGGCCAAATATATCAAAACTTTTTGCTTAGATTCCATGTCATCATGAGATTGATGACTTGCAAAATTTGATTGCATTGGCTAGTTCTACGGAACTGAAACCTGTAGAATATATCTTTAATTGTGATCTATCTATTACCAGCCTGCATAAGGACGAGAAAATCATGGTTTTTTAAGTCTTGCATAGTTCTGTACCAGGGAGGGGGGAGGTGAGGTAAATCAGCCTTGGGATGATGGAGATGAACCACCCAACATTTCAGAGGACGATCCATATTCAAGGATTTTCAGTTGATGTTCATACCCAGTTTTACATATTTTAGGTGGTAAAGGCTTGCTGAACTTCCTTGAAAGCAAGTTTTGGTTCTCTTTAAAAGTTCATTGATGGAAGGTGAAATTACTGCAAACCAACTTTCAGAACTAAGGTGAAGAAAATTCAATAATGAGAATTAGAATCCAGACAAGTTTTTCTCACATTTCGAAAAGCTTCCTATTTTTAGGGAAACAGTCACATATTTAGGGATTTTTTAGTTTCAAAACTCATCCTCATGGGTGCCAAGTACCCATTACCGTACATATGGAAGTTGCCATCCTGGGATATCCATTTACAATGCTTTCAGGGTGGGTCTTGGGGCTATATGCAGGCTGCACTGAGGGGTAATTAGATGAGACAGTGCACATCTTGCACAAATCAATTTGGGTTTCCTGCTGAAGAGTTCTCAAGAATTGTTATGGATTTTTCGAAATTTTTAATCAAGAATTCATATCAGAATGTGACAAATTCTTGAAAATGTTTTGAAAAGTCTGAAAAATTTGTGAGAATTCTCTTTCACATTTATGTGTACAAGGAGTGTACTGTATGCATGATAAAAACAATGAAAAATTGCAAATTTACATTGAGTGAAGATATTTTATTTGTAATGCATTTGTAATATCAAGGTTTTTCATCTCATATTTGAATCAACTTCATTTTCAAGGTCAGCAAAGTCCCTCTTCTAATTCATCATCATTTATTTCCAGTTTCTTCACCTCTTCAGCAATATCCTCAGTTTCTTTACTCTCTCCAACATTGCCAGCAAACTCATCAAGACCACTTCCCCCTTTTGGTGCCTGCAGCATCTTACCTATCCTTGCATATTCAATGTCCTGGCAGCTTATGATTGGTTTTGAAGTGACTGACTTCAGCAGGTCATTGTCCCCATTTGAATATGCCTCTATTATCTTCTCTGCTGCTTCAGCGGCATCAGACATGCCAAATCCTTGGTATTCAAAAGCTTTTTGGTATCCATTTTCAGCAGCAATGAGATCTCCTTCTGTCAAGTAAACAAGCACAAGTCCCAAGGTGAGGTTATACAAAGTGGGATAATTTTCAACTTTAGCATAAATCTCAATTTGCTGTTTTATGACACTTGCTGCTTCAATGTACTTTTTTGACTTTATTAACAACCTTGCAGCATTATTCAGATGGCCTGCTGCCTCCCTGAGCTTTTCATCATTTTCTGCAATATCTGCAGCTTTCTGGTATAATGCCATGGCTTTCAAAGGCACTGCTGCTTCTATTGTCTTGGCAGTTTGTACAAGACTGATGCAAGCTGTATCTGGCGTTCCATGCTCTCTGTATAGGCAACATGCTCTGTCCATCAAATTTAGAGTTTCATCATAATTTTTAGCATCAGAGCTGATGTTGGCAGCCTCCGCAAGTGCCTTTGCTGCATGAAATAATTGGTTATTCTTTTCATGGCATTCTGCAGTCTTCATAAATGCCTCCTTTGCTCTGTCATATGACCTTGCCACCTTAAAACAAGTTGCAGCCTTTTGATATTGATCAGCAGCACTGTCATAATCGGCAGTCCATTTGAAAAAGCTTGTTTTGAGGTGCTTCTCTGCCTCCTTGATGTGGCCTAGGCCCTCTTGGATTTTCCTGCTTGCATTGGCCATGAAGCTCAGTCCTCAGATCTTTCTTGGGTAAAGTCCACTTGGAGCTTTCAGTTGAAATAAGCCCTTATCGAATGTTCGCTGAAAGATAGTGTTACCTTTACATGAACGGACTTGTTTCGATTCTTTAAATATGAAAGATAATTTTACCTTCGCAGCTATGTTTTCCTTTTCCGCCATTAATCTTCCCAGACGTGACGGACGAAAATATTTTTGCTATTTTGATAACTCGAGGCAGTCTCCACCAAAGAGGCTCATCAACCAGAACGACACTGCACATGTAGCTGTAGGGAAGACTAAAATCAACAGACAGGAGTTGTTTTATTGAAAAATGATTTAATTTCCATTTTTAGTATCATTAACTCCTTCCAACTTTTTTTCCTTTCGCTTTCCTCCCTATTTAGCTATCTTACTTTGAAACTTTGGATGACACAAAGATAAAGTGCCCTTGTCAGCCTGAATCCCCTGCGTAGCACGATGTAACAACAACAACGAAGTACGTGGCCTAATTTCCCGCGGCAACAACTGTACAACTACTGGCTGGAGGCGGATGAAAATTGTCGTCCGTTTACTTTCATGATTTTAACGCAGAATATACTCCTATGAACCTGAAGAAGACAGTTCTTACAGCGAATCCAACAGAGTTTTGAACCAACAAGCTGTATATGGTTTATTCACGATTCATCATAGCTGATTTATGAGTGTGTCTTACCCTTAAAAAAGCCTGGTGAACTGGGCCTAAGAGCACAACCAAAACACACGGGGCGAATTTGTTTGTTGCCTGAGGCAAGGACGCGTATGAAATGCTAAACAGACTTTTTGTATTGAAGATAGAAGCCCTGCATTAAAAACTGAAATATTAAAGTCATCCAAAAGAGTGTGCTGTGCCAGCTGAAGTTGAAGACAAGTCTTGAGCTGCAGAGAGAGAGACAGAACGACTGGATCTGTAACCACATACACCAAAATCGACGTTTTTTAGACTGAGAAATTCTTCTGCAAGATGTTGCCTATAAGTGATTATCAGAGTAAGTGTCATGCCAGCCAGTGTGCCATTTTCACAATCCAGGCTGCCAGACTGCTGCCAGCCAGAACGGAAGTTTGCAGAGCATGCTGGGGATCCCCCAAACTGGAAAGTTTGTATCTTGCACAGGCAAGTTAAGATGGCCTATGTAAGACTGTGCAGAAAATTCATGGTTGAGAAGGTTAAGAACAATAGATTGAAGCAATAGATCCTTTATTTATTGCCAACTGAGTGGCTCAGGTTGAAAACCACATACTTTCCTGCACATGTAAGATATTACGTGTGCTGTACAAAATTTTCAGTTTGGAGATCTCCCCTGCATCCCTTACGCCACTGTATTTGGGTTACTTAGAAATAGCTTATTGTTTCCTTTTGCTGTTGAACAAAATTTTGCAGCTGGAACCACTGCTGAAATTTTTAAATGCATAGCAGAGGAATTGGCTGAGCTAGGCAAACCTTCCAGTCTGGGCTGCCAATGTTTTACATACTGTAGTAAACATCAGGTGTTGTGGCACAATGGTATAATCCTTAGACTTTGCAATCAGAATAATCATACGGAGTGGATTCAACACCCAGCAGGGTCCCACCACTTAAGCATCATGACAAGGGACACAGACTCAAGTAGTGCTGCGCTTCTTCTCGGATCCCTGTGCTTGGCACTAAAAACCATAACTTTACCTTTGCTTTCACTTTGTCAAGCCAGATTGAGATATTTGCTGTTTGCACAGTGGATTCCACAATTCCCCATGCAAGCAAGCCATACCTTTGCTCCAAACTGCACACTAAAGGTTCTTTTATGTTGACAGCAAATTGCCCATTCTGGAAAAATACTGAAAAACAGAATAGATACCAGATCTGGAAAGTTTGGACAATGCATTGGGGATTTATTCTTGTTTGTGGTTAAAATGACAGTGAAATTGTAAAAAGTTCAAAATTAAAATTCTCCTACACTTATCAAGTTTCCAATTAGGAATGTACGCAGGTCTTGTGCACATTATCATTGTTTTTTCTTTAGAGGCCTCAAAAGTCTGGGGAATTTTTTAGAATAAGTTTAGTCTCTAAAGAATTTTTGTTCAAAACAATCTAAAATGTTTTATATGACTGAGAATCCTTGAAAATTCCTAAGAATAATAATTTTTGAGAATTCATATCTTGTTCTCTGTTCTCTCTGTGCAAGGCTTGTTCTCTCTAGTACTGAATAAATGGGGGGGGGTGGTTGAAAATAATCAGGGAGTGGAAATGGCTCAATATAATGATAATAATTGGGGGAGGCTGGAAGAATCATGGGGCTGGAAACATTGAAAGTAGTCATTATTGTTGTTAAACACATGTTTATATCTTTATGTATTTATTCAAAAATGATGTTCACCATAATTTCAGTTTCTCAAGAATTAATAAAAGCGGGTTGGAATAATATTAGCGGTCTGAAAATTTTTGAAAATTGATAAGTGGGGCAATTATTCAGTACTCAAAAGTACTTACATTAGCAAAGTCTTGATTGGGCATTTTATGGTTCTTACATTTGAACTTTAAGTTGTTTTGATGTCAGCAGAAAGATTCCCTTGTCTGTAATCATCTTTGCACTTTTCAAGAAATTGGCATTGGTGTGACTGGTTTTGGACTTCTGTTCCTCTTCCTTGGGATGGTATTGTTCTTTGACAGAGGTCTTTTAGCAATCGGAAATGTAAGTTTTAATCATGTTTTGATGTGCCTGTGAATCAGATATTAGTTAACATTGACTTATTCAGCAGTCCAAAATTTGTATAAATATATACTGGATGGACAAACAAGAACTGGCCACTTTTGACTGAAAATAACCGGTTTTAGATTGGAGCAGTTTTAAGGAGTTATTATGGAATCTTGAGCTAATATCCTGAAATTGATTATGGATTGTGTGCAAACTTGTTAGTCCATGCTTCTTCAGGTAAACACAGAATTTTTGGCTCAAAGACACTAAAAGTGTGATATGGAAGTTCATTAGTTGTAAACTAAGAGGCAACAAACAATTCACCCATGTTTAGGTTTGATTGTTAGTTTGGCTTTGGGAGATCTGTAACATAGCTATTTTGGGGGGAAGGTGTAGAATTTATGGTATGCAGTACCTACCTTGTGCACATTAGCATTTACTTTCTTGCCTAGAATTTGGAGTGATTTTTTCACTTCGAACAGTTAGAATTTGTGCTTGAAATCTTATAATCTTTCACATTTCTCCAGAATTCTCATTGCAGTAGAATGTAAAGAAAATTCTTGAAATTCTCAGGCATGGAGAATCCTTTTCCATTTGATTTGCATAAATCCTGTACTGGCTGTGGAGTCGCTCAATGAGTATTTGTTCAAATGGATAGCATTTTTATTCCCTTTCAGATTTTGTTCATTTCTGGATTGGCATTGGTCATAGGTCTTGAAAGAACTTTCAGGTTCTTCTTTCAAAAACATAAACTCAAAGGAAGCGCCTTCTTCCTTGGTGGAGTAATAGTTGTTTTGCTTGGATGGCCAGTAGTGGGGATGCTTGTCGAAATTTATGGATTTATTCTCTTATTTAGGTTTGTAAAGACATTTTTTCAAATGCCCATGATTTCTGTTCCTCTTAATTAATGATAATGTTCAGCTTTGTCTGCCATCAGCCTTGCAAAAGGCATTGACAGTTACCTGATTAAAGCTTTAATCACTATAAATACATTCCTGGCCGCGCTTTATCAGTTGTGTTCTAATGACAAAAACAGCCGGTGTCAGATCCCTTTGTTTTCTTTGCTACAGGAAGTAACACTTTGTTGATCTTCAAAGAGCTTCAAAGGGAAACTGCGCTAATTCTCATGACCAAATGATACATGCAAGGCTGGCAATTGGATTATTGGCTGCCAATAATTCAGGCACCATTTATACAGCAATAGTAAAGCTTTGAATTTCAGGAAAAAAGTAGTGTCATATTTTTGTCATAATTTCAGCATTGTCATAATTTCAGAAACAGCAGTGACTTATAGGATCATGAAAGAAAGATCTCAAAATTATAGGTTGTATTCAAGACTTATGATGTTGCTTAAAGAGTGCATCTCAGAATGCGTTTTTCACCTGTCATTTTGTACACTTTGATTAGCTAAATCAAACATTTTACCATTATATATTCAGACATATTTGGATCATTAACAAAGGAATAAAATGGGAAGTTTTCTGATGGGTTTTACTGAGTTTTCAACAAGAATACTATTTTAGACAGAACCTAAATTTTGATACCTGTACTGCGATAATTGGAATCCTGTGGGCATGGAAATATATTGGGCAATGATGAGTAACAGTCAGCAACATATTTAGTATATTTGGAGCATGCTTCAAGCTTGATGCTAACTTGTTTTGAGTGTGATTTGGGTATGTTTGAAAGCTTGATTTGAGTGAGAATTTGCACCACTTGAGCTAGCTCGCAGCATGTATCTTTGGAACCGGAAGGAAACTGATCAAGCTCGATTGTAGTATGTTTGAGAATGACTTCAGCATATGATTATTGTCAAGCTTGATCAAGCTCTAATCATACATGCAAGCTGGCCAAAATTGTGTCAACATACTTATTTCATGCTTGTTTCAAGCTTTCATAAGCTTATTGCTAGCTGAACTTTTTCTTATTGGAAAATTCATCTGGCTAGAAATTGAATGAATTTAAAAAGGAAATAAGAGGAAATTGACTAATCTTCAGACATTCCTTCCTTTAGAAATATGGGTAATATCATCTTTTGTTTTCATTTCAGGGGCTTTTTCCCAGTTGTCATTAATTTCTTGAGAAGAGTTCCAATTCTTGGTCATATCTTAAATCTACCTGGAATCAGCTGGGTAAGTAGTTAGAAAAGACTTTCTTTGGATTCATTTTGCTTCGTCCTTGTAATCCAGGAAGCAAATGCAATTTGTTGTGTTGCTACTGTACAAGAGTGCATCAAAAATGTTAAAGAGAATCAACATGATTAAAAGTTGGCTTTTGCAAGTTGAAGATGTACCCTTTATTGTTTTGATAGCTTTGACATTTGCTTCATTGATTGATTGAGTGATTCATTGATGGATTGATTAATTGGTTGATTGATAATATTTCTTTACAGAGGATGCCTCAATTTTCAAGAGGTGCTTTTCATGGGGGTCCTCTAAAGTAAATGTGATAACAATCATTCATTAGAATTCAAAATTGTTCATTCTGTTCTTTAAGAAAATGATATAAAGATCATTTTCCCCCAATGTCACTTTCTTGTGTAGGCAAAGGAACAATGGGTGCCTTGGTAATTTGTTTAGCCTTTCCATGGCAGCTCTCACCGGAAAGAGAAAAAATGATTAAGACCAAATCAATGCCTGTCTCTTTGAGCAGTTAGGCCCTCTTCTAACAGTGCATTATGCAGCAGCAAATCAGTAGCATTGCCTGTTTCCTTTGAAATGTTTTCAAGCTTGTAGTTTGCTATCAATGCATCTGATTACTTCCAACTGATAACCATTGTGTGATCATTATATCACCTTAGATTATAAAATTTAGTTTGCTGGAAAAAGTTATGTTTTTCTCAAGTCACTGGTTTTATACAATATACATGTGTTTTGCTGAAGAATCATTCAAAACAGGCCTTAGCCTTAGCAAAATATTGAGTATGTTTGCTGCATGCTTCAAGCCTAATACTTATTTTGCTTGATGGCTTGAAAGAGCTTGATTAGTAAGCCTTCTGCACCACTTGCTCTAGCTTGCAGCTTGCATTGTCTGAGCTGAAGGCAAATTCCATGAAGATTGATTGTAGTATGTTTGAGAAAATTCTAGTATGGGGATTATTGTCAGCTTGATCAAGCTCTAATTATACATGCATACTGGCCAAAATTATGTAAACACAGCCTACCTAATCTCCTGCAGACCAAAATTATGCTTCTGTCCAGCTTGCATAAGTCTGCTGCAAGTTGAATTTTTTCTTAAGGGAGGCCTAAACATGTGAATCAAATTTTCCAACAGTAAATCGATGGGGACATGCGAAGATGGTGCAAGGGTTTTCTTCCACAGCCTGAATCATTTTCATTGCAGCTATGATGATATCAATTGAATTATTTTTTGCTAGGTTGCAAATAAAATGGGACAAGATCCAAACAGCGTTGTTTGAGGATAGACAAGCAGGCAACAAGACACTCAAGTACATTACTTATCCTTCATCTTATTCTGGAATAATTTCTTTTAGACATGTATTTATTTTCCCTTTGTGAAGAAGGTCCATCCCAAGGTACACTTGATATCTGGATTTAGATTCATGACTGAGAAGGACCTATTTAGTACTCTAGAATGACAGAGCGAAAACTTTTAACTTTGAGCCCCCTAGCTCCCAGAAAGATCTCCAAAAACATCGACTGGAAAACGTCTGAGTAGTCCAAGAAATGAATGAATTTCCTTATCTTTTAAAACTGTTTCTCAGACAGAAGGGATACCTTTAACTGACCAAGCAACAGCTCAAATGATGCCTGAGCCCTTTGGCTACATCCTGATCCCTTGTTTGTGTTTGTAACATTTGCTTTCAAGAAACGATGTGCGATCCAGCTCATGAAGTTTTTTTGGGTCTCACGATAGATTATGATGGGGTATCTAATGAAAAACAACCTATCTAAGGGACCTACCTAATACTTATTTAACGATGTATAGTATTCAATAATAGGCATGGCAACGACTAGATTTTAAACGGCAGCCCATATAGCGATTGCTGAAACGGCCTTAGTGCAAGCATCCTTCAGACAAGGGGGCGGTTTCTCATACAGCTGTTGAAATCGGTGCAGCTTTTCTCGAAAATGAATCCTTGTATTGTTGGTGCTGTGCCCCTGTTACTTGGGATGAGGTATCCCTTAAACTGTAATTAAGGTATAGGAAAGAACGGTAATAGCAAATTATACATTATCATTCAATTTTGTTTAACAGGGAATATTATGTGAAGGAAACCGAAATACACTAGGTCTTCTAATATCCACCAACCGCCCCTTGCATCTCTTTACTCTTCGATTCACTCCTAATGCTCAGTCACAACCGCTGGAGTTGAAGTCCAGAGTTGTTGTTTTAATGTACTAAGCACTGTGAGAAAATAACAGCATTTTCCATGATTTTGAACAAACGAGTAAAAAAGGATCAATTATTACAAAGTAAGAAAGTCAAAGTATTGCTGAACAATGTAATTTTTGTTTGTCGAAAACCTTAGCCGAATGAACGAAACATCGCAAACGTTAAGACGTTTGACAAATTCGTAACATGTGATCATTTACTTTGTAAATAGATCTATCTTATTTTGTGAAATAGTTTACGGACTGACTCAGGAAAATTCGGATGCCGAATTATCTCCAGTTTCGTGAAGTCAAAAGTTACTGACACAGGATTCGTTAATTTTATGGTAAACTGAGGCTCGCGCAATAGACTATGACTATACTGGTTTCTAAATCCTTAAATCACAAGGAAAAGGTTTAGAATTACTCAATCATTTTGAGAATTTGATCGAGGTTTTCTTTGCTCGTTTTTAGTGCTTTTGAGACCAAAGTTTTTTAGAAGCTTGCTTTTAGCTCAAGAACAGGATCTTTATTTCTCGCCAGCGAGAGAGTGGAAGACATCTGCGAGGAGTTACCAAAATTAGCCTTCTGAAAGAGAAGGAGCGAAAAGTAACACGCATTTCAGGGAGGGGATATGAAAAATAGTTTGAAATAAATCCTGCATTTTTCTGAAAAGCTAGTTCGTCAACAAGTAAATCTTCAACAGTTTAAAAGTAATTATAAAATACAATTGCTCTCTCTTTTGTCATCAAATTTTAGATGGTCGTTTTTCATCCATGTGCTACTGCGATGAAGCAAATATTCATGCACTTGAAATACTGACGGCATAATGGCACTGTTACCATATATGAGGGACACTGTTACCATACTGTTATCAGTACTGGGAGCGGGGACTAAAAACATTTTCTACATTGTTGGAGAGGGCACCACATTTTTGGAGGGGACAACAAAATATTCATTAAGGTCAGAAGGGTTGCAGAAATTCCATTAGATATTTGTATATGTCGTCCACCCCCTCCCTAGCAAAAAATAATGACCGGTCCATTAAGTTTTGAAAAAATCCTCGAATCTCTTTCTGGCTTTTTGCCAAGATTGAATAAAAATCGTCAAAATTGGTCCCGTGTTCGATAAACTGTGGCCTGTCAAAAGTGTGCAGTTTGTTTTAGTGCACTCAGTAGGCAGATGTTTTCATCTAGGCGGTGTGCGAGTTCATCCTCGAAAAATTAATGTTTGCAATTCAAACAGTTATTGCTGTTTGGTTTAAGTTATTCCCAAAATTAAGTATAGACAAGAAATTTATAAGAAATTAACCTTCCTTCTCTATTTACATCTAGCAAATATTTCTGAATACACTGATACTTTTTCCAGGCCAGCATTTCAGGTCTTTTTCAAAAAATCAATGACTGGAAATTATGAAAATCACGATGAGTTATAGTTTGCTAATCTCTAAAACAATCAAAGGTGAAATTGATAAAAAGCATGAATCGTCGGTCCGCCTACACAGAGCAAAGTTGCCCTCGCTGGTGTCGTTGGAAAGTTCTTTGTATGCTAAAGGATTTAACGAAAGCATTCCATACAAGTAGGGACTTACAATATGCAGAGATATTTTGAGTAGCTTGTCTGCCTCACAGCTCCCTCAAGTCAGAGTGCATCTGTTCTCTGGTTTCCAGATTTCTAAACTTTGAAAGAATTTGTAAAAGCATTTCTCACAAGTAGAGACTCAACAAAGAACTACGTTGGTTAGTTTGTCTAGTAAACAGCTCCTCCGTTAGTCTTGAAGCTTCCCCAGTGCACCTTGTTCTTTGGTTCGAGTAGGGACGCACGAAGAATTATCTTGGTTAGATTGTCTGCAACACATCTGCTTCTAGTCTGCAAGGCTGCAAAGTGCACACGTTCTCTGGTCTCTCTTTTTGACTCTGAAAGAGCTTTTAAAAGCAGTTCCTATAAGTAGGTACACACAACAATTATCGTGGTTAGGTTGTTGTCTGCTGAACAGCTCTGCTGCAAGACCCCAGTGTGTGCCCATCCTGCGGCTCCCCGATTGTCTGTGTCAAGAGAGCAAACAACCTGTTGTTTCATACCTGAAGTAAGCAGTTTGCGTGGAGAAAAACAAATTAAAATGTCCGGGAATGTCATCAGTTTGCTTGTGTTGTCCATTTGCCTTATCAGTACGTGGATGATTTCATCAGAGGCCATTCAAGCAGAGCTTTATCGTCAATGTCATCGTGTTGTCTCCGGCATCTTTAAAGCAAAGTTGGTGGCATCGAGAATGCAATGTCTGCATTTGTGCGAGAGAGCTGATGGATGCCAAGGGATGAATATAGAAAGAGGCAAGAAAAATTACGCTCTGAAATGTGAATTGACATCGCAGATTGTCCACGACGTTGTTAGTAATGATGGCTCTTTGAAGGAAGATGATAACTGGGAATTCTACAAAGTTGCGCAACTGGTATGAATGTTTTGCGTCATTTTCCTAGCTCTACACCTTTACAGTAAAAGCCTTGTTAAACCCCAAGTGTGCTTATCAAATTTCTGGGGTTTGAAGAGAGGGGACTTCAGTTGAGAGTTGCTTGTTAAAGAGAGAGGCTTGTTCATAAAGTCGAATTACAAAGCTACATATGATATCTTGGGGGTCTTTTACCTCAAGTTTCTATCCAAAACCTTATGAAAATTAGCAACGAAAATTAGCAACGAAATTGTTAATTGTTTATAGGTAGATAAGTGGAAAGACTTTAGTAACCTCTCTCAGTTTGGTCGCGTCTAGACCACACTCGCCAAAGTCAGCTAAATTTGGTTTTTTGCTAGACAGAAATCACTAAAACATGGCACTCGCTCGACTAGAGCTTCCAAGCAGTATACGCTTTAGGAGACCGCACTTGTCATGAACTTTACGCTTTCCTAGACCATGGGTGACAAAATAAACAGTTCGTTTCCTTTTACATATTAGAAGACCAGAAGTCGGAAAAGTATGCCGTTGAGGGAGGACATTCCCAGGTCTCTTTACTATGGCAGAACCCCCCTCCCCCTCCGCCTTGTGCAGGAACATTTCCAAGAAGCTGTTAACAAATTTTGAGTACTCAAAATCAGATCATTTTACGAGACTCTCCTTACACATTACATCGCAGGTGCAGCCAATGCGTCCAAAATATCACATCAAAGTAGCAAGCTATGCCCAACAAGATACACATCAACCACAGGACCCAAGGGATTTGTCTTACCTGATTATCAATCGGAAATACTTCGAGCTCGATAAAGGATACAATGTTCTTACATTTGATTTCGATGAAGGTATGTAGTAGAAAAACAGAAAATTTTTGCCAGTGTTACTTTTGCGAAATGGAAGGTTTAATTTAAACTTTCATGTCACTTCGTGTCGCTTCCCTTCACTTCGTGTCGCTTTGGTCGATTGTTTGCAATATTTCATCAGCATAACCTGGGGCCGTTCTTTTGAAAAGCAAATGTTACGAGTCTCTTTTTAGCGAAGGGCCATCATCAAGTCAAAGAGCTTAGGGAAACAAAAGACTCATCGTCATAAGTCTACTGGCAAAGCGAAGTGCGACAACGACGTGATTACGCCCAGTGGAAACGTGACCAATTTACGCATTCTTTGCAAAATCGAGCATTTAAATAACTACTTTTCGAGAATTCTGCATTTGAACTTTCGATGGTACATTGTAAATTATCAATATATCTTCAAACTTAAATTAAACCTCTTCAGGACTTAGTCCCAGAAATCGCAACAACACAACAATCACAACAGCAACGACAACGACCATGACATTAATGATGACAGCAGCAATAACACCAAAAACAACATCTTTAGTTCCATCAGTTCATCAATAGCGATAACTATGAATGTGCAATCGGACTAGTGAACCCCCAGTCAAGCAACAAAGTTATACCTTTTCAAATCTATGTCATATTTCATAGCTTTTGTGCAGCGCTTTTCAGGTAGTGCATCAATTTTTGACTAAGACAGTAGAAATTTGAACTTTGAACTTTGAACTTTGCTTTGAACTTTGAACTAATCGCGTGTCAAACTTTGTCATAGGATTTCAGAGTACGTCTGTGAATATATTTCGTGGCCAAGACCAAGAACTGCTTTCCTTCCTTAACGAATTGAAAACAGGGTAAGTTTACAAAGAGCAGCTAGGAGGTTTTTATTCTGATTTGAATAGAGGGAGGCATGGCGTACAACTGAAGCTCTGTCCTCCCTATTGAAGTACAGTAGAACCCCGCAAACAAGAACATACTTTCTTAAAAGACAGACTGGCTAGGTTCTTATAAATGAGGTACTTGTGACTTTTACAGGGTTTGTTCTTATCACAAGGACAGATATTACTATGATGAATATTTAGCTACAGTATACAGTATGTGTTAAATATGTTTAAGGGTATAATGACTGCATTTCAATATCAGAAGGTATGGTATTTTTGTTATTGACAAAGCAATTTAAATCATACAGGTAGATAAAGGAATCTGCATGTTCCTGAAACTGTTGGAGGTGTTCAGTTGTCAATAAATTGTGTACACTGATTTGATGAAATTTCTTAATCAAGTGTAGCTACCATCCCATAAGAACATGAACTAAATCAGTCTGTATTTGGTTCTTAAATTTGGGTGTCTTTTCCCACAAAATCAGTCTGCAGGTTCTTATTTTGCTATGTTTTTGTTTGCAGGGTTTTACTGTAGTCATAAATTATCACCGGAACCAGAGTGGGAGAAAATGAGGTGGGATGTGAGCATTTTCAGTGGTAATTTGAGACTAAAGACACCAAGAAATCTTTAATTTAGAGACTTACCATTTGATTTTGTTAATAGGCCACCTCTGTAATAAACACCTGTCACTTCTAAAGAATATTTGTTACCCAGGGTCCTTTGTGAGCACGCTGAAATTTCATTTAGCCAAAGGCGAAAATATTGCCTTATTCCATCCATAAGGGCAGGACCCTCAAATGATGCTCATCTCACTCATTGAGGTGAATCGCTGTTGTTGTTGTCGCTCCACTGAGGGCCTTGTATCCTTGGAGCACGGCAAAAATGCCAATTGATGACGAGCTCTGTCGCCCCGTCGTCTGCTGGTCAGAATGAGGCTCTAAGGAAGGCGGTTTTTAGGATAATGGCAAGAATGATCTTTTACCAAAGTAATGATACCTAGTTTTATGGAACAGCTGTGCCAGAAAACTAATTTTTGAGGCATTTTAGACCCAGTGGTCGTGGGAAAAAAGTAGTACGTGATCTAGGCACTATAGCTAAATTCTAATAAAGAATCCGAATCGAAAGATCGCTTGATACAGTTCGAATCTTCTTTTTTATTTATACTGACTGATGATCCTTTTTCAGTTTTGATCTGGGCACATGCAAGTTGCTGTGTGATGAACTTCTCGTCACGCTCCCCCACACAATGACAACGTTTGTTTCTTTCACAGGGACATTTTTGTTTTCTTGGTGGTCGATACTGGCCCCGACGTGCAAGGCGGAGTTATGGAAGGCTCCCTTCAAGATGCTATGATTTCGTTGGGTACAACACTAGAACACAGATCCATCGGGTATCGGCAGCCATATTGCTTCATAAGCATGGTGCGTTCGAATGCCAGTTGGCAAACAGAGTCCCTTGGCAAGGATGCAACACTTCCAAGTCATTGTGAAGCGATGATATTTTAGAGAAGAAGCTGAATGTTATAGTTATTGTTGTTGTTCCTACGACAGTATTCTTTCTCTCTGTTGTGTCCCCATGCCCGTAAAGAGCAGAAGGATACAAGTCTTCTTCTTTCTGCTGATTGCAGTGCTTTAGTTGCGTACAGTAAGGCCCCGCATTTAAGAAACCACCTAAAAGAAACTTTTAGGCTACTAAAAAATGATTAGGCCCCCTGCCTATAAGAAACTCTTGAGGCTTGCACCCAAAATAAAGTTTCTTGTATTTTGAGTAACATTAATTTCTGGTCTGATAGAGTGAGAGCATTACACTTCATACATGATTCATTAAGAAATTACTAGTTTATTTCCAGCACATAAAACTTTTGATGCATGTATGTTATTCCATGGAAGAAATATTTTTTTGACGTTCTTGCGGGGTGAGTGGCCGAGTGGCTTATACAGTCTTCGTCAGGTGACTGAAGTTAAGCTTGGTCGAGTGAGGTCAGATTTCGGATGGGTGACCACTGAGGCCTGACCTCGCAACTCACCTCGCCGTCCTTCGGAAGGGACGTTAAATTAGGGGTCCCGTGCCTGGATGCGGCATGCACAGTGGGCCTAAATTAGCTTTCAGTAGCTAGAAATCCTGACAAGCCCACTCAAAACAAATTGAAAACAAACAAACAAACAAACTAGCAAGATATTTTGGATTTAATAGATTATTGCCAAAATATTAATTCATGTCCTTGAAAATCATTGTTGACATACATATATGGCTGAATATGGATGATATACCCATAGACGGTCCCATTTTGGTTTAACTTATTTGCCTACGACTTCAAAGAAATTAAATTAGCAACTTAAGAAACTTGAGCCTAAAACATGAGAAGTATCAAAGATATAAGAAACATTTTAGACTACGGTGTGCAAAAGTAGTTTCTTAAATGCGGGGCCTTACTGTATATGGGTTTAATGCGATGGGTAATTTATTTAAGGCTATTTTCAAATTCTGTGCCAGTTTTTTCACCGTGGTTTAATTAAGTAAACAGTGAGAAATTTCGGATTGAATTGTTTATTTCCAGCGCATAAAACTTTTGATGCATGTATGTTATTCCATGGAAGAAATATTTTTTTGACGTTCTTGCCCCTCTACAAACATGATAATCCTAAATTTTGTGGATGCTAGTCTACTGGTGATGAACTAGCCGTTATGCAGACAAACCTGGCTGTTGAGCGCGATTATTTTGATGGTGAAAGATAGCTGCGTTGGCAGCTTGCAGAATTTATCTTGCAGTAATGATTCATATTCACTTACCCGATTTCCTTCAAAATTGATAATGGAAAGGAATACAAATTGTTTCCATGTTATTTTTCTTGATTTAGTATATGTTGATATTGATTACAATGGTAGAAACACAAAAAGATGCAACTGTTTTATGTGCAAACGTTCTACTGAAGGTAAAATGGGTCAATTTGGGGTAAAATGGTTGGGGACGAAAACTATGAATAAATCTTGATCAGATCTTCTGTCGCAAATTTCCTCTGGCTAAAGCCAGTCGGACTACCTCCCTTGACATTTTGAACGTTAATTTATTAGTTCAAGGACTGCTGTTTTCCAGAAATAAACTCTACCCTATTTTACCCCCAGTCTACCCTCCTTACCCCAACAGAACCTATGCTTGCAAAGTAGTATTAGCAGCAGTATTAATAGCAGTATTATTTAGTTGAATGGTGATTATGATTGTGGTATAATATCTACTCAAAAAGATAGTTTTGAAAATGGCCTCACTCTCTTTTAATTTACCTGAAATTTCTGCCGTACATTTCTTGCTGGAATGAACTTAGGCATGTCGCTAAGTGTTTTTCACAGAAGGCCTTTTGACTTTTACAGAAAGTCCTTGACTCCGAAAAGCCTTTTCAGCAAATCTATTTCCGAGATGGCCGAACATAGGAATTCTTTTGATATTGCTTTGCTGGCCCAAACGGTTAGGTCCTGTTTGGTCCAAAAGATGCAAGTTTGATTAATAGATTTTTAGGGAAAATGGACCATGATAATTCAGCCAGAATTGCATCTTTTAAAGGACGATCCTTCGAGAAGTAGGGATCTTGACATTTTCAGGCGAAAATCTAGTCTTTTAGACAAAAATGGACTTTGCTATATCTGGTCCCAAATAATAGCTGATAACCTTGATTTTCGGAGAACAGGAAGCGATTGTATTTTTGGCCGAAAATGTAAGTTTTCAGTCTGCATTTCTGGAGAAAGTTTGACTGTGATATCATGGCCAAAAATGTAGGTGTACTCTTTTTTAAACTTTTTACTGAGATAGCCAAAGTTTTAAGAAACTCAAGCACTATGCCTGAGAAGTATCAAGAAAGTTTTAAAAGGTGATGGCATGAAGATCATAGGAAATACTGTAAATCGTTGAACCTTTATTCTTGAGTAATATTAACTAACCGTTTATGGAAGGGTGTTAGTACGCCTTTTTAAAAACCTTTCTTGTGCGAAGGCGCACTAGGACACAGAAATACAAGGGAGCTCTATTTGAGCAACTTCAGAGCGGTTGGGTGTAACCAATTTCAGTTGGAGACTAAACAGAACAGAAAACAAGACAAAAAAACAAGACACAGGGATCAAAACAAGGTAAATAAATAATCAATCAAAACATCCGTGTCCTAGCACCCTTGGTTTATGTTTTGAACATAACAGGACACTGTTTGAAACTTTGATGATGTTTTCTATGTCAAGAGAGATAGCTGCAGCATCATTAGATATCACAGTGATGATTCATGCATTCAAAAATAAGCAACCAATTAAAAAGCTTTCAGTGGTACTAAAAAGGAAATATCTTCATGTAAAATTAAGAAGCCTGATCTATACTATACTATAGCTTGATCCAAGTTTCTTATCAAAAACGTGTACAGCTTTGATTTTTTGATAAAGATGAACCCAGATTTTGTTGACCCAAAAAATTTGTAGTATAAACTATCCGCCATGATTTATGGATAAAAAATCGACAAGACAGTGGTACTTTAGGCAATATTGCAAGCCCATACCATTAATTCTGAAGCAGAACCAACCCTCATTTTTGCTGTAGTTGAAAATGCACATCTTTGGTTTTTGATGTATCCGATCCGATAGCTTGATGTTGGCACAAAATGGAAGCTGATATTTTGAATTTTTACTGAAAATATAGAATTTTGAGAAAATCTTACAGTGATAAAATCGGCAAAAAATATAGGTGTCTTTCCGTCAGTTTCGGAGAAAATAGAACATTGACATTTAGGTCCAAAGGTTTAACTTTCTGAGAAGACTTACCACTGATACTTTTAGCTAAGAATGTAACCCCGTAGTCATTATTTTTGGAGAAAAGTCAACCCTGATCACTGCAGCTAGGACTTTTTTAAATGGTCGAGGATGCTCTTAATACAAGAAGCAATCATTAGAGTACGGGAAGAAACGGGGTTTTATCGGACAAAAGCTCTATTGTTTACCAACATTTTCGCCCAACTGAGGGCAGTATTTAGCCCAGTCGGTTCTGATCTTGCTCTTATTCATTGTATATTTTTCTAATTTACTATTTTAACTACTATTCGCTCTTGTATATTTTGATTTTTTAGTTGGCCTAAATCAGCTTTTAATCATAGCTATTGTAGTTCTTTTAGCCAACTTTTAAAGAAATTGATAGTAATAATAATTATTATTCTTATTGGGAAGTTATTCCAATGTTGGGGGCTCCGCATAGACTGATGACATTCGTCTAAGTTTTCCATTGAATTGAATTGTTATTTACTGTTATGTTTATTCTGCTGAAACTTCGATATGGGCATGGTGGGTGGGGTGTCGTTTGGGGGATGGAGCGAAAATAAGGACTCGTGCACTAAGTCTATGTGCGGCATAACATTTTCAGGTATTGGGCGCTGCGGTGGAGCTGAGAGGTCTGGACACCAGACGATTCTCATGCAGCTCTTTCCACGCTCTTTCTTTACCATCGTGATCTCAGAACTCGCCACGGTAAGGGAACAGTTCATGATCTATTTTACCATTATCCCTTGTAAGCAGTTAAAATTTTCCTATAATTATTTGATCGTAGAAAATGAGTGAGTTATCTCTCCATTTTTAGTTCCAACATGGCTCACGAGCAATCAGTTCAAGTCTTTGGAAGGAAAGTAAGTGTGTTAGAAGGGGCTTAGGCCATCAATTTGGCACAGGCCTTTACTTTGCTTAGGCCTCTTCTCGTTTCTCGCTATCTGTATAAATCGAATCTAATTAGGACTATGTTGTCCTCGGTATCAGGTGTTTATATGTACATTCATTTTAGCTGAAATATGTGAAGTCACGCTGAATAATTAAAACGTCCACTCTTGTGAACACATTAAATGTTAGAGAAAAGCTTTTAATAAAGTGATTCTGTATGTTCCAACTCGGGACCAAGAAGAGCAAAACAGGAATGGTCACAGTTTAAACTAGCAGCTGTTCTGTACAATAACAAATAACACCAAAGATGGCTTCAAGGATCTGCAAGTTGGGTTGATAGGAAAGTCAATGAAAGTCAAAAGATTTTTTGTCAATCCCAACTGCTAAAGTGGAAAGGACCCTGATGTTACAAATGTTCTGTAAGGATTCTTAAATATTCCAAAACTTTACTCTTAGAAAACTGCCACAGCAGTAGCTTATTGCAAAAGAGGCAATGGTTTGATCAAAGTAAATGGTGTACCACTCCATCTGGTTGAACCAAGAACACTTAGCATGAAGGTGAGTCAATCAAATTGTTTGTTACTGTACACATTTTTTATAACAAACTAGGATCAGGCCACAGTTTTAAAAGTTTCATAATTTCACATAAAATTTTGTCCATTTTAGTACTAAAAGTGTCTTAATTGGTTTCTTCTTTTTGAATGCAAAATTATCAATGTGATCATTAACATTGCTGCAGATATGTTTCTTGACATTTAAAACATCCTATAGGAACAAACAGTGTTTGTTGTGTTGAAAACACAAATGGTTAGTTACAATATTGCGCAAGAAGTCAATTCAACAATAACCTTTATCCTGTAAAGCGCTGAATGTTGGAATGATATTTGCTATGATTCTGTAAAGCGCTTGATGCTAGGAATGATATCTTAATACTTATCAGACATTGTAAGAGTTTCTTAAAATGTTGGTCATTGTGGTTTCTTTATTATTTCTTAAACTATGATGAAATTTTTAAAGGAATTCCAAAGTAAGCAGTGTGATTTTTAAGCTAGTATTAACAGAACTTGCACCCAGAAAATTCACAAATTCAATGTGTTAACTCAGAAATAGTAAACCTACATTACAGTATCAGTACTAGCATTGTGTGTGGCAGAACCAGCTTTTAGCAGAACATTATCTTTTCCAAAACAACAATCAGTCTTCCTTTCCTTCCTGACTGGCAAAATTTAAACTGCAGATTTTAGAAATTTAGCTCTTTGAATTCAGGTAGGGCTATTTCTTAACTTTCAAAAAATCAAGCCTACGATTTCATTTCTTATAAGCTGTTCCATATAAAAAGATATGTGTACACTAGATAGATGCAATAGATGCAGTAAAACAAGCCTGGCCTTTCTGAAGAGCAACTGCTCTCACTGCCATCTTGGCTCCCTTAAGGCCAATTTTCAGTTGGGGGAATTTTCGGGGCGGGCAGAATTTTAGGCAACAAAAGGTTGCTCAGCTGTAACTATCTATTCAATTTCAGGGCAAAACTTTGCATGGCATGAAATATGTTACAGAGATTGAAAGATATTTTATCAAAAAACTGACCACATGAATTGAAATGGGTGTAAACAAAAGTATTTGATTTTGTCTGTTGCCTGTCTTACAGCCTCTTTTAAAACAACTGGTATCTTATCTCACAAAATCTCTTTAAGAAATCTTTTTTGCAAAGTATTCTAAATTGTCTAAAATTGTAATCTAAGCAATGGTAAAAATCTCTTTCAGATCATGGAGCCAGTTCTTTTGCTTGGAAAAGACAGATTTGCTGGTGTAGATATCAGAGTTAGAGTGAAGGGAGGCGGTCATATCTCACAACTTTATGGTATGTTTTATTTCCGTTTTGCGGCTTGGTCAAATGGAGCAGAAATTTCACTGCATGTCTATTATTTTGACTGGAACAGTAGGCTTGACAGAATGCATATGCCTAGAAAAGGGATGGCAGGGATTTTGTTCACTAAGCAATCATTGTTTATAAGTTCAAGATATCATTTAACATTTTGCAGCTGCCCTCCTGTTTTGAATAGCTTTGTCAAATTCTTAGTTATTCATTGTTATATTCATTCATAGTTATTTTTAATCATATACTAAATTACAATGTACAGATTAAGCTGCTAAGCAAAAATCTAAGATACCTACTTTAAATGGAAGAAAAAGGAAACATTAGAAATGTTCACATATTTTTACCCCTTGTTTTCCCAGAAAAACCTTCCACACCAACAATGTTGTCATAAATTTGAAAATTTTCAATATATCTTATTTTCCTGTGTTTTCAAGTGAACAAACAAAAGCAAGTGATAGCTCTCCAGAATTAATTTGGGAAATGTATGCAGCATTAGATTATTTGCAATTAGTTGTTGATACCACATTTCTTTCTTCATCCAGCCATCCGACAAGCTATTTCAAAGTCTTTGGTAGCCTTCTATCAGAAGTGTAAGTCCACATTCTTTTTTCATATTTTACAGTATATTCTTTTCAAAATTCAAGGGACATGTATTTAGTAGATCTAATGATCTGACTTTGCAGTAGGAAAGGAAATGAAGCATGTCACCCATTTCATTGCTTTCACAGAAACTACCTGACTACCACACTAGTAAAATCTGAAAACAGGTATCAATGTAGAGAAATGACACTCAAAATATGTCGAAATATTTGTTAATGCCATCCTGTCCCAAAATATTTTTAGGAACAAGGGAAATCAAAGCTGCAAATTGCAAATTTTCTCGGCTTTTAAACTCCAGGTGCATGGTTTCTTAATTTGGTTGATAATTGAAGCAACAGTTTCAAGCCTTCAGTTCTAAACTTTTGATGTGACAAACTGTCATCAGAAATATTGGCCCAAAATGTCTCTCACCAAAGATTTTGGAAATTCCTCAAAGTTACTGAAGATTTTGGGAGTCACCAGAATGCAGTAATGCTGCTTTTGTAACAGAATCAAAATTGTGATTGGTACCTTAGAATTTTCTGTAAGTTGAGAAATTGCTGAATTCCTACACTATAGATCGATATAGTGAAGATTGAGCACACATGAATTAAGAGCCATGGTTAAACAGCTGGGATTTACAAAGCAATGAACAATGAACTCTCTGAAAGGATTCCTTGCAGACTTGAATCCTTAGTTTAAGAATATTTTTCTGCATTAATTTATTTTGTATATCTCATTTTTGGTTATATTTTGAAAAAGTTGTGTCTAACTGCCACTGTTCTTGACCTTGAAAATTCCTGAGGAATAATTCTTATTTTCTTAAATTCTCAGTATTGGTTTGGACCTAAATTTATCTGTGTTAAAAATTTATGAAGGAAATTGCTCAATTTCTACCGAAATTTCATCAGACAAACTTTATATGCAGAAAGTGGTTTGCTGCAAAATTTTTTCATTCAATGATACACATTTTTACAATATGGGGTCATACTTGTGAATGTTGCAACAAGCACACAAGCAACCATGAAGTATGACAGGAACGTGGAGCTAATGATTCCTTTTTTTAACTGATTAAAGTGCCCAGTTTTCAGACTTAAAACACAGGCACTTGGTGCCTGTTGTATAAATGAAATTAGAGCTGTAAAAGAACACTGGGTCCTCTGTTATCATTGACAAAATTGTGTGCGCATGTGTGTAAATTTGTAACTTTTAGCCCCCTAGCTCCCTGCAACAAATCCCCATATTTGGCAACTCTTGATATTTTCTACTTTTACCTTAAAGTCTTGACTTATCAATTCAAAAAGCTTAATATCCAAACAGTGGGGATGTCGTATCAATTTCTGTAGAGATCCTTTATTTATTTTAGAAAAGTGCTTCCATCGTTGTTAAAGGGTTTGTGCAAGGCTAAAAGCCTGCATTTGCACAGAGCATAAAAATCTAAAAATAACCCATTGAAATTGATTGTCAACACGTGTTGTTAATAATCGATAGCTAAAGAAACAATGCTGTGTTTGTGTATTTTCTTTGGTCTATTTATAGAGAAGCCTATTTACCATTGCACACTCCTTTAAGTGTTTTCCATTTGAGACCAAAATGAGCTTAATTTGTGACATCCTCTTGGCACATTTTTTCAATGTATCTGGGTCATTAAATTAATCCTTGTATTTGTAAGCGTTTCAATATTGATCTTTCCTTGTAGTTGTTGATGAAGCCTCAAAGAAGGAAATCAAGGACATCCTTGTCCAATATGATCGATCTTTGCTGGTTGCGGATCCAAGACGCTGCGAGGCCAAGAAATTCGGTGGACCAGGTGCACGTGCTCGCTACCAAAAGTCGTACCGTTAATGTACTTGTGTTTATCTTTATGAAATGAAAGGGTATACAGTGGTTGTTTTTGTCCTCATTTCTATGACATTTATTCTTGGAGAATTATTTGTTTGCCTGGAGGCTTTCTTTACAATTCGACATCTTTTTAGGTAAACAGAATAGTAAACGCGGCAAACGCCCTTGTCAAAGTGCAATGAAAAGTATATGGTTTGCATACAGTTATTTTTTCCCGCTTTGCGATCTCAGCGCTTGACGCAATAAAACCGCTGCTGCATTTTCACCCTTAAATTTAGCCTTTCAAACAAATGTTCCGAATGCATGACAACTTGAGAGTGACTTTGAGCCCTTTGAGACGTACGAGATAACGGTGAACTCGGAAAGTGGCAAAAGCAAGTGGCGGTCAAATTCTAGCCTTTCAGAGGTCAGAATTTCTTGTCGACACATCTGTTACCCAACTATGGTTCCACAGGTGTCAAGATCCTGTCTTTGCAGGGCTATTTTTATGACAGGTCTATATATTCGTAGATTTTCTGTATCAGATGCGTTTCATCCATGCAGCACAAACCAAAGAAGAGAGAATACCGCAAAGGAATATTTTAAGAGAAATTCTGTCTATATATTGATGGAAGAAGGGTTTAGCTAAACATGAGCCTCGCTAATTTCTTTTTATCTGAATCGATCTAAATCATATTGACAGCTAAATATAATATCTTGATATGAATTCTCTTAACAAATTCTCTTCACATGCGCAGCGAGGCAGTGAGCCATACAACAGAAATCGGGATATGTTTTGCGGAATTCCTCTGAAAATGGTGTCTGTCAACTGTTTCAAAACCAGTTTTTCATGCACATGCTGTGTATTTAGATGCAAGCCAAGTTTGCCTTCGGGCAAAACCGTGTGGAAGCTGTACTGATTTATTAAGTTAAATGTCAACTCTACAAATCATTGTGTCTTTTGTAACAAAATTCCCACCCTAATTTTGTCCATTATCATGCCCAAATCCCATGCATCTGACCATTTTGGGGTCCAAGAAAGGGGGCTGAAGGAAGCTTTAGGGTTAACAGTAGACCTTTAGCCTATCCTTGAGCTCATTTGAGCTTCCCACGTTTTTGCTACTCGTGACACTGGCCACTAAATGATGTTCCAGTTCATTCCTATGGCCACTGGGCAAGTACTCTCGGGTACCTAATACAAGGGGGGGGTCAGAAATTAGCAAAAAACGTCTTAATAAATGGGGGGGGGTCAGAAATTAGCAAAAACGGGTTTTTACGTTATCAAAAATAACTCTTCAAAATTAGTTTACAAGTAGCACTGCAATGACTTCTTTTTCTAAAAGAAGACATTTGAATTATGCCAAAATTAATAAATGGCCGGTCTTAATAAGGGCTGGTGGGGTGGATAAAATTTTTGAAAATTAGTAAGCGCCCCCCTTGTATTAGGCACCCGAGAGTAAAAGTTTTCCTTCAACACTTGCTCTACAAACCCGTTTCTATAACGTATCCCTAATTCCAGTCCATTAGATTATTAATGAAAAGGAAGTTTTATAACCTTTTTCTGGACTCTACACTATTAGCTTTAAAACTACAGTATGAATCATGTCAGAAACTTTAGTTTGCACAATGGATGAAAAATTACAAAGGATGATTGTGATAAAGATGGTGGCAAGGAATACTTGTCCAAGATGCATCGCTTTCTTTCATTGAAATTGTCTAGAACTGATACATATTATTACTTTAAAAGCAAATATCTTCACAAAAAGCTCCCAACCACCATCTTTGGCATTATCATCTATTGATCCTGATTGGCTCCTATCATGAGTAGTGAGACACCACAGTCATGTTGCTGCATATAAGCTTTGTGGAGGAGAATGTGCTTTTCCGTGAAACATTAAAACCGTAGTAGGTAGATTCTCCTCCATCAGAGAACAAAGTGGCAGCAATTAAGCACAGCTGTGGTGTCTGACCACCCACGCTCCCCTTCTATAGCTAAAATATTTGATAAACCTGGACAGCACCAAAAGAGAAGAACGCTGAGAAAGACGAAAATAATTTAAGTACATATTTGATACAGAATTCCATTAAGCCACAAGGACACATGCTCCTCCAACTGCTTTGATCTTTTCCTCAGCTTGTCGGCTGAAAAACTTTGCTTTAACGATGACAGGTTGTTTTGGAAGGACACCCTTGCCAAGGACTTTGTAGAACCCCTGAAAAAAAGAAAAAATTGTAAGTGTGTTTGATGGGGGCCAATAATTGACTGCCAAATGCTGACAATGGCTGTTTTGGCAGGCTTAGAAGCCCTGCTGAGCATCCTGCAGAAGGCAATAGGTTTGGCAGACTGGGAGATACTCATTCTTGTTTGCAAAAATCTGAAAGCAAAGCAAATTTGCTCTTGTTGCTATAGAAATTGAGTCAACTGCCAAGTGCCTCAGTCGTATTCATGCTTTTGATCTTAATTTTGATCTTAACAGCCAAATGCCATTTATAGATACAAAAACCAAAAGTTGATGGCCCCTTAAAAGAAATGAGTTCTGATTTAGAGAGGGATAACTCTGAATATTTCTTAGATTTTGGCTACCTTACAAGGCATTTAGGCCAACTGGAGTTGATTTGGAGCTTTCTATGAAGGCTTCAAGCATTTCCAAAACACTGAACAGTTTCTAGTTGACATTCTCTGTGCAAAGCAGTTTTTACAAACAAACTACTTTCATGTATGGAGACATCATACTTACAGCTTGAACAACATCAATCACTGGTGCATTGCCATCTTTTTTATCAGCATAATTCTTCTGTGTTTGCTCACTGACAAGTGACCATAGTTTATCTAAATTTACACTTGGGCAGTGGTATTTGTTCATGGTTTTGTGGAAATGTCGCATACCAACTTTACCAAAATACCCAGGATGGTATTTGTCAAACAGAATCCTATGGTGATGCTGCCCTCCAGCATTTCCTCTACCTCCAGGATGCTTTCGGTGTTTGCCTGCAGAGAAGACATTCTTTTGAAGGGCAAGGATTTAATTCTGATAAAACTAAAACAGAAAATAATACAAACCATTGCTTGTGTGGCTGCAGTTGTATCAATTGATAAACTACACATATGTTCTAAATCAGAAACTAGTTATTTTGGCTAGTACAGAAAGTTTCTTAAAATTGTCTCAGTACTCAGCAGAGTTTCTTCAAGGTTCCATTTATCAGTCTTCATCTTCACTACACATGTCCCATAAACATTTCAAAACAAGAAGGTTTTAGAAGCCTTTCTAGCATCTAGATATTACTCAAATACTTCCAGAGTGATATGATACAGGAAGCAAGTGAAAATAATGTGAAATTATATCAAAATCCTTATATCAAATAAAGAACAGATGAATTATGGCCTAATTGATTGACGTATCTGGAGCTGACTAAAAGCTGGGCCGAAAGAAATCACAGTATAATCTTCAAACCTAAACTTGCCCCAAAACGTAAAATACAATTTTCCCACACAATACAGGATGATAAATATCAAGTGGCTTACCAACACGCCCGTGACCGTGGCTAACATGTCCTCGCTTCTTGCGGGCCTTCTTCAGTCTAGCAGTCTGTCAAAGAAACATTTTAAAGCAAGTTAAACAAAGCATTGGTCCGAAATTTTTCTCAAAAAATTGCAACAAAACATTAGAACTTCTAAATTTGATGTTGAGATTAATGTTGTTCAAAAGATTGAAAGGGGAAACGTTGATATCTAACACCATAGGATTGTCGCAACTCACCATTTTGGATTGTTGTGTGAAAGGACGGATAGGAGATTTGGAAAGACTAGAGCCCAGTCCCTCGTATCTGTAACAGCAGCAGCAACAACGATCACTTCCGTATGCCAAAAATGTCTCACGTTTTAATTGTTTTATTTGTGTTGTAGTATTTGCTTAGTTTCTTTGCAGAATTTGGAATTTTGCGCTCTTGTTTCAACTCAGCAAAATTAATGTGACCCCAGAAGCAAAATGAAAGGGTTGCGAATTTTCCTTTTTGAAGAACGTGTCAAAGGGAACTTCAGAACTCACAGCTCTGAATTCGCACTCAAAGTAAAACTTTGCTACAGTGCCAAAATTCAGCCCTAAAAGCACCAAAATAGAATGCACCAGAACGCAATACATCTAAAAGTAAACTTGTATCTAATTTCAATCTTGCATGCACCTAACTATAAGATATCTTCAAAATACATCCACACGTTTTTTATAAGAAACTGGTTTATAAGTGTTGGGAAACCTCACACTCGCTTATTATGTTCATGTGTATTTTGTATTTAGAAACTTGCTTAGTATAGCAAGAAGGCTCATTCATTTATTTTACAGGACAAGCGGACATTTTTGTGAGTCAAGGAATTTTACTTTTGTATTGTTGAGAACAGCTTGAGTGCATAAGAACCTCAGTATCAAGTAGAGACAAGGAAACTGACTCAGGTTATTGCTAGTTAACAACTTAACAGAACGTCAAACTATTATTCCTAGCATACTTAATGGCTTGGTCACCTTGATTTTGATTGGGCTGACTAGTTGTTATTCTTAATCCTGATTGGTTAGTTAAAACTGAAGTTCCTTGTTTGTTGATATAAAAGTTATTGTATGAGTTAGAACCTTTAGATTTCAAAGATTGCGAATTACACGTTGAACGTTAAGAGTGCCGTTTGAATGATGCAGAAAACGTGAAGATTGCTGTTCTCTTTGAGTAAACTCTGTCGTTTAGAATAGGATTAAACCTGAATCAGCGAGTTAGAGCGTCGAATCTCTACATTATGGTCCACCGTCCGAAGGTTTGAGTGTTAGCAGAGTTGAAAAACCATGGAGAACTTAGATAAAGCAAAGAAAAAACGAAAATCTCATCGTGGAACTACGACGAAACTTTTGAACAAACTCGATGATGCCTTGAAGGAGGAAAATGTCAACGAACTTCGACTACGACAAATCCAAACCGATTTAAAGGAAAAGGCGGAATGTTTAAAAGAATTGGATGAACAGATTTTTGATCTGATGATAGAACTTTTGAGCGAAGATGACTGCGACAAAGAAGCAGACGAAGCAAGCGAAATTAAGGAAAGAATCACATACGGTCTAATTCTACTCGAAGATGCACTGAAAGAAGACGTGCGAAGTGCTGGTTCTGTCGTTTCTGGATCTCAACAGGGACAAATTTTGCAAGGATCACAGCAGTTATCAAGGAGTGCCTCAAGAGAGAGTTTGAATTCTGTAGCCTCATCGAATATTTCGGCTCAGATTTGTGGCAGAAAGGTGAAGTTACCAAAATTGGAATTGCGAAAATTCTCCGGCAAAATCGCAGAGTGGCCAGAATTTTGGGACGGGTTTCGGAGTGCAGTACATGACGACGAACAACTGGCGAAAGTGGATAAATTCAAATATCTGCGGAGTTATTTGGAGGAGCCAGCAAGAAGCGTGGTCGCGGGATTTCCCCTGACTGATGCTGATTACGACTCTGCCATCGAAATGCTCAAAGATCGATTTGCTAAGCCAAGTGTCATAAAAAGAGTGCACCTGAATGATCTTGCCTTGCTGCCCCCGGTGTACAACGAAAAGAATGTTCAAGGATTGCGTAATTTTCATGATCAGATCGAGACACGCTTTCGTGCACTGGAGGCTCAAGGGGTTGACAAGGAAACGTACTCCAGCGTCGTCGTGCCAGCCTTGATGTCGAAGATTCCTAGTTCTGTCCGCAACAACATGATCAGATTTGGTGCGAACCACATGGAGTGGAACCTCGACGACCTAATAGCAGCACTGAAGAAGGAGTTAGACGTCTTGGAGGGACATTTTCCGATGCTGCAGCTCGAGAAGGGAGGATGGAAGAAATCTGATTACGAACCAAACCGGCCTAAGCAGCATCAGCAAGCAGCAACCGCCTCAGCATTGTTTGCAGGAAAAGACAGTCCAAGGAAATGCGTTTATTGCCTGGAAAACCACCTATCAGAGAGCTGTGAAAAGGTGAAGGACCCTGGTGAACGTAAGAATGTTTTGACTAAGTTTGCTAGATGTTTTTGTTGTTTAAAAACAGGCCATAGGTTCTTCAAATGTAGGTCAAAAGTAGAGTGTAAGATCTGCAGTAAGGGGAACCACCATTGCTCTATTTGCCCTAGCCTTTACCCCCCTAAGGAAACGCAGCCTAAGCATAGTGCACCCACCCTTGACCCGAATGCCACAGCATGGACAGGGACAACTGGCTCAGAAGGGAAAGTGGCCCTGCAAACAGCCTTAGCAGTGGTGAATGGCAAAAAAGGGAGTAGAATGAGAGTTTTGTTTGACTCAGGCAGCCACAGATCTTTCATCACTGCCAAGGCTGTTAGCAAACTTGATTTGAGGCCTGTGAGAAGAGAAAGGTTGGGAATCAAAGCATTTGGGAGCAGTGAAGAGGAAAGTGCAGATAGGGATGTTGTCAATTTTTCCTTAGGCCCCTTGAACGGAAGTAAACATGTCAAAATGGAGGCATTTGTAGTCAATGATATTGCTTCTATTCCAAACATTCATGTGGAAGTAGTAAAGGAAACCTTCTTGCACTTAACCAGTGTTTGGTTTTCTGATGTTTGCAGGAATGATGATTTTTTGGAGATTGATTGTCTTATCGGTTCTGACTGGTTGTGGTCCTTCCAAGAGGAGGAAACAATACGAGGGGGGCCACAAGAACCTGTTGCAGTAAAAACCAGCCTGGGCTGGGTATTGTCTGGACCTCTTCAAGGTGAGAAAATTCCTTCTTCTTATGATTGTCATGTGAATGTTTGTGTTGATCCAATGTCTTCTCTGAACAAAGTTGAGAAGCAGGAGATAGATTCTAACTTGCAAAAATTATGGGATTTGGACAGCATAGGTATACAAGAAGAAGATAAGGTACATGAGAGTGTTCTTGATGATATTGCTTTCACAGGGAGCAGATATTCTGTTGGACTTCCCTGGAAACTTGGTCACAAACCGTTGCCCTCCAATTACAATGTTTGCTTACTTAGGTTGAAGAGCCAGGTGAAGAAATTGGAGCAGACCCCAGATATTTTTGATAAGTATAATGACATTATTTCCCAGCAGGTTTCAGAAGGAATAATTGAGCAGGTATCAGAACTTGAACCTGCGAGTAAGATACACTATCTACCCCACAGAGCCGTCATTAGAGAGAATGCAGAAACCACCAAGGTAAGAATTGTATATGACGCCTCTTGCAAAGATCGTAAATCTGGTGTGTCACTCAACGAGTGTTTACATGTAGGCCCTTCTCTCACCCCACTTATTTTTGATGTTCTCCTCAGGTTTAGAATGAATCCAGTTGCACTTGTAGGAGACATAGAGAAGGCGTTCTTGAATATTGAGATCCATCCGCAGGACCGAGACTGTTTGAGATTTTTATGGCTAAAGGACATCCATGCTAAGGACCCTGAGGTTATTGTGTATAGGTTCCTGCGTGTCCTTTTTGGCTGTAATGCCAGCCCATTTCTGCTCAATTGTGTACTTAGACACCACATCAGAAGGTATGAACAGGAGGACCCTGAATTTGTCAACACTTTGATAGGGGGATTCTTCGTAGATGACCTTGTGACTGCTTGCGCAGACCCCCAAGAGGCCCTGACCCTTTATGAGAAGGCCAAGAGAAGAATGAAGGAAGGGGGATTCACCCTAAGGAAATGGAAGACGAATGATGGAGAGCTAGCAAAAGAGATAGCCCAGAGAGAGAGTGAGAAAAAAGAGCCAAAAACAACAGGGGACCCATCATATGCTCAGGAAACTTTAGGTGCACCAAGTACTGCAGATGGAAAAGGTAAGGTATTAGGAATACCCTGGGACAATAAGAGAGATACCCTTGAGTTTGATCTTGGCCAGGTAAGTAAAGAAATTGGTAAAACCTCCCAACCCACCAAAAGAGGGATTTTAAGCACCCTTGCCTCCCTGTTTGACCCCCATGGACTTGTTAGCCCTGTAGCTGTTTTAGCTAAGATTCTTTTTCAGGAGTTGTGTTTGGAGAAATTGGGGTGGGATGATCCTCTACCTGAGGACAAACATGTTAGATGGGAAACTTGGCTTAAGGATTTGAAATGTACTAACACAATTTCTGTCACCAGGTGTGTCTTCGCAGAGTGCAAAGGTAAGGTCTTGAGTTGCCAACTACACGGTTTTGCAGATGCCAGTAAGAAGGCTTACTGCGCTATGGTGTTTTTAGTTTGCAAAACCACTGAAGGAACCTATACCAGGCTTTTGAGTGCTAAAACTAGAGTTGCTCCTTTAAAACAACTGACCATTCCCCGCCTAGAACTGATGTCAGCCAGGGTGCTTGCCACTTTAATGAGCACCATTTTAGAAGCATTAGGCCCAAACTTCAAGGTTGATGAAGTCAAGTATTGGCTGGACAGTAAGACTGCTCTATTTTGGATTTACAACAATGGTGAGTGGAAGCAGTTTGTCCAGCATCGTGTCAATGAGATCTTGCGTCTCACAAGGAAGGAAGACTGGGGCCACGTGTCAGGTATAGAAAACCCAGCTGACTTAGGTTCTAGGGGTGTGCCTGCTAGTCATCTCAAAGACAGTAAGTTATGGTGGGAAGGTCCAAATTGGTTGCAAAAAGGTAAGGAAAGCTGGCCAAATTGGTTGCCCCTAGAAGATTCCCCTGATGTAAGCTGCGAGAAAAGGAAGAGTGCCCAAGTAATGTTAATCACAAAAAATGAGGAGAAAAAAGTGAGCAATGTTGTGAACTTGGAAAGACATGGGAGCCTTGCAAGGTTACTCAGAGTTACTGCTTATGTCATGAGATTTGTGAGCAATTTGAAGAAAAAGAGAGATGGTATGCAAAGGAATGTGAGAAGGCTGAGTGTAGAAGAAATCAAAATAGCTGAGAGATTGTGGATTGAAGATGTGCAGCAGTCATTAAAAAAGAGAGAAGATTTTGAGAAAATATCGGTTCAGCTAGGAGTTGTGAATGAGGATGGAATGATGGTATGCAGGGGAAGACTAGGAAATTCAGATCTGGATTTCAGGAGTAAGTATCCTATACTTCTTCCCAAGAGCCACCCTTTTACAGACCTAGTCATCAATGATTGCCATAAGAGAGTCCTCCACAACAAGCTTAGGTCAACTCTTGCAGAGCTTAGAGCAAGATTTTGGGTGCCACAAGGTAGACAACAGGTAAAGAGAGTGATAGGCAAATGTCACATATGCAGGAGACTTGAAGGTAAGGCCTATAAATCACCCCCAGAAGCAGAGTTGCCAAATTTTAGAGTTAATGAAACTTTGCCTTTCAGTAACACTGGAGTAGACTTTGCTGGACCTTTATTTGTGAAGAATGGCCCAGGTGAGATGAAGAAGGTATATGTTGCCTTGTTTACCTGTTGTGTTACCAGGGCAATACATCTGGAACTGGTAGAAGATTTGAATACAATCTCCTTTGTTAATTGTTTGAGAAGATTTTGTTCTAGGAGAGGAACACCAAGGCTTATCAACTCTGATAATGCCAAGACATTCAAAGCAGCAGACAAATTGTTGGATAAGTTAGCCACTGACCATACTTTTCTTGAGTTTTTAGATCACCGCAGAATTTTATGGAAGTTCAATTTGCCCCTTTCTCCGTGGTGGGGCGGGTACTGGGAACGGATGGTTGGGTGTGTCAAGCGCTGTTTAAGGAAGGTACTTGGCAATGCCAGGCTGACAAGAGACGAACTCACTACAGTTTTCACTGAAGTTGAAAGTACCTTGAATTCCAGACCACTCACCTATTTGTATGATGAGCTTGGTGAAGTTTTAACACCTTCTCATTTGCTTTATGGTCATAGATTGTCACATTTGTCTGAGGGCATAAATCCAGAAATTGATGCTAATGATGATGTTGATAACCTCTCAAGGAGATTTCTATACCTCACTAAGAAACTCTCTCATTTCTGGAATAGGTGGAGAAAGGAATACCTGACAGACTTGAGGGAATTTCATAAGATGCAATGCAGGAAAGCAGTACCAATCGAGATTGGAGATCTTGTTTTGTTACAAGAAGACAGCACCAAACGAGGACAATGGAAAACAGCTGTTGTTGAAAACCTGATCAATGGGAAAGATGGTGAGATAAGAGGTGCAGTTGTGCGCAAGGCTGGTAAGGGTAAGCCAGAAACTCTTATTAGACCTTTACAGAAGCTTTTCCCTTTAGAAATTTCAGCTAGAGACCATTTGAAAACAGATGGAAATGAAGAATGCATAACAAAAGAGAGAGTGGAGTCAAAAATTGATGGAGAGAAAATAGGTTTGGAGAATGATTGTGGGACAAGGAGCCACATGGGCCGTGCAGCAGCTAAGGATGCGCGCTGGAAGTCCAAACTCATGCTTGACCCATAACCTGGGTCAAGGAGGGGGGTATGTTGGGAAACCTCACACTCGCTTATTATGTTCATGTGTATTTTGTATTTAGAAACTTGCTTAGTATAGCAAGAAGGCTCATTCATTTATTTTACAGGACAAGCGGACATTTTTGTGAGTCAAGGAATTTTACTTTTGTATTGTTGAGAACAGCTTGAGTGCATAAGAACCTCAGTATCAAGTAGAGACAAGGAAACTGACTCAGGTTATTGCTAGTTAACAACTTAACAGAACGTCAAACTATTATTCCTAGCATACTTAATGGCTTGGTCACCTTGATTTTGATTGGGCTGACTAGTTGTTATTCTTAATCCTGATTGGTTAGTTAAAACTGAAGTTCCTTGTTTGTTGATATAAAAGTTATTGTATGAGTTAGAACCTTTAGATTTCAAAGATTGCGAATTACACGTTGAACGTTAAGAGTGCCGTTTGAATGATGCAGAAAACGTGAAGATTGCTGTTCTCTTTGAGTAAACTCTGTCGTTTAGAATAGGATTAAACCTGAATCAGCGAGTTAGAGCGTCGAATCTCTACAATAAGAAACTAGTACCAGCTAGTACTAAGATGGCCAAAATTTTAAGAAACTTTTGAAGTTAAAAGCATGGATATTATAGCAAATATACCGTTGAACCTTTATTCTTGAGCAATATTAACTAACCATTTGTTTTTTCATCATGACAGAACACTGTTTCATCCAAAAATGCTTTAGTTAACATTTTTTTGTTTTAGTTTACATCTTTTCGGAATAATGATTATTTCCTAAGAGATCCTTTTTCTGGAACAAATTTCTTTTTTTCATAACACCTCCCGAGGGACCATTATAGAAACAAGGTCATATTAACCTTTTTGATACTATCCCTGCCATTTTTAACCTGGGGTGTTTGGTGTTTCTGATCTTCATTTTAACTTTTTGCCTGTAAATACTAAACATACATACATAAAGATGTTTTGAATGTCAAGAAACACATCTGCAGTAAGCAAGGCCACCTCATTGATAATTCATGCATTCAAAAGTAAGGAACCAATTTAAATTCTAAAATGGACAAAATTTAATGTTACATTAAAAAAACTTTTGGTACTATGGCCTGATCCTACCTAGTTTCTTATAAAAAACGTGAAATTAAACTAAAAAAAAACACTTTTAATCATAACCTATCTTTTCATCTACTACTGGGGTGTGCACAGGACAGCTAAAATTGTGATTTGAACTGTAATGACAATATGCCACGACTTGGTTCAAGGAAACAAAAATCATTCCCACAAAAGGACTTTTTTGTGTTCGACTGTAGTTAGTTGACCAGACATAGACGTAGGAACCGGGGGCACTGGAGGCACGCACCCCCCCCCCCCACCAAGATTTTGCAATAGACAAAGAAGTGCCCTTTTCAGAGAATGCCCCCTTTTTGTTAAGGAAAATAGTGCCCTCGAAGTGTCGTGCCCCCCAAGTTTGAGATGCTTCCTACGTCCTTGTGGCCAGATGTCAAAATTAAAAGAATTTCACACCGTCTACCTCCACAGTCACGCGGTGGCACCACATGGCCAAAGTACAGCAACACCAGCAACAACCAATGCAACTCAATCAATGAAAAGGCAAGAGAAAGTCGCCATTTTGGAAGTCTTGCGAAACCGGTTGAGTGACATTCACCTACGAAATTCAACCAATTGCTGCGGTCCAAAGTCCTGTTTAATGATTGATCAAAGAGTATTTTAGCGCAATGGATTCATTTGAAAAAGATAGAGAGGCGCTGATTGAGCAGAGTAAGGCAAACATGGCTGGTTTGTTGAACAAAGCTGAAGACTTATCGTTGGAAAAAGAGGCAATTCATCTCAAAAGTTGCGAAGATGCTGTACTGAGGGCAAATACATACAAATGGTGCAAAAGATGCCTGAGAGGTGCATGGGCGAGGATTACACTTGAAGCATTTAGCGTGCAATATATAAGGTAATGGTTAACAATTTCAATTCAATTTTGGTTTTTATGAATCGGGTGTCATTCATTATCAGAACATTTGAAAAATTTTCAAAAATCAGTGCCTTTTTTCGTGTAAAAATCTGCCCATAGTCTCACTTAGTCGGTGGACAAACAATGGGGCGTTTAATTTTTATTGGGCAGCCTCCTAGATTTAATCTTTGATGCGCTTGAGAGTTTGTGCAAAGTTGAAAGCTTGCATTTGGAAACAATGAGAACAATCTAAAACAATATCCTCCCTCCTCTGTGGTTTAGCCAACCATTAGAATCTCAAAAATTGAATATGCTCCCTAGGGGCTTAATAGAGCTACCAACAGTAATCAAATTTTAATATACTCATTGCCATGTAAATTTATTTGTCAAGGTGTCATTTCATGAGTTGAAGTGGTTACAACCATGAAGACACTTTATTCATGGTGTGATGAACCACTACAGGTGGCTTTTAAAGTTCCTTTAATTAGATGTTTAATGTACTGTATGATTGAAATTATCCTTTGAAACACATGACTACAATACTGGCATTGTCCACATTAACAAAATGCTTCTCTGCCTAAGAATTCTTGCCTAGGAAAGTTTACAATCTTTTGGCACAAGAATTCTTGTCACAATACCAGTCTACATTCTTTGTAGTGTGGAGGAAGATTTTCCTTCGTGCCACTTTGACTGCTTCCAGCCACGGCTGCGCCATAACCCTGTTGTAATAACACATTCTTTGGAAGTTTGTTTAATGAAATGCACGAAAAAACCCCAACCCAAGATGCACCAAAATTTACTTCAAAATTAACTTCCCCATGCCCAAATCAAAGAATGCAAACTGGTCACAATATTCTTTCAATTTTCATAGTACTCTGTTCATGTTGTAAAGGGTCTTAACTGTATGCAGTCCATGAGTAGAAAAAGTTCACAGACTACCCCACCCCTTGCTGTGACATCCATGTGGGAAAGAGCTTTTATTGTTTCCCAAGAATTTGTGGTTTGATTGTGGTTCATGCATACAGCAAGTAAGATTAGCAGGTGGGTTTGAGACCTATTGTCTAGGATAGACTGCTATTATCAGCTTCTTGCATGAGAATCAAATTTAATGCCAAGTCAGATCTAATTTGAATGATCAGAGAAAGGCAAGCATGATCAAGATGCCAGCAACAAGGGCTAATGACTTGTTATCTGAACAAGAAGAAGTTGCCCTGAACAGCTGCAAGGATGCAGTTTTAAAGGGAAATATTTATAAGTTGTGTAGAAGGTGCCTGGGAGGCTCATGGTCAAAGTTAGCACTTGAAAAGCTGAATATACAACATGTGAGGTAAACTATAATGATAAGACAATGAATTTAAGTGTAACAGATGTTCTTAGATGAATAGATACTTAATAACAAAAGGGAATTGTTCAGACAGCATTCAGGATAATTTATATGCTACGTCAGGTTCTGCCAAAAAGAAGCCTTATTAATGATAAGCCTTATCAACTGTAATGTTCTCAAGCAAAACTGCACTTGCTTATCTAGTTTATTGCCCCATGATCCCACTTGTTGCTTTTTGAAACTGTTGCTCAATGTGTTTGAAGCACTGATCTGTGTTTGGAATTCAAAGGCAGTTGTTACGCAATGAGCAGACACTGCCAGACAATAATGGTCGATCATTATGTCACAATGGAACTTGGTCAGTCAATCAACTTGCACAATTGTTGCCCTGATGATAGGGTAATAATTTAGGGTGCAACATAATAATATGAGTTATATTCTCATTATTGTATATCAGGGGCTAGTTTTGTCTGGTTAGAGTTTCCCCTACATAGTTGCTTTGAACAAGGTACAATGCTAGGGTGGCTAAATGTCTTATCATCATTAGAGCTCATGATCTCCAAAAATTGTTTCTTCATTTTTTAAGGCTTGGCCGAAGTATGTAATTAAAGGATCTATCTTAATGTGCTATAGGCTAATCTGTTTAGTAGAAGTAATCCTGAAGTTTAAAATTCTAAGGATTCTTTTCAACGCTTTGATATCTGAGTTAGATATTCATTCCATATTACTTCAATGAAGGCATGAAAAATTCAAGAGCAAATATGATTGATAGACATCAGTTTTTGTGGTGCTCATTAGCGAAAGTGAATTTGCCTAAACTCAAAATTTTTCAGACATCTAGGTCTCAAGCCAGAATGCAACTAAAAAGTAAAAGTTTTATTGGTATGTTTTTGTTTCAGATGAAACTTTAGGCAACTGCTAGTCATTATTATGCTGAGGAAACAGATGTTCCATTTTCTAGTTGAGAAATGAGCAGGTGAAGATTTCCCACAAAACAGACTAAAAATAACAGGATTTTCCAATTGCTGAATGGAGATCAATGAATAATTTAGATGTAGGGTAACGTTATTGCAAGAGCATATTTGAAGAACAGACACCAAGGGTGCCGTTCATGAGCCTGAGGATTTGCCTTACTTTGATGGCATTGCCTTAGATCAAAAGATTTGCGTTACTCTTTTGAACACCGGAAATTTTTTCCATTGATGGAATGTTGAGAAAATGGCCCTTCCATTTAAGATGAACTAAACATGAAACTACCCTGTTCTGTCAACTGTTCGATTTTAAACATGTGGCTCACCCAAGTGTAGAACTCACTTGTCAAGTGAGTTCTACACAATGATTCAGTCCAATATCTTGAATTTTACAGTCCCATGTTGATGGATTTGGAACAAAAACAGAAAACCTATTTGCAGGGATTTTTAGATAGCAAAGTAGCTCATTTTAGAGGCATGTGCCTATTTGCTGAACAACGAATTACGTCCCTTCAATGATATTTGAAACACATCAGTGTCAAAGTTATTTGATGAAGCTAAGTGGAGGTAATATATAAAAAGGACTGAGAAAACACCTATGCATGCTACAGTAGGTAGGTAGGTCAAAATTTGCTACAAAATAAAAAGAGATTTACAATGGTAAAAAGGAAGAGTAAATAGATATATAAAATATTTACAATATGAACCAAATTAGTTATAAGTTCAAGGTTAAAAACATCCCTAATCATAGTGGCAGGGAGAGCATTAATAGATCAAGTTGACCTTATTTCCATAATGGTCCCCTTAGAGGTGGCTGCAAACGTAATGAACATTATGAATTTATGTGCTTTTGAATAAAGCATAATTTAGTAAGACCATACCCATGCAGGTTTTGGAATCATCAAACACAATAAGTTGATTTTTGGCTTGCATATGCAGGCTCTTGAGATCGGTACTTTTCTCTTCAACAGCAAGTCCGTAGGTGGCACTCCTTACAGGCCCTCTACAGCCCCATGGCCTTCTGTGGTGGTACCGCATTGATTTTCATCTCAATGTAAATAGCTTCCATTTGTTTCTTTTCTAGTGGTGGTCTGACAAATTATCTATATCTGTGTTCCTTACCTAATGATGTGGAAACTGAGCCAGATGAGCCAAGAAAAGTATTAGTGAGAATTTATGGAGCAATTTTGGACAATCGAGCTAAGTTTTATGAAGGAGTTATATTTACATTGCTTGCTGAAAGAGGATTTGGACCTCATCTTTATGGTGTCTTCTCATCAGGACGTGTGGAACAGTATGTACCTGTAAGTAAATTTCGAGAGAAATATTTCTTGCAGTGCAGGGTAAGAACGCGACCAGAGTTAGGGTTTGAGGACAGCAACAGCAGCAGCCTCATTACATTTTGTAGAATTTTTGAATGTGCACAATAGTGATAGAAGCTCTAACGCCACTCAATCGAACTTGTGTATAAAGTGTATAAAAATGACGCTCGATCCAGGGTCTTTCATAGAATAGCTAAAAGGTCTATTGCGCTACGAATAGAGCTTTGTTTTATACGATGTTTCGGGCTGAAACCTATCATCAAGGCAACGTTTTAAGCCCGAAACGTCGTATAAAACAAAGCTCGGTTTGTAGCGCTATTAGTAATACTTTATTTGTTTAATCGTCATTGAAACATTGTACAACATGCATAAAAGAAGATTGTTTGTACAAGTTTTATAGTAGAAAAAGGCTTGCAAATAGGGTCTTCAGAAAAACTCAACTTTCGCTGTATTTCCGTGATAAAAGACTTAGAATCTTGATTATTTTTCGACATATGACTTCTGTAACGAAATTTTCTGCGTTGTTCTGAAGTTTTCATTATTCTACTATTAAAACCAACGAACGACGTCTGTTTTCTCATTTAAATGAACGAAGACGAATTGACGATTATTTGCCTGCCGAAATGCCGTGCAATAGATGCTGATGGCGTTGTTATACAAATTTTGTTGACTGTGCTGGACACTTTTGGCCTTCACTTTGATGCTGCAATACTTTTTCATGGCAGTGTCCTTTCTTTTAGGCACGGCATCTGTATACAAAAGAATTAGGAGACACACATTTATCTACTTGTATTGCAACAACGGTGGGAAGATATCATTCAATGGACCTGCCTCTGAACAAAGAACCAACACTGATATGGGAAAATATGGAAACGTAAGTCAAGCTATTTTATCACTCTTGATTCACATTCATCCATCACTTTGTATCGGTGAAGGTGAAAATGAAGTTGCGATTTTTAGCGCCAGGCGCTGGGATCGCAGAAGTAGCTAAGCGCTAATCGAGTCCGTGACCCCTTGTCCCCCTTGTCATGACGCTCCAGTAGTGGGCCCCTACCGCGTCTCGAACGCACTCCGCCTGACTGTTGTGGCTGCAGTGTCAGAGGATTACACCACTGCGCCACAACACCTTCAGTATCGGGTGTCCCAAAACATTATATAGATTTTGTTTGGTCCGGCGGTGGTGTTTTTTAGCTCTAAGCAATGCGTAATTAATCTCAAAATTTTTCGTTTTTCTATGCTCATGAAATCATTACAGTATACGTCTTGCATTCTACTTCACTACCCTAATTTCTGTACTACGCTTCCAGGGACGAAAGACAATGACTACCCCATGGCCAATACATAAGTACGCACAGCATTAAACAAATATAGGGAGAAATATAGCTAAACTAGGTAATTCATTACAAATACAAAGTAAACCGACAAAAAGTAGATGCTAATGTATGGGAGTTTGCAGCAAGGGAGCATTTAACAGCGTTCCGAGGCATGAATGAATTTGAGGGTTGCCTCAAGTAGCTTCTTATTGATGTTAATGGTTAACAGTTCGTCACCATACAAAATGAATTTGAGTAAGACTCTATTTGAAAGCGACGAAATACCTTGAGGGAGCAATATTGCATTCACACTATTGAGAAAAAGCGATCTAGGCCCTTCATGCGAATGACAAAGCAGCAGGAAATATTCTGTGTCCTCTACCCTATCATTTGCGGAACACAAAGATTTGACTATACTTCTAAAGCTATGCCTAAATTTTTGAAAATTTAGTTTGCTCACTGAGTGAGAATAGCTGGACTTTTTTCAAAATTTTGCTTGATAGTAGACTTGAACATAATGAGACTGAGGCGGAAAAAGTGGACGAAGCCGCTAAGCAGTTCTAAATTTGTTCTTTGATATTTTTATTTATTCCTTCATATCACTTCCTTTGAAGGTGGCTGTCGATGACTGAGGGAGCTGAGTTCGATGACCCTCACCAACAAGAAATGCTCATGAAGATAAAAAGTATGAATTTAGCAGACGAGTACTTCAAACTTAAGTAAGATGCATGAGTTTTCTTGTTCAGTTTTTATTCACCTCTCATTTTTCTACGTTCTTTATCTCTCAAATTCATTTTATCGGGAATTGTACTATTGCTTCCCGCTTTGGTATTTCATGTGCGCCGAAAAACTTCAGGCGTTTGCAAAACTGTTGCAGCTGGAATACCAGATGGATTTGCATGAATAAATTTTTGCATAGGCGTAGGATGTAAGGGTGCTGAGGGCTACAGCTCCCCAACGTGGGAAAGACTTGTAAAAATCAGTCATAATCTGGCAGAAATCGATTTTATGTCGGGCAAAATTTTCGTTAGCTATTATTTTCTATCGGGCAGCCCCCCTCCCCAAATTTTATTTCCCGTACTCTCTTGAATTTTTTTGGTGTTAGTAGAGAGGCTGACGTGCTTTTGTGATATTTCACTTACTTCCTTTTCGAAAATTCGTTGGTTGAGAAATAGTTGAGAAGGGGCTCAAAGCACTCGGTAAGATCAAGGAATTTCTCCACCCAAGGGCATTTGATCCCTTTCGGGAGTTATAAGAAGTGCATTTCTAGACGAATGCTGGAGAGTTTCAATCGCAGGGCAAAACATGCGCTGATGAAATCTAATACCCATGAAAAATTGACTTGTATATCACTGAGAGTTAGGAGTAGGCTGATTGCATATTCGTAGTTATCGCTATTGGTAGACTGATGGACGCTAAAACTTTTTTAAAAAATGTCTGAGGAAAAGGGAAATTGTTGTTGTTGCCATTGTTGTTGTTTTCATCGCTGTTGCTGTTGCGATAAGTGAGACTATGTCGTGAGTCTAGGATTGAGTGATAAATCTAGCTCCCTGCAGCTTTTGCTGTTTTTGACTTTTCTATGATATTAACTTGATTGCTTTACATTTTAGGAAATTTCTAATCGACACGAATTCAAAGGTCGTATTTTGTCACAACGATGTTCAAGAAGGTGTGTTTGTATGTACTTATAAAATTATTTTTCGTATTTCATCATACCAAGCTTTAAAACTCTTACACAAATAAATTATTACAAAATGATAAGAAATGATTTATTTTGCTGTTTCTTTTTGTTATTTATTTATTTACTTATTTATTTTATGCATTATTGTAATTAGGATAGGCTTTTTAAACGATAAAAATTTTTTTTAGATTTTAAGCACGGTCCCCTGAAAAGGCAGTCTTCGATTGACGGGGTAACCGTGGATAAATAAGTTAAAATGAATGAATGAAAAAAAAACAAGTTCATTCGTTGCTATGCTTTTTAAACGAGAGGACATTTTGCCTAATCGAACTAAAATTTCTTCAAATACATGATTACGCTTAAAACGGCGAGAAGGACGTTTTTACCCAGATGCATTGCGTATTAATTGCGAATTGTTAACGGTTCTGTAGGAATTCGATTTAAGAACGTAATGCATCTTGGTAGAAAGCTAAGTGCGTCCATGAAACCTGCCTTTAGAGATATTAAATTTGACGTTATATGCGAATCTCAGATCTCTTCCAGAATTGCTGAATGCCTTCAAAATAGAATGAACACATTTTCATCATCTCTCTTTTTTGTCGATTTCATGTGTTGCAAAGCTGGAATAAACAGAGTATTGTTATTCTTTGAGATTGAAGTTTCTAGATAAATATAAGGCCTTGTAATAGCTGTAATAGCAGAAGTGATAGAGCTATATATCAAATGACTTGACTATTTTATTCATCAGCACTGAAAAACGAGGCAGTATAGTAGGTAGCTGAAGAAGGTAGCTGAAATGCTCCAATTTACCAGGAATGAAGAAGGGAAAAAGGGAAAAGAAAGTGAGGGAAGGGGAAAGAAGGAAAAGAAAATGTGTAAGAAAAACGGAAAAGAATGAAGAAAAGGGAAGAAAATGTGTCAGAAAAGGGAAAGAATGAAGAAGAAAATGTGCAAGAAAAACGAACATGGGAGGGAAAACTGTTTTTTGAGCCCTGCTATTTATTGTTAGTCTAATACATTGCCGTATTTTTAAAGAATGAATCGTTTACACATGCCTACTGAAACTGTTTACATGCACTACTCCATGGCTTTGTTTTATTCATAGGAAACATTCTTCTTCTAAAAGAACAAGATAAGACTGATGTCTTGTTAATTGACTATGAATATAGTGGTTATAGTTACAGGTTAGTGTACTTACAATTTATAAAATGACATTGCGAATCACACGTTAATGGGCCATTAATACGGGCATGCTAGACATATGACGATAAGTCCCTTGAATCCCTGCGGTAAACCTTACTCAACAGGGACTCATAATGAAACAGTGGGAAAGCAGACCCTATTTTCTGCTTTCATCGAGCGAATTATGATTGAATCATGGCTTCGAATCTTGAATCCCGTGTAGATGTTTTCACTTCTTCAGTGGAGTCGAAAATTCTATCATATTTGCCGTAACTACAGGTGTACAGGGACTCATAATGAAACAGTGGGAAAGCAGACCCTATTTTCTGCTTTCATCGAGCGAATTATGATTGAATCACGGCTTCGAATCTTGAATCCCGTGTAGATGTTTTCACTTCTTCAGTGGAGTCGAAAATTCTATCATATTTGCCGTAACTACAGGTGTACAGGGACTCATAATGAAACAGTGGGAAAGCAGACCCTATTTTCTGCTTTCATCGAGCGAATTATGTTTGAATCATGGCTTCGAATCTTGAATCCCGTGTAGATGTTTTCACTTCTTCAGTGGAATCGAAAATTCTATCATATTTGCCGTAACTACAGGTGTACAGGGACTCATAATGAAACAGTGGGAAAGCAGACCCTATTTTCTGCTTTCATCGAGCGAATTATGATTGAATCACGGCTTCGAATCTTGAATCCCGTGTAGATGTTTTCACTTCTTCAGTGGAGTCGAAAATTCTATCATATTTGCCGTAACTACAGGTGTACAGGGACTCATAATGAAACAGTGGGAAAGCAGACCCTATTTTCTGCTTTCATCGAGCGAATTATGATTGAATCATGGCTTCGAATCTTGAATCCCGTGTAGATGTTTTCACTTCTTCAGTGGAGTCGAAAATTCTATCATATTTGCCGTAACTACAGGTGTAAATGAACTGATCTTCGATCAATTGTTGTAGTTTACATTTGGTTAATGTTCGTAGAGCTTCATTAACAATCTTTTATTCATGTGGGGTGCCGGAATCTTTTTTAGCTAGATGGCTACATTTCTGGCCCTTCGAATAGTTAGGCCCAAGATTATTCATAACCATTCAAGATTCTGATTTTGAATTCCTTTATCTGCGGATCAGGTGCCCAAAGTATTGCATTTCACATTTCTTAAAGTGTTTCACGTAGTGCCTCCCAACCCTTCACTACATCCTTATGTAACGGCATCAACAAAAGATTTAGATCGAAAATGAACGATTCAAAGTACTCCCACTTTAGCATAGCTATGAATGATTTTTGGCTTACAGTCAAAGCAGAAGAAGCGTGCCACCTTTGTATTCAATATTCAAAATAGAAGTGTTTCTTCATCGAATTTTTTTCTCTTTGCATGAAAAAATCCTTGAATGATCTCATTCATTGTGGTTTCTAGGGGGAAAAACCGTTATTGTAATCCACTAAGCTCTACCCAAGGGAAGCAATGTTCGAATAAACCGGAGGCAAAAAATAAAGCTGTTTTGAATAATCATCGAATCATGAAAATCTTTTTTCAAATAATCTTCGAATTCACATGGTATGCTCCTTCCGCTGTGACTGTAATGTCGCTTTGAATACAATTTTGTAATCAAACTGGACTTTTTAACTATACTTACACTGTTGCAAATTTACGTTAGTTCTCACAAGATTCTCTGGCCATTTTACTTGTAAAATCAATGACTAAAAGAATCCTTTTATTTTTTCCAAGGGGCTTTGATCTTGGAAATCATTTCTGCGAATGGATGTACGATTATTCAAATGAAGAATCACCGAAATTCTTTACGAGAGAAGAAGATTATCCTACGAAAGCGCAACAGGTTTGTGACCGGTATTTGTAGACATAACTTTTTGGTTACTCATTTTAACGTATTTTTGTGATTGGTAACAAAGTCAGACTTTGATGACTTTTCAGAAAGTTTTTTAGTCAACCCACATGAATGCATCATTAAGAGAAAGCAGTTTTATTCTGACGGGTTTTCGTAAAAGTCTTTAAAGATCTAAAAAATTCTTTGAAATCTGATATATCTTCATAAAGTCTTAGAATTATGAAAGAAAATACTAAGAATCTTCGAAAATCTCAGAATCCCAGAAATTTCCTTTAACAAATGATACGAATTTGAAAGCAAATCTTTTGAGAATTCTTTGAAGATCTTGGTAGCTAGATCTCTGCAAATCCTGGGATTTCTTGACAATTATGAAAATCAACAAAATCTTGAAAATATAAAGCCCTCAAAAAAGTCTTTACAATATCTATTAAATTTTCGAAGATCTCAAAAGAATCCAAAATTCTTTGAAATATCAGAACAGTTGTTTAAAAATCCCAAATTCTTGTTCGCTTTTTTGGAGCAATATTCCTTCTCGTCGGAAGCTGGTGTCGAACTTTTAGAAGTCTGTTGTGGTGATCTGTTTGAAACGACAAATCTGGGGTTGGTATAATTGCTGATTATTGAAAAGATTACACAGTTATTAATAGTGTGTCGTTGTTTTTCCCAACTTTCCCCCTCTTTTCTCTGCGAAACTGCGTACTGTCTGCCAATTGAGCGAAATAACGTTATTGTTTGTGATGTCACTTCGCATTGACCTGAACGAGGCTGGCAAATATGTTGATATGACGCTGCCGCTCAGACACTGCTAGCTTGCTTTTCTTGCACTCGTACAAAATGTAAAATAGCAACAAAATTTGATCTAACTTATAAAACTTCTTTTACATATTTTATGGCAGTTAGAAATGACACAAATTGGAAATAATTTACGATTGATCTCTGGCTGTTGCCTTTTGACAATAATTTTATAAACCGTAGACTTGTTCTTTTGATTTTGACGAAGCTTTATAATATAAGCTACTTCCTTCTGAATTATATGCAGCTACTATACCTTCTAAGTAGACTTTTCTTTCAACAGGTACTGTTCGTTAAGCAATATTTAAAAACATACAATAAACTCAAAGGAATATCCCTTGATGAACCAACCGAGGCGGAAATAGAGCAGCTTGTTACAGAGGCTAACAGGTATGTGAATTTGTATTCAGAGTAAACAAAGATATCTATTTCTGTCGCAAAAAGTATATATACATGAAATGACGGTGCTCAGGGTATCGTTCCTGTAGTCCTGTATAGTTGTATAGCAACTTTTTAGAGTAGCGTAGCTTCTAAATTTGTATTGCAATTTTTAGTGGACATGTGTTTATACAAGAAGCCATAGGCTCCACTAAGGTAAAAAGAGTAGGCTGGAGTAAAATGGGTAGTGTTGATTGCTGAAGAACAGTAGATCCGAGACTGATGATTCAACGTTCACCATGTCAAGGAGCAGGTCCGTAGAGAGGTTTCGGAGGCCCCGGGACAAAACTGTGAAATGAGGTCCCCTACGAGCGAAGCAGGTAGAAGACTAGAGAGTACCTTACTTTATGAGGCCCTCTAGATTACGAGGCCCTAGGGCAAATTACCCCTCCTGCTCTCCCCTCTCGATGGCCCTGTCAAGGAGGGTAGTTTGGACGGCTCTAGCTAGAGGAAAACGATGAACAAAGATTTTAGCAAAATTTATCTAACTTTTCACGCTACCTATTTTATGCCAAGCTTACCCATTCTACTTCAGTGGACTTCAGTGGACGCCTTCTTATAAACCCTAGTGTATTAGGGTTTATAAGAAAGCGGTAAACAGGCAAAAAATGTATCTTTTCTGGTTTTATTCAGCAATTTGATAACATCACAGCCTAAAGAACTAGTTGAAACGTAGGAAGCACTGTTATTTTGAAAATCATCAAGATAATCAAAAATATCACACACAATATTACAAAACAGTAACTCAAATTCTTTTCAAGCCAAAATACTGTCTGTGCAATAATTTTCATTGGGTAGGGTGCCTTAAGATTTGGAAATTGCTGCCCGGACAAAATAGCAACTTTGTTCTGAGTTATGAATTAGTTTTCCGCTCCTTTTTTCAGATTTGCTCTCGCTTCTCATCTGCTGTGGGGATTCTGGTCAGTCGTTCAAGCTAGAGTTTCAAAAATTGATTTCGGATATCTAGTAAGTAACGTCATTGGTTACAAATATAAGAATTCACGGGAAAAAATTTACAAATGTCCTCGCAAATTTTTGAAAAACTCTAAAACTTGAATTTCACTTTAAGTTATAATTAAATGAACTCTAGAGCTGAATTATTTTGAAAACTTTCGCCTGTGCCTAGAACGACTTCTCGACAAGCCTTGTTTATCGGTAGAAATCTCTTGTTGTGACTTTGTGAACGAAGTTTCAAATTTTCATTACAAGGGAAATTATATCGCAAAAGTTAACGGAGCTGCTTTGTTGATTGCCGGGAAATTAGAGATTCTGGTTCTGGTCAGTTGAGAGGAAAAAACCAGAATTTCTGCATCGTAACTTTCCAGACATGTGTATCTTTTCCGTTGAGTGGAAGATTAGCAAATTTTAAGATTTGCATAAGCTATTTCATCGTTCAGCGATCCCCTGTTAGATGTAACGATGTCAGTTGAAACTGTTTTGGAAGACACCTGATCGCTACAAGAGCATGATCAGGGCCGGCTCAAACTTTCTTTTACGCCACACAGCCGCTATGTTCATTTTTTCCTCGTTTCTTTTGCAAGTCTGTTTCACATTTGATGTTAGGCAACGAACTGCAAATGGAAACTTCTCGATTCTAAACCAAATTATTTCAGGTCATTGATATTACAATCAGAAACCCTGACCTGACAGCATATGCGCAGTTTTTTAGGGACGGGAACTCTGGGGGAGGATCAGTGATGATAGCAATTGCTGTCGTTGCTGTGCTCTCGTCCGGGGTTCCTTTTGTTCAACATCTTTCGCCTATGCTGGCCTGACATCCAATGTGAAACGGGTGAGTGTTTTTGTGTATAATGCTAAATCTTATGTTTTGTCTTTTGTAGTTATTCATTTATATAGTTTTTAATATTTGCATGTCTTTATGTTAATGGCCACAAGGTAGGTAGTCATTGTCCTCTGCTCCTTGTGGTCCTGTCCCTGTAGTGTTTGTATAGTTTGTATAGTAATTAGAAAGTATAATGGGATGTAGAAATAACTTGAATTGTTACTCACTTGTTCTTTTCTAAATTGTCTTGACTGACTAGTTAAACCGGTCTCATAATTAGTGTTATATAAACAGTACGTGTATTTTGATTTATTAGCTGAGGATGGCACGAGTTTGAGTGCCGAACCGTTGTTCTTATCCCTGGGTATTTGGCTTGTTTACTAACTTGTATTGTAAAATTTTAGATGAATATATAAAAAAGTCAGGGCCACCGAGAATGGGGCAGAAGAGGCAATTTGCCCCGGGCCTCAAGGTGTAAGGGGCCTCATAATTGAAGACTTTTGATATTCTGGCTGCAAGAAATTCTCTGAAATGCATTGTAAGCCGATCTAAAGGGTATGGTCGAAAAAGTTTTCTCCCCCCTTCGCTCAAGGGAGCCTCGTTGTGTAGTTTGTCCATGGGCCTTCAAATTATCTCGGCGGCCCTAACTATTATCAGTGTTGATTTTAGTGATAGCTTAAGATCCAGTTTTTTTTAATGGCTGGAACAGTATCATATTCTCTCCTTTCTTTCTAGGAATACGCCATCGTTCGATTTGAAACGTATTTCCGACAAAAGAAATTGTTCATGACTGAATCATGAATCTCTATTCAGGAAAGGTATTCTTCCTTTTCTGCGTACAAATTGAAATTAAATTTATAGCAGCATAGACGGCAGAATCCTTGCAAACTTTGTCGCATGAAATTTTGTTGGCCTGTTCTTTCAAATTCTTCGAAGGCGACTTTTGGTAACGTGCCATAATTCCAGAGGGACCATTTTTGTTATCATCATTATTTCCAGAATAACGGGGGTTTTGTTAAAATGAAATAGGTTATCTAAAGCTTGAAAAGCTATGGGTAAGAGGAAACAAGATGTTTATTCGTTGATCAAATGTATGAATAAATCATGCGAGTTTCTTTATCGTTGTTTCTGTCAGCCCTTCCTTCTTGCAGTCTTATTTCGATTCAAAACATGCCCGAACATGGCCTAATTTTTGTTTCGTGCAAAAGCGAGACTGGAAAAAATTAGCATGTTCGGTCGTGTTTTGAATTGAACTGCGACTGCAAGAAGGAAAGGCCGGCAGAAACGATGATAAAAAGACTGGCATGGGTTGTTTTTGCGTTTTATTAAATGATAAACTTCTTGTTTCCTCTCACCCATGGTCAAATATCGAAAGAAGTACAAGTTCCAAATTGATTGAGCTTTCACGATGACGTCAGTTTATAACTGGATACAATATGGTGATAAGTAAAAGTCTGTAGCTTTTACGGCTAACAATTCAGTGATTTGAGAGAAGCTTTGAATAAGGGACTCATTGTATTGGAATAAACCTAACCATAGCGAAAACTGTTGAATCCTGCAAGAGAAAAGCGAACCAATCGTTAACCTTGAAAGTAAAGAAATAAGTTAGTAACTGCAATAAAGAACAAAGCTTAATAACCAAAAACGCGTTTCATCGTACACTCGTCAGTTCGGTTCGCCTGAAGAACAAATTAGCGATACAAACTGGCCGCTACAACACCAGACGGACAAAAGAAAATCCTAAATCAGATGTTTGTCAAACCCATGCCTACGATTGGCTAAACTCAATCAGCATCTGCCAAACATCAAAGCCATTTTGTTCCAGGTCAGAACAACTGCAACGCGAAGACCATTTGATGACGTATCAACCTCAAAATCAGCAGAAACAAAGAAATGGTATAACTCTTCAAAAATTAAGATGACAGAAAAATTCCTGCTCTGGAATTATGGCAAAATTTCCCTTTAAGTTGTTAATCAATTTGACCGAAAAGGGCAATGATATTTAAGATTTGTCTCAAATAATGTAAGATTTGCTGTAACACAAGATTTGCAGTGCAAAACACCCAGTGCTCTTATTCGCCGGCAGTTTCACATCACATCTGTCAGACTTTGACAAAGATTTGCAGTCTACTGTATGTTATTAATGAAAAACGATTTATGTTCTGTTTATGAATGTGCTCAAATGGTGTTTGGTGAAAATTTGCTACAAGTCATTTTATAATTAAAGGGGTACTTTTAAAAAGAATTTATGTAACTTGTATTTGCAGTCCATCTCACATTATATGTAACGTGAAATTTACGAGAACACGAAAATACTCATTCAAAACTCTTAAATATTTTATTTGCTGGCATTTTCATGCAACATATAATTTGGGATTGACCTAAAATGAATCTTATGAACATTATGGATTATGAATTATTGAAGTATTATGTTGAACACGATCGCACAACGTATTTCTCGTTTTCGCTGTAAATTAAAAACTAACAGATTTGTATAGCTCGATTTATAATTAGAAAAGAGACACGTGGCAGTCGTTTACCAAAACTGTGTCTGCAATTTACCAGAAAATACCACTTTTACCAGAGCTCCTTCAAAATTTCAAAACGGTTAGTAAAACTGCTACTGTTTGGAAAATTAGGCCCCAATTACACGATACTGGATTCATCACACACCGGATTGCTTTTCGCATCGGAGGGATTCAGTTACACGACGCCGAGGCAATCCGGTGTCACTCCATCCGTTTTCGCGGAGTGAAACCACTCTTCTTTGGAGGTGAGGTTCAAATCAACCCGATTCACTCTGCTCCGCATTCCATCTCGTGTAACTAGCTACACCAATCCGATGTGGCCCCACTCTAGCTGGGCTTCGCAGCTGATGGGGTTGGTACACTGTTGTAAACTGTGAATCTTTCCAGAAGCAATATAAACCAGAAGCAGCTCCAGATTGTCTTCAGAAAATACACATATAAATTTGGCACTGTACATCGAACTTAAGACAAACTCTCATATGACACTAAATCCCAAAACTAACGTGATTCTATGGGCTTCTCCAAAGCCTTAGCATGCCAACCTCAGTGACACCTAAAATGTGGGCAACAAGAGCTTTCGCAGGCCTCTTGCGCCCATAACCAATTCGTCCGACGTTAGCCTTTCTAATCCATTGCCGTCCTTCAAATCTAACGATGCAGGCACTATTTATACAAAAAGAGTTTTCTAAAATATTTCAACGCAGACTGTAATGTTACATGGGAGAGACCAGATATTTCCAAATATGGTTTCCATAACGCGAGAAGGTTCCATGTTTCCAAATTGGGTAACAGGGTAATCATGACCTTGCAATAAAACAGCTTAGGTAGGGCAAATCTCTAATCCTCGTAAACAAAAGAAAGAAAGGTCGGGGGAATGCACGCGGTAATTCTAATGCCTTTCTGACGCAACAGGGGATTCCTTTTGATACAAACAGGCATACGTAATAGACGACTTTCAGCAGATTACGAAAAGTGACGCAAACGGGCCTAAGCAAATTCTTCAAACAAGGGCCTAAATCTAAACCTAAAGTTTCTTATAAGGGAAATCCTTGTGTCCAAAATTAGCCGTATTACACTGTCGACAGAACTTGGTCATGAAAGTTTCAAATGCAAGGTACTCGCTACTCAAAATGACAAATTTATCGTTCTTATTCACGAATGAAAATTCACGTTAGAAAAATACATATTTAGATAGTTTGATTAAATTTGCTTTCCAGTGAAGTTTTTCGGCGCCAAGTTTGCAAAACGAGGTTTTCTTTCGGCCAGAATTCATAATCTAGCAGTTGTCCAGATTATTATGTGGTTGATGGGCACCACATTGTCAGTTTTTCGGTCGTGCAAAGTTGGCCTCAAATCCCACCTCAATCTTCCAATGTCTGTTGTCGCAACCGCGAAATTTTGATCATACTAATAAAAGTCATCTTTGCAAAGTAGAATGCTGGATTCCTTTGAAGTGAACGGCTTCAGAGAAAATTGAGCCCGGTTCTTGCAATTCTACCATTGAACTTCTTGGAAATCTTCAATGTTTTCAGAAGTGTTTATTTTCTTTTTCAAAAATTAATTAACAACTTTGGAAGGAAAGGATCTAAAACATGTTACATTGCTCGATATTGCCAAACTCGTTGAAGAAACATGAAATAATTTTCAATGTACTATGCGATTGTACTGTACGGATTTTTGATATCTTCATTTTCAACACAGGCTACATTTTCTACGGAAGCACATTTTTTAAGTTGCCATAAAGATCAGATCTAATATAAATCCTTGTAGGATTAGCGGTGAGATTGGCAGTAATCTCGCACTTTTATTGTCAGACTCCTTGCTTTCTACTTCCCACATTGACCGTTCCCACCCCATGTACAAGTTGAGCCAGTGCTGAAATTCTCTTAAGATTATCTGATTTTAAGTACTGAGAGTTAGCTTTTTCAATGTTTGGACATTGCGCAAGTGCCTTCCGAGTAATATGATAAGCAAACATGTGAAAATAAAGTAAAAAATTTGTTAAACAACAGTTAATACCAAGTCAAGATGCAGGAAGACATAGTGACAAAAAGGCACAGAAAAAAGGTAATTTGCAGAAAGGGAAGTGATTGATTTGAACGTCAAACAGAGTTTCATGGAGTTGGACCTACCTGTGTTGTTATTTCTACTCTACGTGATTGGTCCGAATCTTGGGGGCGAAACAGCCAATCAAAATTTGATGCTAATAGCTGGAGAAATATGACACCGATAAAATGAAACCCATATCTGCCGTTTTTATTCCGGAGCATGATGACATTGATGGTGAAATCTTGATGATATCGGCGTACATGGATCAGGGCAAGTCAGGTTCAAGTACTCATGTGCCGAAGATGAGCAACTTCGCCATTCTCGCTCTTATTTCCTGCCTATTCACAACATCAAGGGGTATGTATAACACATGTTTATCTTATCGATTCATTCGTTGTTCTTTTTGGTTGAATTATTTATTCGTTTTTATGCAATCAGATGTTTTCAAAGCGGTTGTAAGGTCAAGTATCTGTCTTGTCTTTTCGCCACACTCCTTTTCTTCGTCAGGCAAATCTCAAATTTCATCCAAGTTGTGAAGAATGTTTATGGCTGCTCTGCGATCTGTTGAGCACATATATTTCTGCCCTTAACTATACGGATCTATTTCCCAAACGGTAATTCACAGTGGCTGTGCAGCTTGCCACACACGAGCGAGATAAGATTTGCATGCCCTGCAACACGTTTCTGCAAAATAAACAACATCTTAGGCCCAATCCCATTTTTTCGCTGCACCTTGCACACATCTGAGCATTGAGAGTACACTTATTAGAACTCAGAGTGTAATTTCCATATTTTGTTTTATATTGTTATCGAAATTAGTTATTGAAATTATTAATTGAAGCTACTGTTTTTCAGACGATGTAAATTAGCTAATTAAAAATTTGTATTCATTTGAATTTTCGTGCCAATTTGTAACATGAAAAGTTCCCGAGGTTCGGGGTCGGCCTGCAAGTTGCATTTGTATTTATGTTTATATTTCCATGCAAAAGTGAAGCAAAGTTATTTATTGTCGCTGGGTCTCACTTTGCAGCATAGGTGATCTGCAGTATGTTAGTAGCCTACCTCCTAATGGTAGGGTGTGTGTCTGTGTGTACTTGGCCTAAAGTGAAGATCCCTGGGAAGCAAGTGTCCTGACAAGTCTTTAGGGCTGCATAACTGTTTATAACTTCCGTGCTAGATGATAATCCATTTAAAACACAATGCTCTGCCCAATTTCCTGGCATTTTCGTGACCAAGGGATATATCTGCTTTCGTGGTATTTCCAACCATGGTGGAGGGCACACGGGCACACAATGTTCAACAGATAAAGTAAAGCATGCAACAAATCAAATTTCTGAATCAGGGTGAGGCATGCACTTCAGAGGCCAAATATTCTCCAAGATGTTAGTAAATCCAATTAGTTTTTGGTGCAAACCTCTCAGCTGGAAGCTAACCAAACTTCCCCACCTTTTTTATACCTTGATCGAATTTCGTTTGAAGAAACTTCAGCTGGGCAACTTCTACTAAAACTGTGAAGGGTGACACAACTAAGGATTCTTCATTGGGGGCCCAGGAAGTATCCTAAGCCTGGGTGTGCTATATGTCCCAAGAGCTATTTTTAAGCTTTTCATCCTCAAGGGGTACTTCCTGCAACAAAAGGGTTTCTATATAATTACATAATCTTGGGGGTAAGTGCCCCCAGAGTGCTCCCAGTTCCTATGCCCCTGGGTCCAGTTTTTGCTACCGTAGAATTCATTTTCTGTTTGTTCCAAAGCTTTCTGTTAGGCAGCATGGATCCATCAATGAAATTTCATTTTCCATTTCCACCTCTGTTCCCAAATTTTTCATGAATGTTCTCTTGCTCTCAGCATCAAAATAGCAATTATCCCTTGCTCCTAAGAACCCCTAGGGGTTAGCTATGTCCCCCAAGCTGATGTAATCCTTTTACAAACCACCTCTCATTTTACAAATGTAATTTGATACAAATCTTCAGGAATACACAGATACAAAGAAATCTACATCAGATAATTAGCTTTTAAGTGAAGGTCAGCTCGAAGGATTTATCAGACATTCGCAGTCAAGGGCTCTCGATAAACCAGAAAGAGCCACTCAATGAAGGTCTCCATAAGCTCCAAGAGGGCATGCTTAGCCTTCAAATTTTGTAAGATTGTCAAGTTGGAAATGTCCTTGGCCTTGTGGTTGATTGTCTTTGAAATTTGAGATAAAAAAGTGAAGCTAATTTTTATCTTATTTGCAAAGACAAAAGTTGCCTTTATCAGATAAACCACTGAAATCCAGATACAAATTCAATATCGAGAAAGGATTTCTGTAGTTGGCAAGTTATAAGAGCCTTCCATGACTGCTCAACAGCCCTTCCCCAACATTGTCAGTGGATGATGTCCTTGGTTGTGAAAGGATCCTTTGTTCCTCATTGGAATAATATTCACCATTACTAATTAGATTGTTCTTAATTGATTTGCCAGAAATGATATGGCTTCCTTGGGTTTTCCTCAGAATCTTTTTAGCAAGATTTGAACTCATAAAAGTTGTCAATTCAGGTTGTATTGGGCCTGTGCTATCCATGAATTTGGTCAGAGGGTTCCATTTGTTGGAAAAGGTCATTTAGTGTTGCTTCAGGGAAATAGGAAGCATCTCAAACTTGGCGGCACCACTTTGAGGGCGCTTTGTTCTTAACAAAAAAGTGGCATTTTCTAGAAGTGAAGAGGGTACTTCTTTGTTTATTGCAAACTCTTGGGAGCACATGCCCCCAGTGCCCCCAGTTGCTACATCTATGCATTCCTCTTTTTGAAAATTGAACCTAACATTGGAAGCTAAGATTTTCGGATTGTTAAAATTATTCCAGAATTTTTTCCAGATAAGTTTTCCCCTTGTTCAAAATTTTACAGGGCCAAATTTTGGCCGTTAAGTATAGGACACAATTTGTACTTTCAATCATGGGGAAAATTAAATTTTTCAACAAACTTGGTTGGCATCTCACATTCAGCTCCTACCCTGACTGGCCCCCAGCCTTTGGTGGTTCATAAAAGATTTCTTGATCATACGCCAGGGCTGGGACGAATTGTTTTCAGTGAATGCCTGGAGCTGGACATTGTTTGAATGACTCTGATGTGTGGATTATAAACTTTTTAGTGGAGTATAAAATGCCCAAATTATATGCTTGGATTATGAACTTCTTCGAGAATCATCCTGATGTAATCCCCCCCCCCCCATCAAACTAGCTACACCCCTGATGAACCAGGTTCATTGTATTTTGAAGGTGACACAAAATGCAACAGTAATTTCTTGGATCAAAGGTGCAAGAAACTCTTCAAAGGGAGCTATGCATCAGAATGTCATGGTGAGGCACTGCAGTTGTTTCCAAAATGTTTATTCATGGCTTCAGAGTGCAAGAGAAGTGGACAGATAACGCAGACATCATATACACATTCTGCAAATGCTAACTATAGTGAAGCATATGATCTGCTCATACAAAGAGTCAAATTATATAGAAGGTGTTTTGCTAGAAATGGTAAGTTGAAAACCTTGGCTGAGGCTGAGGGGAAGTCACTTCAAAAATCTTCTAAACTTTCCTAAAAAATCCTAAAATCTTTGTGCCAGGAATTTTGAAGTCTTGAGACCTCTAAAATCTCCCTGGAATCTTTAAAAACCCAGAGAAAATCATAAAATCTTCAACAATCTAAAAGAAACCCCCAAAGTCTCCTCCAACAAATGACATAATTCTCAAAAACTTTTCAGAAAATTTTTTGAGAAGGCTTTTGCAAGATATGATGAATCTTTAAAAATCTAAAGAAAATTGAAATTACCAAAAATCTTAAATTCTCAAAAGTGGTACTGTAGAAATTTGTTAAAATCTTCAAAAATTCTGTAAGTGCAAATCCTCAAATAAGCACCCCTTCAAATAAGTTTCCACTCTATTTGGAAAATTATTCCTTCAAAATAGCCCCTAACCCACCACCTCCAAACACGGCGCTTATTTACAGCTTTAGCCAAAACCAGTTTCTGAGATTTCCAGCATGGGGAAAGCAGAGCCAAAAAGAGAAACAAACAACAAAGTTTTGCGTTAGCTTTTCATTCTTGTGAGTCTTTGTTTTCATTCTATAGCAAGGAAACCTTTTTAACAAGCTCTAAAATAGGATGTCTTTCGAAATCCCTCTTCTTCTTTTCTGTCTTTGCTTGAATTGCTTGGACATCCAGGAAAATCAGATAAGCACCCCACTCAGTTAAAGGCAGTCTGTCACGCATTTGATTGGGTGATTTGGACAATACCAGGAATAGGAAATTTGAATGGCTGCTAATCCTCCGACTTTCTATGGCCGTAGAAAGTCAAGACGATCAGCCATCCTTTGTTTCAAATACGCGAATTCACAAAGAAATCCGTTGTGTAGAGCTCTGATTGTCACGGCCAATCAGAGACGTGACAGACTGCCTTTAAGTGCCCCACTTGAACAAGTGTCCCCATCGGAGGCTCAAAGTTAGATATGCAGCTGGGCGCTATTCAAGGATTTATGGTATGCAGTTGTTGAAAATATGGAAATGTTTGTAAACTTCCAAAAAGCGTATGCTCAATTTTTTGAAAAGGCTCAGAAATGTTTTGTAATTTTTTATCAATCATTTTGATCTTACTGTGACTTTGGAAGCCATTCTGCAAGTAATAGATAAACCCTCTACCTCAGGGCATTCAAAGTTTATGAAACTCAGAATGATTTTCATACTCAGTTTAAAACATTGTCCAATGCCAGCGAATTGTAACAGGACTGAGTCAGTTCTATCTTCAATGGGCTACATTCTTTGTTGTTGTTCGTAAGAAATGTTTGGTAGCCTTATGTGCCAAAATATAAGAAGCTAAGCCCTGGACTGTGTACAGCCCAAAAGTCACAGATCCTTCAGCAAGAAATATTTTTTATCCAGTTTTCTCAATTTTACAAATTTTCTTACATTTTAAGTACTTTTGCGTGCAGCTGGTTAGTCCAAAATTCTTTTGACTCAAAAGTTAGTCAACGTTGTTCTTATTGGAGTTACTGACTCATTTCTTTCCACTCAGAGTTTACGATTAATTCGTATTCCCTTATAAGATTCTACAGTTTTTTTCTGGTTAAAGTTTTTTTGGTTGTTGTTCTTTTTCAGGAGTTAAATATTGTGTTTTGGTTGCGTTTATCAATTTAGTACGATGAGTCAGTCCCAAGTCATAGTCTAAAGCTTTTCGATCTGAATTTTATCCTTGTATTTGTAAAAGGAACCCATGCTGCTTCAGATATTTTAGTACTTTAAGTTTATTTCTAATATTCATTTCAATGCAAAATCCCCTTAGACAATATTTCCTTTGCATGTACATTCCTACATAACCCAATGACTGAGCTTTTAATGTCATCGGCACGAAATCATTAAAACCTCTTTGAATGTTTTAACCACTTTCTCCCAGTCTCGAAAGCTCCCAGTTGAAAGATATTTAATAAACATATTTTGTAAAGCTTAATCAAATAGTTTCAAATTTAAGGTCATTTACTCGCTCTAGGCAATGAATAACAGTAGATGGGCGTATCGATTTGTAGTCTTCCTTTATTAAGAAAAAGCTTTGGTGGTTTCTGGTTGGTGCTCTTAACAAGGAGCTTAGCAGTTTCATTTATTAGGCCTCATTTCGTAGAAGCTTTGTGGAAAAACTTTCGCACGAAAATTTTCCATTTCTTCAGATACTTTTTGTTTGTATTCATATAAAAAGTTTACAATATATGTTGTATTCTACTGTACTTTCCTTATTATTTTACAATACTACAGGGAAGTACCATGGGGAGCGAAAGGAAATGACTAGGTACCCCAAAAATTGAAATTTTGGGCTTAATTAAGAACGCCTTTTCCATAAACAAGCCAGGAAATATCACATAGATTTTCCGAGCGACCTTACCACTTTGATCCAGAATTTGAAAATAAAGGAAGATAAAATGAAATATTGCAAAAATCAAATTTAATCGAAGCCCTCTTTATGATATATGGTGCAAAAAGTAGGCTCCAGTGACTTCTGCATCCGGAGATATTTTCTTCCAAAGTTGGCTGAAAATGACATTGGTTACTTTTCATGTAATTTTTGGTAGATTTCTACAGAAAGCTCATTACAGCAACAAATTCATTTGGTAATATCTCTGCCCAGGGTTATTCAATGTTAACTCTTTCTGTTTATTTTACTTGACAGAAATACGTGTCAGCTAACAGGGAAGTCGGTAATTGCTTCTTGCGCTTTTTTCCTGTAATGGAAACCAAAAATGCAAAGTTTGAAAGTAAAAGTAGGAAATAAAAAACTTATATATCTCCCAAATCAAGATCTCATTGCAGCAGAACATGTTAGCAGATCGTCTGCCGAAGCAATCATTTGGATTGAGCAGGAAACAAAACAATGCTATTTTGAGAGTGTCCACCACTACTTCTTCACCATTTTTGGTTCCCCATTAGTTTGATTTGCATTTTCAGACAAACGTAAATCTTGCAACCTATGCTTAAGATATACAATGCTGCATGGTTTTATCCTTCTTCACAGTAAGCTGGCATAGCTGAAAGTAACATTGAATTCCAGTAGTACTGTATAGTAATTTTGTTTGTGATTTGAGTGGCCGAATGGCTTATACAGTTCATCAGGTGACTGAAGTTAAGCTTGGTCGAATGAGGTCAGACTCCGGATGAGTGACCTTGGAACCTGACCTCACAACTCACCTCGTCGTCCTTCGGAACGGACGGTAAGCTAGGGGTCCCATGCCTGGATGTAGCATGCACAGTGGGCCTAAATTAGCTTTCAGTAGCTAGAAATCCTAACAAGCCCACTCAAAACAAATTGGAAAGAAACAAACAAACTTGAAATATGTATTGTGACTTTTAGTGGCAAATAAACAAAGCCCTTCCTTGCAGCAAAAGTTTACCATTTTCGTTTTCATTTTCAGCTCAACGTTGCAACGAATCTATGATAAAAGACTGCTATGAGAACTTTGAAAGGAATAAAACACAAACATGTCGAGAGGTTCACAAACTCAGATTCTGCATTCTGCTGTTGCGACCAAGAGGCTGCCATGAAATGCGAAACCCGTGGTACACGTTAGCGATTGGAATAATCAAAAGTTACAAATCATGTTTTATTCAGAATTATACGATATTACTGGAAACATTGAATCAAAAGAAACCAGGTTTGTTTGATTGTGTGTCTGTTTTTGTTTGAGTTTTTGTTTGTTTGTTTGTTTCAAACACCAGCCACCCAATCACAGGAAACTACTTTCCACTTTTCTATCAAGACTACTCTTTACATTTTCTATCAGTGGCAAAAATCGAGTTCTCAAGTTGGACGGGTAAACATCGAGAGAATAGCAACGTTTTCCGGTTAAGCCTACAATTTCTGGAAAATCCATATTTTATTTGCGTTGTCGGAGGATGAAGCAAGCGGCGACGATCATTTTGTTGAAGTTATTCATTTTGTTGACATTCTGACATATCCAGGTATCACATTCCAAAAAGGACAGCACAAATCAAGTTAATTAAAAGAGATAGTAAACTTAAATCATGTTTTTCTCGAACAGAACTTTTTTCATCTTTCCAAGAGTAGGGTAGCAGGACTCGAAAATTTGTTTAACAAAGTTTGGCCGATTGTGTTTGATTTAGATTTCTCAGTTCTAAAACAAATTTAGCCTTTTTCCTGTGAACATTTCCATTGATAGACCTTTTAGATATTCTACAAAGGAGCCTGGATCGAGCGTTATTTTTATCCATTTTTATACACGAGGTTCGATCGAGTGGCGTTAGAGCTTCTATGACAATAGACCTTTTAGCTATTCTACAAAAGAGTCTGGATCGAGCGATATTTTTATACAATTTTGTAGACGAGGTTCGATAGAGTGGCGTTAGAGCTTCCATCGCAATTTTGTACACATTCGAAACTTCTACAAATTGTAATGAAATATCGTTCGATCCACGTTCGTTTTCAGAATAGCTAAAAGGTCTATTGTGCACATTCGAAAATTCTACAGAAAATTCTTCGTTCGATACTGATTCTCGTCAGAGTAGCTAAAGGTTTATTTACTTTTCTACCATTGTTCATTTTCTTGACAGTTCCCCATACAGAAACAGTCGAGTTGCAAGCCAACAAGACAAAGACCACTCTCTCCACATGCGCCGTGCAGCCAGCGGTGTCAACATGGAATAACGGGTACATGTTCTTTGCTGCAATGTTCATTTGTTTTGTGATCATTTGCATCTCAATACTTTTGTTTATTTGTGTTAAAAGAACTGGAATTCCTTTGAAGGGAAGGCGAAGCTTGTTGCCAACATCAGACGGTTCGCCCCGGGCGGAAACAGACTTACTGGAAACCAGGCAGGCAAGGACTTGCGTCACTGACGGTCAAACGCCGTTGACGTATGTTATTGAAGAAGACGAGGCGCCACCGCCTTATTTTGTGGAGAGTTACGGCACTTATATTGAAGGCGTTGAATCACCGCCGCCATACACGAGTCGACCGACATCAGTGAATGGGGATTTTGTGTAAATGAAACTTACAAAATCGTGCTTCGCTCAACAAACCCCAAGCATGTTTGTGACAGTTACGGGGCGAAATTATGAAACGGACTTAGACCGTATCATCTGGCCATTTTGCATGCCTGTTTCATGAAGTTCAACTAATTCAACCGTTACCTGTCACCCGTATGCGTATCGTCGCTCAACCGCAAGGCAAATATTCGTAATTATCGAAATTCAGAAGAGGAAGTTATCGGTATGCGCTCGATCTTCACAAGCGTGGGCTTCATTTGGTTAAACGCAAGGAAGCAAATATCGGCTTGCTATGGAATTGGCACTGGCTTATTGTTGTGTCGCAGGTATTATTGAAATTGGTTGCACCATCTGGTTGCACAATACAACTTTGTTAGCATCATGATGACTGATATTTATCTTCAGCTATTGGATTGAATCATTTAAGGGAGGGTGCGAAAGAACATCAAATCAAATCAAATGCAGAGCCTCTGCCGAATTACGTGTCCTGTCTGCATTTTGAAATGGTACCCCTGCCTAGGGAAATTCTGGCTAAAATGATGCGCTTGACTAAACCGATTTTTGAGCCAAGAAAAGCAAAAAGTGGCTTTTCTGGACCAAAGTTCTAAAAGCTGGCCTTTTTTGAACCAAAATCGCCACATTTTGTTATTTTCTTGTCAAAAATTACCGAATTGCCAAAAAAGTATACAATTACCAAGTCCAGAATTTCCACCCTTGCTTGGCTAGACTAGAAGTCCGAAAAGATATGCCTTTGAAGGCAGTACATCTCCAAAAACCTTCACTTTGGAGGAATCCCCCTCCCCCTGATTTACTGGGCGCCCAAGGTCCAAAAAAAGTTGAAAACACTGCTGCTCAGGAGGAGGAATGGCTTCAACTTGAAAAGACGTAACCAGCTCTGCTGTTCACATTGTATAAGCTTAGACTGTTTATTAGCAAACCGGCAACCGTTTCTAAATCCAGAATACATCCCTAGCGACTCTTTAGCGAATGTAAAGACCTCATGCGAACTGGACTTTTTGGTAAAGTCACCTTCGTTATCATTGTATCAATGTTTGTAATCCACGTTTTTGTGTTGTGATATCATCTTGTTGTACAGCTGTGTTCATGTTCTCGTGAATCACATTTAGGCCTAAGTGCCCACTCCAGGGTCGAGTGATTTGTGTTACGTACAAACCAAGTCGCCTTTGGAATAGGCCTTGAAATCCGGCATTTTTTCATAAATAACTCGTCTTGAGCAAGGACAAAACTTCCGTCCCTTTTACTGACTGGTTTTCCATACTAATTGCCTTTTTCGTTGCAACCTTTGCCCGGGAAGGGGGGGGGGCTTCCAACTGTTCTGCAAGATAGAAGCATGAAGCAAGTTTGCATCTTTCTCAAACGGCATTTATTGAAGAGATCTTAGTTGCATTCCCTTCCAAGCCATCCATAAAATACAATAGCAGAAACGATTGATCATTGCTTTCTGAAAACTACTTTAAACTCCATAGAAAATGAAAAGAAATTACCTCTAAGCAGTGACAGAGAAGCCAAGGTGAAGCAAAGAATGTAGAATAGGAAGAATGTTTGAAAGAATTGTTGAATCGAGCAAGTAACGAAAGAATATGGCGAGCGAAAGTAGAACGCTGAAAAGCAAGAGGAAAAAATTAAAACAAGGAAACTTCCTTGTAAGACCTATCAGAACACATCTATCCACTTTATAAATAAGCCTTTTTCCGATATCTTTTTCTCCGGGGAATAGATGGTAAGATCTAGATTTATTACATGAGTTTTTATTTTTGCTCCATCCCCCTAACAATCCCACAACAATAAATAACAATTCAATTCAATGGTGTAAAACTTAGAATCATGTCAGCAGTCTGCGGGCATTTCTTGAAAAAATACCACCCTTCATATTCTACAAATTAGAAGTATACAGATTGGACCTTTACATGTAAAGGCTGCTCTCAATATCCAGTGTTTTGAGCGTGCGGGCGCTATCACCAAATAGGAGCATGCGGAGTTGATAAAACTTAAACAAATCTGATCGCAATCGACCGATTTTGGGGCGCTTTGGGAGTAGGAACAAGTTCAACTCCCATTGCGGTCGCTTGCGATCGCCACTGAAGAAATCAATTTTGGTCGCAGCGCCCACGCACTCAGAACGTTGGATATGGAGAGCAGCATGTAGACGCTGAATTAGCTGATTTTCAATTGCAAATTTCAATTATTTTCAGAGTAGCTGTTATTTGTTTCATGTTTTAGAATCAAAAATTTTTTATTCACCCATCAATGATTAGAATATAATAGTTTTAGCAATTTCTACGAATTTTCACTGAATCTTCGCTTGCGAAAACACAACAGTCATTCTATAATTATAACACTTTCCTGGGGTTTCACTTTCATTTTCTTTTCTTCTACAGATGTTGGAGCTTTTGATTTTCTTTTCTTCGCAGGTTTCTTCACGTTTTTCGTTATTTTCGTTGTGAAATCTTCAGAATCGGAGTCTCCTAATACAGCTTCATTGCTGGCAGCCTACATAAACAAAGATATTTTTTCAATAGAAATTTGGTGCAACTTTATTTCGAGCTGATAATTTTGAATTCATTTTAACGTATCCTTGTGGCCTATGAAGATAACCCATATTTGCATGTAGACTTATTGCGTTGAGTCCGAGTAATTACTACCACCTACCACTGCGTCCATACCACTACGTCCTCCTACTTGTCAGGTTTGCTTGCCAAACAGCAGTAAAACTGTACAAGTGTTCCTTTGTGGCTACGAAGTTTAAACATGACAACTTGTAACAGCTTCGATGGGCTCATTTGATAAAACGTTAAAGGGCAGAGTCATGTAACCGTAAACAAACCAGTGATCTTAATAATCTACATCGTTGCCCACACCCATTGTGTTCTGTTAAGATTTTAGTGGACGGGGTGAATCGTGTCCTGCTCATATTTTAATGGATGGGGTGAATCCACAATAAAGTTACTTCTAAAAATCCACCAGTATCTCTGCAATCCTACAATGTGTGAATGTTTGGTTTGTTTCTCTACAAAATTCAAGAGCCCATCTTTAAAATAGCAACTTTATTTTGAGAAAAGTAGTGAAAATTCTCTGTGATATTGACTATCAAAAATACTGCAAAATCGTCATTTCGCAGGAAGTTTGTTTACATTTCGTGACCTAGCCCCTATAAGTCTATCTCATGTTAGATGTCACGTGAGATTTGTGATAATGCAAAGTTATTGGTGTGGAACACTTTCATTCCTTGTCATTCGCGGACATTTGCATCTAATTTGAGACAAGCTGCAGTAAACCGATCAACGAATCGCCTTGAAACTCATAAGACAGATCGTATTTGAGAACTTACTTGCGTTATATGCTCATTGCCCAATTCAGAAGCTTCAGACAGAAAATCCAAATTTAGAGCAATCTTCCCTTCAACTGCCAAATCTTTCCTTGGACCTTCCACAATATAGGATACAGTTGTGAATGGTGTGAAGTGAAAATCCTCTTTCAATACTCCATCAAGAATTAACTGCACGATCACCCTCTCACAAGCATCTCCCGTCATCAATGGCCTTTGCGCAGATTCTATCCGCAGGTTTGATTTTCCTTTGCCAAGCCATGCTTCTAAAAGTCTCAATGCCGTTAATTTCTCTTTCTTGGTCCTTGCGCTCTCGATGATTGTAATCAAGGGTTTTGTGTATTGAGTAATGTCTTTTGTGACCACTGAATGACCTGGAATCAATCAAAGGAACTTTAGTCATGAATCACGGAAGTACATAGGCACCCTCGTAGTGAATCACGAAATACCACACTCATAGCATTGAGTTCGTTTGTACATACAGGCATCTGTCGTCAGCTAAATTGGAACGTGCACTTGTGTTCACTTTCCCATAATAAGAGTTCCATAAAAGATTAATCATCTTTAATTAATCATCTGAGGCGCCTACTTGCGTAAAGTTGTAGATCTGGTTTGAAACAAAAGCTCAATGTCCCCATGAAGGATTGATTATCATTAATAGGGAAGATTGAAAGCATTTAGAATTATCCATCTTTTTTAACTTGGAATGCTACGACCTTGTTTTTGATACCTTGATACATGTTTCTGATGCAACTGGAAAGTTGAAATAACAAAGAGACTCTAGAACGCAGGACCGAAATCATTCCATACAGAGAAATCCTTCCATATCAAAATCCTCCCTGTCACTGGGGAGAAAAGGATCTTTAACATTAATGACCGTAAAAACTCCATTTAGCCCCCATTTCTAATAAGCCCCCTCTGAGCCGAAACTTTAAATAAGTCCCCCTCTCTATTAAGCCTCTCTTCTTATTATCTACTTCCAGAAATTACCAAAGATTTTCTATTCATTTAGATAAACAAGTTTGCAACTTGATGTTGATGTGGCTTGGCATAAAAACTGTGTCGAGTTTATGTATTTGACTGTTAAATTGTATTTTGAAATCGCTAAATATGGGGTAAAAGAATTGAAAAGCTATAATATATACTTCCTTTTAATCTGATTCTGTGAATACGCCCCCTTTCTACTTAGCCCCCTTATGAAGTCCTTGTTTCTAATCAGCCCCGCCCCTATATGGAGTGTCCGAGATTAAATGAGCCCTCGTGCTCAATAGAGCCTTTACAGTAGCTAATATTTCGGCTTCCTTTTAAAGATAACTGACCTTTCTTCATCATTTGACAGTTATCACACATCCCATTGCAATCACTAGGTCCCCAGTGTTCTCCGAAATATCGACCAATAGCTGATCTTCTGCAGCTCTTCAAATCATTGCAATACCTCACCATTGCATAAAGGTTTTCCAGGCCATGGTCTGCATATACTGCTGAAGTCTGGCGTGAAACATCTGAGAATTTGTAAAACACTATACAACGTGCGGGCTCGTCGTTTCTTCCCGCGCGGCCACTTTCTTGGTAATAATTTTGTATTGATTTGCTGATGGTGTAATGTATGACAAAGCGGACGTCCGGCTTGTCTATTCCCATTCCGAAGGCAACAGTGGCAACAATTACCTACATGAGCGAGAGAGACGAACTTATCATTGAACTGGATAATCGCTGCTCCTGGAAATATCGTCAATGGATGCAAGGAACAAAATATTTGAATTAGAAGTAACGAACAGTGCAAACATGGGTAGCTGGACACAGCAATGATGTTTCAGTATTTGTGCTACGGCGGCTCAGAAGGGTGTAGAAGGGTGCATGGAAGGATGAAATATTGGTATTTGCATATTTTTCTTAATTTCGCACATATTTGCTCAAAATTATGTCGTTTAAGACCAACTGGTTATTCTTTGGTGCACACTGGCGCACAAAGTTGTTGTGCTCCAAAATGTTTGGCGCAGAGCAGCGCAGAGATTCACCCTGGCAACTGAGGTATATTCATATTTTCAAGTTTTGTTGAATTGTGAGACCATACCTGTATCTTATTTTCTATCCAATTCCTATGATTCAATGCCTTTTTCTCACTACCCATCGATGCATGATAGCTGCATGCATTTATTCCACGTTTTACCAACTCAAATGCAACTTGTTCTGTGTCCTTTCTTGAAAAGCAATAGATGACCCCTGCAAAGAAACTGACTGTGATCAGCGGCATAAACTAGAGTTGGAGGGCAAAATTACTTTAATAAAAAGAAACCTTCTTTTATAAAAAGAAGGTCCTTAGGAGACTTTGGCTGAAGACTGAAGACAAGCCTTTTGATGTACCCTGTCTCCGACTTAATTATATGAAATACGCATTTTTATATAAAACTGCTTGTAAGACACTCGACTCTCAAATATCAAAAGAATTTTGAGAAACTCCAGTAGAAACTATTTATTTCAATAAAGAAGATCATTGAATTTTTTAATGTGCCATGTTACTCTGAAGGTACTTGAGTAATGTCTACACGTTGGGAAAACTTCAAAAACCCTGTTTTGGAATTTAGATGAAGACACAAGTAGTGGGCATGAAGATTGTAATGGAACATTTAAAAGGTCTCTCTCATCCAGCATTCCTTGCACGTGTCATCTCTTGGCTTGCCCTGTTTGTCGCCATTTTCGTGGACCATGAAAATAGCGGCAACAGAGGCAAACAAAGAGACGACACGTGCAAGGCATGCTGGATGAAAGAGACCCTTTAAAAACTCGTAACAAACTTGAAGTACTGAAATTCTGATTATTTTAAGAAATTTTCAGTACTGGCCCCAATTTTTAATTTCTTATAAAAGATACGCGATGGTCTTTCTGGGTTCTTTTGTGGTTCCGAAATCGTAGCTACTGCTTACCTGATCTATTTTGGAATTCATTCTTCATCATTTCTGCCAAGTTATCTAAGTGTTCATTGTCGGAAGATGGTGCAGGATGAACCTGGACAAACGGAAGGAAATAAACACCGTAAAAGCTCTGTTAAACCCAAGGACCGAGATAAAGGGGGTCCAGGGGGGCCATGGCCACCTCAAAATTTTCGGTAGTTGCTGCAGTAAATCTTTATTCTTTTATTATTTTATTGTTTCAGAATATCAGATAGGTTCTCCACATTCTCATGTTTATATCTTGTTCAATTTCTACCTTTCATTAGTCTCGGAAGCCCTTTGGAGGTACTTACAAGCTTACAAACTTGTCTCACCACAAACATGATGCTGTTAACTCTACAATAGTCTTTGGGTAAATCAAGTTTTTTTTTGTTTTTTAGGGATGTGTACATAGATTTGCCTGTAATGTCAGTCTGTATTGAGGAACGAAGATTAGCATCTCCAAGACCCCCTTCAAAGTTCTGGCTCGCTTCGCTCCTCACCCGGTATGCCTATGGCCCCCTCAAATAAAAATTTGTATCTCGGTCCCTGGTTAAGCCAATCAATGTGAGGGGACCTTAAAAGAAAAGGAGAGCTCCAGGCTATCAATAATGGCTATCTGAGTATTTTTGATCATAATTTTCGGAATCAACGTGCACTTTAACGAGTGAAACACAAATACTTGACGCTGCTTAATTGAAACTACACAAAAATTAACCTTTTAAAATTATTTTCAGCTAAATGAATTTAAAACCTTTGGTAAACACTTGCAAAGGATGAAAGGGGGTTATGTGTTGCTCAGAAGGGAAGGGCCTCTAGCACTGATTTTATATACTGATACACAGAATCCATCTTACCTCCCCCGGGGGGGGATACATAACATGTTGAGGGTACGGGTATGTGCCGCCCATATGGGTGGGTTTTTGGGCCGAAATTCCCTACAAGGGTCCCTTTTTCGACAGATTTTCCATAAACATGGGTGGGTTATCCAGGAACTATAAAAAATAGCCAAAAATGGGCTATTTTCCACCAAAATTCATCATAAAAGTGGGTATGACAGCAAGTTTCGGCAATTAGAAGAGGGTACCTTTTTGAAAACTGGGCGGCAGACCCTCATCCATTCACAAGTCATGTACCCCCCCCCCCCAGGCTTACCTCATAAAAAAGATAATAATAATAATAATAATAATAATAATAATAATAATAATAATAATAATAATAATAATAATAATAATAATAATAATAATATAAGGAGATAAGGGAGTAGAAGGTCAGGAAGACCTATAAAGCCCTGTTAGCTACTATCTACTACTAGTCTGCATCTATGTGTACGTGAATTTATCTGCGTATTTTAGCTTATCGTAAGCTCGTTCGAATTGTTGCACTGTTGAACAGTTGACGACTTCAGTTGTTAAATTGTTCCAGTCATTAACGATTCTTTGCGTGAAAAATGCTTTACGAATGCCAAGGTTGCACCGTTTCTTGAACAATTTTAATTGGTGTCCTCTTGTCTTATTCTGGTTTAATTCGAAGAGTAAAGATGGATCAGTATCCATAAAACCATTTAACAGCTTAAATGTTAAGATCATATCTCCGCGTTTTCTTCTGTATTCGAGTGACGGCAAGTCTAATGCTCGTAGTCTATTGCCATACGATTCGTCCTTGATTGTTTGCACTAATTTCGTGGCACGACGTTGTACATTTTCTAGCATTTTAACTTGTTTAATTAGGTTAGGGCTCCATATAGCTCCAGCCGTCTCTAGTAATGGTCGAACTAAGCTCTTGTATAAAGTTAAGAATACCTCTTTGTTAATGAATTTGATTGTACGTTTAATGGATGCAAGGATTCCATTTGCTTTTTTTACACGTTCAGCAACCTGTTTATCAAACTTTAGCTTATCATCAACGACAACACCAAGGTCTGTTACATCAACGGCTATTGAGATGTCTGCTTCGCAATTCTTTTTTTCATCATGAAGATGATATCTTGTTGATGTGTCTGTCTGGTTGCCAAGATAAAGCACGTGACATTTATTTGCGTTTAGTGGAAGTTGCCACTGTTTCGACCATTTTCCAATGTTTGAAACGTCAGATTGGATTTCGATTTTATTTCCATCATTTGATGAATAAAGTTTCAAATCATCAGCAAACATTTTCACTTTGCATTTATTCAAGCATTCAGGCAAATCATTTATGTAGAGTACGAAAAGCAATGGGCCTAATACGCTTCCCTGTGGCACACCACTTAAAACGTTACTCCAAGCTGATTTGTAACCGTTTAGAACAACGCGCTGTTGTCGATTACTTAGAAAGGATGATATCCAATTGAGGACCTTTCCGTCGATTCCATAAGATTTAATTTTAACTAACAATCTTTGATGAGGTACAGAGTCGAATGCTTTCGCAAACTCAAAGTAGATAACGTCGACATATTTTCCTTCGTCTAACATAGAAGTTACATCCTCGAAGAAATGGAGCAATTGCAACACGCACGATCTTTTGCTACGGAATCCGAATTGGTCAGGCGAAAAGAGGCTATGTTCTTCTAAGTGTTTTACGACTGCGTTTTTTATTATTCTTTCCATCACTCTGCATACAATTGAGGTGAGACTAATTGGTCTATAGTTTTCTCTAACGTGTTTGTTGCCTTTTTTGAATATTGGAGAGACATTAGCTATTTTCCAAGTATCAGGAAGAAGTCCGGCGTTAAGACTACCTTTGAAAATTAAATGCAAAGGGTAGGCAATAACATCAGCTGTTTCCTTCAATACTCTTGGATGTATATTGTCTGGTCCAGGTGATTTTGATGTGTCTAAGGATTTAATTACCTCGAGAATCGCTTCTTCCGTAATTTCAACATCTGTAAGCACCGCAGTGTGATTGAGATTGGGTGCGTTCGGAAGGTTTGATAAGTCTTCTTTTGTAAATACTGAGGTAAAGAAATCATTCAAGATGTCGACTTTTTCTTGTTCAGATGTGGTGTAATTAGTTTCATTAATTTTCAGATCGGGTACTTGTGATTTTGTTTTTAATTTGGAATTTGCATACTGCCAATATTTCTTGCTATTGGTTTTTATCGCCGTAGCGATGTTTTTCTCAAATTCCTTTATCTTGCTGCGAACTTTCGATTTTATAGTATTACTATGTTTTCTATATCTCTCATAATCTTTACCGTTTCTGGTCGTAATCCATCGTTTGTAGGCATTATGTTTCTTTTTCAACGATTTTAGGATAGATCTATTCATCCAAAGTGGCTGTTTCTTATTGAGATTTTTTGACGTACTATATACAGGAATGAATTTGTCCATTGCCGAATTTAGTTTAGATTCTAGATACGACATCATGGAGTTTGGAGTCATATCCTTGAATTTCTTGTCCCAATTGACGCTCTTTAATTCATTTTTCAGGGACTTGTAATCACCTCGATCATAAGCGTATCTCTTCGAATCTGATGCTAGATTATGTTGTCTAATAACGTTAACAGTATATTCCATCTCAATGGAAAGGTGATCGCTGGAACCCAGGGGTTCTTTGTAATGTAATTTTTGGACAGAACAGGAATCATTAGTAAATATCAAATCAAGGCAATTTGATCTTTGGCCTTGTCTGTGTCTTGTCGCTTTATCTATGTGCTGGGTAAGTAGGCAGTCATCAATTGCCTCCAGGAACGCATAGGCTGGATGAGTTATGTCAGTATTGGTTAGATGGTTTTCCCAGTCAATCTCCGGGTAGTTAAAGTCACCAAAAATTAAAATTCTCGTATAAGAGTCACTAGATGCAACCAGTTTCATTAGAGTAATCAGTGACTCATGGTTATCGAGTGAGGGGCTTCTGTAAACAACACCACATAATATCTTATCATTTTTGTTTATTGATATTTCAACAAAGACTGACTCAACTGAGGGTACATTATAGTCCAACTGCCGTGCCTTGATGTCATCTTTGACATAAAGAGATACACCCCTTGACTCGCATTTCCCAAAATTTGTGAATATTTTATATCCATCGATAACGTAACTGTTTTCTGTCCATTCGGTAGATATCATTTTTGGTAGTATCTCCGTAACTGCACATAAATCTGTAATTGACTGAATCAATCTAATTTCAAGTTCTTGTAGTTTATTGCTTAAGCAATCTGCGTTTGTGTACAGGCAGTTCAATGCACTTTTTTCTAATACTGTGGCACTGGGTACAATCCTTGTCGATTTATTTCTTGTCGGATTGGTTCGTAGATGGGTTGCGATACTGGGAACTGGTAAACTTTATCAATAAATGTCTGTAGATTGGGTCTATTGAATGAAGTTCTGAGAACTAAACACCCTGCTTCCAATCTCAACATCTTTTTTATGTCCTCTAATACATCTGATGTTGCTGTTGCAGTCAAACCAAGTAGTGGGGTGTTTGGAAATTGTCTCTTTAGAATTCCAAGTATTTTGTAGTCTGGTCTAAAGTCATGTCCCCATTGACTGATGCAATGGACTTCATCTATCACAATTCTTTCTAAATTTCCAGCTAGAATAGAAAAAAAATTGTGGTGCATTTAATCATTAACCCCTGACAGGGACAATTTCATTTGTTTTAGGCTCCAGTTTTGTTTTAACTCCAGTTTTCTGCAGTATGATGTAACATTCTATGGATTCATGCAGTCACACTCAAATTATAGGACTTTTGAAAAAGCTAATTTCAGGAAATGGAAGAATTCCTTTATACCTTTATAAAGTACAAACCTTGATAACATTTCTCCAACTTTGCCATAAACCTTTTACTCTTTGCCAGCTTTTCGGGAGTAACATACAGCAGTTTCAATTCAGGATTTGGATCAGTCATTTGATAATGGACATAATCAATCTCTTCCTTTGTGCTTGAGGCACTCAGATTCATAGCATTGATTTTACGCTCTTTCAGGCTGATTATTTGATCTTGTATCAATGAAATCAGTGGAGATATAACTAGAGTGATTCCTTTAGCAAAGACTGCAGGAAGCTGAAAACACAAACTTTTCCCAGCCCCAGTAGGCATCAGGAGAATGCAGTCAACCCCAGACATTGTTGCATTAATTGTCTCTCTTTGCAGCTTACGGAATTTGTCAATTTTGAAAACTTCTTTTAACAAAGTTTCAGCAGTTGATGTCCATGAAAAGGCTTTGCTGCTCCAGTCTAGTCCATTGTCTGTCACTGTGTCAAGGTTGTCTTTAAGTTCATAAGTTTTTATTTGTTTCTCTAGCTCTTGCTTTTTCCTCTCCAAAACTTCTTGCCTTTCTAAGAGGGTCTCAATTTCTTGTCCAATGTGCTCAAGTTCCACTTTTGTCTGTGAGAGCTCCAATGATATCTTCTGAAGATGAAATGCTTTCCCTTCCATCTTAATTTTACTGCCACCTTCAATCAAGAAACATGATTTTATTGGAGAGGGCAGATATGTCTTCCAAATCGGAGGAAAGTTATGAAATAACTGATTGCCAGGGATTTATGACGAGAAAAGTAGTTTTGAAGAGGAGAAAAAAGATCTCTTTAGCAAATAAATTATCTTTAAAAGGCAGCTGCAGTAATACGGGAGTATTCATTACTTATTCAGGCGGCTTTAACTTACAGAAGCCACCATATTGAACCAAAATCCATATGTCATGCACCCCTTAACTTAACATTGGGTATCATAACACTGGGTATCCCCGTCGTATCCCCAACACGTCTTACTTGAAATAGTGCTATGTGTAGCAGCGGTGAAAAATCATTCAATTCAGTGCAGGAGAGAGGGGGGAGTAATGATTACACTTCAAAACCACCATGCAGCCGCAATTTCCCTGCAGGACGGAAAGTTTGCCAATGATTATGGCGTACAAATGGATTTTTTCGCTTCTCAAACCCTAGGTGTGTCAAAGTTTGCAGATCAGCTGTTTTTACTCGTTCGGCCTATTTTTTACTCTGTCAAATTGTTAACGATTTCTTCGCGCTTTATTATCATCATTCTCATTACTCAGCTTTACCTGTTCAATGGATGTTCAAGGTAGCAAACTGATCTTCTATTTCTTTCCAGCAGACCAATGATCAACTTGCGAAATTTTTCAAAGAAAGATTCTAAAATTTAGGCCCACTTCCAATATCTCGATTTGAAATTTGCGCCAATATATGGGAGCGAGGTTTGAATGATGTCATTTCCAAGGTTGATTTCATTGCCTTTTCCTTCCCAAGCGTAGTGGTGCTCACGGTGGGGAGAGAAAAATCAACCAAAAGATCCATTCTGATATCAAAATAGACCTAAAAGATCCCTCTTACCCTGGACGTGCGAAACTTAAGGGGCTAGACCCCTATCTCATGGATTTTCTTCATTTCTAGGGCAATTGGCCTGAATTTTGGTATATAAGCTCGTTTTTGTAACTTCTTGACAAATTTTTAAGATTTTTCATAAAATATGCTAATTAGCCATAATGGCGGCAAGAAGAATGCCCAAAAAGTACTACTAGCTTGGGACAACTATTTTTCTCACTGCTAAGGGTAACAAGGCTCAGATTTTGTAAACATACTAAATAATGATACATCTAGTGCATGAGTGATTCCAGGCACTTGAATAAGCACAGTTTTTGAAATATATTTATTTCTGCATGACGGAAGCAAAAAGAGTGTTTAATCTCATGTTTAAAAGGTTGATGGATGATCTTGTGGGCCTAAGAATAGCTCCAAAATCACTCATGCACAGGATCTAGGTGTGTATTACAGCCCCTGGAAATTTCTTGTCAATCAGTGAAATGGTTCAAGAGATACAATGTTTCAAAGATCACAATTTATCGCATTTTGAAAGTTGCGGAAAACTGCAATCAAAAACAATAAAGAAGTTTTCCATCTGTTTTTGCTTCTTAAAATGCCCCAGACTCATACACAATTCCTTCCTTCTCCTTATTCTTGTCCCAAAGTCCTTTTTTCATTGCCCTGAGTCTCTTCCTTTGTTTCTTTGCCTTTTCAGTAGCACTTTTTTCTGAGATGATTATCCTTTTTTGATCGGCAGCTCTAATTCCATTCTCCATATGATGACCTGGTTTGATGCCAAGCCGTTCTAATACAGTTGCAACTGATGATGCACCATCATTGAAGCTGGCCACAGCACTTGCTGTGCACAACTCTACAACCTTTTTGCCCTGGTAGATATTCTTTGGACATCTCCTCCAAACCATGTTGTTGAGAGATTCATTTGGATTCTGTGTGTATGAATCCAGACAACGAGAAAGTAATGATCTGTCAGACAATGAATCATATATAGGAATCAATGTATCAACAATGGGCTTATCCAGCCCATGCTTTGACTTGTACTCATTGGTTCCATTTGAGGCATCTTTCTGCCAACCACACCAAGATTCCTTGCCTGTTGGGCAGAACTGGTGCTGGGGATTAACTTCAGTAGATGCAACATGGAATAAGCCAGCTTTTACATCATTGACCATTCCATCAAGGTTGTTCTTATTTTTACGTATTGCACAGCCATAATAATTCTGCATTGTGTCTATAATCCTATCTGTCAGTCTTCCTCTACCTCCAATACTTTTTCCATCACTCAACTTCTTCCTGCCGTAGTTTGTCTTTAACTTGCGAAGTCTGGTGCCCAGCCTCTTTTGCACATGACCAACACACTCTTTCTTCACAATTTCAACTTCATCACCATAAGGCTTTGAAGATGAAACAGTCTTGTAGGTTGAGGAGTCTCCATCTCCTATAAATGAGACATACCGCAAACCATTTTTCTCACATGATCGCTTGTACATTTCAAGTGTACCATTGACTTCCATCTGACCTGAAGAGCCTGTGTGATTGGTAGAACATTCTGCATTGTGGTCAAGCTTCCAACTAAGGTATTCTTCTGATGACTTATCAAGGTGCATGTGTGCTTCACAGCCTTTGCATTTTTTAGATTTCACTTCAAAATCAAGGACCTTGCCTGTTGATATGGAGATTGCAGAGACAATCCCATTCAATGATGCATGGCCACGTTTCTGCCATGACCCATCAAAGCTTGCAGCTATGTCTCCAGTGTTCTCTTTTGATTTCAAGTCCTCAGCTGCAACTTTCATACTTTCACTGGCAACATTCATAAAGCTTTCATGGAGGCTGTGAATGATCTTATTATAGTTATTCTTTGTCATGGGACGATGCATGTTCATGTTTATTGCAAACATGTTCAGTCCTTCATAACCAACCCCAATCTCCCGCATAGCCATCACCATTCTGACATTCACTTCCATATTGTTCCTTGATTTACCAGGGATGTTTGCAGTACTTGAGGAATCAAATTCCATTTCCCAAAAGCAACTAGAGCATTCCAAAATAAATTTGATGCTAAGGCCCTTCTTTTTACCAAAATCTTCCATCAATGTCAAACCTGAAGTTTTGCATTCTGGACAGCACAAAACATAACATATCCCTTTCAACTTTGCTAAATCAAGTAGAATAAATCCACCTTGACTGTCAACTTTCTTTGCTTGCCCAGAAAACCTTTCACCAAGCTTTCGTGCTGATGCAGAAGTTCTGCTGGTCAGGGGAGTCGAAAGTGCATGACCATCTGCTGATGATGGGTTAGGCCCATCTGGTTCTCCACCACCGTCAACTTCAGGCGTTGCCTGTGCACTGTATTCGCCTTCCACTCTCTGTCTCTTTGCCAGTGATTCATTTCCCTTGCATCTCTTGCCCTTTCTGGATACTTTTCTTGTTCGATTTCGTGGATTACCCATAGTTAGCAATAAAATATTCTTGCGAGGAGATAAGACGTTGTGATGATTGTAGCGAAGTAATAAGATGAAAAGGTTGGAGGAACTACTTTATGTAAAGCTCACAAAAGCCTCCTTTTCGCGTAGCCTCGTGCAAAGTCATCCAATTCAATGACCATGTACAAATCTACAAATAAACCCCAAATTTCAGGGAGCAAAAAGGCAATTATGGGCAACTTACCGTTGCTATGCGCGTTGCTAAGGTAAATTTGAAGGAACCACTCTACTAAAATGGAAAGATAAGGCACTTTCACCTCAGAACCCCGAAAAACTGTTTCAACCCTTCAAAGAGAACACACCAAGGAGTAGTTTGAGCCAATAATAATAAAAGTGAAAAAAATTGAAATTTTCACTAAACAGATAGGGGTCTAGCACCTTAACAGGGAAAGCCGTAGCCGCCTTTTAGGTGGGAATTGTGAAGGAGCAGCAGTTGGTAGTTGCTATGCTATGTAGAAAATACAATCAAAGGGAAGTTTAAAAAATGGCGTCGTTGAAAAAACGACCCAGAGCGAAATCAGCAAGAGAAAGACCTGTGATTTACGAGAATTCAAGATATGATGAAGTAGGAAAGACTGAGCAATTAATCATTGGTCATTATTTGGAGAGTCTGCATGATCCAACTCGGAAAATGAGACCAAAATCCAGGTAACAATATAGTGGCCTAATTATTATCATCCAAGTCATAGATAGGTATCCACATCTGGCCATTATGCGCAATAATCTTAATGTAATATGCATTATAACGTACTAGAAATAGCTATCGCTAACTAATGCCCACGCTTCATCGCTTCAGTGGAAGCCTGAATCACATTAGGAGAACGTTCCTAATGTATCTGTATCAGTATCGATGTAGATGTAGATGTATAGATGTTGCAACGGCTGCTAAAAACTTTGTTTTGAAATGTGCATGAGACCACAGACAGCGAAAAATATTCTCGCACGGTGGAAGACCAAGCTCCTCATTTGATTCAACAGGGAAATACTAATACCTAGAATATATTTAATATATTAATATATTAATATATTTAATATATTTATACCTAGAATTTTGGTTTAGCCTAGCTTAACCTACCTGTTCAATTTGCAGCGAGAACACAGGTGAACTTCCTGCTAGGGCTTTCTCATTGAAGCCTGCATGGTAAACAAATCCCCAATCAAAATGTCAAAGCCATTTACACATCAATAATTTCGAAACAACGAAATCCTTAAAGGGGCATTCCGCTGGAAAAACTGGATATCAGCGAACTGCGTCGTTTGCATATAAAATGAACATTCATATCATTATCATTTCTCCACCTTAAATAAAGCTCAAACGGGCCACAAACGACAGACCAAGAACTCAGACATAACCTCGCTTTTGATTCCGAGACAGATACCGAGAATTGTCATTAAAGCCGATCATCTCTCTTGGTCGTAGTTGATCGTGGACACATGAATGAACCAATTCAACAGGATTTCCAAATTCAAATCTAAGAGCGACATGCAACAAACCCATCAAAGCTTGCCGATGACTAACCGGCGGGCAATACAAAAAAATTTGCAGCCTTTTTTGCCAACAACGAAGCACAAGAATAGTAGGATATTAAAATTGAAATCGGTCCAATGTTTTTCTCCATATCTTGCCTTTGAGAAGTGCGATTGAGCAAAGGAAAACGATTTCTGAGGGCTGAAAAAATTTGCTTTTGGATCAGGATTACGATATAAACCTTTGCATGCATTTGATTTTCGCGGAATGCCCCTTTAAGCCTGTGTGGCAATTCAAGAAAACAGAAGTTTTGTGAAGACCCAGACAAAAGCTTGTTGGTCAACCAGTGCAATATCGATTGTCATGAAATCGATTGTCATTGAGCTCCGGATATCATGAAAACATTAGAACAAAGATCTGAATTGTTTTACGTCATAATACAAGTTGGTGGAATTTTTTGCAGACGCATTTTCGTACTGAACTTTCAAACAGGCTTACTTTCCCGCAGCAGACTACAAACCCACACGGAATCGCTGTCGCGATTCCACATGGGCAATAATGATGCATTATGCATAGTTTGTTGTTGACTACCTATATATTTTAAAAAACACTGTTAAAGAAATCATACCCCTCCCACCCCTGCTGTGGTCTATTTTGTAGAAAAGGCATTCATTCAATATTTCCCTCTACAGCAAACCCAAACTTTCATCCAGAAGTGAACCCTCATTACAGATCAGAAGATTTGCTTCACAACCATCACTTTATGAACAAGAGCACCCAAGAACCCAAAAACTCACAGGTACCGTTGCTAAGAAGACCATCAAGGAGATGGGACCATATGCATGGACACCATTAGCAACAAGAACTGCTGTTGGCTATGGGGAGGACCCATATCTTGTGAATTCAAAGCAACATAAAATGAATCATAGACCAACTTCTGCTCCAGCTTCTAAAATGAGGTATTAGAGTTTTTCTTTTACTATTTTACCAGTTGACCAGATTAAGATCTTTGCTATGAAAATGGTGGCATGACCAGGGAAGGGTATGTAGAGGCAGTTCCCTTCCCCACCATCAGAAATATGGGTAGAATTGTAACTGAAAATGCAATAAAGTTGTGTGGGTATATCTCCTGAAATGTTTAACAAAATATGATGTTACTTATCAACCTATTTCCATTTTCTTTTCAAGACGTACTGGTTCATTCAGTTCAATGGATACATCCTCCTCTGTTTCTCTGACAGGTGAGAATAAAAGTCAACTATATATGTACCTTTCAGTACTTGCAATTATTGTTGTATTCTTTTATATGTGCTCAAAGATACCAAAATAACGTTGAAATATTGTTAAAGGTAACTGGTGACACATTGTTGTTGAGATTTTGAGAATTCTTGCCTCAAAGTTTGATAAAGACTTTGCAACATGGGGTAGGTTGTACTTGACCTAAATTTGCATTACCTGATCTATCAAACCATTTCCCTTCTGACATGTTTTGACACCCAGCTCAATCAAAATTGCTGTCTTTTGAAGTAAGCAAAAAATGATACCCTCACTCAACAGCACATCTGCGTTGGACAAATATGCTAAGTATATGCTAAGTAATGTGGGATGTGCAAGAAACAATGCAAATTGCTTACAACTTCAATTGTCTGCTTTGTTAATTCATTCTGCTGGAAATTGGATTTTTTCAAGTAAACAGCTCATGATAAGCTATTAGGTGATATCCATGTGTTTAATAACTTTGTCAAAAAGTCATTGCAAAGTTTCCCAACTGATTTGTTATCTTGTGAATTTAAATTGTGTAGAAAGAGTAATGAAGTTTATGTAAAAGGTCTTTTATTTGTCCAGGTTTCACCCTGTTAACTAGGACATTAGAACATGAGGGAACAAGCAAGGAAAAAGCTTGTAAGTGTTATGTTCGTTGAAACATTGTCATTTTAGCGTCACTGGTAACATCCCATGCATCAACAAGAAGACGATCAAAGAAAGGCTATTTGGAAGAAGCAGAAACGCTGTGTGTGCGAGCATTTCTCAATGGATCTAAAGAAAGATCTGTGAGGGTTGTGGCCAAAAGCCTTGCTCAGGTAATGATAGAATGATTTACCCATGATCCCTGGGGTACTCTCATTGTGGCCTAACAGAGGGTCCAGTCAGAGTTAAAGAGAGACAAATTGAAAAGTACCGTCAAATGGTAGCTCGTGGATCTGACATTGGGTCATTTGGTAGCATCTAGTACTGAAATATCCGACACAATTACAAAACATCCCTTAACAGTTATCATTTATCATGTCAATTATCTTGGGCCCGGAGGCTCTTATTATGGCCCAACAGGGGGGGGGGCTCTATTGGTTTGAGGATCTTACCAAATGGCTACTAAATGGCCCTATTTGTCACATACATACTACCAACTGGGGGTATTCTATGTTTTCTGGCCAATTATAAGATTTCATTTTGGTATGTTCCTCCACATTCCAATTTGGTCATTGCAGCGGTGATCATAAATGAATTTTGAAGTTTTCTTGCATTGTTCCATTAGTTTTTGCGATAGAAAATCATGAAAAAGATCCAAAAATTTTCGAATATAGTTAAGGGTTCTAATTGCAACATCTTTAGTGACATGAAACACTAGGAGTTACGGGGACAGATGGGTACCTTCAAGTCCATAGTCTTGTAATCTGAGTATTTGTTGATGCAGCCAGCTGAGCTGAGTCACTCTGGTTTTGCCAATCAGAGAGCAGTATGTGGAATCAAGAGAAAGTCAAGGGCCAAATGTAGGAAAATAGCATTCAAACATAGGGAGGATCAATGTTGTTAGATTGCTGATGCTGGTTTGATAGCGGATCTTTTTACTGCCTTTAACAATAGGCTTACTTGCAAGATCTATTGCATCAATGTAGAGGGACCCTGTAGGCTCTTTCCTTTTAAGACTCTATTTTCTCTTTGTTTTAATAGCTTTTAGCTGAAGCAACAGAGAAACTCGGCCTTCCTTCAGCTGGACGCAAGATATTTCTACAAGATGGTGAGCTAGTCACGAGCCCTCATCAGTTATACAAAGACTGTACTGTTTATGTATCCATGGGAGACTCGTTTAAAGATCCATATGAAGCTTTGCGAGGTACAATTGATATTTTCATTCATCATTTATCACTATTTTGTAAAATCATTAAAAGGGCTGTATATGCAAAACTTCTCTCTCTAATGCAGTCAAATAGCAAATGCAGTCATAAAAACAAGCAGCAACTAGTAAATGCACACAGTCAAATACAGTCAGGATATTTTCTATAAACTTGAATTAGCCAGGACTATCAGATTTTTCAGACTGTAGATGATATGGAGATACAAATGAATTTGAAGACACAAGCTGGATCAAAGCCAATGGTGCACTGGTAGGAGACCATTTGTCAGAAATTTTTTTTGCTCTCTTGTTGGATTTTTTTTTGTGTTAAATGTGAGTTAAATTTCCACTTGTGGAGGATTTTGAGGAGAGATGATGCATAAGATGACTGTAAAAATAACTCTATTAGCGTTGAGAAATAGATGTCAACTGACTGTATTGACTGCATGGTTGGATTGCAAAATATGGCAAAATCTTAGTTACTATGAAGTTAGGTTGGTCCTATGATGCATAAACTTAGCATGATGTTCCTACAGTTGTTGGCGTTGCTATTGTTGTTGTCGGTTTTGTCGTCGGAAGATTTTGGTCCCCCCCCCCTATACAGTCTTGGCTGGTTTCGGCCCTGGTCACAAATTTTAAATATCTTTAGCCTAAGACTAAAACTAATACACGAAAAACTACTGCAGTTTTAAGAAGTGTATTGACGTAAGCCATTTAATAATTCGTGCACAGCCGCTCAAAGCATCCAGAATTCGTAGCCTACGTCAAATACATATCTTTCCCGCAGACCCTTGAGAAGTTTTTTCGTGCTTTTCAGTGAAAATGATTCATTAAAAAATTTACGCCTCTACTCATGTGATGTTTATTAATAAAGCTTTTCCTAGATTTTAGCAATAGTTGTAATGACAATCTGCGAATAATTTTGGAGTTGACAGCAACTCTTGTGAATGTATCTTAAGATAAGAACATGGGTAGTTAGACACCGCAGATATGTTTTTGTGTATGTGCTGCTGCGGAGGAAAATTTATATGCCTCCGTGTAGGAGAATGCTAGCTTCTTCGTAGTAGCAAATAGTTTTATCCTCCGCAAAGGAATAAGTGGCAATGAAGCAAAACTAAGGCGACTAACCACCCATGATAAGAATGCAAAGAATATTGATTGATGTTTCGCTGTTACAAAATCGCGAGTAGTTTGTTTTCACACTTTTCTGAGAATTTGAAACATTTTCAATACCTTCTTTATATTTTCTATGAAATAGAAAACGAAAGAATACGTTTGCAATCATCTTGGACTCTGTTGGGAATCACATTACCTGAGAAGAAAAACACTGGCAAGAAAGTAACATTATCCAAACGAATGAAGGACCTCGCTGAGAGTCACAGACACAAGATTTTAGTTTTCAGAAATGGAGAAAGCGCTGAGGGGATTGAAATCGTGGCTAATCGATTTGATGGGGTGATTTATTTTGATTAGATATTGGATAAATATCTTTACTATCACCTACTACTTAAACAAATTGTGAAGATAGACCTAATCGGTAACGTTTGTTTTCCCCATTTCAAGTCATGTGACCATACTCTCGGGAAGTTTCAGCATTTTACTACTGTTTACACTCATGGCAAAAACTCATGGCACAACTTTGCATGGCACAAAATATGTTCTAGAAACCAAAAGAAGTTTTGTCAAGACATTGATCACATGACTTGAAATTGATGTAAACAAACCTTAGCCGATTTTATTCATTATACTTAGGCTGTAAAGGCCTATACTAGCTTTTGAATTTTATGCTCTTTTGCCATAGACTTTGAGATTCGTTATTTTACAGTAAGAAAAGTTTTTGCTAAGTATCATTACCGTACTTAGATCGTTGTTTGATGATGCTTTGGAAAGTTTATAACCATGATTGAATTGCTCCTGGGTTTCAAATATGAGACATATGTTTAAGACAAGCAGTGTACTTTCTAGTGTCAGTAAAATTTAGGACACAATAAGGTTTCTGTCCGCTGGGATCGTTTGATCTTGAAGGATCCCTTACGAATCATGATTTCTCGGAAATTCAATCTCATTTTCATTCTTCATTTTTAGTTTCTAAATGATTGTACTGGCAAGCTTGGTTTGATGAGCGGTGCTCGAACGTTGTATGACTGGCAAGGAAATGAAGTCCGCAGCTTTTCAGATGGTAAAGACTTTATACCTTCAAAAAGAAAAGTGTATTCTTTATTTGTTATTACATCTCTCAGATCTTTTCAAAAGTTTCCACCCTAAAGTTCTAAGAGCTTTTTCGTAGATCGCCAGTAGCTCGGCATGATACCTGCAAAGGATTCTTGCACGGGATGGTGCTTCGATCAATTTGATAACAGGGTGTTGTCTACGCCTATTGCTTAAGGCAAACGCAAAATTACTCATAAGGGATCTGTCATAAAGAATGGAACAGAGGGGGGCGGAAGGGATTTCAAAATTTGCCGTTAGATCATGTAGCCCAATGCAAGAAACAAGAACTGTTTACTTAGCCCCTAAATGCCTGCAAAAATAATTTGATGACCCCAGGGTTTCGAAATTTAGAAACTTCTATACTGCACAGTTCAATTTTTGTTCCTGTGCATCATGCTCTCGATACCGACTTTATGCGACCTCCGGTAAAAAGATTTAAGAAAGAAGGGAAGAGTTTGAAGATAACGCTGTATTAGAATTGAGATGGAGGAAAATGCTAATGATCAAGAGAGCAGTAAAAATGATGCTGGATCTCTTTAAAACAATTGTAAAATATTGCAAACAAATACCTTTTATGGCCCATGCTTATCACTTGAAATATTTTGCTAGCCTAACATGTTTCATCCAATAGTTTTGCTGACCTTGTCAAATCCCTTCCGCCCCCCTCTGCTCCATACTTCATGACAGCTCCCTAACGCAGGAACGTCTTGTATGCTATTATTCGCAGACATTTTTCACCTGATATCAAGTTTTAGACAGAGTGTAGTGTTCTTTGCTTCTATTTTCATGTCTTGTGTTTATTTTCTTGCACGACTTTTGTAGTTCCTGTGATGGACGAAGCACTGCAAATGTCTGGTGGTTGGAAGCAAGGACCAATTTGGGTTTCGAGAGGAGAGAGATTCAGCCCATCTGGTGCTTATGATTTCTTCAAATCTGTTGCATTGAGCTTCAAAGAAAGCATGAATCGAGTGGAACAAGGTCTTGAGTTGGTACGTTTCTTTTTCTTCAGTATGAAGTAGCTTGTTAAAGAGAGTATAAAGACCAGCATGGTTTGCGAGAAGTCAGCATGTGTAAGGTACATTGTCCAACTGCATTTTTATCCTACCCATTGTTTTTACCTCTTGCCAATGTTGAAGTCATTTTACAATAGAAGATTCCACAAAAGATGGCGTCGGGGGACATTTGAGCAAGATGTATTGCGTTGTATAACGGAATCAACAGTGATTCTATAGAAATTCGATCATCAGAGCAATGCATCTTGGTCAGTTGCCCCCTTTCCCCGACGCCATCTTTTCCGGAATCGTTCATTCTGTTTAGCTTTCATACTGTCTATAGCAGGTTTTCGCCATATCTTACACAAGTCTCTTCGTTAAGTTAGCAGCAGAATGACCTTTCTCTAACTCTTTGCAACATTCTAGTACAAATCACGACAAAAAGGCGAACATGTGGACGTCCCAACGATAATGTCTTTATCAGATGCTGAAATCGATAAACATATCATATTGGTATGAAAGTCTTTCTTATATTTCTCGGTACTGTTTTGATTTATAGTAAACGCAAAATAATGTTGTTATTTTCGTGAATAAACTAGCAAAATGTGTGTTTGCAATTGTTTTATTCAGGAAATTTGGTAAACAAACTCTAAACCTCATATCCATGCTTACAGCCTTTTTTGAATCCCTTAGATTTTAATAATTTTCAGCTTTGTAGCTTTTGCATTTTTCATGCAAATTACATGCAATTGAGTGTTTTGCGAATATACTTAACAAAAATTTTTTCTTTTAAACGAACATTGCCAAATTGCAACTTATCAGTCATTTTTTCGTCACAAAACATGAACCGATGAACTTTTCACGTCAGAAAAGTTTTTGTAGAGCTTGCTCTGAGACAGACTTGTTTCAATTCCTGCATGCTTACAGAATGAAAGGGCGGAGGAGAAGGTGAATTCAACTTTTGGGAATTGAATCAATCCAGCTAGGAGATGAAGAAAATCTATAAAGGCACAGTGCAAATACGAGCGCAGAGCAAAATAATTCACATTAATTTCTGTGTCATTTACAAGCATACCGATAAACTTTAGCCCTTAACATCTGTCCTTAACTCTACTTAGATAACCAAGGCCATCGAACGAGAGAAACATGAATTCAAACGCCTCAAAGGCCAAATAAAAACATTAAAGGATATGAGAAAAGAGGAAGCAACTGTTGGAAATTCATACAAATTTCAACACATTGCTGAAGTTGGTCAAAACAGTCGACTTGTTGGAACGAAGGGATATCGACTTAAAGTTAGATTGAATGGAAATGTAGACTCGGAGGCCATTACGATGCATTTTAGCACGAAAGACTTATGCAAGGGAAAGAACACACAGGAACAGCAATTACAACGTTTCTTTGACTTGCTGAACAGTAATGCATCGTTGAAAGAATGTTTCATCGGCCATGGAAGAAGGGCTGTGTTTAAGAGAGCGTTCCTTGCGAATGGATCTGAGATTAATGATATCTCTAATATTGATAATGATGCGGAAGTGTGGTTGTCACTTGGAGAAGATTTCGTGCCATTTGAATGTGAGTTTATGTGTTGTTTTGGTTTTCTTTACTTCCTTTTGCTGCTTCAAGATGCACAAAGAGTGTATACTCATTAGAATTCCGCAAAGTTTGATCAGAGCTGCAGCCTCGAAATTGTGTTTTGTGCAAAGTCTCAAAACCAGCGATTGTCAAAGTCGGGGTGATTTCTCAAGATTTACCAAATACGTTTTCATTTCTAACTGGAAAAAATTATGAATTGTTGAAACTGTCAGTGCAAAGATTCCAATAAAAACATTTAAGATATGTTTAGCAACTCTCTAAGTTTTTAGTCATTACATCTTATAATTACAAATAATGGCAATTGAAATCTTACTCGTAAGTTAGATAAATGAATGTCATGCCTCTTCGAGTTGATTTTGAGGGACACTGTAAGGTTATTTGTAAATTTAGTATCAGGATATTTTAACAAAGCTGGTAATATCTTCTCCAATGATTATCCACTTTTTGGATAAAAGATCCACAATGTAGGTAAGTTTGAAATTTTTATCGAGTAACATTTCTGAGCAGAATTTTGCAATTTAATAACAATTCACGTGGTATGATTTTGAAGAAACAGAGTAATACTGTCGACTAAATCAGTGCAAGAAGTTTGTCTCCCTTTTTCCTAGATGACATTATTGGCATAGCTACCTACAAAGTCAGACTCATTGATTTTTGGAATCAGAAATCAGTACTGCAACGAGAACCTTGGCTTGGAGCTGACGAGAAATCAGCGAAGCCATCTTTGTGGACAGCAACAACAACTCTTTCTATGAATGACATAGAAAGGCAAGAAATACCAGAGACGACTGTGGAGGAGGAAAAGATGCGTCTTGTCCAGAGTGTGAACGAATCAAGGCTTAGAACTGACGAATTATTTTTGCAAAATAAAAAAGACGAGAAGCTGGCTTTATATCCTGATGTTCAAATGATTCAGAAAGGGAGAGAACAGGATCTTGATTTATGGGGAGAAGATGCCAGTCAATGGATCTTTAATCAGGTTGGTTTGATACAGTTTTTTAACTACTGTATTTAGAAAGTTTTTTAATTACTGTATTTAGAAACCCTCTTTTGCTAAAATTTGTGGTGTTACCTCTCCCAAGACGACAACATACTTAACATGGCTTCCTAATCTTTCGAAATTGTCTCTTCTCTTAGCTTGATTAATGTCGGTTCGTCTGATTTTCTTTAACATAAATCATTTAATTAATATAAACTGTTAAATATTATTCACAATATTTAAAACCTTTGTACAGTATTGTTCAAAGTATACAATAAAAAACGAAAGGAAGTGACTGTTTCTAAATATGTCGTACTTAGCTCAAGCCTTATCGAAATAGACAAATTTTATACTATTTACAGTAGTATTCTAAACTGAGGAATTTTGAAGAAAAGATATGTTGCCCAACAGATTACACATTTGATGTTTAGGACAGCAGCTGTCATCAAATGAACGCTTTTTTGGAAGTTTTGCATATTCTAAAATTATTCAGCTTATATAATCGTTCTTCTACCAGCATGTTTAGACGCTTTGTCTTCTTTGGCTTCCAGGATGGCACGATCACAGACAAACAATTTCGAAACTTGGTGCTCTCTGTCAAAGAACAAGCAATCATTTTTGTGAATGGTGAGGAGAAAATTGAAGGATATGGGGTTGGACTGGCAGTGAAAGAAATTCAGAGATTCCTGCAAGAGAAGAAAGAAGGAGAGGGAGAAAATTTGTAAGCTGGATTTAAACTTTTTAAGGGGCAAGTCCGGAGTTGGTAGGATGCTATAAAGCAAACTTACCAACTGATGATGCGAATTCTTACACATACTTTGAGAGTTGTGACGTCTATAAATTGGTCAAGAATTCTGATAATTTAGGCCAAATATGGTGGCTATGTTGCCATTTTCTTGCATGAGCACATGATAAAGAGGCTACCAGCGATAAAGCTGCTAGAAAACAACAGGGCAGCCTCATTTTTGTTGAAATTGACGTCACAAGACACATTCTTTGCGCTTTTCTGATGTCACAGTGCACTCATCACTTATTTGAATACGTAATTTCGCAAGGAGGGAGCGAAATATAGTGGCAAAAGTATGTTATATAATTCACAGCAGTATTATCTTGTATTTTTTATAATCATATCAAGATGTTATCTTGGTAAAAACAATTCTGACGCCACTCGATCGAGCCCCTCGATGGAGGCCCTTTTTTAGAATACCTGAAAGGTCTACCGTATATTTGATCTGCTTACTCCAATATCATTCATGAATTGTTTGGACCTTGTCCTAATTTCTTGACAGAACATCAACAGCAACAAATCCACGTCAGAAATGGAAGCTCACATCAGATGGTCAAATCGCCTCAGTAATGTCACCTGATTTATTTCTCACAAGCCTCAATGATTTGAAAATCGAAGTTCCATTGCCACCTGAAGAGAATGTATTGCCACCTGAAGAGAATGTATTACCACCTGAAGAGAATGTTGAACTTAAAGAAGTAGTACCACCAAAACTGACGTCGTCATCTAGTTCATCTAGCAGTGAAAGTTCGAGGGAAAATGGAGAAGGTAATGTCGCTGGAATATATTGCTATGTTTGTTTGCCTGTGGCGTGTATTTGTAGAAATGTTGCTGCTTGCTAAAGGGAAGGATATTGCTTGCTGTGAAAGTCCGCACATAAAGACCCTTAACTTTTAAGGACCAGCAGACCTATACTTATTTATTTATCAAAGCAAAACATAAGCAAACTACAATATTTTGCCTCCAGGGATCGGATGTCAAAGAGCAATTTAATGATAAGTGAGATCACAGAATTCTACTTCTCTCTCGGAAGCATTTAGCTAAATTGATGGAAAGACTGCATGAACCTCTTCAGAACCTTTTTCACATCATAATTCAATGTCCCAGAAGGCTGGCAGTTTGTGTAGAATATTTGCATCTCATCGAATAAATCTCTGTATGCAAAAAGCCTGGTTCGATAATTGATAGCTAGACATCGCAGCTATGTTTCAGTGTGTTGGCCGTTACGGAAGAAAATTTATGTATTTCTGTGGAGGCTCTTTCAATCTCTTATGTAAGTTCCTTCTTGGTAGTAAATAACGTTAACCTTTGCATTAATACAACTACGGCGTCTAGCTATCCGTGGTTTCACATTGTTAAAAGTCCCCATCCATGTACAAAGCTCCAGCACTAGAAGAAAAACTCTGTCCTTTCGCATACCTTTGGTATGATGTGTGCTCATGAGACCTATCTTGCAGAGGCAGAGCAATGTAAATGCCATTGACAATGGGAACTAGATGACCGCGTGTCTCTCCCGCGGTGAATGGCGTGAGTAATGCATGTTACTTTGTTGTTACCGTAAAAGCTCTATAAAGCCCGCCTGCCTATTAAGCCTCCCTCTCTAATAGGTCCCTCTCCTCTGAGCCGAAATTATAAATAATCTCCTCTCTGTTCAGCCCCCTTTTTGTATCAAATTCTAGAGATTGTCAACGATTTTCCATATGTTTAGCTAGACAAGCTTGCGTGTTAGTTTGATAGTGTTTGGGATGGAGAATGTGTGGAGTTTATTCATTTGACTCGTAAAGTTGCATCTTGAATCCGCAAAATATGGGGTAAAAGAACTGAAAAGCTATCATATATATCCTTGTTATTCGATTTTGTGAATCAACCGCCCCCTCTCTGATAAACCCCTCTGTTTTACCCTCTCCCTCTGGAGTGTCCAAGATTGAATAAATCTCCCCTTGGGACTTAATAGAGCTTTTACGATATTTCACAGACAGATACTACCACTTATCGAGTTCATCTGCCTTATCTTTCTGCTCACTCGTTAGACGACGGAGAGAAAATGAAGAAGAAGAAGAAAAAGAAGTTAAAAAAGAAACAAAAGGAGAAGAAGAAGAAGAAGAAGAAATGGTGGAATTTCGGATCAAGCAGTAGCAGTGAGAGCGGGGATTCTGAAAATGAATTAGGAAAAGAAAAGACAAAGTCATTTGATGACATAAGAGTCAGAATGAAAGGGACAAGCAGTGAAGATGATAAGGCAAGTGCCAAAGAGAAGACGGCTGAGGACAAGGAGAGTGGATTAGAAACAAGAGAGAGGACTCAAGGAGACAAAGATGGAGCAAATGGAGACGAGGAAGGGGCAGAGCAAGGAGGAGAAAAAGCTAAGACAGCTGATGACTTGTTGAAAGAGTTACCTGATTTTTATGGTGGACAGAGGTTTCTGCTTGGTGTTTTTCCAAAATTTGGGGATAAAGACCCATTGAAGATCAGACAAAGGTGATTGTTGTTTTGATTTCGTTCCTTGTTTTAAACAAGTGATTCCTTCAAAGTAAACGAATTCTAGATCTTTACTTAAATTTGTTCGTGAAGTCAATTGTGAGAATACAATTCTATTGTGTTGGTTGATGTTACATACTTCATTTAGCTGATATTGAATGTTTTAAGATTAAAAGTGTTGAGAATCCGTTGGAAGAATTTCTCTAAGCCCGAGAGAACTTTACTGCTATTAGAATCAGAATGAAAAATGCACCCAAATTTGTGCAAATGCTTAGTTTCAGTCACATTTCAAATACGTCTGTCTCAAGTCACATGTCCCCACCATTCTTTTTTCTTTACTCAGATGGGCAGTTAAAAGAGAAGAATCAGCTAGCCTCATATCCAGCTCTACTTTGACCGACAAATGGCTCAGGCAGGGATTGGCATGGCCTGTAAATGAAGCAGAAACATGGGTTGAGGTACGAAAGTAAACATTCGAATACAACCCAAAATACCTTGCTTAATTTTGATACCTTTAGAAATCTTTTTACATTGTGTCATTTGATTTTAAATTTTTTCAATGTTTTCGATGTGATGTTTCGAAATTTTCTATGTATTAAGAGAAATTAACTGAAAGTTTAGGGAGATTTTGCTCGAGACAAGGAAAGTCCAACAGATCCAAAATTGTGGATAGCAAACATGTCCAACGACAGTAATGTTCAGTAACGTGCTATGGAAGAGATTATTCGTTTATCCTGAATTATGTCATGTGAAGAAATTGCTGCTTCTTTCGTAGGATCTTATTGATGGATATTTGCTACCATGTGCCCCGAAACTCAAACGAAAGCAGCTGATGAAAGAAAAGACGAGTAGCCCTTTCTACGGTAAGAATGCTTTAAAAATAAATAAAATCTTTCACCAATGCTTCTTGGTGAAAAGTTCTTCACCGCCATCTTAGGCGTAATTGTCTATTGATATGATCATGAGCAATAGGACCACCCAGTGTGTAGCAGTTTGAAATTTATATCAGAAGGGAGCCACCTTAACTTAGTGTTTTTTGTATTTCGAACTTATTCTTACTCAGTATACTACTACCTTTCACTGTTTCGTTATTCCAACAATTTTTCGGTATTAAGGTTGCTCACTACCGAAAAATTTCAAAATTACGAAACAGTGAAAGGTGGTTGTATAGCAAGTAAAAACAAGTTCAAAATACAAATAAACATTAAGTTAAGGTGGCTCCCTTCTGATGTAAATTTCAAACTGCTACACACTAGGTATCCTATTGCCCGTGATATTTTGTTTAGAAAGGCATGCTAATGGAAAGCAGTTTTATTTAGATTTGTCTTTGGGAACGCAGTCAACCTATAATATTTGATTTACTTTTGCAAACAAAGTGACGTCATCAGCCAGTCAAACAAATCAAGGTATCAAATAATTTTAACAGGAGAAGTTTTTATCATTCAGCAATGCTCTTGATTTGTATAGATAAAAGTTTCCCACCTCGTCACCTTGAAGGGTGGCACCGATTATGTAAAGGTGCTTGTTTATTCTATAAGAAAGTATCGCAGTTTTTTTATCTTATTTAATTCCTTAGGTCAACCTGCTCGACTGAAAGTCTTAAAAAATGGAGAGCATGACTCAAGCAGAGCAGTGATTGTCGTTGGACCTGACCTTAGCAATGTAAGTTACTAATCTTTTGTCAAGTTATCATATCACTATAACCTTCTGCTTTCAACTTTCTTCTGTCCAAATGATAGTAAAGTAACATATCTGATTCTCAACTTCTTGACCTCAAGATCTCACTTCCAGAAATAACACAGTACGTTTTTGAAGCTCTGTCTACAAAACAAGTATAAAGATTATTTCCTACCTCAGATCCATGCAAGCAAACTCAGAATGTTTATTGCATTCAGCGAATATCTTTTTCTAGTACTTGTCTCGAATTTTTGTCGTTTTTGGACTGTCACTGCTTGATTTTGGATGGCGATGTTTTGTCAAGTTGTCTGTTTAGTCTAGTTATCACGACCCGAACTGTGGTGGCAACATCTCGAAAAATACGTCTCTTAAAAATCTCCACTCATTGCTGTCTTTCTTTACTCCATCTACCCATCTAGTGTCTTGTCTTACCCTTGATCGTCTTCCATAAAGTGAGCCTATCGTTAGTTATGCTTTAGACCATCTCTTCTTGATTTGTTTTCGAAGAAATGAAGTTTCCTGTTTTGTCAAGTAACATCATTTTTATTCGCTTCTAGATGACAAGGAAAGTAAGAGCATCGCTGCCGTTGAAATGGAGGAAAGAGTATGTTAATCTCAACTTAATTACTCTAAATTCACTATAGGTAGATAAGATGAAATAAATCCTATGAAATTCTAATAAAGAATCGCAAATTAAACGTAGAGTAATATACAAAACCCCTCGGTCTCATATTCTGATTTGATGTCATCTTCATATAAAGTAGTAAGGCCACGACCATACTGTGCATTTCATTTTAAACTTGGCTTTATTTTCGTTTGTAAGAATTCTCTCGAATTCGTAAAGATTTTAACGATTTTTCCTGACTTTAGAGAACATCATTTTCCTCTTTATGATAGTGAAAATGATTAATGCATTTCCGAAGCAACCGAACGCGTTGAGAATCAAAGATAAAAGGGAAAGAAGTTAATATTTTGTCTCTGTTGTAACTCGGAGGTGTTGTAACTCGGAGGTTGAAAGAATGAAATGTTATGAATTATGAAGCGAATTCTTCCGAATTTGGGGATTTTAAGTTACAAATGAACTTCATCGTGTAACAGTTACAACAAAACATAAGGTAGCTATCACGTTGTTCATGACAGTGGCAGCTATTATTTTCTCGGTATTACTGTTAGGAATAAGACGATTGCTAAACCTGTTACGTTTTGATTTTATGGCAGGAATGGAGAATTTCAAGATGTTCAAGCTGCTAGTCCAAGTGAAGTGGAATTTGAACAGGTAAGTCATAATTTGAATGATACCTTAACAAATAATTTTACGTCACCTGTCCAGCGAAAACACTGTTTAAGGCGACTCTGCTCTCCACTTTGATGAGGACGAAAAGCTGGTTTTCAAATATCTTTCTCTCCAGAGACATATTAATTGCTCTGCAAGCTATCGATCAATCAGAATTCTATAGAAAGTATGGTATTACTCATATTCTTGGCAGTCGAAAGATATCTTAGGCCTGAGCGTATGTTTTCACGGCTTTGGAGAAGGCTCGTTTCAAAATATTTTACTGGTTTCACAGAGTCACCTTAAGCACACCAGGCATGCCATAAATCTTCGATTGAGCCCTTCGAATAAGACCACGCCCTTGAATAGGCCCCCACCTTTTACCTAATTTCAACAAATAATGGCCCTGTAGTATTTAAGTACCCCCCATGGGTGTACTTGAATCCCTCAAAAGGGTCAATCTTTGGACAAATCAATGCTATCTTCGTCTTGGTATATCGTGTTCTTGTATTAAATCTTTTGCAAGATCATTTCATCTGATTTCTAGTTCAAAACTGATATATTTTTCACTTCACTACATACCTTATCAGCTAGAATCACAGGATTTCATCAAACATCTACCTCGTTATTTAATCAGTCACCCCTTCGAATTAGCTCCTCCCTTCGAATAATTCAACAATTAATTTTTGCATATATGCTCCCAGGGGCTTATTCAACGACCTGCGCTTGGCAGAAGTGCATTGTTCAAGGCTAAATCGGCAGATATTATTTGTCAGGAATGTGCATCGAGCCTCGCTTTGATTAATTTCCCATTCACTTATTTCAACACACTTTGTGGGGAACCGGTTAAATTGATAGTTAATATTCTATTTTGTCATTCAGTTTTTAGACAGATGCACTGACTCACTTGGCCTGCCATTTGCTGCTCGTCGGATGTTTGATGAAAAGGGCAAAGAATTGTTCTCAGTGGGTGGGTTAGAAAGAGACCAGATTGTTTATGTCTCAAGTGGTGACGCATGGATCAACCCCGACGTAACGTATTCAGAGCAACAGCGACGAGTGCTATTGGCTAATCTTGCTTCTGATGTCACAAAGATGCGCAATTATGTCACTTTGAGGGAACAATCAGGTCAGTTGTTACAGAGAAATGTCTAGGGGTCGTCCGAATTGATCAGTTGTTTTAATTCCTTCGTTCTTCTTCCTCTTCTTTTTCTTTCCATCCATGTTTCTTCTACTTCTTCTTTCCTCCCTTCCTTATGTCCTTTATTTCACTTCTCTTTTATCGTTGCCTCCATTTTTCTTCCTTCCAAACAAGCAAGCTTCCTGTGGAGCTGCTTCGTGGTTTCATGAAGGTGTTGTGGTGCCGTGGTGCAATCCTCTGACATTGCAGCCAGAATAGTCAGGCGGCGTGGGTTCGAGTCCCGGTAGAGCCCCACCACTTGAGCGTCATGACAAGGGGTCGCGGACTCGATTAGGTCTGCTCTATTTCTGTGATCCCAGCGCTTGGCGCTGAAAAACGCTACTTCGCCTTCACCTTCACTTCAAGCACTTTTTCCACCTCTGCCAAATATCATACAAGAAGGAATGATACGTGAAGACTGAAAAGTTTGATAAATATAAAGTTTGATAGTTTTATTTCAGTTGTTGTTTCTATCTGTTGAGACCACACAAACATTTGAATGAGAAGCTAGGAGCATTTATCTTTAGACAAAAAATAATACTGGATCATATCTCCTACCAAGCTCTCTTTTATTACATCGTAGATTTCATATTGCAAGTTGACGGACCCTTACAAGCAGGATCGGGGATTTCTTTGCATAAGAGGGCAACCGATGAAGATTCTCTGAACGGAGATGGATCAGAATGCTCAATGTCGCAAGATGAAACAAAACAAGAAAATGAGTATGACATCTCTAACTTTTATTAAATATTGTTACTTTATTACCAGGACGAAGGCAAGCAAATAAAAGTATGTATAATAAATACAGTAAGTATATATAACTATGTATAATAACTATTTATTGTAACTGTAATTATAATTATACCTATATGTAACTATGTATAACTTTGTACTCTAATGTTGTAACATGCGATCTTTTCAGCTTCAGCGAGACAGACACAGCCACCGGCTTCAGCAGTTCTTAACTCTGTGCTTTCTTTGATCTTTCTCCAGCCATCTTTGTATTACCGGCTGCTTTTACACATTTTGATTACGCATTGCAATAGGTAGGACCCGCTTAGGCTATTTTGTTGTATTGTTTTTGAAATTCGAAATCTATATGTATGCTCCTTCTAATTTTGAAAAGTCATACTGATGAAGGCTTTGCCGAAACGTTTAATGAATGTGTTTTTTCTGAGCACATATTTCTATTTTAATACATATTGTGAATGAGCTTATGAGAGTACATGTATAATAACTATATATGATCAGTTATAATCAATGTGATTACAGTTTTCTTCTTGCAAGGTATTATTAACAGTTTTTAAACTTTCATTACATTTCTTTCTTAGAATGAATGATCTCCATAGTTCCTTCCTAACATCTCATCAAATTGCACATATGAAAGCGGAAGAGCGTCTGCAGAGTATTCGAGAAAGACTTGAAGTAGCGGATTCTGGATTGATATCTGATAAAAGTACGGCTGATGACAGTGGAGAGGATTCTCCTTTCTCGAATCCTGCGCTGGCAAGGAAGTTCAGGTGATGCTGAAATTCATCATTTGCCGAAAAAGCTCTATTAAGCCCCCGGTGGAGGGTTTATTTAATTTCGGACACTCCAGAGGGGGGCTTAATAGAGAGTGGGCTTATCAGAGATGGGGTTTATTCACAAAATCAAGTCACAAGGATGTATTCAGTAGCTTTATAGTCCTTTTATCCCATATTTTGCGGAATCGATATAATATTTCACGGCTCAAATACATAAATTCGACACAGTTTTCATCCCAGATCATGTCAAAATTAACATGCAAGGCTTTCTAGCTAAATAAATGGAAAATATTGGTAAATTCTGGAATTTGGTATAGGTGGGGGGCTTAATTGAGAGGGGGGTTTTATTTAAAATTTTGACTCAGAGAGGAGAAGCTTATTAGAGAGGGGGGCTTGATAGAGAGAGAGGGGGGCTTAATAGAGCTTTTACAGTATGTGCCTTTGGAATTGCAGAAGTAAGGGTTTATCCTCACCTTCCAAGGATGACGCGATTATATGAAGACTGAGTGTCTTGGGAAGTAGAGAACCTTTCACGCTTGAAAATTGGTGGGGATCTTCCATGTGAAAACTATTTCATCTTGCCAGGACACGATCAGCCTGCGTGCAAACTTTACTTTCCACTTCGAAGGAGAGCTCATGAAGATCATTAAAGTTCCTCAATGCCTCATTATTCGCAATGGAAAAGTGAAGTCCGCATGCGCGCGAACAGATTTGAAGAAGGAATTGACCTTTTAGCTATTCTGCAAAAGGAGCCTGGATCGAGCGTTATTTTTATACATTTTTATACGCGAAGTTCGATCGAGTGGCGTTAGAGCTTCTATCACTATTGTGCACATTCGAAAACCCAACAAAATGTATCAAGACGTTGTTCGATTCTGATTGTTTTTCAGAATAGCTAAAAGGTCTATTGACCATAGCAGTAAGATCCAATTAAAATATCCGTCCGAGCAAAATGTGATTTTCGCCATATAATCAAGCATCAAGCCTCCTTTTGATTATGCAGAAGATGTATTATGGCAATACAACACTTTACTTAACAGCCTCGTTTTGGAAATTATTCAAAATTCTGTCATATGAAATTTTAGAGGCCAAATTCAGATTCAGTATCCAAACTTTAGTCTGAACACAAGTTTTCATGTTGCTAGCGGTCGTCGTGATAATCTTATGACGATTTAAAGTTTGAAAATCTATAAGGGATTTGACCGTGAAAAATGACTCGGGGTGTAAAGTTTCACCCCGAACGATTTTTCACGGTCAAATCCCTTATAAATCTTTGAACTTTGCGTTGTCATAAAATCATCATCAGAATTGCTAGCAGTTTAAAAACATGTAACAAGACTAAAGTTTGGGTGCTAAATCCGAATCTGTGCTCAAAATTTTCATATGAACAATAGGAAGAAATTTCGACAAATTTCCACAACGAGGCTGCTTAATTAAAGTGGTGTATTTAAACGTTTTCTTGTTGTCTTTTCCAATGTTTTTGGATGACAGAAATAGCCTTCTTTCCCAAAGAACAAAAATAATTTAAACACTAACTGATGCAAATAATAGTGTCTTACTTTGCAAGTTGCTGACAAAACTATTTACATTTTTCTCTGCAGTCCATCTGTGGAGCCAACAGCAAAGCTATCTCCCAACCTATTTCGTCGATGGGCTTTTAATGATGGTTTCATTCACTTGAAAGCAAACAAAAAACTGGTGCTTGGTGTGGAGCAAAATGATGAGGTAAGATACTGTGTTTCTTTTAGATATTACACTCTTGACAGAGTCATCTTTCCAAATGCATGTACTGGTTTGATACCTCGACAACAAGATAAGTTTTAATGACGCATCCAAGAGAAGAACTGGCCCCATCTTTATCAAAACTGTGAGCAAATTATGAAAATGTTCTAAGTAATTGAAGACCTGTAGTATTACCGAACTGCCAGCGGTTGGTTGTGAAAATCCCGCAAAGTCAGTCCTGTTTTGCTGAGTGAGGAGGGTTGCCAACCCTCTGTAATTCTAGGCTAAAGGAATAATTAGGTGTGATCATGTCGAGAGGAATACACAGGACACTGTTTCGATAAGTTAAGCTGTTAAATGTCTTAAACCTACTTTCTGGTCCAGTGTGGGAATAAATATTGAACTAAAGTCTATGGTATACTATAGGGTTTGGGGCTAGAGAAACATTCTTTCATTTGCTAACTTTTGTTGAGTTTGGTTTACGATAAAATGTCAGATTTTCTAATTCGTAGTCGACATCTGGCCAAGAAGTCATTATCTGCAATAAGAAATTGGAAGACTCATTTCAAAGATGGGTTTTATCAGATCTTGGGTAAGTTAGTATCTTTAATATCATTGAAAGGAAATTGGCCGCTCAAAACGGTGCCATTTTCAATGGAACAGTAAGACATTTTGCATTCACATAGAAGCATCAAATATTAACAGGGATTTTTTGTTTAAAGTTAATACGAGGTTTTGGATTTTTAGCGTCAAGCGCTTGAATCATTAAGGTAGCACACGGCTATCAAATAAAGTTCTTAAATGAGCTTTGTCTCCAAATTTTGTTAAAAAAGTGATTTTGTAACTTTTGAAAGGCAGATTTGGCACCGACTTCTTTTTCAAAATGACAGAGTTTGTTTAAGATAAGTGTGTGTACATCACAGGGGAACAAACCAAGCATTCATATCTATTACAATTACTCTGATATAAGTAGCCTGTGTGCAGACTCTACAGTCAGTGTGGAGGAGCATGCTTCTCCTTCTCGCTCCTCCGCACTGTCTGAAGAGTCTGCGCACAGGCTAGATATAAGTGGCTTTTTAATGGTTAATTTTCAGTGCTTGGCATGAATGAAGTCTCCCAACAACCTGCAGAAAGCAATGGGCATTGACTTAAAACAATGGTTTTTAGGAATTTGTTCTGACCCTATTTAGGCCCAAACTTCGCGATTCCTACAGTACCAATCAGATGGCGAGATTTGTGAATTACTATTGTTACGGTGTAAATGGGATAGAATGTTTGATTCGATTGAAGAATTGAAAACCCTCCCACGGGATTGAGATTCGAAGCCGTGATTCCATTAAAATTCCATTGATGACTGAAGAAAATAGGGCCAAGTTTTTCACTGTTTCATGATGAGTCCCTCTTGAGCAAGGTTTACCGCAGGGATACAAGGGACTCGTCGTCATAAGTCTACTCTAAGACCAATGTGCATTACTTTACAGGTACATCCATCTCAAGTGCAACCCACAACCGGTCTTAACAGTGGCAACACCTCCATTAAAAACAGACCCATTCTCAGATTCAAGCGACTCAATTGGTTACCTTAGCTCTCGCATCATCCTTGGTCGTCGTCTTGATTGTTTTAATGGAAATTCACATCAGATGTTCAGTCTTGAGAATGACACTGGACTCATTAGTGCGTTTGCTACGGATCTGACCAATACAGGTGCGAGATTGTTTGTAGTTCTGAATGATGACACCGTCATTTTTGCCGATTTGGCAGTTTCAGCTCAGGTTTCAAATCTTTAAAAAACTGGATGTAAAATTCAATGACCTATTTCGTTGAACTGAATGGCTTCAAAGAAACTTGAACTATTTTACAGTAACTCTGCCGTTGGACATTCCTGAAATCTTCAATACTTTCAGAATTACTGTGTTTTTCTTCTTTTTTTAAAAAGTAAAGAGAATTTTCGAAGAAAACTCAAAACTATCGTAATTTTTAGACCTGTTGACGAAAGATCAAATAACTTTCAAGAAAACCATAGTTTATGGATGCCTACAATATGGCATCAAGCAAAACACTTTCACTTTTCCGGTTTGTGATTTAGAAATTTGATGATGTCACATCATAAAATGAGCTGAAATATAAAGTAGGCTTTGATTTCGACAAATATTCAAGATTTCTGAAAAGCCCAACGCTAGAATCCTAGAATAGTGGCTAAAGTTTCTTTCAAGTCATTCAGTGTAAAGAAATAGGACATTGAATTTTACACCCGCCTTGTTTCATAGATCCCGTCTGTGTCAGCTTGACCTTAGTACAATACAAGGCGTTTTTTCGCATTTTCCCGTTGACAATATTAAGCAGTGGATTCTAAGCTAACGCTCTGTAAGGTATTCAATCTTATTCGTAAAATCTAACTCACTTCAATGCAAAGTTTAATCATATCAGCATATTTGTGTTTTATGTGACTCAAGTAAAACATCGCTTATCCAGCTTAGGCCGCTAAAATTCAGTTCATAAAGAAAAGAAATAAGGAAGAGCAAAATGTGGATAGCATTAGGCCTGTCCACCAAAGGTCAAATAATTCAGTTATTTGATCAGCATTTGAAAAGCAGTGAAGCGAAGCGATTATTCGCTGCCAGCCGAATAGTCCAGATAATGAAGCATTGTTAATCTATTGTATTTCTCTGCTGTGCTCGATTGTATTGCTATGTCTAAGGACGAAACAAATGACGTTTACTTAATAGCAAATGACGTATAGGGATTTTTGTAAATGACGTTTGCTATTTGATGAAGCAAGCTTCATTCAGTTGTGGCACGAGCCATAGGACACGAACTGAGTAGATTGGGCCTAAGCTGGGGTGGTACTCTCGTAGTAATTTGGCCGACGTAGTTAATTCAGTTTGCAAGTAATATGTAATGAATACTCACTTTAGTTCTTCTCTGTCGCAAAACACATTTTGCAAACCGTCGACAGGAAAGGCGCCATGTTTGTCGTGGAAGGGGAATCGAGCTCCGTTACTGGCTGTATTTCGCAGGAATAGCAAGGTTAGGATACGACAGAGAAGAACTAAAGTGAGTATTCATTACATCATTACATATCAATGGCAAACTGAATTAACTACGTCGGCCAAATTACTACGAGAGTACCACCCCAGCTTAGGCCCAATCTACTCAGTTCGTGTCCTATGGCTCATGGTTATGGACGGTGGCAGGCCATAGCAGTGCAGCCGGACCAGGGGAGATTACTTTCCTAACAATTCAGGTTAACGAGAATAACTCGACAATTCGCTGTACATGGATTGATTTTGCCATCATAGAAAGGTCTCAAGTCGCTCATGACCACACCCTAGCCACGCCCCCATTCGCTGAATAACCGAATATTCGAATAGTTATAATCTTTCGTTTGGACAGCACCAATAACAATACCATTGCAAAATTTTACAATAATATGTAAGGACTATAGCATCATTATTATGGTACTGGAACTCTTTTCTTTGGTTTGATACATGTTAATGAGCCCTTTATAGCTTACCTGTTGCATTGGCAGTAAGTAAGATATTTGATCTCCTTTACTTTCTTCGCATGGAACTTGAGAAGAAATCCTCATTGCTTTTTTCAATTTTAGAAGTGACCTCAGCTATCAAGGCCTCCGTTTGTACATATTCTGTATTGGGATCAAAGGAAACATATCAGCCAGTAAGAATGATTACCGCATCTGCTTTCTTTCTGTCTTCTTTTTACTGTTAAGGTTGATCTTTTAAAGCATTTGGCATAGTAAACTGAGTTATTTACTAGCATAGAATATTTTGACCACACCATGGGAACCTGGTACTTGCAAGGGTAGATACTTTATATTGCACTTCACCTTGGTGAAGGACAGATGAATGGAAATACCAGGATATCAGGAAGATTATTAATGATAGTCGCTGAAAATATTGATGGAATGATTTTTATCTATGATTAGCGCCTCTCAATTTCTAGTTGCTACCAAGGTTATTTTTTCATGAACTGTTTTTCAGGTCTTTTCAGTTCTAGTAATTGGAATCTAGTTGACCATCTTCCGAAGATGTTTTTTGAAATGCTTTTCATTTCAAATCTGTACATTGTTTCCTTGATGTTTAGAGTCTCAAAAAATTCCTGAAAGTGCAAAACTTGAAATTTATGCAACTTCGCTGTAATTTTAGGGTTATACTGTTCTTGATGGAGTTGAATCTAAGACATCAGTTCATGTTTGCGAGAGTTGTGGAAAGGCGATAAGAGGAAAGCTAAAATTGCAAAGAAATGCAGAAATGATTGAATTTTCTTGTGCAATGGGAACTCGTAAGTAACAGTGTCTTTTCACTATTTATGAGTATTTTTATGACCAGAGCATTTTTGTGAAACTTAATGGTTCATTGATCATGCGCTATGCGCTTTGCACTGTGTACTATGCACTATGCCCTGTGCACTATGCACTATGCACTATGCATCATGGTATGAAAAAGTATTCTCCTCCTTTCTACCGGACAAAAAATATTGCTTTCAGCCGGTTTCATGTAAATGCACTCACCGCCTCGAGATGAAACATTGCATTGAGTTAGGGTTAGGTGGAACCCTGAAACTAATCATTTATGATTTCTGAGGAGCATGAAGGAACTCCAGGTTTTGCTAATCTTGTATCGTTTTATACAATATTATTTGCATCGTACCAGAGATAAAATCTATGTCAGGTAACTTTTGCATTTGTACGTTGCTGTCCTTTTTTTGAAAACTGTGAACAGAGCGACAATGTCCTGCAGTTAATTATGAATCGAAATTTTCTGCGACCGCCCGGTTTGTTTTGTTTTCAATTTATTTTGAATGGGCTTGTCAGGATTTCTAGCTACTGAAAGCTAATTTAGGCCCACTGTGCATGCCGCATCCAGGCATAAGACCCCTAGTTTAACGTCCCTTCTGAAGGATGAGAAGTAAGACGGTTTCATGTAAATGCACGTCCTACAGACGTAGTAGGACGTCCTATGCTCAGGCTCAAAGATACCATCAAAGATGTTCTGAAAAGAGGTGAAGTTCTTGATTCTTGGACAGAAAGTGTGGACAATCGACCTGAATGGCGCAAGTTGACCCATGAAGTGTGTAATGGAATAGATGAGAAGCGGAGAGTTAATAGCGAACGGATGAGGGAGAAGAGATACCAAAGAAGATAGGCAAGAACCATGGTAGTCTTCTCGAACTTTTTAGTTGTGTATTTTGGACTTAATTACTCTTCGTTGTCTTGTGTTATACTCGTATCGGGTCGTAGGCGTATATATATATGAAGGATGAGGAGATAAGTTGTTAGGTCAGACTTCAGGGGTCACCCATCCGGAGTCTGACCTCACTCGATTGAGCTTAACTTCAGTCACCTGACAAAGACTGTATAAGGCACTTGGCCACTCACCCCGGTCGCATGGTCAGATGGGTTTTGGTTTTCATGCCTTGTCATGCACTATGCACTACTTTTTCAACAAGCAATCTTTTTGAACAAAACAATAATTAACTTCAACATTTATTTTCGACAGCTGAGAAATTTGAATTGACAACTGCTGGAAGTTTCAAATGTCTTACGAGTCAGGTAAGAGCTGAATGCACTTGCGTTTCAGATCTGTACGGTTATGAATAATAATTTATCCTCACTGCTCAGCAGTAGACTGGACGACCGTCATTACTGATTGCTCTGTCCGTCTTTTGATGCTCAACAACGAGATCTTCTCGCATGAGTTCTTGCGATGTTCTTCGTTTTCCCGTAAATTTAGCATTTTCAGTCTGCTTCTGGTAGCTCACCACTTCACATTTCAAACGGCCATATTGTTTAAGCAAAGTTGTTGTATGTTGTTCCTTCTCTGAAGCTCTTTCAATGGCGAGAATGCGAAGCAAGTACAGAGAGAACGAATGCATCTTCTTTTTTCGTTCCATTATGGTCGCTCCGCGCTCTCTCCATCGAAGGAGCTTCACAGATCGAACAACATGCAACACAACATCTTTTTCTGAAACAATATGACCATTTGAAATGTCGAGTGGAAAGTGGCTAAGGGCAGACTGAAAATGCTAGATCGACAGGATAATGTAGAACATCGGAAAAGAAAAAGACACAAATGTAGACCTGACAGTTCTGATTCTTTACAACGCTAAATAAGACAACATAACATCTTCCACATTTCTCAATACCCATGGCCATTCCGTTATGAATGTAGACTATTTTTCAATAGGTTGATTTATCATACAGAGAAGCCGAGTCAACCTTACTGGTTTGGGAGATGCAGTTGAAACGACTTCAAAAGGAGTCAAGCGTTCGTGTGATTGCATATGAATTGAACCTTGCGCAGACAACACCGTCAGTGAGGATATCTGCGCATAGGAATGGAGATTCTAATTACAATGAAGGTGTCGTTGTTATTGGAAATAGTATAAACCAGGTAATGGCAAATAAAGGAATTTTGGTTATTACCTGTAATTGTTATTTGTCAGTGGGTTCCTTTACCCTACCTAGGTATGTTTGGATGATGGGGCGTGGATTCCAAGGCTTGAACAAGACTTATATCAAGAAACATAACTTTGAGCATATTCTGACGGTGCCAGACTTAGCGAAAAACGCGAAGAATAGAATTCTGGCATCGAACTGAGTTGCAGCTCATAATCCCAATGTGCCAGGCAAAATCAGGCTGACTGCTCTACCTTTTCTGTCAAACGCTTTTGTTTCTTGCAATCAAGAGACTGTCCTAGACCTGTGAACTGGCTTCCAAAGAAAGTTTGAGGAAAATTCGAAGTGTACAGCAAGGCAGATACTTTATTGGACATCTGTTGCATCATTGTCTTTTGATAGTTGTAGCAATTCGTAGCAGTGCCTTTCACAGTGTGACAGCCATAAACTAGGTAGCATTTTGCTTCCTCGTATGCCTATTTTTATGTTTCTCTCGTGCTTCCTTATAATTTTCTTGAAAGTCGCAACATCAAGTGCAAAAACATACATTCATAACATCTTATTTATTTTGAAATTATCTAATTTGTCCGTTTCTTTCTTTAGTTCTTAGACTTGTGCACGTACAAATTAGGCTTAACACAAGCTGCACGCAAGATGTATACAATGGATGGTGAACTCATAACAGATATGAGCCAATTATTACAACCATATTACCCTCAACTATGCATGCCGATACAGCAGTCTGCATCCTTTAAGAAGGTAATGAATGAAGTTTATCTACGTGTTTAGCAGTTTTTGCTTTTCCATTCATGACTTGAATCTTGCCATCAGCAAGGACAGATTTTGTAAGAAAATAACATCAGTTGCTTTTGTTGACATCTGAATTTGAAGCGATTCGCAATTGCAGACAGAGGACATTCTCTCACCCGATAATTTAAAACAAACCCAGGTATCTGGCTCGCTTGTTGTGCATTCCAGGAATTGCTTTCAAGAGCAACCATGTGCACATATCGAGAAAAGGAGGATATGTCTAAACATTACCTCGAGCATTCATTTTTTTCTAGAGCTGAGCAGTAAGTGTTTAATTACACGCGCAAAATGCGAGAACTAAATCGCCTTCAAGTCGGCTTCCTTTACTTAGAAGAATAAATGTCCGCGGTAGATGTGAAGGTATACCCTTTTTTTAGATATGTACTCATGTTTGCTCTTCCAAACCATTTCCGGAATGCGCAACAAGCGAGCTAGCTACGTTAGTTTCGGGGAAACTCTTGCGGCCTTGTTTGTTTTGAATTACTAATTGAGAGGATTTCTTTTCTTATCCTGTAAATCACTTATCTTGTGAATGATATCCCGTGAATTGTAGGCCCTTTCCTCGCATAGATAGGAACTGTAGTTGACAGCTTTCAAAATAGGTGTAAACTATGAAATCCTTTGAATGAAAGCAATTTTAAAGTTTCATCCATCTTGAGACAGCATTTATTTATCTTTCTCCATCTTTTTCTACATCAATTAGGTACATCTGGTGATCGTCTACCAACGAAATACAGCTTTTAAAGGCCAATTGACAATTGCACTAAGGATGGCGTCGAGGAATTTTCGAGGAATTTTTAACTAAGATCCTTTGCAGTTTGAATAAATCAGCCAATCAAATCTATCGAAATTCAATGTGACGCAAAGCATCATGGTAAAAATTCCTGTCCACCATCTTTAGCGCAATCGTCTATTGCCAACCATGATCCCTTGTGCGCCGAATGAAAAGTCAGACAGAGGGAACTGAGGCCAAGAAGGTCTTTCAGATAATATGAGAGTCGACTTTGGTGCCACGAAGAATCAAAGTTAGCAATGGGTCTTTGAATCGTGAATTTTTATCGTTGCAGATTGATTCACCACAACCAGCAGATCAGCAAAAAAGCGACGAAGGCAGAGGTATTCCACCTTCGGATACAAGCAGTGAAATAAGTGATAGAACATTCACAATACAGAACAGAGATTCGCCTGAAAACCGAGCACATTCTAGTCTATCGTTGACTTCTGAGAGACATGTGTCTTTTGCTGATCAACCTGTGCAATTAGAAGAAGAGAAAATTGAATTTCCTAAGCTAGAAAGAATGGATGTGAGAGTTCCCATCGATGTATGGGTTTCTTGTGGAGAACCTTTTATTCCTTTCCAAGGTAAGCTGCGAATTCATCTATCCCGATGTGTGATAGACTACTTTACGAGTGCTTTTTGAACTTAGCTATTATAGTTTATCTGTGAAGTTGTTGAGGCGTGGTGGTGTTATTTGCTTGGTCTTCTTTACTGCTACGATCGTATAATGTTGGACATAGATTACTTGACTTCTGCAGGACGTTCTCGTCCTCTTTTGGAGGAGAACTAGGCAGAGCTTTGAGCATTGGATGTCGGGCAGTTGCTGTGTTTGGATGTATCCGTTTAGTGTTACGTCGGATGGTTGATAAATTTTGCTACTGAAATATGAAATTAAAGTGTGAGTTGGACTGCCATCTGGACTAACATAGCACTGAATTTCCCAACATCCAATGTAAGTCCCTTTTGTCTCTCACAGCTTTGAAATTTTGTATGCGTCCATCTGTACTGGATGAGTGCAAATTTACTTGGAGAAAATGAGCTAAAAGTAGATTTGATTTTTATTTTCGTTAAAATCAGATTAGCCTTGCCAGCTTTCTTATTTTATACTGTATATTCCCCTTGTTTTAGAGTCCGAGAAACGAGCTATGAGAGCTGCACAGGAACGCGAAGAGAGAGCAATTGTGTCAAATTATTTAGAGCAAGAGAAACATCGACTAAGACAAATGCAAGGTATTTCTCCACAGAAATTATGTTGGGCCCTGAAGTAGACTTGAAATTTAGCGGCAAACTAAGTTTGATGGTTAAATGGTGTTTTCTGTTTTATAATCCCTTGTTGACTCCATATTGATTTCATAGCCCCGTGCCGACTTAAATCTTTATTTCTTTTCAAAATAAATTAAAAGGAAATCTAAATACATTAATGCTGAACCGCTTTTGGTGTATGAAGACACGAGGTCATCTGGTCTACACCAAGAACGGCACTTAGGCTACGTTCACACTGCTCCGTTTTCATTTCTATCCGTTTTTGTTGATGAAAACGCTGCCCGTTCACATTGCTCGGTTTTCAAATAGATACGCTATGAAAACGATAGGCTTTCGCATTGCTCCAGCAAAACGATGTTGTTAATCCCCTTTTTAAAACAAAGCCTTTTGTTAATAGCTGTCACCAAGGCGCCAATGGCGACTTTGAATGCCATTGTGATCAAAAGTCTATTAACAAAGGAATGTGCAGCGTTTTCAGATGTCTCCGTTTTGGCGTTCATACTGAAAACGGATCGTATTCAAAACGCACCGTTTTCAAACTTATGCGTTTTCATTAGCGTTTTCGAAAAGCCCCATTTTCACAGCGGAACAATGTGAACGCAAGGCAAAAACGGAGAAGTTTCACTCCGTTTTCATATGAAAACGTAGCAGTGTGAACCGGGCCTTACAATTTTATAAATACAACTTTAAGACTAGAAAAAAGAGCAATACAAGGAACAATACGAAGCAAAAACAAAAAGGAAACATAACGCAAGTAGTTAAAATAAAAGAAAGGGACTGGCAGATCCCACTCAACACAAACCATGCTATGGGTCTAACCCTTTTATATTGCAGGCTTCCGTCAGTTTTTACCATCACATAGCAACTGGATGGTACAATGACGACGGAGACAAAACACTATGGGAACATTTGGATGGTTTGGTGCGTGGAACTATATAGAAGAAAGGACGCAGACCTGCTAGAGGATTGAATTATGACTGAAAATTTCGAAATCAACAATATCGAGTCCAGTTTTTAAAGATCTTTGAAAACTATTCCAGTAAAGCTCGTTGACAGACCTTACCGGCTAAAGTTTTATGTAACCCATTTCAAGTTGTGTGCCCAGGGTGGAATCCTATCAGTAAGTGACCGGGGGGGGGGGTCAGAAAGTTTTTGGTTTGTAAACGTTATCTAGTATACCTTTGGGTACGAACGCTATTTGGTGCGTAATCACTATATTTTTGAGGTTGCTGATGAGAAAATTTGACGAGGTGAATCCTAGGCCGATTTTTTTTTTCACCAAATCATTGCAGGGGAGTTGCTGAAAATGCTATAAATCCTTTAGTTTTAATGTACCATGAAGCTGTGAGTTTATTTGTGGGATCTAAAAATACCCTAAAAAGTTTAGTATTTTTTGGGCTGAGTATATCTTTGGGGTCTAAAATATCCATAATTTAGTATATTTTTGGGTTTTTCAAAAATATACGGTGTCTGACCCCCCCTCCGTCGTATGCCAATAGAATGTCCCCCTGGGGCTGTGTGACAATACTCTTGAGAAGTTTGGTATCATTCCACATTTTCTGTCCTTGGCTCAAGTTTTTATGGGACGAATTATATTAAGGAAATCAGAAGATGCCTTATTACGCGATTGCTCACTTGAATTTGAACTAGTTATTAAAAAATTTCAGCCGATTAGGTCTATGTAGATTTTGGCGTTTTGACATTTTCCTGGGCGATCTCATGGAGAACAGGTTTCAAATTCCTGGCCATGACATCTCTTGGAATCTCTTTCGTTAATTTCAATTTGTTATTCTTAGGTCGAAGATACTCTGGTCGTTCATGTTTGCAGGGCAATGATGGTCTTGTGAAACCAGTTCTAAGCAAGGTTTGGGATGCTCCTAGCAAGGAAGAAGATGTTCTTGAGAAGTCGATCGAAGATCTTCAGGTAAATTTTTGTGATGCATATTAGAAATAATTTTGTTACTTTTGAGGTAAATCAAGGCCTAACAGGTAAATGTAAATTGGTAAAGCTGTGTGCTACAGGAACTAAATCATATAATTATAATTCTTTATCATTTAGTAATTTCAGTCCTATACCCAAGGATGAGAGGTACATGACTTGTGGATGGACAGGATCTGCCGCCCGATTTTCAGAGAAGTACCCTCTTCTCATTGCCGAGACTTGCTTTCATATTCACTTTTATGAGTAACTTTGGCGGAAAACCACACATTTTTAACTAATTTTTCTAACTCTATTTTTTCTAATTTTTAACTATTTTAACTAATTTAACTAGTTGAGTGGGTTTGGCGAATTTCAGCTAAACTCACCCATGCTCAAAGGAAATCTGCCAAAAAGGACCCTTGTTGAGAGAATTTTTTGCCCAAAAACCCATCCATATGGGCGGCACATACCCGTACCCTCAACATGTTATGAAGACCCCTCTCGCTGGGATGCTGTAGAACCAATTATTTGACGAAATATGAAATGCTAAGTCAGCTAAATGATTCGTTTAGGAAATGCTAAGACGAAATATGAAATGCTAAGTCAGCTAAATGATTCGTTTAGGAAATGCTAAGAAATATTGGAAAGGAGAACAATGTTAATGAAATATCTGCATTTTGTTTGGGAACGAATTTTTAACCCTATTGTTTTGACTCATTGTGCTTCAGCATTTTGGTGAGCGAATCAGCTTAGAGGCTCACATTGTCTTGCGCATCATCATTATAGTTTCTTCTTTTGTCCTTAACAGTCAACCTAATTTACATATTGCATCATTAAAGTAAATGTTTGCTGCGCATGCGATCTGGAGCCCTTTTTGGGGGGCTCCTTGAGGCTTACAACTTAACATGCATGTATTCCCTACAACCTTGACATACAAAGCGTGTAGCCCTTGAAATTTTGTAAGCCTCTCTCGTGAAACTTTTTAAATGAAATGTATTGAGTGTCAAGTTGTTTATTTTCTACATATGTATTATAAGTTCTTGAATAATAGACAAAATCGGCTAAGGTTTGTTTATACCCATTTCAAGTCATGTGATCAATCTCTTGATAAAACATCTTTTGAATTCTGTAACATATTTCATGCCATGTAAAGTTGTGCCATGAGTGCAAAAAGTAGAATAATACCAAAACTTCCCATGGGCATGATCACATGACTTGAAATGGGTAAAACAACCTTAGCCTATTAGGTCCATTGGTATTATTTTAGTCCAGTTTATAGGGTTGATTCTGTCTAGCGTTGAAAAATTCGTGATGAAATGAGAGTGGTATTGAAATAATCAGTTATCACCCAATCAACTGAGCAACCAATCAATTGAGCAATCAATCGATCAATCCATCGATCAATCAACCAATCAATCAATCAGTTAGTAGATCAATTAATACATCTATCAGTAAATATATCAGTAAGTTTAGCAGAAGATAAACAAGTGAAATATGCTTTTCAGCAGGTAACCGATGTAAATTAGACCACGTTTAGATGATGCCGGCACATTTTGAAAACATTTGTTTTCCCCTTGTTTCAGGTACATTTATCAGAACTTAAGGTTCAACAAGAACAAGATCAGTTGACAGAGATCAACAAATCAAGACCTCGAAGTGCAAGAATCTCTGAAAGAATGAAAGAAAGTAAATTATATGAACTACCACATGGCCTAAGTATTGTTGTGTTTCCAAATGGAGAAAGTCCAGATCGAGCTGTTCCTGTTATCGCAACTACTTTTGCAGAGGTATCTATTTGGTTTAGCTTCCCATGGTGTTCATTAAACCATTTCCTAATTGTCCATGATTTTATTTGATACGTTCTACTTGTTACTGTCGTAGATAATTTGAGATAAATTGCGCTAGGACTTTAGGGGTTTGTTTTCAATTTGTTTTGAGTAGGCTTGTCAGGATTTCTAGCTATTGAAAGCCAATTTAGGTAGGCTCACTGTGCATGCCGCATCCAGGTATGGGACTTAACGTCCCTTCCGAAGGACAACGAGGTGAGTTGTGAGGTCAGGCCTCCGAGGTCACCCATCCGGAGTTTGACCTTATTCGACCGAGCTTAACTTCAGTTACCTGAGGAAAACTGTTTAAGGCACTCGGCCGCTGAACCGAGTGGCTTATACATGGCTTATATTGGGTGATTGGCCGAGTGGCTTATACAGTCTTCATCAGGTGACTGAAGTTAAGCTCAGTTGAATGAAGTCAAACTCCGGATGGGTGACCTCAGAGCCCTGACCTCACCGGACCCTGAACCCTGAACCCTAACCGGTACACTTTGGAAATGGCATCGTGTGAATACTATGAAAGTAAAGAAGATTTCAATGCCGCCTTTGTAGCAAGGACAGTATTTAGCACCCATCTTTTTCTAGAAAACAGCGATAGTTTATCTGCATGTCAGCAGCATCTTTGTTTGTATCGAAAATGACGGGACATCTTACCCTTTTAGTTCCTGAACAGAGCAACATCTCGACTAAACCTTACCAGTGCAGCAAGAAGAGCATTCACAACAGATGGTGTAGAGGTAAAGATTTTGTCGGTTTCTCTCTGTTAAAAAGGCCCCAGAAGTTAACATAACTTGTACGCGTTATCTCTCTCTTGGGGGCCATTGTCGTGGACCATGAAAATGATAACAACAGATTGACCACAGAAGTATATATTTTTTCGGTACTTTATTTCAAAGCCTGGTTTCCTTAAAAACGCAAGGAGTCGCAGCGAGTTGCAATAAAAATGAATAAGTTTGTTTGCAACTCTTAGCGATCACATGGAAGCCGGCTAACACTTTGTGTGCGACTCCTTTCTTGCAATGGCTGTCGCAAGCAGTTCGAATCGTTGCGACTCACTTCGACTCACTGTGACTCGTTGCGATCCGTTGCGATTAATGGAAACCACTGCTCACACTTTCGCAACTCTTTCGATAAGAAGTCTATTGTCTCAGGAATTAACCTCATTTCTGCCCTCAAAATTTGGCATAAAATTTGATAAAAATAAATTTAGTTGCGATCCTTGCGATCATAAGAAAACCACTCGCTCCTAAAACTGCTCCTATCGCGACGAATACCAGTTGAAAAGGCCCTGCTAACGATCATAGAAACAAAGATCAACGAATTATTTTGGGATGATAGAATGGTAAATAAGGAAAAATGTTGTGACGAAAGCATCATTTGGTTTTCATCGACTTTAAAGAACCAACAAGTCGGCAAGAGATGCCCTGAAACCAAGATGGCTGACTATCGCGTTGTTCACGTGAGAATGGGTTGTTTTTAATTTTCCTTTTCTTCTTTCAGATATTCAGCCTTGATTTTATCGAGAAAAATCAACTTATTTGTGTCTCTTGTGGTGAAAAGTTTGTGCCAAGCAGAGGTAAGCTGTTCTTAAAGGTAGTTGACGGGGATATCTGGTGATTTCTATTTATAACTCACGATTTAATTCAGTTATATGTGTAGTTGATTTTCATGAAACTGATTTCATTTCATTTTATTTCTATTCATTCAGGCACGTTAGGCAAATTATTCCTTGGTCTCTCTTTGAATCCATAATGATGTCGTTCCGTTTTCGAATGTTTACACTGAAACGTTTCTTGTTGTTTTCATATCATGCCGTCTTATCTATTTTATTTTCAATTTGTTTTGAGTGGGCTTGTCAGGATTTCTAGCTACTGAAAGCTAATTTAGGCCCACTGTGCATGCCGCATCCAGGCACGGGACCCCTAGTTTAACGTCCCTTCCGAAGGACGGCGAGGTGAGTTGCGAGGTCAGGCCTCAGTGGTCACCCATCCGAAATCTGACCTCACTCGACCAAGCTTAACTTCAGTCACCTGACGAAGACTGTATAAGCCACTCGGCCACTCACCCCGCAAAATCATATTCATATTCAAAATCATATTCATTTGATGCCGCTTACGAAAACGTTTAGTGTAAACGGAAGGCCAAAACTGCATGATTTCGTACCGTTTTCCTTTAAAAACAGTATCGTGTAAACGGGGCCTAAGTCTGGCTCAAGCTAATCACGCTGATTGGCTGAAACAGATACTACTTCCCAGCTCCATATTTATAAACACATTTTTAACCCTGCCGATTACCTTTTCAAGGTAGTATTTGCCGGAGCAATTTTCTTATGTGAATTTAACGTCTGGTCGCATCAACAAGTTGAAAACGTGCACACCCAAAAATAATGTTAATCCTCCTTTGATTTACTAAACTGGAGCTTGAAAACTGTACGATACCTCTGTGTTTACGATATTTCCAAATGGTCTTGTTCCATTTTTATTACTTACTTTAGATCGCCGACACAAGATTGAAATGCGTGCATCTTGGTCCCGAATGAACAGAAGCAACGGCACAAAGGTTTGTAATGATCACTTCATTTTAACTTTGAATCACCTAGGCATGCAGAAAAATGAAAATATTAGTCATCCTAAAGCTCTTTGTTCGCTTGATCAAACCTGGCGGGAAGCTGCTACATAAATCAAATAAAAATGGTAGATAATATGTGAATATTTCGTTTGTTTCTCTATGAAAATTTTGAGAATACATCTTCAAAATAACACTTTCATTTGGAAAAACAATGGGAAATTTTTGTGATGTGGCCTTGCTGAAGATTGCAAAACTGCCGTTTCGAGAGGGGTTTGTTTTATGGGGCCCAAACCCTTTTAGTAACGAAACTGTAACGAATAGTTTAGTTTAACCGAATTCTGGTTTTTTCTTGACAGGCCTCAAATGGCAAATCTGAAGGGGTTCTTGCATTAACTGCACCTCCAACACCCGTCTCAGGGAGAAATTCTCCAATGAGCAGAAAGCCAAAACATGAAGAAACATTGCATATTTTTGGCAAAGATAAACCAGGTCCGCTTTCTCCATCCCGTCCGACTTCAGCCCGACCAACATCAGCTCGACCGACATCAGCCCGGCCGACATCAAGTCGATCGAAGTCACTGCAATCTCCGAAAATTGTAAGCCGTACAACAGTGAAGAGTTAAATTGCTGCAGTATGGAAATACTTTAACAGCTAAACTTCATTCACGCCAAACTTCGTCATAGGGTATATCGGGATGAAATGGGTAAGTTTAGGGCTGAAATGGGTAGCTTCAAAAATTCAGATAAACTGTGCCATGAATCTTTGTTTGGAGTTGTTCTCTAGCTAGAAGTGCTTGAACTTCCCTCCTTGACATACTGGGAGACTAAGGAAAAGTGATCCAAGGTAATCTGTTATCGAAGAAATAGTAAGAGAGGGATTGAAATGCTTCAAACGTTGCTCTGCTGCTAAATGACTAGCCTACGTTATGAGTATTTTTTGCAATCTTTTTAGAGACGGTAAATCTCCTGAATTCGGGATTTCGTGAAAAGGGCTTGCTTGATATCTTCAAAAAGTTTTCAAAAACAGAGGTTCGATATGAAGCTATTTCAGATCTTCAAAACAACGAAGAGCACATGCATTTGAAAGTGTCCATTGAAAGATTATGGTCACCAGGTGCCTAAAGCCTAGAATGGCTAAATAGTCGATTTGGACCGAGACGGAATATTCAGCCGGAAGCTTATAATCATATAAGGCTTTTAAATGCAGGTTTTTGCTGTAACGAAGTAAATGGTACATTTTGCAAAGGTTTTTAAAACACGCACACACACTCATATTTCACGTTTGTAAATTTTTCACATTGTAATTAAGCTGTACTTTTTTATTCGACAATAGCAATTTATATTGTAAATATAGCAAAATTCACTATTATTATCATATCCAATCGAAGATAGTACTGTATTTAAAAAAAGGAATTCTGATTGCATCACCTAGACGTTACTTTACAGAAGAAACCCCCATAGACCTAATCGGCTAAGGTTTGATTTACCCATTTCAAGTCATATGACCATGCCCATGTGAAGTTTTTGTATTATGCTATTTTTTGCCTTCATAGCACAACTTTGCGTGGCATGAAATTTGTTGGAGAAATCAAAAAATTTTTATCGAGAGATTGACCACATGACTTGAAATGGGTATAAACAAACTTTAGCCGATTTTGTCTATTAAGGGACACCTCTATACAACAGACATCTCTAAACAGCGAACAAATGTCTTCGTCCCAGAATACAGCATGACGAAAGATGACATCTCCATACAGCGGATACCTCTCTTCAATGGACAATAACATTGGTCCCAAAGGTGTCCTACGTGGCGGTTCCGCTGTAGATGATAAATATGCTCTATACCGCTGTCTACCAAACTTGATGACCATAAATTGTCTGTAGGGGACGGGAATTCAAAGGAAAAAGTCAAATAAGACTGTGTAGGCAGTTAAGTTACTATTTCACAGTTCCGTTTTTCAGTTTCAATTCACAACACCTTTTATAATTTTTGACCTTAGCATTCTTTGACTTTAGCAAAAACACAACAGCTGTATGCTCTGAGTTTGCATATAGACCAGCACAATATTGCCATAGTTAATGCTATCGCTAAATCTTAAGCGGATTTTGAACTGTTAAAACATACAGACAGATCTGGCTTGGATCAAAAGATGAAATATGTTCCCTGAGCAATTAGATCGTGAATCCCTTTGCTATCAGATCTAGGCTGGAGACAAATCGTGGGCAATAGAACATCAACATTCAAAGCTGTACAATTCCAAATCAGTGTAAACTACTAGGCTTAATACTAAGGCGCTGTAATCCTTATGCTTGTAAGAAGATGAGTGGGCATTTTCAATAAATCTGGATTTACCAGGAAACGGGCAAGCATGTAACCTGCTTTCAGCCTCAACTCTCTTCCTTCGAGGAGGAGTTCAGGCTGCGCGAAGGCTAGCAAATATTCCATAGAATAACTAGCATTATTACCTGGCTGAAGTTTCAAAAACGAGGCAATGCAGAATCCTGCAACTCCTTTTGACTAATCGCATACTTCCCGCGGGTTCCCGTAGCCTTCTATGATACGATAACAAGGACGCGTTTTTGTTGCCACGGCAACTCCTTTAGGCCTGTGAGATTTACAATAACTTGAAGGGCATGGCAGTAACAAAATGTGTTGACTAAATGATACGAGTTAAAATTAGACGCTATCAGGTAATAAAACTTATACTAACCGGTTTTGCCGGTTTTTCTCACATGTGTTTCGCAAAGCTTAATGGTTTGCAGAGGGTCGTTAATGCTCAAATGTTTATATGGACTCAAATGCCTTGTAAACTTGAATTTCTCGTCAGATGAGAAGCCCTGAAGCAGACTTGATTGATTCTCATTCCTAGACTTGCAATTTAGGCTGATTTGTCGCGAAACATTGATAGGATTTCGGATTGAAGGATGGTTTGGTTTTTATAGGATATCGGATCTTAACTTTCTCCTGAAAATAAGCGTTTCATGTAAAGCTTTTCTCCCACTGGCAGATTAAGTGTTACTGTTTACCAGTGAAACTGTGCACTCAATCCGCTTACCAATGATCAATGCGTTATCGCTGTAAATTCAGACGTCTATCAAGGGATATTCATTTCCAGAGCCGGAATCCTTTGCGCAGTTGGTGGTTAGTCGTGCAAGGACAAAGAAATTACTCTTAGATGTAGTGAGTCCTTGAAGTGCAAGAGGCCTAAGAAATTGTAATCTTATCAACACAAAGCGGATAAAACCTTGATTTTCTCTTGAGCAGCTAATGAACTGCGTGGTTGCATAATCCCTTAGACCCTAAGCTAAACAAGGCCAGATTCTCTCAACCGGTAAAGGAAAACAAACAAAGCGGCAGCAGTTGCTGTGACCTCCAGGTAGCTCCAAGGGTGTTAGGACACGGATGTTTTGATTGATTATTTATTTACCTTGTCTTGATCCCTGTGTCTTGTTTTGTTTTCTTGTTTTCTGTTCTGTTTCGTCTTCAACTGAGCGTGCTTAGGCCCAACCGCTCTCAAGTTGTTCGAATAGAGCTCCCTTGTATTTCTGTGTCTTTAAAACCATTCTTGTGCGAAGGCGCACTAAGACACAGAAATGCAAGGGAGCTCTATTCGAACAACTTGAGAGCGGTTGGGCCTACGCACGCTCAGTTGAAGACGAAACATAACAGAAAACAAGACAACAAAACAAGGCACAGGGATCAAAACAAGGTAAATAAATAATCAATCAAAACATCCGTTTCCTAACACCCTTGGTAGCTCGCTCAATCACGATGCATTCCAGGAATGGTTTCTCAGAGCAAATATGATGATATATCGGACGAATAAAGATATATCTAAACATGGGCAGTTCGGACGCTAATGTTTTGCTGTTTGAAATTACCATGAAACCATGAAACAATAATGATTCAGTTCTCACCAATCCATGCAATATTTGTATTCCGTTACAACATCTAACTTTGGTTAGGCCCTGGCTTCAAATTCTGAATCCCAACTGCAGCAACATTCCGCCTCCCAAAATTGCCCTAAAGAAATGCCCTTGCAGCGATCTATCATGGGTTTTTCACTGCGAAGGCATTTCGTTAGGGTGAATTGGGGAGGTGGAACGTTTTGCATGTAAGCAGAACCACATTACGATATGAATTGAGAACAGTATGTCTATTCCCTTTAAATTCAATTCGAAACATGGTGAGTTTTCATTGCAATCAGATTCAACAAGGCATACTTTGCTAGGTTTTCTGTAACAAAATTGCATTTTCTTCAATCTTCAGCATTAGTAGAAATTCTCACATTTCTGTTGAATCAATAATTAATCAATAATATGATTCATTTTCATCGACCTACACATTTTAGACCAAAGTTCGAGCCAAGCACCTGTGTCTTCAAGATTTCATTTAACTAAAGGTGTTTTTGAAGAGTTTGTTTCAATTTTATCTCAAAATCTTATCAAATGACGCAAGTCCTTGTCAAGAAAACCGAATCTTTAACGGTCAAAATGGAATATTGTGAAATTGATGATAGATTTACAGCCGTTGAAAAGTTGATTGAGTTTTTTTTGACTCATGATATGTTGAATTTTTAATCCTTCGCTAACTAAATTAATAAAGTTCTTCTTAAATTAGATGTCACCTGAGATTTGCGATAACGCGAAATTCCTTTTCAAAGCACCTCTATTGCTGCTATTCAATGTCATTTGCAGATGACACCCAAGTTGATACAGACGATAGAAGAGACTTAATTGTCAGTACGTCACCCAGGGGGGTACTTGACCTAAATTTGTACAGGTATACACCCATGCAAATTTTTTTACCCGGCTCCAGAATTTTTTGGCTGTCCCTCGATGTATCAGAGAATGAATTTCAAAAGGAATGAATTTTATCACAAAATGAAAAAGTGTCGTCCCTCCCCCCAAGTTTTCGATGCTTCCTACGTCCCTGGCCCCTGCCCAGCATCGCTGTTGGCCTATTCTGAGCACCGAGGGAGAGGACTTCCATAGTAAAAGCACCTGTGGATGTGCCACTCGCAAGGGTATACTTCTTCGTACTCCTACTCTGGCCAACGGTATACTTTTTGATTTAGTCAGGGCAAGGGCATGCTTTTGGCAATTTTGGTTAAAGAATTTTAGTAATTCCTGCGAAGAAACCCAAAATCTTGATAATTGTGGTCTAGCGAATGAGAAATTTGGCAATGTAAATAAGTAGATCCATAGTGTAATTTTTCCTTTTTCTGTTATGTAAATAGTTGGTATTAATTAGTTTGTACATAATTATTTATGGATATTAACTATGTCCCTCCTACCAACTGTAAATAAGAGATTATTATTATTATTATTGTCAAAATTGTTTCTGTTGCTTTTTCTTGAGTCCTCTATACTGCTGGCTAATGCCTAGGCAGACTATTTTTGTTGTTATTGTGTCTTTTACTAATTTTTTTTCTTTTCTAAGATGACATTTCAATTTTTTTTCATAGTTCTATTTTCTTTCGTAAAAAGTTTTAACAATCTCGCAGTTTTGGCTGAGTACCCATTTTTGACATTGTTCGATTACTAATTTTGCCTCCTCTCCTTCACATAGTCTCTTGATTTGACACTCCAATTGCTTGCTGTAACAGCCTAGAAAGTCGAATACAACATTGATTTGATCTATTTCGTATCCACAATTTAACCGTTCCAGTGACTTTCTCGTTTCAGAATACTTGCCCTGTTTTTCTTTCTCTCTCTTGGCAATGCATCCGGGTGCACATATTGTCCCCTCTATCAAACTGATCTTTTTTCCTTCTTTGTCAATTATCAGCATATCAGGCTTAATGGCATTGTTGCTTGGTCTTTGGTCTAAATGTATCGGTATGTCCCACATAATCTTAGCATGATCATTTTCGATGCTTGCAAGAGGTAATGCTTGCTTGTACCATGGAATTCCACGATTACTTCCATCAAATTCAAACTTTGCTCGCATTAGATGATAAATAGGTCTTAACATTCTGTCGTGTCGTGCTTTGTTATTATTATTATTATAATGATAATAATAATAATAATAATTATTATTATTATTATTATTATTATTATTATTATTATTATTATTATTGTCCATAAATTGCCACTTCTTAGCATTTATGGTGTTGGATTTGGTCTAGCTAAGCGTATCATTTCACCCGGGTTTTCACAAGAATTGGTCTAGCCAATGGTAACATTTTGAAACTGTGGGCGGCACACCTCAACCCGAAATATAGATGATGCTGCTGCTAACAGATGATTCTAACAAGTTTATATGTTGCATATAGAACTGTGAGAATCAGCTATTTTCCCTTCATAGTAAAATATTAGATCGTTATTTGCATCTGAAAATGTCCAGAAAGTCTTAAATAATCATTGCGTTCGAATAAGAATAGAGAACATTGTGTGGAAAAGATTATCTTTAACTCTGCGCTTCAGCTGAGCAAATTACGCGTATTGCAAACTTAGCAGAAATCAATCCAAACTAATCCGAAACATATCCGTTGTAATCCAGGGTGATCAATCCCAAATATCGATTCAGAGTTATTGGTTATTATTTTCATGGCTTCAAAGCAACAAGAATGTTAAACTTGTGTAAGAAAGAAACGCGTCTTTGGTCGTTATAAATGCGTCCTACGCCACCTTTTCACAGTACCGTTTTCGCAGAACAAAATTATTCTAGAGACAAAAGGAGCATTTTATTTCATTTTTATAATAATTTTCATTTTCATTTTATGATATTTATACAGGTTTAAAAGGTTCATAACTATGTATGTTTTTCAACCTGACCTGTTTAGAAAAATTAAAATACATACCAAAACAAAAGAATTACTGAGCTAACCTAATTTACAATATCATACCAAACTAAGGCAATAAAAGAGAACGTAAAAATGAAATAAAAGTTATCCCCGACTATAGCTGTTCTTTGAAGGTTTTCAGGGAGGGGGCCAATTTAGTAGCGAACAATACTGTTATTACTGATTAGCAGGAAAAATGTAAACTGGAGGCTGATCTGTAACAAAAGCGTAAAACCTTTTCCACGCAGTGATATTTTGCGAGCGAGCACACGGCTGAGCGACCTATTATCGCGTAAAACTCCACCCGCCTGCAAACTGCCGCTGTGTGGAAAAGAAGCTTATTGGGTCAGCCTTTCGCCTACACTGATCTTGCTGAAATTCTGCAAAATGTTATTTCTTCTTCTATCTGTAAAATGACCTTCTCTTGGAGCAAAGTAAGCGTTCTGTAACCGTCGCAACTTTTTAGCGGATGGAAACTGTATTGATACGATGTAGACCGGGTTTTTTCTCAGATCATAATCCTTACGTTGTGTTTGAGTGATTGGTACCGATTCTGAAAAGCGTGGACTTGAGGTGTGTTTCATTTGTACCAATTCTGAAAACGGTAGACTTATCAGACGCAGAATTTTGGTGTTTGATTGACTCCAGAATTCCGAAAACGGCTCCAAAGTCAGAAGGTTTGCAGATTTCGGAGAAATTCGCGTTTTCATTTGCAAAACTCTGAAAACGAGGCGAATTTGCTCTGGTTGCCACGGTGTTGCCAAGCGCCAGACGCGTTTTCATGTTTTCCAACTGGAAACCTCGTTTTCACCAGGATGAATTTCTGAAACCTGTTGTTTTGAAGAGTTTGTTTTTGATAAGGAAATGTGTTTCTGTCTCCACGAAGTCTACTCCTTTCAGTATTTGGTAAGTTTGGAATTATCAATCAAACAGAGCCTCGGTAGATAGAATAGAAAGTTGTGTTTTGACTCCAAATTTCTCAAGACGGTAGGTTTGGTAGGCCCGGTAAGCCTTCTGAACCCCTTGCTCTTAAGTGCAGTAGTTTGGCAGACTTCGGAGAGATTCTCGCATTCATTGGCAAATTTTTGTTTTCACCATGGTAATTCCGAACCTTGCTTTTTAAAAATTTCATGTGTTTAATTAGAGAATATAATTCCATCTTTGCGACTTCTTCTGATTTCAGAATTGGTTTTGTCATTTGCATATGCCAGTGAATGGGAGCAATAGAGGTGCTTTGAAAAGGAATTTTGCGTCATCGCAAATTTCAGGTGACATCTAATTTAAGACGAAATTTAGTAATTTAGTTAGCAAAGGATTAAAAATTCAACATATCATGAGTAAAAAAAAACTCAATCAACTTTTTAACGGCTGTAAATCTATCATCAATTTCAATGTTCCATTTTGACCGTTAAAGATTCGGTTTTCTTGACAAGGACTTACGTCATTTGATAAGATTTTGAGATAAAATTGAACCGAACTCTTCAAAACACCTTTAGTTGAATGGAATGAAAAATCAAACGCACCCTTGCTTTTACAGACAATCGCTGTTGCCTTCATAATACAACGACAATTTTAAGCCTGGTCCAAAGTGGTCGTTTCGGTCGTTAAGTAGCCTCGCAACATAGTCCCAGATATCGCAAAAGCAACAACAATAACAACAACGACATTTTTTATTTTCGTCCATCAGTCTATCAATAGCGATCACTACGAATATGTCATCAGTCTATTCGTTAAGTTCGTGCAGAAAGACCCACAAGAAAGAGGCTCAAAGCATGAATCCATTGTCTTCTGGATCTTTTTTTGCACGACCCTTAGAACCCAAACGACCCAGTGTGAACCAGGCTTAAACATCATCTGTTTTTATCAGAAACAGAGACCCAAAACCTCAGAGACATGAAAACATCGAAGTCAAACTCTGCTCTGGTTGTTATCAATCAGACTTTTAAGAGGATCCTAAAAAGATTTCGCTACTTTTTCAAGGCTCTTGAGAATTCTCCCCATTCTTTAAATCACGTTTTTACAAGGATCTGTAAAAATTATAGTTTTAAACGGGTCTTAAGTTACAGTGTCACTAGTAGATGAACATTTTTTCTTATTTTTCGATGGTAGTGACGTAGTGATATTTCCCTCGTGATTTGTATTTAAAAGAGGGAGCAAATGCTATGTTTTCTCAAGGAATACGTTGTGGAGCAAAGGAGAGTTTATATTGCAGGCATCAAGAGCTTTAAGACTTGCAGTTTTGAAGACCTAAGGCTGTTAAAGGCTGTTATTTTGAGGTGAAACTTTGGCAACAAAGTGCAATAAGTTCTGGTGAGTTTCTTTTCATGTATTCAGCATTTCGGTTTTGCCTTTATGGATATATTGTTAATGCCCCGCACGGTATTACGCATTCTTTGAGTACCAGGGACACATGCCATTGAGAAGCAATTCGATTCGCACGAGTTTTGGTGCAAATAACGGTATCAAATTTCATGAGTTGTTTATCATGAACAGGGCATAATATCAAGTAGGGTCTGCTGGGTTGATATAAAATGGGTAGGATCAAAATTGGATTTTGCCACTGTCTTTGTTCAGGGTTTTCTTCTTGTTAGAACCGCTCCAATTGCCCTCCTTGACACAGTGAATCAAATCAAATCAAATCAAATCAAATCAAATCAAATCAAATCAAATCATCTCTTAAAGTTAGTGTGACATTATTATAAGAAACAAATCAATATCAACTATTTACAATACAATTTACAAGGATGTTGAAGAACTCCTGGTTCACAGTGAAAGGTTGTGTTTGCTCTCTTCTTCGTGGATTTCTTTACTTCCATTCAATTCAACTCCAGTGTTTAGCTCGGATATGGAAAAATATAGCCACATAAACACGAAAAGATTTTGTAATACAATAGCAACAGTTGCTGTAACTGATATCTCAATTCACATCAATCAGTGACTGCAGGCAAAGAAAATTCTCTCAACCGGTAAATCAAAACAAACATGGCCGCAAAAGTTGCCCCAAAACCAGCAGGGCATACTCTCGCCTTCGGCAAGTACAAGGTGGTTTTTAAAAGAACTGGAGGGATACAGCGAAAGAAGACAGGTAAATCTAAAGTTCTGTCTCGCGCTTTTGGTTTATTTGATTCAGAACCTGTGTGGTAACTATTTCATTTAAGCCAAAAAACCCAAAAATTGTAGTTTCCGAATCAAATAAATAAATGCTGAGACGATACTTTAGATTTACCCACCTTCTTTTGCTATAAGGGCATAACTTCTCTGAAAAGCCACCTTTTGCTTGCACAAAGCGAGAGTTTGCCCTACTGGTTTCTGGGCAAATTTTTGCAGCCTCGTCTGTTTGATTTAGTGATTGAGAAAATTTCCTTTTTGTGTAATCGCTAATCGCTTTGAACTGGAGTGTCAATTGAAGCAAATGTGAAAATTGCTATTCGTTTGCATGAAAAAGTTTATTTATTTATTCATTCTTCTTTTTTACCATTGTAAAATTCTTTTTAATTTCGTGACAAATTTTTACATGCTTACTTCGCTTCACATCACCTGTAAGTCACTAAAAAACTTTCCTCGATGAAACGTTCTTTATTTAAGGAATATAATTATTTCAATGATGATCTATAATTTCATAGAAGATCTTTTTCTGCACTCAGAACAAAGCTATAATCTTTTTTCAAGCAACAACTTTTTCTTTTAAAAGAAAATTGATCATCTTTAAAGTTTGTCAATTAAAGTTTTAATTTAATCACATAAATAGATTATACAACATACGAAAAAATAAAAATTTACAAAAAATTCTTTAAAAGGGAAAACTTGTTATCTTTATGGATTGTCAATTTAAGTTTTAATTCTGTCAGATAATAAATAAGATTATACAACAAGCAAAATATAGAATTTTTTCTCAAATTTTTTATTCCGTCTGACACTATTTTTCTTGATAAGATAACATTTTTTTAAAGTTTTGTTTCTCTCTTTGATTAGTTTAACTGTACGTTATATCGAATCATAAAAATTGATTTTTATAAGATTGATGTAGAGATGAGGAATGCTACAAGGTCATTTTTAATCATAGAAATTTCTGTTTTTAATGGTTTGTTTCAATCGCTCTTTGGAAAGAACGAAAACAAGAAATTTGTTTATGTCAAGCCTTCTGTGAATAATGTGAATGAAGTTTTCTTGTATTTCACTGTCACCTACTCAGTCAAACTTGTCTTTTTGTCAAATTGTTTTCGAGTGGGCATGTCAGGATTTCTAGTTACTGAAAGCTAATTTAGGTCCATTGTGCATGCCGCATCCTAACTTAAGTCATCTGACGAAGACTGTATAAGCCATTCGGCCACTCACCTCGTCTTTGTCAGACAGACATTACATATGTCTCACTTGTTAATCAAATCGTCAACTTCCTAGATTTACAGCCTGTTATCTACAACGAAATGTTCTAAGAAAGAAAAGCATTTTTGTTCCAAATGATGTATCACTTGAGTCAAAAAATTTATACGTTTAGCAGGCAGTCGAATAAGATGTATGTGACCAATGTTCAAAAATGAAGGTTAATACATCATTTCATTCAAAGGTTTACTAAGACGGGAAAATCTTTTGGCAAAATCACTTGTCTTTAATTCCCAAAAATCTGAAAGATACCTGTAAGGGATTAGTACAGGAATGAGAACTCCACGTTCCAATCTGGATGACAATTTACTTGGCATTGAAATTTAGATTTTCTACGACTGTCAATTTCAGAAATAGAATTAAAATCTCAATAGCGAATAAATCATATGTGAAGGTGAAGGTGAAGTTGCGGTTCTTAGCGCCAAGCACTAGAGTTGCAGTAGCAGTTAAGCGCTAATCGAGTCAGCGATCTCTTGTCATGACGCTCAAGTGGTTGGGCCCTACCAGGTATCGAACCCTGTCCGCCTGACTGTTCTGGCTGCAAAGTAAGAGGATTATACCACTGCGCCACAACACCTTTTCATTTCATAACATTATTTACAGTTGGTTAAAAGAAAGCATAGTTACTGAAAACTAATTTAAACCAACTATTTACAATATAAAAAATTATTTACAAATTAAGCAGCTACATCCTTTGCCATCCCATTCTTTGATCCCCGTTTTTAAACTTCCCAAGTTATCAGCTCTCTTTAATTCATCATCTAGAGTGTTCCACAGGAGACTGCCTCTAAACGAAAGAGAATTTAGTCCATATCGATATGACTGTGCTGATGGAAGCCTACATAGCTCTTTTGTGCGGAGATTGTAAGGTATATCCTTCTTAACAAAGAACTCCCAAATATATGATGGATTTAGATGGTTCATGGTCTTATAAATTTCAATCATAAGACATAGCTAACACCTTCATCTCTAGAAGAAACGGAGTGACATTTTTTGAACACCAACTTATTTTGACTTTCTTGTACAATTAACCATAGACTCAAAAGTGACTCAAACAAGGTATCAAGCTTTAAATTGTAGGCTTTGTTAAGTTGGTTATGAAGTATAATCCTGAAAATAAGCATCAGTTATTGTTAGTCGCTATATTCGCTACAATAAATGATGATTTATGGAGGCAATGGTTAAGCTATGCTGAGCCAGACTTTGATTCTGATCTCTCAAAGATCTGCTGTTTAACGAAACCACAACCAGTTTATTCTGTTTACATTACACGTTATTTTTGATTACCTGTAGCATGGTAACGATTGCTACCTGCATTTCAGTTTGAATAGACATTGTATGATGCGATTTACTGAGTTTTCCGTCTCGTGAATCATTGCCGATTTAGTTATTTCCCTTAATTGGTGCGAAGCTGATCAAGATATAATGCACAGCTTGTGCATAAACGTTTTAAAACCCAGGCACAGTGGGTGTTTAAAATGGGAAGAAACGCATTTATAGTCAGATCTGTGCGTCTCGTCACGAGTGAGCTTGTAGTCTTTTATACGCCATCAATGAGAGTTCCGAGAAAAAAGTGCATCAATACTGCGTCAACTCGCTACATCCAGCAATCAGTCTGTAAAGGTGCATGGCACTGTATCCATGTAAGCTGTAGTCACTTATCAGGCATCGCGGAAACTGCCCAGAAGTGCATCGACGCTACTTGAATTTGCTGCATCGATTGATTATTCGATAAAGGTATATGCAGCATTTTATTCATAATTTTGGGTCAAGTCTGATTCGATCGGTCTAAATCTCTGCATTTTATCACGAGAAAGGTTGTAATCTTCTTTACGCCATCAAGGAATCTTTCCAGAAGCCATGTCAATTCATTGCATCAATAGACCTTTTAGCTATTCTACAAAAGAGCCTGGTTCGAGCGATATTTTTATACAATCTTATATGCGAGGTTCGGTAGAGTGGCAGTAGAGCTTCGATCGCAATTGTGCACATTCGAAAATTCTACAAAATGTAATGAAATATCGTTCGATCCACAGTCGTTTTCAGAATAGCTAAAAGGTCTATTAATCGATATATAAAGGTATACGCAATGTTCTATCAATGATATGTGCTTGTGGGTCAAGTCTGATGCGATCGGTTTAAATCTCTCTGCATCTTATTATGGATAAGGTCGTAATGAATGTGGTAAGTATGACGGGGAAGGCCCGTAAAAATAGCCGTAGCTATGCATCGTAGCAGAAGATCTAAAGCAAGTTCATGATAATAGCAAATGATTATTATCCAGAAATGGGTCAACGTTCTACCAAAATTTGCAACATCATCGATTGATCGATCTAGGAAGGTACGTGGCATCCTATTCGTGATTTAATGAACTGGTCAAATGTGATCTGATTGGTTTGAACCTCTGCATCCTATCACTAAAAGATTATGGCCCTCTGTAGGCCATGGTCCTCTGTCGGCCATGATGAAGTGCATTCACATTCCGTCAATAGACCTTTTAGATATTCTGGGAAAAAATCAAAATCGGACGATGTTATGATGCAGTTTGAAGAATTTTCAAATGTGCATAATAGTGATAGAACCTCTAACGCCACTCGATCGAACCTTGCCTATGAAATTGTAGAAAAGCAACGCTCGATCCAGGCTCTTTTGTAGAATAGCGAAAAGGTCTATTCGCTACTTCTATCAACCAGTATATTCAGGTATATTCAATGATCCTGTAATGTTTTGCCTACCGAAGGAAGATTATTTGTATTTTTCTATTTTGCAAATTCACTTCATCTTTGCGTTAATGCGGAACTTGCATAATCACGTTTCAAGAAAATAACAACTGCTTTTTCACGTTTCACGAGAAAAAGATATTGCCAAAAAAAAGCAAGTCACGATTCACTAAAAACCCTTTACCACCCTCGAATGAGTAAAAACGTGAAATACTCTGTGATGTTGAAAATATCCGTTATTTCGTTACAGTCCAACGGTAGAATTTAGCAAAGCAGCTGAATCTTTTTTCAAGCAGTCAGTTACAAAGATTTAAAGTTACAAGTTAAAGTTACAAGTTAAAGTTACAAAGAGCTTTACACCAGATTTAAAACCTAAATCCATCCTTATCCAAAAAAGAGCTACAGGTATACAGATCTTCAGAACTACAAATTGTCATCAAATTCCTAAATCCCTAACCAAAAGAGCTACAGATCTCTACTTGCAACATGGGTCGCAGGAAACGAAGTAATAGTTAAAACATACCTGTGTCTTTATAGTGGCTTTTTCTGCCTTTCTTGGCCTTCTTTTGCTTCCCTTCCGCAGCTCAATTCATTGCTTCAAGTACGTAGTGGCCTAAACCGCAAACGAGGGCAGCCTCGCTTTTGCAGAGAAACTGAATTAGGCCACTACGAACTTGAAGCAATGAATTGAGTTGCGGCAGAGAAGCCAAAGAAAGCCAAGAAAGGCAGAAAACGCCACTATAAGGACATAGGTATGTTTACGTTTATATTTTTAACTATTACTTCGTTTCCTTCGACCCATGCTTGGAGCCATCATATTGTAGACCTTCATAAACCTTGTTATGGCCTTGTTTCCTTGAAAGCTTTTATCAGCCTTTCTCAGGTAACTTAAGATTTACGATGATTTAATTTTCAAAATTTTCAATGACATTTTACAAAAATAATCAAAATGCCGCCATTTTGAAAATAATTAAGATATCAAAAAATTGCCTCGGCAGATTTACAGCAAATTACCCAAAGCTCCTTTCAGGCCATCAATTCATAGAACAGTGGAATGCAATTTTACTCTTACTTTGTTCGAGTCATCGTATCCAATAGAAGTACATTGGCCTTGTTAAGGAATCATAAAAAATTCATGTTATTGTATTCTCACTTCATTGAATTGGATAACAATAAATAGAGCTGCTCGCCAATCTGATCTCCTGTATTTGACTTTCACAGCCGGCATGCTGACAACACTTGACGTTTGAATCTTGAAGCGGAGAAGAGCGAATGGAAATACTGATCATTGCCTCGTCTTCTTTGCCTCATTTGAAGAACTTCATCTTTGCTAATCGCTGTCTTCGTTAGATTGTTATTGGTCATTCAAGGAGCATCAACTTTCTGATAGATTGACATAGAAAGATTAGTGGTAAGTTACCTGTCTTTTAAATTTGTTTAGCTCTAAGTTGTAACGTTTAAGGATTTAAAATTCCGGGAGGAGAAACATACAAAGCACATCGGCTAAAAATAGCGTTATTTGGCTTTCTTTCTGGTTGATCGACAAGAATCATTATTGGTAAGTTGACGGTCTTCTAGATTGGTTTAGCTCTAAGTTGTAACATTTGAGGAATTAAACTTCCGGGAGGTGAAACATACAAAGCACATCGGCTAAAAATAGCGTTATTTGGCTTTCTTTCTGATTGATCGACAAGAATCATTATTGGTAAGTTGACGGTCTTCTAGATTTGTTTAGCTCTAAGTTGTAACATTTAAGGATTGAATTTTCCGGGATGTGAAACGTCTGATGCATGTCGGCTAATCACGGTACTGGGTTTTTAGAAAGCAACATCTTTGTGATAGATTGATGAGGTAAAATTATTGGTAGGTGGAATGAATGACTTTCTAAGTTTTTCTGGCTTTGATCTGTCAGCTTTGAGTTGCAACTTTTTAAGGATTCAAGTTGTCTGGAAGTTGAAACGTCTAAAGCCTGTGGGTGAATGGCCGTATTCGTTGAATTATTGTTGGGTTTCAAGAGCAGCAGCCGGTGAAAATACATAAACAAGTGATTTGTGGTATAGAATTTGATAACAGCCCTTAATAACGGTCTCGTTTCACAAAACCCAACAAACACAACATTAGATACTTTAATCTGTTGAAAGAAAACTGTTGTAAAAGAAGAACAAAACCCAAATTATCTTGTATCTAGAGAGAAAACTGTTTAATCCTACAAGAAGAGCAACGAATTAATGTAGACTGATGACGATGAGTCCCTTGTATCCCTGCGGTAAACCTTGCTCAAGAGGGACTCATAATGAAACAGTGAAAAACCCGGCCCTATCTCCTGCATTCGATCATGATTCGATTGATCGAATCAGGATCGAACGACTGCCGTAGCTCTGTTCAACGGTCACTCCACGGAAAGAAAATGCAATGAAAACCAGGTTAGGCAGACATTTAATCAAAGAAACTTGGTAAAAATCTGAAGAAGAAAGTTCACTTTACCTGGTAAGCGCAAAATGAGTCTTTCAACGCTACATTTTCCATGTTTTTAACACCAAACCAAACCAGAAAAAAATTCAGTCACCTGCTGTAGCAACTTTGTTCAAAATCTAGTCAACTGCATTATTCGAATCGAGAATTCGATATCATTGTTCTCTGCCAAATCTCGCAATCTGATTGGTACTGGAGGAACTGCGAAGTTTGGGCCTAAATAGGGCCAAGTTTTTCAGAGTAATACTATGAGTCTCTAATGCCTGAAGCGCCATCATCAAGTCAAAGAGCACAGGGCAACAAGAGAATCATCGTCATCAGTCTAGAATTGATGTAGAATTACTGTAAAACCCTCAAAGGAAAGAAATAAGTTGCTACATTAAAGAGCAATGTTGAATAGCCAAAAACGCGTTTTGTCGCACACTTGTCAGTGCAGTTCGTGCGACGAACAAATCAGCGATACTAACAAGCCACTTTAAGGCCAGAAGAACAAGGCAAACATTTTCTTTAAGATTGGTTCAGCTTTTTATTCCAGCTTTCAAGTTGTAGCATTTTATTAGCATATAGTATTTGGCGGTTATGAAATTTCCGTGAAATTAATTACCTATATTTTCAATGCTTATAAAGACATGAGAAAGGTCACAGTACTTCAATTTCTTTGCTACCAACCAAAATTTCATTCATTCGAATCTATCCAGTACTCCTAGTGCTATGAATTTTCGAAGGCGGTAATTTTTCTAGCTCTAAATTTGTTCTTTTGATCTTCTTATTGATGAAAGTCTTTCAATTTTCAGGGATAGACCTTCCCTCAATTCCCAACAGTCTTCCATTCCAATGGCCTTATTCTAATCTTTCCTCACCTTTCGTTGATTGATATGTTTTTTCAACTTGTTTGCCTTTCTCTGTCATTTGTTTATTTTAGTTTAACTGCTTCCTGTTACGTTTCTAACAATCATGTTCTCCCATTTGGAACCCACATGGTTTTCGATGCTCTTTTGTTTTGGATCTCCATAACAGGCCCTCGCGCCTTTATATCTTTGCTGATGATGACTCTAGCCAGAGTCTAAACGTTCATAAATTGTATACAAACATGGATTAGTCGTATTTAAATTTGTTATTACCAGATGTGTCTTGGTTATCATCGATTGAATCAATTGAAACATGTCTTCTATATTTTTCGTCGTTCTGGCTCTCAACTTTTTAATCAAGCTTCGCTTCCCAAGAACGGACAGAAAAAAATTTGTTCTTGTTTTTATTGTGATCAGTGAAGCATATGGCTGAAACCTTTAAAATCTTCAAAATGGTGGATCTAAAATTCCGTCACATTTTGTTATGAATTAAATAACTTTGCATAATTTGCTGTAAATCTGTGCTGTGGCAATTTTTTGATATCTTGATAATTTTCACAATGGTGGTATTTTCATTATTTGAGCAAAAATTAATCGAAAATTTTGAAAAAATCGAATCATTGTAAACCTTCAATCACTGGAGAAAAATCGCTGCCATATTTGGAGGGCCCTTGAAAAAACAACTTCTGTTGAAGGGCAACCCTCCCTAAACAAATCAAGTATGAAATGAATTTATCTTTGTTTTTGAAGGAAGTTGTCTAAGTTTTTCAATAACTGTATTCCCCTGTGAGTTGAAATAATATTTTCCGCACGCTTCGCGTTCCACACAATAATAGAGAGTTTACGAAACCAGAACGACAACACCAGCCAGAACGTCATCTGATATTCTACAAAGAAAGTATTGTTTCCGTATGCTACCTTTAATTTATCGTCCAAAAGGCCAAATTGAGGCGTCCTATAACTCAGAGATACCTGAAAGCTATATCTTATTCTTTGATGGCAAACATTCAGAAAGACAGGGTTTTACTTCGGAGGCCGAGATCTACAGTACAAAACGCCAGAAACAGGATTTCCAAGTTGTGAAATTGAAAAGGACAACTTCAGAGGCTCTCAAGGGAAGCAAATTCGGACAGAAAACAAGAAATCTTTTGAATCTAAAGTTCTGAAACAAAAGCAACATTGCGTTGCAGTTGCCGTTGCCGTCGTGGTTTCGTAAACTCCCTAATGTGAGTACTTTCGGGTTAGAATGAACGCAACCCCTCAAATAACTTTCCATCTTGGCCTAACTTTATACACAGCCACATAACTTTCCACTATTACTCTGCTGAGAATTTGTTATTGATATCAGAGTTAGTCAAAGCTATCAGGTTAGAAGAATGAGAAGCTATCGCAATTTTCTGTGATTGATTATTCATTGTATTTAGTGTTAACTAGAATGAGATTTTGGCTGTGTATGATAACCTTCGCCACCACTCCTAATACGTGCCTTTTCTTGCGTCAATTCTCGAAAAATTAAAAGGTAAATACGTTATTTTCGGTTCTATCACGAAGTGATGCATAAAAAAATGAATATATAAATATGAACATCTCCAAGAAAACCATAGGATATGAAGATCTGCAATATGGTGGCAAGCAGAAGTCTGCGATTTTGATGACGTCACAACCTCAAATTATTGAATGCCGTATTTTTGAAAATAATCAACATATAAAAAATTTGTCACGACTGACTTTGTCACGACACGACTGAAAATTACCCAAAGTGCCTTTCGAGCGCTGTAATTCAAACATAAACATAACAGATCTTTACACTTGCCCTGTTGAAGATTTGAGCCCTAGATGTTAACCAGTGCTATTGAAAGTCCAGCCATGATAAAGCAGCGGATATGAAGACGCTCATAGTGTGAAATTAGCTTCAGGATTGCTACGGGAAGCAAGTTTTGATCGATGTAGCAGATATCTTAAGCTTGCAGTAACATTTAGATGCATTGAGTCGCATTCTAGTGAAGAATTATAACAAATATGACAAACTTTATTTACGTGCAGGGAATGTTAAGGGAACCAAGGGTCTTCCATGCAACTTTCAACCGGCTGAGTATAGCATATGATATGTTTGTAAAGTTTAACGACGCTGTGACGACATGCTGTCATGAACGACAGACGATTAGCTATTCTGCAAAAGAGACTGGATCGAGCGTTATTTTTAGACATTTTTATACGCGACGCTCGATCGACTGTTATTAGAGAGCTTCTATCAGTATTGTGCCGATTCGAAAATTCGACAAAATGTAGCAAAAACCGTTCGATTCTGATTCTTTTCCGAATAACTAAATGGTCTATTGGTTGTTTTGAAGCAAAATTTAGCGTGAATTCGTAATTAGAAGGGCGACGAAGGATGTCTTTAAAATCTCATTATTTAATCTATTCATGTCCTCCCGCTAATTCACTGTTTACTTTGTCACCAGATCATCACCATTTTTCTACTGTGAGTTGTTTATTTTACATCCAAGTACCTTGCATCTGTTTATACAACGACTTAAAAGTCAAATCAACTAATCACGTTATACAAAAACTACTCTCACACGATAAGGGCACAATTTAAAGACAGCAAGAAGTTTGAAAAAGTGTTGCCTTATAATGACATCATCAATGTAGTTTTACTATGAAACTGGTCAGTCAGTTGGACCGCTAGATACGTTCTGCTGACCAAGACATCTGTCATTCAAGCGTTGTTTGTTTCATTCAAAGAATCATCGTCCTTTGCGCGTCGAATGAAAAGCAAAACAGAAAAAACATAGGCCTCTAGAAATAGGTGTTTAAATTGAATGGACATAGCTTTATCTCACAGCCGCTATGAATAGGCTAAAGAAAACGCCTACCTTTGGCTCTACAATGAAACCATACCTGTAGCTATTCTAAAAAAGAATCTGGACCGAGCGATATTGCATCACATTTTGTAGAATTTTCGAACGTGTACAACAGTGATAGAAGCTCTAACGTAGCTCAGTCGAACTTCGTGAATAGAAATGCATGAAAACAGCCGCTCGATCTGGGCTCTTTCGTAGAATAGCTAAAAGGTCTATTATCAAATTCTAAAGATTATATTCTTAACTCAATCCGTGCTAGCTTTCAACTGTGTCGATTGCCCACTTTAAACACACCGGAAGCTAGAAATTAGAGCTTAGTTACTGAGGGTAGTATTACTGTGAAACATGCCAGTTGGACACCCTAGCCTAGCCACTTTTCGTTTCACCTAGACAACATTGAACTCAGAGATAGTTTGCTAAATCAGGAAAAGCATTGATTTTGTTCAAATTCAAGATAGAGTAAGCAGGAAATTAAAACTTCGTTGCAAAGAAATCGTAAAGCATTGCCTATAATAAGAAGATCGTCAATATAGTCAATCGTCAAGAAACGAGGCACTTCGGCCGATAGACACTTTAGTTTGACGTAGACAGCATTTAACAAAAATCATTAATTTTGCTCAGATTCAACATAAAAAGGGCGGAAATTCGTTTTTTAGAGATCGTAGGGCGTTACCTATAATAAAATTATCGTCAAGGTAGTTGTACTATGAAATATGATAGCTGAATCCATAGAAATTTTAGTTTGACCTAGACAGCATTTAACAAAATGCAATGATTTTGTTCAGATTCAACATAAAGAGTATGGAATTAAAACGCCTTACAAAAGAGTCGCAGAGCATTACCTACAATAAAAAGATCGTCAAGGTCTCTTATTTTGCTATTTTGCTTTTGCTCTTTTGATTCTCTTATTTTGCAGCATGCCAATTGGACCACTGTACACTTTCAGCTTGACCCAGACAGTAGAAACCTCCATCTATCATTCAAGAATTGTTTGTTTAATTCAAAAATATTTGCTTCTAGTTGATTTCACCACAATGAAAGCATGAAATTATAGCTTCGTTACAAAGAGTTCTTAGAGCATTGTATATAGCAAATAGGCTATCGGCGTAGTTTTCTTATAAAGCCTGGCAGTTGGACCTCAATACAGGACCCCAAGACAGTCTTACCTTAAAATAAACATCATCAATCTACACCTTCTATTCAGGTATTGTTTCTTTGCTTGCTCGAATTCAAATAAAGAAACCAATAAATTAGAAAGTTGATTCAAGAAGCACTGCAAACTCGGAAGTTTTGTCAAGATAGAGAGCCATTTCACTTCCAAAAACTTTCACACACCTTTGGTAAAAATCCTTTTGTTTTTAAGAGAACTCTTTCAAATATCCGTAAATATCCTTATGTTCTGAAAAAATTGCGTAGCTTGTTTGAACGAGTAAAATATCTCTCGAAGGTGAGCATGAAGCATTCAGCAACAAGCACTGGTATTGCAGAAGTAGAAGAGACCCAATTAGCAATAACATTGGCTAATGAGTGCCACACGTTCTGGCTGTAAAGTCAGTGGATTACGACACTGCGCAACGACACCTTCTAGGATTACACCTCCTGCAGCACAAACAATTTGTAGAATCTTTACAAAACATATTGAATAGACAAATGTTAGATAAATAAAAATTTTAACGTTCAGCTCTCTCGAGGCTGTTAATGGATACTGAAAATATCATCAACATAGTTTCACTATGAGCGATGCTTGTTGGACCACAAGACAGTTTCAGCTTACCCTGGGTAGGCTCTGGTACCCAGCGTAGTTTCAGCTTGACCTAGACAGCATAAAACTCAGTCTCACAATTTTTGATTGTTTATTTGATTAAAGAGCATGTTTTTATTTAAATTTAGAATAAAGAAGGCATTTAATTAAGGCCTCGATACAAGAACCAGTTTTTATCAAATCATACATTAATTTAGCAGACCACGTTAACGCTGGAAAAATGAAACTAATTGCAGTGAATCAAACTTGTGTTGGTTCGCATCTTTTTGTTGCGTTTCACAAAACCATCGTAAAGAAACCGATTCTATCCTTGTTTGAAAATGGTGTCGTCATTCACCGATTTGACAGGTCAGTTGAATTGATAGATTCATTTTTCAAACGAAACTGTAAGTTTTGCTCAATGAAGCTATTCAGCAATACTTCAACGCTGAAATCAAGTCGAAACGGTGAGTTTGTAACGTATTTGTGCAGTTTTTGAAGAGCACATCTTTTTCTCTAAGGAACAATGAATTTTAGCCAGTGCTGAAAGTTTCTTGAAATCATTAGAATTCGAGTACTCAGAGTTTCTTTCGTGTTTGTTACGAGGTCTATTACATTCTTGAAGCCTTTCCAGTGTTTAGACATTTTTCAAGTACCTTCAGAGAAATACGATTCTGGAAAAGTGTGAAAGGAAGGTAGAAATATGTTTAGGATTTCTTTGAGTCAAACAAATGTCTACTTTAATCCTTTTGAAGATTAATGAGCGAGCATCAAGAAAGCTCAACTGCAGGGAAGTTGCGAATAAGTGATTAAACTTCACTAATGTCTGCATTAGCGATAGGACACCCTGTTTGTAGCAGTTTGAAATTTGTATCAGAGGTGAGCCAACTTAACTTAGTGTTTTTTTTGTGTTTTGAACTTATTTTTACTTGGTGTACAACCACCTCGCACCGTTTCGTATTTCTTAAGTTTTCGGTAATGAGCCACCTTAAGTGCAGATCCATCTTAATTGTAAAGCTCCCGCGTCATCCATATTTATCAATATTTTTTCTTCCTTCACTAATGCTTTATGTTTTTGGCAACAACTCATCAACATATCATATTTTTTTAATATAACCATTAGGCCGTTTAGAAACAGAATTATTGTAACTTTTATTTATACAGGTGATCGGCTTTAGCAGCATCTTTGATCGGCTCACTGTCAACTAAATAGTTTGGAGATTTGTATATTTCAAGATATGAAGTTGTACAAATAACAACTCATTAACACACCACATGTTTTTTGCGGCGAAGCTACATCCTGTTTCAAATTGAATTAAAAGTTGCCATGTCCAGATGTTGAGACTCAAAGCCATGCTCCTTTATGTTTAAAACAAGTCTTACCGCTTCAAAGCTAAATTTATGACGATGAGTCCCTTGTATCCTTTGCGGTAAATCTTGCTCAACAGGGACTCATAATGAAGCAGTTGAAAAGCTGACCCTATTTCTTTGTCTCTATCGATCGAATTATAATAGAATCACGGCTTCGAATCTCGAATCCCGTGAGAATGTTTTAAGTTCTTCGATTGGGTCGAAAATTTTATCGCATTTACAATAACAACAGTAATTCACAAATCTCCCAATCTAATGGTACTCTAGGAAGCTCAGAGTTTGGGCGTAAATAGGGTCAGGTTTTCAGGGTAAAGTTATGAGTCTCTGCTATCCGAAGCACAATAATCAGCTCAAATAAGCACACAGTAACAAGTCTACTGCAAGGTTACAGGGGGGAGGGGTGACGAAATTGTTTGTAAGTAACTCATTGTGATAAAGTAATCATAGGATGTAGGTAAGTGAGTAAAAATTTGCCACGAAGCAAGTAAGTTACAATGGTCAAAAGAGAAGAATAAATAAATAATAAATAATAAATAAGGGATTTGCAATACAATTTTACATCGTAAATTTGATAATTACAAGTTAAAACGCCCCTAATAAAGTAGCGGGTAGGGATAGCATTATAATGGTCCCTTTGGAGGTGGTTGCAAAAATCACAAACATCATAATTTCATGTGCTTTGGATAAAGCATAATTTAGTATGGCCAAATCATGAATATGAGGGATAATGCACAGATTTCGTGGAACACATATTATGTCTCTTTCCTCTCTCTGTATATTTTGGAAAAACTTGTCCTTGATCTTGTGCTTAAATGAATTGATACAATTTGTAGAGTTTAAATCGGAAGATAGGGTATTCGATATTTTCGGCCCCAAGTAGGACAGGCTTTTTTGGCATTTTAGATGTCAACGCAGTGATTTCAATTATCGTCATATAGCTACTTTCATGGAGATTGAATTGGAAAATTCAAGATGAAATTTTCTGACAGCAATGGCTAAATGATTCTCGAGACGGGAGAAATGGGCATTGATAAAAGATATGACTGCAAACACCAGCAGTTGCAAGACAGGCATTGATCTTCAGATGTTGTACTGCCAAGAGGTCGGAGAAGGCCTATTATGAAGTTTTTCATTTGTTGGTTAAATTAGTTTCCATGCCGCAAAACGCCACACTCACTGACTAATGTTATGTTATTTCTAGTCACCATGATGTGTAAAAACAGAAAGATTATATTTAGAAAACGACATAAGTAGCATGGATCATCAAGTCATTTTAAGGTAAATATTTTGGAAATGAAATTCTTCAATGATGTGAAGAGAAAGTTAGACAAAGTCTAAATTGAGTTAATTAGAAAAACAACTCGTTAACTCTTCGTAAGTCTTTTATTGCCATAGGAAATTGGCCTGACATACTTCAAGTTCTTTGAAGATCCGAAGAGTAAGTTAGACGAAAAGAAATTTTATCTCGAGAGAGTTCCAGTTCAAAATTATTGTTAGATTACGACAAAATGGCTAGACGTTCTTTTGTTTGTGAATAAACAATTAACAAACATCTCTGTCAGACGTAAACAGCATGTCAAAATTTTCAAAGTATTTGCCAATGTTAGACAAAAAGAAATTTACTTCCATATGTTGAGAATCTATAGTGATGAACCTAAACCTGAACTTGAGCAAGTTTTTATCAAAACGAATCAGAAATTATTATTATCATTATTATCGATTTATTTCAAGTTAGCAACTTACATAGCTATGTGAAATTAAAAAGCTAATTCAAGCCATATGTTCAAGCCAACAAATTAAATACAATGTTACATAAATATATACAGGGAAAACAAGTCAATAAAATTACAAAAATTCATATCAATGTACAAAGTTCATATTAAAAATGGTGTAAAACTATAAAAAGCCGAGCCGAGGAATATACTGCCTACAAAGTCTGCAGTCGCAGTCTTCATTGTTCCAATATTTGATTTTATTCTTAAATTGTTGCACAGAATTTGAATCCTTGATTTCTTGTGGAAGATAGTGCCAAATACGCTGCCCTCTGTATCGAATTGTTTCAGTACCACAATTAACTGTATGTACCATAGGAAGTAAAAATGTATTGGTATTTCTCAAATTATATCTAACACTTCTTTTCAAGAAAATTTCGTCCATAAAACTGGGGTTAAAATACTTTAAAAAATACTTTAAGAAATACTTTCATTCTCGGAACAAACTTTGAAATTTTCACCACATCTGGATTCCAAAGCATTTATTCCATTTTGACCAAAACGTCGTTCCATATTCCGTCATCCCCGAACAATCAAAAGCAGATTTCAGTTTTTTCAAATTTCGTCTTTCTTCCTCTACTTACATTTCGTCTCCTGTTTATTGATCTTCGCAATTATTCATAACAAAAAGAAAATGTTTTGATCTTTTCTTCAAGCATTAAAGTAAACATTAGGTTTTGTTTAATCTTAAAATTGTACTACCTGCTAGTACCTATATTCATCCATTCATGTGTTTTCCTGCTTCCCGAATAATTCAGGTTTCTTAATCGTTTATTTCTGCTTGTTGTGTTCAATTCTTGATCTTACTATGGATAAACAGTAAGCCACGGAAGTGGTTAAAGTTTCAGAGAAGAGGCAGTTATATATTATTTTCGTTGTAAAAATAGTCTAATAATGGAACCATCTTCACCGAACAAGAAGAGAGTCACGCCAGACGATGAAAGTCGTTATAATATATCAAATTTAGAATCGCATGTAGCAAGGATTCAAGCAGAAAATGTTCATTGGAAGAGTAAGTGTATTTCTTAAGTAGATCTTTGTTTTTGTTGACATTTTTGAAAAGTTGTCATGCTTTGAAAAGACATCTGTTTTGCAATGTTTCCGTCGCTTATCTAGAAGTGAACGCAATTTACGATGATTTAGATTCGGATATTTAATATTGTAAATAATGAGACAGGAAATATCTTGAAGCAAAGAATGTCAGGCAGAAGGTGTTATTTCCTTTAATGGTGGTGTGGCCGAGTGGTTAAGAAACAGTGTTTCGAATCTTGTGGGGTTTACCCGCGTGGGCTCAAATCTCGTCGCTGGCACTACGAACTAAAAGCCAGCAGCCAACTCAGCTAGCCATCCTTCAGGCAACTGCAGTGCCTCAGGCCCAACCGCAGCTGTATGGCTGCCCATATACCTAGCCTGTGTTAACAAATAGAATTACTTGCTTACCTGCTTAACTACTTTATTTGATGAAGCATAATAATCTAGCGGGGTGAATGGCCGAATGGCTTAAACAGTTTTCGTCAGGTAACTGAAGTTAAGCTCGGTCGAGTGAGGTCAGACTCCGAATGGGTGACCTCGGAGGTCTGACCTCACAACTCACCTCGTCGTCTTTTGGAAGGGACGTTAAACCAGGGGTCCTATGCCTGGATGTGACATGTACAGTGGGCCTAAATTAGCTTTCAGTAGCTAGAAATCCTGAAAAGCCCACTCAAAAAACAAATTGAAAAACAAAAACAAAAATGAAATGAAATGAAAACGAAAACAAACATTTATTTATAAGAGATCAAAAAGAGAAAATTTGATGACAGGTTTCATAATGGAATTTTGGTGATTTTGAATTGGGAGTAGTCTCTTTGGGACATCCGGCAGATAGTTTTGAGATATTTTGGCAGCTGATTTCGTGCTTTCGTTTCAATGCTTTGTGGTTTTGAAAATTAATAAAACTGTAAAGTGTTGATGGGAGGACGCAGCAACCACTAGTTAAGACGGATTCTCAAATCTATTATACTACTTTATTCATTTTTTCCTTTTTTCTTAGAAATGTAACTAACAAGTTGAAAATTGTAAGTACCATTCATAGCCAGAACTCGGTGACCTTCTGTCTTTTTTGGCTATGGATGGTACATTAGTTATACTATAAAAATTTGTGTTAGTCTTTAAGATGGATAAAAGATATCTGAATTTAGGACAGACGTCAGACTTTTAATGAAGTGTACGAAGCATTTCGCCACCTTTATCACAAATGCAATATCATGCTGAACGTTTTAAACACCAAATCAGCAAATTTAAGCAATCTGTTACACTTATCTGATTAAGTTACATTTGATCACTTGAATCTTTATGACAGAGCGTTAAAATCTTCTTGAAAGCTTCTTTTATACCTTCTTTGAAAATCAATGCCGAAAGATCTAATTTTTATCTCCTGATTAACGAATTTTCGGTAAATTTAAGACAAAGCTGTGAAAATACTATTTCGGAGATCTTTCTAGAGTATCAACTCCAAGTCTCATGTGAATGGAATTTGCAATCAGCCAAGCATGGCAGTGTGTGGAGAAAAAACCCTTCACGAGTGTACGTGTAGTTACAACATATTTATTTGATGCAGATTTCATGTTCCTTAGGGAAGCACATCTTTTGCCTCGAATTGAATTGTGAAATAGGTCTATTTCATTTTCATAAAATCCACAGCGGTCGGTATTTCATTGAAAATATATGAATCAGTTACTCGTCACAAAAACCCTAGGCAAGGAAATTCTTTCAGATTATTAATTTTCAATTTCTTTCGATGCTTTTAATTAAATGTTATCACTACATTTCATCAAATTATACCTGACCAACAGCGACAAAGTTTGCCTTAAATCAGCTTATTTTTCTTTCTTAATTTAATTGGTAAGCAAAATTTTCAATTAAGGGATGCTTGGTTGGAGGTCATAAAACTATTCAAACCAAAGATTGAGCTTTTCAAACAAACTGTCATAGATCTGATCGGTAAATAAAATAATAGAAAGCAATAGAATTAGATAAGCTTCGGTGATTTCGGTGGCCATAATAACACGCATTATATTAAAATCTTGTGTGAATTGCTTCCAAGGGCGATTTCAGCTTTGCCTTGCCATCGAGCAAAAGTACAGTGCTGAGACACACCAATGCAGCTAGTTTCTGAGACAAACCTGGCCAAGTGACAAATCGTCCAAAAATAGTGGGGGGGGACCAAAGTCACTAAAAGCAAAAAACTAACGTTTAAGGACAGAGGTGGCCCTGAAATCAGAGAAAAATGCCAACTTTGGGGCCTGACCTAGAACCACTGTCCCCATAGGAACATGACCACCCCTTGAATGAGCCTTGGAGCAACTATTTCTTTTATCAATTATACGAAAGGGTGTGTTATATGTAGAATTTGTACCGAGTGTCTTGTAAACAAGTACTCCCATTTGCACCAAGAATAACAGATCTGGCATACTACAGTTTCCATGATAATTTTTGAGTGTTTCATTGATCATCTGCAGTAAGGTGGATGATGGAAGGGGGTGTGTGTTTTTTAGAAGCCATCTGTTTGAGTTGTTTTTCTTATATTCGAATGAAAAAATTTACAATGACATTTTACTTAATACTCTACTTACAAGATTACTCTACTATACTACTAGAACGATACCGCAAGGAGCCAAAGCATTCAGTCTACCCTGCAGCCATAACATTAAAGATAAAATCTACTGACGTTAGAGTGTTTGAGTTGTTGTTTTTCATTGAATTATATGTACATATATTTTGAAATTATTGCAAGTGGCTATCGTAGCTGGAACTCAATGACATCATGTCCTTTCCATCTATAGCAGCAATAGAAAATTTACGCAGTTCTAGCTTAGTTGTTTATTTCTGATGACAAAAATATCGATATTTCACCGATATTTCATTCTTTGAAAGTTCTCACACTCAAAGATATAATTCACTTCAATGTCTTAAACTTTGTATACAAATCAATAAATAAATTCACTCCTCCTGTCTTTCATAATTTTTTCCAACTCAGCCAAACTGTCCACTTCTATGGGACTTGTCAAGCCTCTTGAGGTGATCTGTTTCAAGCAAGTAAAAATGCAATATAGTATGGTCTAAGATCAATGCAGTACTTTGGTTCAAAACTATGGAATACCATTCCAATTTGTGTTAGAATTGCCACATGAGTTTCCATTTTCAAATCTAAATTGAAAGAATGTTTGATAAATGCTTATTCACTTCCAACATGATTATTGCCTTGAACACCGTCCGTATCTTGGCCGGTGTCTGGTTGGGTGAAGCAAGTATGGTGTTCTTTTGAATTTGCTCTCTTTATTTTTGGTCCTGGTTTTTACTTGTAAGAAAATTCCTTTTTAGTTTTCTTTTATGAAGGGGTCCTCCCTCGATTAGTTTATCTATTTTGAGGACTCCTCCTTAGACAATCATTCTAAATACAAATTGTAAAGTTGATTTATGTAATTTTCGTTACTTATTGTATGTAGATTTTTGATTTTCATGTATTTAGCTTTATGTATTGTTATTGTATTTAGGGCCATTGTTGAATAAAATGAAACTGAAACTGATATCAGGATCTAAGGGGCTGATTACATGGGATTTTTCAGCTCGTTTGTAACTTTTACCGGGCTGAAAAGTCAGCTCGGTGTTGCTATCAGAGTTTTGCAAAAGTGAAGTTGCGATTACATGACAAAAATTTCAGCCCAGTTTGCCGAGCTGAAATTTCAGCCCGCTTTTATCGCACGGGCTAGGATTTGTAGCTCGTTCTAACGGGCTAAAATTTTCCATGTAATCGCAAATATTAATGTTGAAGCCGGGCTGAAATTACTGGAGCCTGCGTATAGTAAAGAACTGTTAATGAAGCATTGTGATGAATAAAAGATAAACTTGACAACTCCTCCATATAATCAATTCAAATTTCAACCCGGTTAAAATTACAAGCCATATAATCGATTCAAATTTCAGCTCAACTATAGTTACAAACGGGCTGAAAACTCCCGTGTAATCAGCCCCTAACTCGCTTTATTCGTGGACTAAAGCATCGCTCATAGATATAAAGGCTTTCTGAGTACTCGACGACTTTTTCTATTGTTATAGACTTTGTCTAGTGACTCACATCCATGACAGTTACGTGGATGCGATTGGCTAGATCTTTAGAAAGAATGAGTGGCAACCTATTGCGACTATGGTGGCAAAAGATCTTGTAAGTTGTAGGTTTGTGTTTACAAAGCCTTTAAACCTTGAAAACCTGCTTTCTCCCCCGAATAAAACGAGTCAGATCTTTATCATTAAGCTTATTGCTGTAGCTACTGAAATAGATGAAAGAATAGTTCTTTTGTTTTGGGTTGCCTTACCCGAAAAGTGCCACAGCAGTTTACCTTTAAGAAAAATTTGATGAAAATACCCCTATCTAAGTGCTCTAAGTCCATCTATTTTTTAACATAGGCACTATATCATTCGATACATGGTCGACTACAGCTATACAAATCGATAAAAAATGATTAAATACAAAATAAAGAGTACAAAATTAAGAGGTTACAGCTCAGTTGTTGAAAACTACACTAGATTGGAGAAAGCCTGTTGATTACTGTTTTCTAAAGCCAAGCGTTTGGTATATATATAAATATATGTATATATATATATATATATATAAATATATATATATATATACATATATATATATATATATATATATATATATATATATATATATATATATATATATATATATATATATATATATATATATATATATATATCGTGAAGAAATTCAGAAAATTTTTGTAGAAGGAGTTCATCTTCGTTGGACATTAAGTATATAAGCTTTTGTTCATCAGTTGGTATATTACTGAAATTGGGGCAGAGATTTTGAATTCTATTTAGGAACGTTGTGCGTTCAGTGGTATATTTTTGGCATGAAAGGATGAAGTGGGTTTCATTTTTAATTGTGTTTTGGCAGGATCTGCAGAATATATCCCTAAGTGCTAGAGTCATATCAACTAATTAAAGCTGTTGATTACTGGTTTCAAGAATTACGAATCGAGCTATGAAGCATTGTGTTACGTCGAGTGTTTGTCACCTGAGAGATTTCACAAATAATTCGTTAACCAATAGAAATATTTTACCGTAGCTGTAGATTTAAGATTTGATCATTGAATAAAGCAATGTTATTGAACAAAGGAACGAATTTGAGATCGTTTGTTAGGAAAGTAAAAGCTATGTCGATGAGGTATTTCGAATAACAACAGCTTTCATCTTAACAACAGAATTTCATCTGGACCTCCGTTTGTCTGAAGAAGAAGAAGCTCCTTGCTGTTGATGAAGAATGTAGAAAAAAGAGCTAGAAGAATCAGTGAATCATCTACGAATGTTTTCCAAGGTTAGTTGATTGATTGCAGTTGATTTGTAGGTGGATTCTGTTGCTATTGATAAGCAAGTGATTGCTTAGGAATCAGGTACGTTGATCGCATTGATTAGTAATGAAACAAAGCATCAAGAAGATATATGAGGGATATGCAAACTTGCTGCAAGGTTATTTGATTTACTTTCATTGATGCAGGTTTTGTAAAGTTTGATCAGAAACGAGTGATTGTTTTGAGAATCAGGTAAGTTCAAGGGTAAGTTGATCGCATTGAGCAGTAATGCAAGAATGCAGCAAGAGGATGCAAAAACGGATCTACAAACTTTCTGCCAGGTTAGGTTATTGGCTTTCGTTGATTTGTAAGCGGCTCTTGTAAAGTTTGATAAGAAACGAGTGAAAGTTTTGGGAATCAGGTAAGTTCATGGGTAAGTTGATCACATTGAGCAGTAATGCAAGAATGCAGCAAGAGGATACAAAGACGGATCTACAAACTTTCTGCAAGGTTAGGTTATTGGCTCTCATTGATTTGTAAGCGGCTCTTGTAAAGTTTGATAAGAAACGAGTGAATGTTTTGGGAATCAGGTCAGTTCATGGGTAAGTTGATCGCATTGAGCAGTAATGCAAGAATGCAGCAAGAGGATACAAAGACGGATCTACAAACTTTCTGCAAGGTTAGGTTATTGGCTCTCATTGATTTGTAAGCGGCTCTTGTAAAGTTTGATAAGAAACGAGTGAATGTTTTGGGAATCAGGTCAGTTCATGGGTAAGTTGATCGCATTGAGCAGTAATGCAAGAATGCAGCAAGAGGATACAAAGACGGATCTACAAACTTTCTGCAAGGTTAGGTTATTGGCTTTCATTGATTTGTAAGCGGCTCTTGTAAAGTTTGATAAGAAACGAGTGAAAGTTTTGGGAATCAGGTAAGTTCAAGGGTAAGTTGATCGCATTGACCAGTAATGCAAGAATGCAGCAAGAGGATGCAAAAACTGATCTACAAACTTTCTGCCAGGTTAGGTTATTGGCTTTCATTGATTTGTAAGCGACTTTAGTAGTGACTAATAAGCGAGTGAATATTTTGGGAATCAGGAAGTTTGATTGTCGTTGATCAATGATCTAGAAAAAAATCGAGAAGGATCATTGAATCATTTATTGACTAACTCTATTGATTTGTAAGTGGCAACGACAATGGCTCATCATCAAGGAAATATTTTGAAACACGTTAATGACTTGATGATGCTAGCGATCTTTCAAGTTATTTGGTATTTGGACTCAGAAATCAGCTATCGATTTATTGGGAGCAATAATGCATAAAAGTACAAAACATCGAAGTTGATGCATAGGTTCTTGAATAAGCATCTTGAACACTGAATACCTAGAAAATCCCAATCTGCTAGAAAAGGAAGATTTCCTCATAAACTATCATCATTGAATAGGGGATGTCGCTATTGATTTGCTTGCTTCACTTTTCAACGCCACAACAGTTGCCAAGCATCCCAAAAGATTTCGTGAAATTATATTTGCAACATAGAATGATTGAAGTAACATTATTCCATTATGCTTATTCAATTGAAAATTTGATGCTTGAATTCATGAATCAAGGCTCCTATGGGAGGCAAGCAAACACAAAAGCACACAAGCACACAAGCAAACAGGCGCACAAGCAAACAATTCTATTTTTGTCTACGCAGGCTAGGTTTCTGGCAGCTATGAAGCTGATGTTGGCCTTCAGCTCTACGTCTTGTGTCCTCAGAGTTGCCTCTGAGTACTCAGTTATTGACTTCGGAAGGCTGGACAGCAGAGCTGGCTGCTGGCTTTTGGTTTGTAGTGCCAGCGATGGGATTTGAACCTATGGCGGGAGACCCCACTAGATTCGAAACACTCTGCCTTAAAGGCAGTCTGTCCCCTATTGTTCTGACCTTAGCAACGGCTTTATTTACCTTATTTACGTTGGAGTGAAATTCATGCATCACTGAGTCTCTATGACCTTGATTTCTTTGGATAAAGCGAATTAGCACAAACTTGTTGAGTGTACAATAGAAATCCTCATCGAGTTTATTTTCATTCTTCAAAGGGGACAGACTGCCTTTAACCACTTGGCCACACCACCAGGCTACAAACATGTCATCTACATAAATGCACGAGGTTTAAAAAAGCAGCTAAAAACGTGACCCGACATGATCAAAAGCTTGTCTATCATATTCTTACATGTGTACCTGCAATTGATTAAGCAATAGCTTTCTCAAGCATCTTGAATACTGAATAAAGATCTTTTTATTTACATGGTTAGCACCTTGATGCGAACAGTCATACTTAATGCATTCGTGTTTGATGTATTGACTAACGCAGAGGTGATTTCCCCACAAATACACCAAATGAATTGAACAATGAGTAAATAGAGGAAAACAAATTATAGAGCAAGAAGAGTAAATAAAGATATATAATTGCATGTTTTTACAACGCATAGTGTCTTTTTTGAATAATATAAGACAATATTGATGAAAATTTATTGGTTAACGTGATCACAGCGAGATTTTGGTGCCTTTCTTTGTGTTTTGTTTTGTTCGCATGTTTTGGTTTTCTTCGTTGCGTTAGGGCTGCTGAAGCCTTCGAGAGAAGAAGAAATTAACAACAGTGGATAAAACAGGGAACTAAGCCCAGCTCTGATGGAAATCCTGCGAACATAGTAACGCAAACGTCCAGATATTGCTCGCTTTGTCTATATGCGATTGCGTTCGAATGTGTTTGCTTCTTGACTGCGTTAGGACCACTCATGTGCTGCCTGCTGAATGCGTGCACGGAAGCATTTTATTGATGATCGTGATAAAGAAAGCGAATTAGGCTTGCCTATGATTGAATACCTATAGTGTGAAGCGAACACCAAGATCATGCTCGTTTTGTTTATGTTCAGTAGTGTCTGTATCCCTTGGTTTTCTTGGTTGCTTTAGGACTACTCAAGAGAATTTGGTTGAAAAAATTTGAAGAAGGTGAAAGTAACAGATCAAAATTACTTCATGGTGAATATTCTATGAACACAGAAATACAGAAAACATATAACATCAAGATTTGAAGCAGTTTGTATATGCTTGGCTGTGTTTAGATGTTTGGTTTGCTGATTACAAAAACTAATCAGAGATAAGAAAAACGCATCAATCTTGCCTCTGGTTTAAGTTCTACAAATGCAGGCATTTGAGCATCAAGATTTTGCTCATTTGTTTATGTTCAGTCGTGTCCGAATTTGTTGCTTATTTGTTACGCTAGGAATCTCGTTGCTGTCCAAGGCGTGCAGAGTCACTTGATTGAAACCAGTCAGGAGTAAAAATAGCGGATGATTCTCGCCTATGATTCAAATTCTACATACACAGACATATGAGCATCGAGATCTTATTTGTTTGCTTACGTTCGCTTTTTTATCGAATGTGTTTGTTTCTTGATTACGCTGCTGCATCAGTTCGTGCAAAGAACCATTTAATTCACCAGTCAAGGATAAAAATAACGCATTAATCTTGCCTATGATTGAAATTTTACAAACATAGAAATGCGCAACTGGTGAGAAAATTAGCTGCCAAGCAGGAGGAATTGCTTTAAATGGATTTGACTTAAATCGATTATTTCAAACATGGGTCGTACAGCTGTTTCTTTATTTTGGATGCATCGTGAGCTGAATTTTTTTAATGAAATTAAAGCGGAGAGAGATTGCAGACAGAGAAGAAGACGAAACAAGGTAGGGAGGTATATTCATGACATCTGTTTATTCAATTATCGAAGAAGCTCATAAATACAGAGGCTGTATGTGGATGATATACTTCTCATATTTGGGGAAAAGGCTAATGAAGTGTACTTGATACATGGGGTGTTAAGTACAGTAAAAACCCACATGAAACAGAGTCAAATTGACTCAGATTGCGGATAGAAACAGCTGCAACATCGATTCCTTCAGTGGGCCCTTAATATGTGATTGGGCCTGGACTTATGACGATGAGTCTCTTGTTGCCCTGTGCTCTTTGACTTGATGGTCGCGCTTTGGGCAATAGAGACTTATCTGACTCATTGTTTCAAGGTTTACTCTGAAAACCTGGCCCTGCTTAGTCCCAAACTTCGCAATTCCTCCAGTACCAATCAGATCGCGAGATTTGGCAGAGAACAATGATGTCCAATTTTCGATTCGAATGATGCAGTTGACTAGATTTTGAGCAAAGTTGCTACGGCAGGTGGCTGAAGATTTCTCTGGTTTGTTTTGGTCTTAAAAACATGGAAAATGTAGCGTTGAAAGACTTGTTTTGCACTCACCAAGTAAAGTGAACTCTCTTCTTCAGATTTATACCAAGTTTCTTTGATGAAACGCCTGCTTAACGTGGTTTTTATCGCATTTTCTTTCCGAGGAGTGACCGTTGAACAGGGCTACGGCAGTTTTTCGATCCTGAATCGATCGATCGAATCATGATCGCATGCAGGAGATAGGGCCGGGTTTTTCACTTTTTCATTATGAGTCCCTCTTGAGCAAGGTTTTACCGCAGGGATACAAGGGACTCATCTTCATAAGTCTAGATTGGGCCTCCATTGGAAATGCTAAGCTGGTTTCATTTGAAAATTGCCGAGCAATAATATTCTGAAAGATACTCTAAAATCATTCTCGAAATTATGAAAAGCTAACAACAAGAAACACCAAGTCTTTACTTCACCTTGATGCACTCAGTAGCAATATATTTTCCATTAACTACAAAAGTTCAGTCTATAAATCCTCCATTGGAAATGAAGACAGTTCAGTGCTTCGTCAAGCTTACAGAATTTTTAATTTGTCATGTACATGCTGCAAACTATCATAGGTCAAAATACGACGGGTAATGTTTGCATATTGAACAGTTGATATAACATCTTCTTTATTCTTTGCAAACTTTGCTTGATAAAAAGTTTGCCAATATATTAGTGCTGCTTGTTTTTTGTAATATATGTTCCGGATAAGAATAAAAAACAAACAGTTTCAAATTCTTAGAAATCAAATTCTTACATAACTGAAAAGTTATAATGAACACGTTCTGATGTCATACGAGAAAGACTCTCAAGGAGACATAGGCTTTAGCATCTCAAAAAACAAGCATGCAAATAAGCAAACAAACAAGGACGTAAGTAAGCAAGCAAACAAGTAAGTAAGCAAGCAGACGAACAAACAAGCCAGCAAGCCAGAGCAAGCATGCCAGCAACCAAGTACACAAGCCAGCCAGCAGGGAAACAGACAGCCAAAGCAAGCAAGGAAGCAAACAAGCAAGCTGCAAGCGAGCAGAGTAAGCAAGCAAGTTAGCCAATAAGGAGGCAAGGAAGTAAGTGAGCAAGCATGCAAGGAAGCATGCAAACAATGCAAGCAGGTATGCAGGCAAGCAAAGCAAACAATCAAGCAAGGCCAGCCAGCCAGTCAGCCAGCCAGTCAGCCAGTCAGCCAGCAAACAAGAAGTCTGCAAACAAGCAACCCAAGCAAACCAGCTAGCAAGCATGAATGAGAGCAAACAAGTAAGCAGGCACGCAAACAAGTAAGCAAGCAAAACAAACAACCATGCAAGGCCAGCCAGCCAGTCAAACAGCAAACAAGGAAGTATGCAAACAAGCAACCAAGCAAACCAGCTAGCAAGCATGAATGAGAGCAAACTAGTAAGCAAGCAAGCAAACAAACAAGTAAGCAAGCAAAGCAAACAACCAAGCAAGGCCAGCCAGCCAGTCAGCCAGCAAACAAGGAAGTATGCAAACAAGCAACCAAGCAAACCAGCTAGCAAGTATGAATGAGAGCAAACAAGTAAGCAAGCAAGCAAGCAAACAAGTAAACAAGCAAAGCAAGCAACCAAGCAAGGCCAGCCAGCCAGTCAGCCAGCAAACAAGGAAGTATACAAACAAGCAACCAAGCAAACCAGCTAGCAAGCATGAATGAGAGCAAACAAGCCAACAAACAAGCAACCAGCACTTATCTTTTAGCGCAGTATGAGTGGTTGTCGGTTATACAGCTGATGAGGGCCTGCTGCACCACGGCTTGTGCCCTCAGAGTTATCTCTGAGTACTCATTTACCGAAAGCAGCAAAATGGACAGCTGAGCTGACTATTGGCTTGTGGTTTGTAGTTTCAACGATGGGATTTGAGCCCACACGGGAAATGTCAAAAGATGCAAGACACCGCTTCTGAAAGGAAATCAACATTGCTATGGCTAAAAATGAGTCTTGGGCCATATCTTTGTTTGTCGGTCCCATAAGATGGCGTTTTGAAGACGAGGCCCAATAAGCTGGCGGTTTTAATTCGCATGCCCTAGCAGTATTAATTCTCTGTAACCGCTTGGCCACACTAAAGGATGAAGCTAAATTCACAGTTCAACCTTTTCTTTAGGGTCGCTGTCCTGTTCTTGACCTGAGCATTAGACAACCGTTTCACAGAAAATAAAGTTGTTATTGAGATCATTTCAAAGCAAAAATTATTCGGTTTACTTTCCAAAAACACCCCATTTCGACATAGAAATAGACTACGACGCAGCACGTAGCACACAGCAATGATTAGAAGAGATCATGATTTATTAATAAAACGATGTTCATTCTGATCTCATTCAAGAAATTATAGTGTTTAATTTGGGAAATCTTCTTTTTGTGGCAAACTATTTGCTTTAATTCGGAACCGCTTCCTCGAATTTGAACTTGCATGAATCATTTATAGATACAGCCTCGCATTTTGCCGGATTTGGTCTGGATTAAGATGGACTGATCAATGTTGTTGTGAAATTTAACAAATTTAGGAAATCTCTTTCTGCTTGGCAAGCTATATCAAATTTTAACTCAGAACTACTTCCCGCGAATTTAAGTTTGCATAAATCATTGATGGCGACGGATTCGCAGTTTCCCGGATTTTAGTTCTTAGTTCTTGCCAGATTAGAATGACGAATCAACGTCATTTCGAAATTTTCAAATTCACGAAATCTCTTCATGGCTGCCGAGCTATCTAAGCTCGGAACTGATTTCTTTAAGCTTGAGCTTAGATAAATCATAAATGAATAAAAATTCGTATTTCGCGAGATTTATTTGTTTTTGGCGGATCAAAATAAGCGAATCAAAATCATTGTAAAATTAAATATGTGTTTATCGTTTGCTAATAGTGAATAGAAATTCATGTGTTTTTATCAGATGAGATCAGAAGGGAAATTACACCCCTCTTCTGTTTTTCCTGGAAAGGGACTCTGTTAATCCTCACAGACTAGCAAGGTAAAGAGCAATGCAAAAACTGCGTTTGATAACGGAAGTTGGAGAAGAGATTCCCGTCCGAGATGGGTCATGCAACAAATCATGCAAAATTAGATTCATGCAAAAGCATGAAAAAACAAATAGATAAATGAAAGATACAAAATAATAACTGGGAACTGCTTGAACCAAAAAAGTTTAGACATTTGGTTATCTGTAGAATTATAAGTACGCGGCCAGCTGATAAAATTTTGTTGTTGTTGTTGTTATTGTTGTCACTGTTGCTGTTGCTGTTGTTGTTTCGATGACGATGTCGTGAGTCTATACGGCCAACATTCGAAACTGGAATGCTGATTTATTAGTCAAGGGCTAAATGTAGATGTGAATTTTTTTTCTTGAAATCACTGATTTTTCAGAATCAGAAATTAGAAAAATGCTGCTTGAAGGTTTGTATGGAAAAGAGAATTCCACGCGCCATTCTGGCGCATGGCTTACTTGCAATTGAAATTGGAATTCAATGCATTTTTCAGTTTCAGAAATAGAATTTTAAGTTTGATGGCAAGTAAAATATGGACCAGAAAGGAACGTGGAATTCTCGTTCCCATTCAAACCCCTTACCCGAATTTTTGTAATTTCTAGAGGTCTAAGGGAAGAGTGATTTTACCAAACCAAATTTTCACGATTTATGCATCTCTGATCTCAAGCATCTCACTGCACAAGCTCTATATAGCCAGATAAGAGCGTTCGGCACTTGATGAAAAATTATGCTGTCCAGCTTTTGAATGCTAAATCATTTTTGAATATTGGTAGTGTAATCTCATTTTATAGCCTGGCAAGCGAGTATTTTTTCACACGCCCTGTATGTGATGATGAATCATTTTGCTACAGAAGAAACTTAGAACTAATGGTGTCACAACCTCGTTCCCAGGGTGTTCTTACGTCGTACGCTGATCATGAAATCAAATGAACACCCTGGTACACTTTGATCAAATACGCCCAGAATCTGGGTGCATTAGCAGCCATTACGGATTTAGCGGTTGGCTAGGCAATGCTACGCGACGGAAGATGGCTGTTACTCTAGCGCTTATTCTGCTGGAGATAAATTGAGTAATTAAAAAAACACTTTGAGGATCTTATTTAATCCTTTTTGAAGGTATTTGAACAATAATCTGGAGTTGGCAAGTGTGTTTTGTGTGAAAATAAGCTTGGTTTGTTTGGCGCGAAAATGGATCCAAGTTGCAAATTCGAGAAACTTTCACCACAGCTTCGAAAATGAAATGGCTTGTTATTCTCCGAATTTCGGAAATGATTTGCAAATGATGGTCGCAATAGGTAAAGAATACAGTTTTACGTCGAATTTTGACATGCCGCGGCCGTTTACCTAACGCAAAACGGAATTACGGTGCAAAATGGCGAACAGCCAATCAGATTGCCCAACGGCTTCTTGTATCCCAGAGTAGAGGAAGACCAACGAACTCACTCTGGGGACGAGATTGATGGTCTCATGACTAAAAATGTTAAAGAAAAAACTGCCTCTCGTCCGAACGGCCTCTTGTATCCCAGAGTAGAGGAAGACCAACGAACTCACTTGAAAACAAAGTTACATCTGTGCAAGAATAGATAAATAGAAAAATGAAACAGGCAAATCAATTTCAAAATTCTTTAATTTCCTGGCATACTTTTTGAGATGTTTGAGATATCTATCCAAAGATGCAACACAGTGAAAGAAACTCTTGAAGACAACGTTTATAACTTAAAATGTCGAGAAGAACCTTGATTAGCTGAAAACTAAAATTGCATATGTGCATAAATAAGCAAACATATAAACAAAACAAACAAATTAATTACAAAATCTTATAATCTATGCGGATTCTTTAAAAGCCAATGAATACTTCTATCTAGATGATGTCTTGTTGAGTTATTGTCGGTTTCTTGATTAATTCGTATCACGATTTTATTGTGTGCCTTAAAAGTCAATAAACACATATGAAAATACCAGAATAATGCGATCTAGGCTTAAAAAGTTGATTGAATTAAAACATGCATTTTCACAACAAAAAGAGAACTGATTTCAATTCAGAACTGGTAATAATATTGTTTCGAAAGATGCAATGTAACTGAGTTTTTTACCGTCTTAAAAATGATGGTGTTTTGCTTTGTTTTTCAATTTGTTTTGAGTGGGTTTGTCAGGATTTCTAGCTACCGAAAGCTAATTTAGGCCCACTATACATGTTGCATCCAGGCATGGGACCCCTAGTTTAACGTCCCTTCCGAAGGACGACGAAGTGAGTTGCTAGGTCAGGCATCCGAGGTCATCCATCCGGAGTTTGACCTCGCTCGACCGAGCTTAACTTCAGTTTCTTGGCGAAAACTCTTTAACTCACTCGGCCACTCACCCCACACTCAGCCACTCATCCCGTCAAATAATCCTAGACAGGGACGGATCTAGCCCAAAGTTGAAGGAGGGGCAATTTGCAGAGTGGGCGCCAGAAATGTAGTGAAAAGTAAGCGCGCCGAAGGCGCGCAGAAATCTTTTGGCCTTTCTTCAGGTAAAATTCTCTGGTTTTTTCAACTGAATAATGCCTTAGTTCATATGTTTCCCACATTCAGAACGAAACACGAAAAAAGAGTGCATTTGAGTCAGGATAAGGGGCGCCCTTCTTGCCGAAAGTGGGGCGCCAAGCTGAGTTTTCATCATGAAGGGGGGGGGGGGGCAGTTGCACCTAACTGAACCCCCTAAATCCGCCACTGATCCTAGAACACTGATATCTGCAAATAGGTAGCTTTCTTCTGCCTCTTGATGGCCCAGTCAGGAGAAAATTAATGCTTCTCCTTTAAAGCTTGAGTTATTGCCATCCAAGTTATGAAAATAGATCATTCTGCTGTCGAATGCGAGGGTTCTGTTCGCGCTCCATCCTAGGATTGCATCATCATCATCATCATCATCATCATCATCATCATCATCATCATCATCATCATCATCATCATCATCATCATTATCATCATCATCATTATCATCATTGATTTATTCCATGTAGACTAGATCACAGGAAGTCCAGGCAGTTAACTGAACAATAATAAGTTTAAAATCTTGTTAATTGTATGATACCTCTACGTGCTTTTTGTTGTACCTCTCCACAGCAGTGTTGTGTCTCATTGACTGCTGCATTGCACTGCATAATTGTTCGAATGCGAGAGTTCAATATGAAGTAGCAGGTATTCTTATGTCCATTCTTATGTAGGTTACCTAAGAATGCCTTGACTTATCACTTTACTATTGTTTTCTCTAATCACCTTGAGAATGGCACTTCCAAGTAATGAAATTTCTTTTCTAAGGTTTGAGGCGGACTGAAGCGATGAATTTATCAAATCAAGTCATCAAATCGTCAAATCAGTAAATCGACATCAAGTCATCAAGTCTGGACTGTCTGGGGCTTATAAGATGAATAAAGAAATGATCTTGCCAACTGCCAAAGACCTCTAGTGACTTATTTCCAAGTTTTGACATCCTTAACTGCTGTAAATTCGTGAGAATTTTCAAAAGTTAGGCCAAATGTCGTCGCCATTTTGTAAGAGTACGCGACGAGGTACCCTGGGTACCAGAGCCTATAGTGTGGGAACGAGAATTCTCGTTCCCCACACTATAGGCTCTTTTCGTTCCCCACACTTTAGGCTCTGGTACCCAGGGTAGCGACGAGAAGGTTAGCCTACGTTTAGAGGCTAGGTTGAACGGTCTGACCCTTCGTTCATCATGTGCATTTATGATATCACTTCGCTCATTTTGCAGATTGAAACACCTAATTTCGCAGAAAAAAAAGTTGGAATAAAGTACTGCACTCCATTTACAATAGAGTAGTCTTTTACTTTATCAACAATCACACCAACCGCGGATGTTTCCTTTAACATTTTCCGATGCATCAACATGAAGCTATTACAAATTTTCTTTTCAAAGAACTTTCGAAATATATCTCCTTACTGTAAATTAAGACTTGTGGTACCATGATCTTAGCTTACTATCGCTGTATATTTCACTAATCTCAGCTACCAATCGCTTAAACTGGTATCAAGCTCAGTGATTTTCTTCCAGTCACTGACTAATACACTAATCTACCTTTCCAAATTTACATTTAATCTGCTATAAAGAGAATCGTTTTTGTGAGGTCCAAATGTAGTTCTCATCTGAAGCAGTGTGGTTGGCTTAGCAATGTATTTAGAGATACACCGCCATGCCCTGAACCGTTATTAAAAACCTCATAAAGAGCCTCATAGATTTGTCTCAGGTTTGATTAAATTGTTTGGTGTCCCAAAATACTTTATCAGTTTTTGCTGAGCCTTGAAATTAATAATTTTCCTGGCAGATTTGATGGAAGTGTACCAAGGTGTTCTTTCGGCTCCGTGATTAGCGTATGATTCGGATTTTTGTAAATATTTACGTTGCATATATAAAAAATGAAAGCAAATATATAAAAAACGTACATAAAATTTTAATTTTCCTTTTCATTGACGTATTTTAAATTGAGTATTTATTTATTTATGTATGTATTTAGTAACTACTGTAATTAGGTTGAGAAGGTAGTAACATTTATTTGCTAAAGCCAGACTGGAACACTGACAGTGTTTCTTCTTTGGCTAAACTTCCACTCGTTCCTTGGTGCATCTTTAGCCTAGTCTCCATATCGCCATTGAACCACGGTTGTGCCAGAGCTGCGACGTTGTCAGTCAATGGAAATACTTCCTTACGGTGGTTCTACCGTGGCTGCGACTGGCTGCGACTGTTACTAGGCCGTTTTAGCAAGAAGACGCGGGTCAAGCACACACCAGCATAATCCTTTTGCTCGAAGATGTAAATTACAAAGTGAAATCAACTTCAAAGCTTTTGCAAGTCTCGGGAAAATTCGCATGCGTTCTTTTTCTGAAACTGACTGAAAAGAATACTTTTCAAGGCTGCCGTTCAGGAAGAGAACGTCGATCAGAGAAGCTAATTACTGTGTGGGAATTTCATAAGCGATGGAAATGCGAGAATTTAAACCAATCTGAAGAATTTTTCTGTCCATCAGCAGCTTTCTAGGAAAGCAACGGCTTGAGGGTCTGGACCGCGGTCTGGACGCTCCAAAAGCTTAGAAGCATGTGCCTTTTCAAAGACGTCCGCGTCTCTTGCTGCTAAAAGAGCGTACTATCGTGATAGAGCCGACGTAAAAGTGGAATTTGGTTCAGCTTTCCCTGGTGTTATGACGCTTCTGCACATGAAAGTTGAATGGAAACATGCGTCACAGCAGGACTGTCTGAGCACTGGTACAGCCGTGTCTTCAATGCTAACCCCACCACTTTTGTTTATATGGAAGCCAGGCTTTTACTGAATGCAATGTCTTCGATTGAGTCAGAAATTTATCTCACAATGGTTAAAAGATTGTATCAATCAATCTGATATTTTCTTAAATTGCTAAAATTATCAAATCATAATGCTTTGTGCCTTTGTATCGAAGATCACATTTATACTTGAGATATTGCGTATCCTAGCAACTTGCTTTAATTAGTAGTGCGAGGCAGCCAGCAGCCATAAATAAAATTTTCCCATTTTTAAGACTCTTAATCGAAGAGACTTAAACTTAAGGCTTGAAACTGACTTTTATTACAGAAACTGATACGAGGTGCCATGGCGTCATAGTGAGGACTGATTTTCACATTTCGTGCTTGAGAACCAAAAACCTGCTTGCTCTTTTTGCCTCATTGCTAAGGTTGCTCCAAGTACGTAATCCTCCAAATTCAAAGCTTTTCTCTGGTCTGAAGATATTTTGAACAGAGGAATACATAGATCGGTATTGGAACTGCGCAGCACCCCACTTAAAGTATCGGACAGCCTATGGAATAGCCATTTTGTTTAATCGAAACCCTCATTGTGGAGAGCCTTCTAAACAACCTTTGCAGTTTATTTCCATGATATATTTGTGGGGTGAGTGGCCGAGTGGCTTCAACAGTCTTCGCCAGGTGACTGAAGTTAAGTTCGGTCAAGTGAAGTTAAACTACGGAGGGGTGACCTCGAAGGCCTGAACTCACAACTCACCTCGTCGTCCTTCGGTTCTGTTTTTGAAGCAGCAACTTATTTCATCTTTCCTCTGCCATAAATCATCAACCACGTATCAGAATCAGACTGACTCAAACAAGGTCTCAGAATCTAAGTTGAAGCATGACCTATGCAATTGTATCAAATGCAAGACAATTGAAGCTAGAGCTCCTCCACAATAGCCAAACAAATGGGTCGCAACATTTTTGGGGCAACCTTTATACAGCGTGTCTCAAAAAATTGTTCGACGTTTGATTGAATACTAAAAAATAACGATATGCTGAATGGACACTTGGTCAAGTAACCCTTTTCCTGAGATGTTTAATTAATTTTTGACACAATAATCTTGCGAATCCGCTAAAAAGTCATGGAGTTACAAGCCTTTGAAGTTCAAGTTTGTGCGAAAGCTGAAACCAGAGGCCTAGAGATGGCATCTTTGGTAAACATTCCATAGGCCATCGTTTCTGTTATTTCTGAATTGTTTCACGGCGAACCAAATGGAATTTAAAACAGGTTTTCGATAGCCTAACTGTCAAGCTTATGGATGCTTTGAGGAAGCAGATTCATTTCCTCGTCGATTATGTTTTGAACCACTGTTTTTGGACATTTGCAATGTTAAGCAAATTTTGACAATAATCGCAATGATTAAAGCACTTTGGAAGTCCAATTTGGTTTGCTCTTATATCAAAAAGAGTATGACATTGGATAAGCTTCTTTTACCTCGGTCTTCGAGCTTTTGAATTACATGTAATCTGGGCTTCTCTGGTTTCAGCTATCGCATATTTTTTATCTTTGAAAGCTCGCAACTCAGTGAATTCTCAACCGATTAGCAAGATTCTGCTCTCCAAAATTATTGCATAATCTTAGGAACAGGGTATTCTTTCCATGAGTCTTTTCATGTTATCATTATTTTCAATGTTCAATCAAACGTCGAACAACTTTTTGAGACACCTTGTATCTATATGTATTTATATGCCATTAAAAATTACAAGACAAATTTCCTATTACGCTACCTATCAATTACTCTACGAAACACTACAAGGACGATCATACCACGGGGAGCAATAGACTATGACAACCCCGAGGCCATTAACATAGAAAGAAATAAAAACTACTGGGTGAATCAGGAAAGATGCACCACCCGCCCGCCCGCAAAGCCGCACTCAAGAGCCACGAAGCGATTCGCACAATTTGACAGCATTTAGGGAGCAGTCATTAATAATGACGGGTAGTGGGCTGGAAGATATTTAGAGGGGCTGCCAAAAATGTTGGGCTCTGAAAGGGGGGCCACTAGATATCTTTAGTATGAAAAAGGGGGCCATGAAAACCACAAAGCTAATCTGAGCTATCTGAAACGAAAACTTCCTCCTTCTATGATCTTTGTAAAGCCCTGCATTTATCCCCACAGTATCATTAATGAATATTTTCATGAATCTTAGGGAACAAGTGTTTTCTCTTGAAAGAATTTCTATGTTCTTTTTGCATCATTTGTTGTCAGAAAATATGTTACGTTGCTCAGAAAATTTGTCATCAAACATAATACAGAGGGGGGCCACGAAACATTACAGCCAAAACACCAGGAGTCATTGAAAACTTTAGTGCCAAAATGGAGGGGTCACAAAAAAATTTCAATACTTATAAAAATATCTTCTGGCCCCCCAACCGGCGTTATTAATGACTGATCCCTTGTATCGACGGAAAGAGGATAAACCATTGTGACTATGGATAAACCGATCTAAATTAGCTTTTGCCGCGAGACTCCTGCTGCTCATGCCAGAGTATATGTTGAATCCTTTGTTTCATTGTTTACCAGTTCTTTTCACCTGCAAGTGTTTTCAAACCTTATTTTCCTGTTTTAGGTGCCAAAAAGTGTCACATCTGGACATAATTGCTATTGAGGCTGATGTTGCTAGGAGGCATCAATTTTTGAAGCATAGTTAAGAATCGAATCATCTCAAGACTAATCACAAGGCAGAGTTGTTTGAATACGCACTTTACAGAAGTTACACCGCAAGACAGACAAGGCTGAGGTTTGTAAAATGATGTAGATATTTGGAGTAAAACAAAGTATCATTAATGTAACGTTAAGAATTAAAGTAAACTTATCATCAAGATCGCGCTAACTGGACAAGGAGCAGCTGCTAAAAATTGGAAAGAAAGATCTAAAATTGCTTAGAAAAACTTGCTCAGAAAGCTTTCATTTGAGAAGAACAAATCTTGCAAAAATAATCATTAAAAAATTACCATTTTTAAAGAGAAGCATTAAATGCTTAACTATAATTACAATATAACCCAGAGAGCATGAATTGGCATACAAAAATAATGGAATCCCACAGTTTATATCAAACATTGGAAAATAGCTTATCAGATTGGATATAGGGAGGTAGAAAAGCAAACTAACATCTGTTCAAAATGCAACGCAACATCACGTCGATTAACTAAAATTTCAATACAAGGAATTAGAGGACGGAAACATGAGAGCAAGAAGGGAATAAAGACAAGCCAGGGTTTAGGGTTCAGCAAGGAAGTGAAATGGTTGGAGATCCGACCATAGACGTAGGAACCGGGGGCACTGGGGCACGTGCTCCCCAAGATTTTGCAATAAACAAAGAAGTGCCCTTTTCGTTTTTAGAAAATGCCCCCATTTTCTTAAGGAAAATGTGCCCTCGAAGTGTCGTGCCCCCAGGTTTGAGATGCTTCCTACGTCCCTGGACCCGACATCAGATTGAAATATTTCATAGAATTCCTTCAAGAAACTCCACTAGCGCAAGACAATTCACAAAGAGGAACTGGCTGCAAAGAGCTGCCATAGATATCTTTAGATTCAAGGCGAAACTTTAAAATTGAAGCTTGTCATCAAACAAAGCCTCTCTGAACTAAGTCATAAAAATGTCCATCAATCTAATCTACATCTTCAAAGCTGAGATTTGTTTCAAATATGATTCCAGATCAAGTATGAAGTCGTAGAGTTCCTTCAAGAGAATACGACCTTCTTTTAAAGAAAATAAGAAAAATACGGAAGCTTATGGAACGGTTTGAAAGCTAGAATTATTGCCAAATATTACGCAAAATCAAGTCCGAAGCGCAGCGGTCTAAACATATACCGCACACTGACACATTTAAACCAGCTTTATCTAATGCCCCATTCACACTGCAAGTTAAACCAGCTTAAGTTAACCAGGCTTTCGAATAGGGCCTTCTGATTGGTCAAGCCAGCAAATGTAGTCATTTGATTGGTTGAAATTTAAACTGGTTTAGATAAAGCTGGTTTAATTGTGTCAGTGTGAATGCAGTATAATAAACAAGGTTGAATTTCAGCCAATCAAATGCACTCGATTCGTTGGATTGTCCAATCAGAAAGCCATAAGCGTAGGGGGAAATAAAATTTGGGGGGGGGGGCTGCCCGATTGAAGATCCATTGTTTACGTAAGTTTTCCCTAACTTTAGGCCGATGTTCTGCCCGATTATGGCTGATTTTTGCAAATTTTTTCAAAGTTGGGAGGGCAGCAGCCCCCCAGCCCCCTGTCTCCTGCGCCTATGCAGAAAGCTCCATTCCATAACCTGGTTTAGTTTAAACTGGTTTTACTTGTAAGTGTGAATGGGGTAATTGAATAGACAATGAATAAACCAGTCGAATGTTTCAGCCAGAGATCAGCATCCCTAGCACAAAAGTTAATTGGAACGATCCATCCTTGAGAGACAAATCCGGACAGAGATTGATAGCTGAGATAACTGAATTAATAACCTTGTCAGCACTCCCCCAAAAGATTCATTAACCTTACAATTTAGTGTATGGGATGATTTTTAGATGCAGATGGTGAGGCACTGTTGCTGAGCTCGTAAACAAACCGAAACGTCGAAAGCTATTGCCTTGCATTGCAAACACCTGGAGTCGATGTCTAAATGATTGTAAACAGTCAGGCATAACTATCCAGAAACGTTGAGTCTATTAATAAAGAAAAGAAAATTTTTGCTTAGCGAGAGCTTGATAGATATTTAGCGAAATAAATCCGCGATTAGCCCGAAGATAACTGTCTGTGTTGATAGATCGAAGGAGAAAGTTCTTCTTGGTAAAACAGATCTCTGCTTCCAAATTAGCTTAATCGTGGAAAGAAGCCTCCTTGACATCTGGAAAGCAACTATTTCATCTCGAATTTGAACAGTTTTAACCCTGTCCAAGTTTGATTGGCGGGGATCAAATCAATTCTAGAGGATTTTGGCAATAAATAGAATATGGATTGAGGGATTTGATTGGGAGATAGACATAAGAAGGCCCTAAGATGATGGGCACATGCAGACAAGGGTGGAAGTGTCGCTCGAATATAAACTGTTTTAGCTGAATCAGAAATAGATTGACTGGGCAGTCAAGCGAGTAGGAAGTTAGGAAGGCTAAGTCTGCCTTACACTTATTTGAAACTTGAAGTGAAGGAAGGGCGAGCGAAAAGCCAAAGAAACGATGGGTTTGTATGTATCGTAGATGGAATTACATATTTGTTTCTTGCGTGTGTGTTCCTTGAAGAAGTAGTAATTCTTTATCATGAAGAAATGTTTTGCAACGAAACTTAAACTGACAGTAAGACAAAACAAAGTAGAAGCTTTCATTGCATTTCAAGTTGCATGCTCAAAATGTTTTTGTGTTAATTTCAGCAAAACGAAGTCACCAAGCAGTGTGGTCTGCTGATATGCCTTCAAGCTTGACGAAGAAGAATCCAAACGACACAAGGAGTTAAAATTTACTGCAGTTTTTGGGTATGTATAATTCAAAGCAGAATTTCTGGTTTACTTCTGGATGACGAGCACAAGACCAATTTTTTAAAATTGAGATTGCAACGAAGGAAGTCCACAAGGAGTACTAATCAAGTCCTTATAGATACAAAGAGACTTTCTTCCGTGTTCTAATCAAGGAAGAAAAGTATAACAACTTTATGATACTGGAAAAGCAGAAAAGCATCACAAATAAAATCAGGACTATCTCTACAACACATAATTCTCAAGCATCTTCTAACGTTCATTTCTACCATAAGATATACATCAAGCCTCTGGCAGGAAGGAGGAAATATCAGAAGACAAATTAACGATATAGAAGATTGAAGGTCTCATTTTAATACTTCTGTTGTTACTCCTTTACACATATCACGCCTGACTATCGCTTTAGTTAAAATTGTGGCTTTTAAAACCAGAGAGGTTATAGCAGCATTAAAAAGATTGGTGGACCTATGTAAAAAAGGGGTATCCAAAATTACATAACTTCATTACCCCTGTACACCTGCATAGCGTTGCAGCCAAGATTGTGACTGATAAAACAAGAAGGGCTAGTGGCGGTATAAAAGACTGAAGCTTGTAGTTCAAGAGCAAAGTGCCAGTATAGAAGATTGAAGGGCGTATGTGAAAGAGGCTATCCAACTATTACAAGAATGGAGGACGTTGCTCAAAGGGATTAACCCCGTCTTGTATAACTTTAGTACCCTTACACTTGTGAATAGCGTTCTTCAAAAGGAAGTAACTTGTAACAACAAGAAATCAAAGTTGCAGTATAAAGACAGAAGCTCATAGTTCAAAGAGATCAACCCTTTCTTATATAACTTTATTACCCTTACACTTGTGAATAGCGTTCTTCAAAAGGAAGTAACTTGTAACAGCGAGAAATCAAAGTTGCAGTATAAAGACAGAAGCTCGTAGTTCAAAGAGATCAACCCTGTCTTAACTTTACTACCCTTACACAGGTGAATGGCACTCTAACCACGATTTGAACTTTTAAAACCAGGAAACTAAAGTGGCATTGGACGAGATTAGAGGACGCCATTCAAGAGCAAAGTGCCAGATCAGAAGACTGGAGAACGTAGTTCTACGAGACTAACCTTTATTACAAAACTATATTACACTTACACTCTTGAACAGCGTTCTAACCAAGAATTTGACCTTTAAAACCAGAAAACCAAAGCGATGGCGATGGACTGCTCTGTGAAAAGCAACGTTAGCTATTTCGATGGATTCTTGATAGTCCTTATTCAATTTTTCGCGATCTTTGGCAACGGTTTGTTCTTCATCGGCCTATTCAAGTTTCCATCGCTCAGAAATTCGACGAACATCTTTCTCAGCTCTTTGGCCTTTGCAGACATAACCGTCGCCCTATTGCCGATGGGGATGACATTTGCAGTCTATGTCTGCGCCTGGGGGCCTACAAATCAACAAGACGATCAAAACCTAAACACAGCGTACGTTATCATTGATATCTGGTGCGGCTCTTCATCAATACTATCCTTGACCGTTATTGCTATTGACCGCTATTTTGCAATTAATTGGCCGTTTGTCCATCAGCGCGTTGTGAAACCACTCCTAGCCGTTGGCGTGGTTTTTTTCGTTTGGGTCATAGCCGCCGTTAACAGTACACTACGCTTGATTAAAGCACTACCAAAGAAATACGCAACGCTTATCAGCATTCTCGTATCTTTCGGTATTCCACTTGTTATAATGAGCTTCTGTTACGTGAATATAGCGATAATCGCACGTCGACAGGCAATCCGCATTGCGCAACTCAATGCAGCAGGACACGCAATGCAGAGGAGATTCGAAAAAGAAGCGGAAACGACAAACGCGGATTTAACAGTACAGAATGAGACAAGTACAAGCGGTGAAGCGAGCGGCGAAGCGGTGGATCCAAATCACAACAGGGAGCCAGAAAAGAAACTTCCGACCGTAGAGAGGCATAGCTCTGTAAGCAAAAGCATGTCAACAATTAGACGTGGCACCGTTGCAGCGGTGACAAAAGTAAAAGCGGTTGGGCGTGAATTAAAAGCTGCGAAGAATTTAGGCATCGTAATGGGATCGTTTCTCATCGCTTGGACGCCCTTTATGATAATGAACATACTTGTGTACATGCACTGCTATCCATACACACCGAAATGTATAGAAATGGTGCCATATACCCCAACAAAGTACTTTAAATTATTGCATTATTCGAGCAGTGCTCTCAATCCTTGTTTGTACGTGCTACTGAACAGACAATGGAGATTCGCTTTTAAAAAGATGCTGTGTTGCTGCAATGGGAATAGAGTTGATGGCGAGGCGCGAGGCTCTCTTGGTGGAGGATGGTAGATAGGAAAAGACCGATATATCAAAAGTAATGGACTAAAGACGGCCTGCCACATTGAATTGGCTGAGAACCGAGGCAGAAAATATGGAGTTTACAATTTAAGATTAGGGTTGCCTTTGCCTCACGAATGGCTGGAGCGTCAAAAGCAGTGAAGCCAAGACGGGTTGCGGATTAAGCGTCTGATGAAGCTGCCACATTTAATTTGCAGACAGGGAAAGAGACGTGTAGCTGACAAGGTAGGAACTGGGTTGCTGAAAGTCAAACTAGGGGACTGAAGACTGATTCGTGCGAACGTGTCAACAGCGATGGTCTAGAGATCGATCCGTGGAGAGCAACTTCCTCTATTTGATCACACTGATGAATTCGTAGCGTTGAAGAGTATCAGGTAAATTGGGTAGATCTTTAAATGAAAGATGGTAAAAGTAGAACGAGTCTCGTATCCAAAGTAGTGCACTAAAACCGGATCCTTGGGAAACAACTGCCAGGATCTGACAAAACTGTTAGCGTCTAGCTTACTTAACAAGAAATTAACTGGCAGAGTAGTGTCGAATCGTAATGTGTACTGCTTTCAGTACATTCAATACCAACTCGGACAAAAATGTCCTGGATGAGTCTGGCACCAAAGCCACGTTTTTAGTGTAGGCCTATTCGGTAGACAGTAGGTAGATATTTAGATTTAGCGTTTTATTCGAAGCTTAATTCGAAAATTATGCTTCAAAGTCAGCAATGCATTTGGGCGATCAAAAAGCTGTTTTAACATGTCATATTTGACAAAAGTGATTTCTTATTTGGTTCTAGTTTCCCGACATATTTACAGCAGATTACCATGAATTCCTTTCACGTCTTCTAATTCATAGAAAAATTTGATACAATTTTACACCCATCTTCTTCACATTTGTGCCCTGTGCTTTCAAGGGGATCCAATTATTCAACAGCCAAGAAAAGTCCAAGAAAAATATTTAGCAAGGCTTGTTGTGAATTGTAGCTCACTGAAACTTTCCAGAATTCTAACTTTTATCGTGCTTCAGCGAAATCAACGTAAGAGCGTCCATAAAACGCGCGTATAAAATTGTCAGCTATATTTACATATGTACATCGAAAACCTCTGCACCTGCATTCGAATAGTTCAACGATATAACGAGTCTCAGTACTAATACGATTGTTTTCTCCTCTCTATCTCTAATAATTCTAACGATTCTAATGATCTCAACTCTATTCGATATCCGTCAACTCTCAATCTCTCGAAGTCTCAACTCAAGTCTCAAACTAATTAATGTGTGTCTAATTCTCTAGATCGTCACGTGACCGCAATAACGTCATTTCCCAACAAGGCTAGATCCTTGACTGAGTTTCTGGTCCTAACGGTCATAAATGTTACTTCTAAATCGAGGCTTGTTGTTGAAGGTTGGGAAAGACCATTTCGGTCTATTTTGTGCTCGATCATTCAATCTGTTTTCAACGGATAAGTATTATATATGAAGGATTTAGGGATCATTCATTTTTTACAGAGGGATTTGTACCGAAGAGAAATGGGTTGGGTAAAAGAGATTCTCTGACATAAAAGGTTGGATTAATAGTGTTTCATGCAGTTTCAAGGCTAGGTAAGCAAATTCTCCAATTACCTAATGATAAATTTTTGATGTGCCAAACTGTCAATTTCGTCATCAAAATGATCGACATTTTCCATTTCACATTCAATGTCTACTTTTTTTATCTTTGTCATGAATATTTTCAACATTTACAGCATTTAACATTTACAATCTACAGTTTGACATTGAAATAATGTCTTCAGGTGGAAGTTGGGAAAATTTTTTCAACCTGAAAATTGTTGGGTAGATCTTTTTCAGTCACCTATCCAGCTGGGTAAGAAGATGTTTTGAACTAAAAAACTTTTCTGTTCAGTACCAACCCCTCTGTAAATAAAGAACGCTCCCTTATCACTGAAGATACTATTTTTAAACCATTTATCTTATCAACGTTTACCTGTTGGAGAATCTTGTTCATACTTCCAAAATGACTGAATTATCGACATACATCAGATTTCGCAGGTTGTATTCAACATAAAATCATAAACACCAAAATTTGTTCGACTCACCCAACAGTAATGGAAAGAGATAATATAAAGTTAATTTTAAGTGAAACATATGCCTTTTTGTCTGACATCTTTCGACAAGCTGTCAATATTATGACTGTTATTAGTGGTACCGATCAAAGCATTGCGTGTCTCATTAATAAACCGGATCAAAGATGTTTCTGTCTGCCGACTGCAACACTTACCAATATTTCTTAACAAATGGAAAACATAATTTTGTTCTTAACACTGACAGGAAAACTGCCTGCAAATTTTCTTTAAAGGGTGTATACAGATAAGCAGCCTTTGCCATCGTTTTGTTCTTGTTTTTGTGAATTTCGTCCAGTCAGTTATTTTGGAAGCTGTGCAGAGTAATTCTCTGACTTCACGCGAAGCATACTGGTCTTTGCACTCCCTTTAAAGGTCAGATAAAGGCAAATGCGATTTTTTTATATTCATAATTTCAAACTATGGGGAATCCGATGGCAATAAAATTTTTTAGCTTTGCGATGCAAAAGGATAAGTTTGGGGGTCTTGAAAAAGGGCACTCCTTCAAAAAACCGCGTAATCATAGAGGCCTGGAACTAGCTAAGTCATGACGTGGAATGAGTCATAAGAAATCCATCACTTGAGAGGCCCAAGGCACTTGAAGAAGTAACCGTGAAGAACACACGCCGCGTGGCAGAGACACATCGAACAATAAACAAAATAAATTTTGGATGGCGGCCAATAACTTCTCTGATATTTCCAAAGATCGAGTATTGAGCTCCACACCCTCATAGTTTTCCCTCGATGCAGAAGAATGAATTGAACACAGTCAGACCAAGCTTCCTGTGTTCTGCTCTCCTCAAGTGGGACCGACTCTGAAATGGAAACATAAAAACATCATTTGAATTTGAATTATTTTGATGCAAATTAGCAATTGAATATTGATTGTCTTTAGCTGTGAATGGCTGGGTCAAACCATGGTATTGATCAAACATTTAACTATTGTGTTGTTTCAAAAGACTACGGAAAAACAAGCCTTGATCTCCCCAGGGTTGGGATTCTTCCTCCTCATTAGACCGACAAGAGCCTATCGAAGGCACATTTGCGTGGCTTCACGAATAGTCTGTAAATACAAAATATATTGTAAGAGGCACCACTGGCCACCTAAAAAGTTTGCAAAGAACCAAAGAGCTATCGAAGAAAAGGAAACATAAATGTGGAGAAAGAACTTGCCCTTACCTTATCCATGAATGTGATAACATGGCCTAGTCCTGATATAGCAAAATCCGATGTCATCATGTTCGAAGAGTGGGTGAGTGCATCATTCGATTTCAACTATAATTTCATGTTTTGCACGTCGAAGAGTTCTCAGAAAGGTGCTCTGGAAGCCAGCTAATGCACTTGTAGCAGCCAATGAATGTTTAAAGTCGTTAGGATTGAAATATCTTGTGCAGACCCCCAATGTTTTCGTTGTTGCAAGTCGTACGGGTTCCCTCAGTCCACAGCTCACTGCTGCGACAAGTCTGTCCGCGCCAAAGTTCGGAATATATATTCTTCTCTGCACACGCTGACGTGCTACGACGATAAACTACCTACTTTCTCGGCGTTTTTTGTTTCAGATAGTTGAAATAAATAGTCATTTCTAACTTTCGTGACTTGACAATTTGTGAGTGCAAACAGACTCCTCCATTCCCTCACAGCTTTGCAATGACTCGATCGACTCATTCCACGTCACACCTCTGCTAGATCCAGGCTCTTTTGCTCGCGCGGTTTTTTTGGAAAATTTGACTGAAAAACGGAATTCGACAGGCGATTTCGATAAGTTCCAGAACTCATATCGAAATTTCGTTTGAAATTTTGAAATCTCCAGGCCGTAAATGATCGAAATCAATAAAAATGTCTTTTGCCTTTATCTGACCTTTAAGCATAGTTATTAAGTAGCTTAGCAACCTAGATAATCAGATTTTGAGTAAATGTCTTTTGCTAGATCTCAACAGTAGTGGCTCAAAGATAGCTTCTTGCAGACCAGCATTCTTTGTCAAGTACTTGTACAGTAGACGTTGATTCGAATACTTTCGAGGCTCAGGATATTACTGTTGTTGCTTTATATCTGCACGATATGGAATTCATCAGAATTGTACTTTAGACTGATTGCATGAGTCTCAGTTGTTTTGTGTTGAATTGGGTGATGTTTATGGCTTCAAACTGACTGAAAGGATATAAGACGCTCGATGTTTCCTCAGATTTTTGTAATATTTTAGCCTGTGTTCAGAAGCTCTTTCGTCGCGAGTCCATGTATGAGTGAGAATAAAAACATCAGATAAAAAGCGTTGAGCGAATCATGTAGTTAATCTAAATATAGTCCACCAAAACAAGAACGTGCGTTCACTGGCAAAACCAGGTTTCTTCTAGTTTCCCAATTTCCTCAAATTCAAAGCCAGTTCAGGACTTTGCAATGCAAGAAGCAGCTTATAAGAAGGTGAAGTTGCGGTTTCAGCACCAACAGCTAGGATCGCAGAAACAGCTAAGCGTTAACCGAGTCCACGACCCCTTGTGACGCTCAAATGTTGGGGCAGCACTACCAGGTATCGAACCCATTCCACCCAACTGTCTAGTTATGCTGGTCGCAAAGTCAGAGGACTACACCTAGCTAGCCTCACTACCATAAGAATCCTCAAGTTAGGCTCATCTCATTGAGTTGAATTGTTGTAGCGATATCAGTTCAGCCAAAAGCGAAACTACGACGTGTAATCAAGTCTAACACCTAGCCTCACTACCATATAGACCCTCAAGTTACGCTCATCTCGCTGAGTTGAATTATTGTTGTTGTTATGGCACTGATAGCGATGTCAGTTCAGGCAAAGAGCGAAACTACGACATGTAATCGAGTCTAGATTACACCACTACGCCACAATACCTTCAAGAACTCAACTCTCAGATCACCAGAAATTAAGAAACTCTAGTACGGGGAAAATAAGAGACTCAAGAAACTATCTACCTTGATAATAGACTTGCTCCAAGTCTATTCCGAGATATATCAGCACTAAGGAACATAGTTACTTCTCCGGGGGCGTAAACCTTGAAGAGGACGCTGCGAAGGAAAAGCGCATTCGCTTTTCCTTCACAGCGTCCTCTTCAAGGTTTACGCCCCCGGAGAAGTAACTATGTTCCTTAGTGCTGATATATCTCGGAATAGACTTGGAGCAAGTCTACCTTAATAAAGGAGATCCTTCATGCATTTTTTCTTTATTTTCTCTTGTGTCCTGTATCATACTACTAAGGAAGTACTTGAGTACTGTCTACATATAGGGAAAGCTTCAAAAGACTTTGTTTTGAAATGTTTACGAGGGGACTGTTTGTTAGTCAACATGAAAACTGTTAAGAAACCTTTAAGAAGCTCATAAGAAACTCTCATTTTTCAAAATCTGATATTTAAAGAAACTTTAGCACTGGCTCAAATAGACCTTTTAGCTATTCTACAAAAGAGCCTGGATCGAGCGATATTTTTATACAATTTTATACGCAAGGTTCGATAGAGTGGCGTTAGAGCTTCGATCGCAATTGTGCACATTCGAAAATTCTGCAAATTGTGATGAAATATCGTTCGATCCACATTCGTTGTGAGACTGGCTAAATGGTCTATTCTTGGTTTCTTATGAAAACATGTGCACGCCTACGATGTATCTGGTCTCTGAAACAAATGCGTAGACTCACGAAAGAGGCCTAGTTATCGCAACAATAACAACAGCAACAATGATAACAACGACAACAACATTTTTTATTTTTTGTGCATCCATCTGTCTTTCAATGGTGATAACTACGAACATACAATGAGTCTAACAAATGGACTTAAAAGAAATCTTGGAGGTGGGTAGTCTAATAAAATTTGGATGTTTCTTCAATATCAGATTGGTGAACAAGCTACATACAACTGAGCCAAGCCATCCCCGCATGCATCAGAATAAATAAGGTTGCAATGCATGTCGGTTACCCAATAACCTTCAAGGCACACGGTAGATTGTATGGTTCGTAATCTTCTCATCAGTTTTAGGTGTTAATAGCTATTTATTGAATTTTATTTAAAATGAATTAAACGGATAATATCCAGAGTATACGCGAAGACTCAAAAATGTACCCCTGTTCAAAATATTATTGTGGCGGAAGCAGTTGTACTTCAGTCATGAATCAATCTTTCTTGTAGCTAGAAGACGGAGGTATCTTCATATCTTTTTGGTAATTTTCAAAATAGCAGTTCCATGGCAAACTTGACGATGTGGAGCCCATTTGGGAGATTCCTTGAGGCACAATTTAGCCTGTTCGTATCCCCCGCACGATAAAATCTTTTGTTTGAAACTCTTTTAAGAATCAGCATAGCCAATAAAATTAATAAATTGAAACTGGCAAATAAAATCTCATTCGTTATTCTGAAAACGGAATATTGAAAAAATTTAAACTGAAAAGTTGCATTTCTTTCATTTGAGATGCCTTTGATAGTCCGTTTTAGAATACATTCTGGATGTTCTGCAAAATAAATTTGTTCAATCCTCCATTTACGGAGCTACTGACCAATAATTATAAAATTCTCCTACCTTGTTATCGATGTAGCTTTTAGAAAATCAATCTTGATGATCATAGCTAAAGTAAATATGCTGCAATAATTTTTTAAAACAGGAGGACACTTTTGAGCCATTCTGTTATGTATTTATTATGCTTATCTGTGGAGATTCTAGCTGTAGAAAAAGTTGTTGTTAAAATACTCCTCCGCAGGTAAATGGTAGGTTTCATGATGTATAGACTGTTTAGAGTTATGAAAATACCAAGAGTTTATGCATTATTGTCTGTCAGTCTCATCTTCTGCCACTTCTTGTGTGCTGTAAACAACACTTTAGATTAACCGTCTTTTATGCCATTTCGCCTCTGTGGCCCAAAAAGAATACCTAATTTCCCTTGCGAAAGAGGTGGTGGGGGGGGCGGGGGTGTAATAGAGAGATTACGAAACCAGGATGGCAACACCAGCCAGAGCATCTCAAAGAAGCCAAAAGGCAAAAATGCGGCAGCCTATGACTCACAGCTGAACAGCTGCATAGAAACCATATTTTTTTCTTTGAAGACAAACATTCAAATAGACCGAGCTTTACTACAGAGGCCTAAATCTGCAGTACAGAACGCCAGAAATAGATTTCCCAAGTTGTGAAATTGAAAAGGACAACTTCAGAGACTCTCAAAGGAGCAAATTCAAATGGAAACATGGAATCTTTTGAAGCTAAAGTTAAACATTGTGTTGCAGTTGCATGTTGCAGTCAAGTTGCAAACGTCCCAATGATTTTATGAAACATTTTCAAAGTCTTAACTTGTAATCAGGGGCTATATTCAAGGGAGATCAAGCCTCAAAGGCAACTCTTGGCTTACACAACTGCCCATGTTAAAAGAATAAGTGGAAATTTCATTGAACTCCTTTTGGGAGCACCTTCTAAATCATGTCTACTGCTTTCAAAAGTGAACCTTTGACTTAAGATTTTGACGACAAAGGAATCAGTAGATACAACCTTCACACCATAAAGCTTGTGATTTAACGTCATGACATGACAATAAAAAATAATAAAGATTTGATGCTGAAAATTTTTGATGCAATCTCTCATAATTTTCAACTTATTTTTGCATCTAGAATGAATGAGCTTGAAGCTTAACCAGATGGAATTTTTTGGCAGAAGCGGACTATTCCGTTCTAATGCATGCAAAGGAGAATTTTGAAGATGCATTTTAGCAGCATGTTTCTGTCGTGAAAAGGCAAAACCATTTAAACTTTTCCATGGCGAGAAACTCTGCAGCATTATTGTCAACTTTTCAGCAATAAACATTGTTTTTTCTGTTCTTTTGTTTAAACTTTTCTTTCATAGACACCCCTGGGGGGGCCAGTATGGAAACAAGGTTGTATTGACCTTTCAATGCCATCCCTGCCATTTTTAAACTGGGGGTGTTTTTAATCTATATCTTGTCTTTTAAATGTTTATTATAGTGTACATTTGTAATTAGATTCTTTTTTATTCCTCTAAATTTTTTATAACTTTTTAGTCCTTTTTTATCATTTTAATGGCAAATTTTAACTTACTTACTTACTTCATGATTTCAGCTTTTCTTCTTTCGACTTCACTATGCGCAGCAATATTGTTGCAACATCATCACAAAAGCTGGATTCTACACCGGAAATTCCACCTGGTGTGAAATAAGCTTCAGGTGTTCAATTGGAGCCTGGGGTCACAAACCATTTGAAGAAATTTCCAAAAAGGCATTTGCGCAGGGCTTTTCGTTTTACGCGTGCAATCACACTCACACACGCAGGCACACGCGTAGATTGAGGTACGTATGCATTTGGTCGCACATGCAAAGCTATCATCCTAGCGTCTTCAGGAGCTTGATTCTTTGACACAAACTTAAAACTCTCCACACACTAATCTTTTATTCTGATCTTTTAAGTATGCTTACATTATGTCTGTTTATGTTATGAAACATATGAGACCTTAATAATACTTTTCATGCTTGTCCAGCGTGCGCGATCACACACGCATAACGATTTACAGGTGCAAAATGCTGCACACGTACCATTTTTCTCATGAAAATGACTGCATTTACGTAATTAAACGGGTGCACAATCAAACTTACATGAAGTTGTCAGTTTATCAGTGGTTTGTATGTATGGCTATGATTCTTTCAGGATTACATAAAGATTTAATTATAAGTAATGCAAAGAGTCTCGATTGTTACAATTAGACTTTTCAGGCATAACCCTTCATCAGTAACCAAAAAGTAATTGTTTACTGATGAAAGACTATGCCCCAAACATCTATATATATAATAGTAATATTCAAGGCTATTTGCAGTCCTTATAATTAAATTTTTGTGTAATCACATAGAGCTGGATCACTTTAGACCAGAGGAAATTATCAAACTTACAGAAAAGCTGACTTAGGAGAAGCCATTTCTAAAGAAACATGATGATGCAGCTTTCAGGAATGTCCAGAATTATCCCAATAATGCAAATATCCAACTTCTGTGAATCTGACTGTGCATGGAATGAGAAGGGAGAACTTGAAAGCAAAGAAAAGAGGTTAGTTGCTTTAAGTACTTTTTATTTCATCCTCATAATGTCCATTTTGCATCAGCTGAGTTATGAATCTGTTTGGTGCTGTACATCTGAATCAAATTTACAATCCAAGCTTTGTTCTTCGCCAATGTCTTCGTTTGGCATTGTAACTGTTGAAAAACAAGATCTCAAAGATCAAGGAGAAGGAGGAGGGAGGAGGAGCAAGTTCAAGTTCATTGATAAGATAATCACTTTTACTGAAAGGAACATTGCTGAAAGGTAGCTACACCACTCTCAAGGTCATACCATTGTCTTTCATGTTTTGGACAAGGGCCAGAATAGAGATCAATGTGTTTACTATGAATGCATCAGACCAGATGTGCTTGCAGAAGATCTTCCGCATGCAATTCCAAGAAGAATGATAGTTTTATAGTTTAAAATAATGGCCAGGTGCACATTACTTACTACACAAATTACACAAACACAAACTTATCAGTCTGAGCACCAGAAAGTGTGTCTCATTTCTCTGCACAAAACACAGGGAGCCCCTTTAAAAAGTAGAGAAAACCAGACACAGAAAACCAGGAGCGAGTTAACGATTGCGGAGGAGAAGGGGAAGAGCGGAGGAGAAAGCGCGGAAGATCCGCTCTTTCCCTTCTCCTCCGCAATCGCTAACTCGCTCCTGGTTTTCTGTGTCTGGTTTTCGCTACTTTTTAAGGGGGCTCCCTGTGCACAAAACTGGACAAAATGGCAGGCTCTGCTCTTTGGTAGTTAATCACCCTTGGTCATACCGTTCTCTGCATCATCAGCAGCATAAATTCTAATCAAACCAAAGTTTACTAATCAGAACCAGCTCTTTTTGGGGATTAGGAAAAATTCATGCATATAAGTGTGAGCTTTACATCAAAATTAGAATATCCACAATATTCCGACTTTGGGTGCTTATGCATCTGAGATCTCACTGGATTGGAACTTTGAAATCTATAGTCTGGCAAAAGGTGTCTATCTATCTATTGTTTAATTTTAAGGAGTGGGCTGTGCTTCAAATTCAAGCGACCTTAGTGGAAAATTTTCTTGAGAAAGACTAAGCATCATTGTGGGGAAATTCAGCAGTTTCTGTAGCCTACACGTAGACCTGTTATTCAAAAGAAGAAAGGGTTTACCACACAATAAGCAAAAGCTTGCTACAGTGAGTTCCAGATTTCTGGAACTTAATTTATGCAGCCTTTGTTCAGACGCCTGTCACACGTTATTTGAATAGTGGATTAGGATAATTAAAGATAATTACTTGAGTGGCCGTAGCAAGCTTTCACTTGTTGTTTCGTAGACCCTTTCCTCTTTGAATAACGGGTCTACTCGTAGGCTACAAGTTCTGCAGTTGACTGAGAATAATAGGTTAAAACAATACACACCCAATAGGCTTTGCTTATCTTGATTATTGGTAACATCACTACTGCCTGATTGAAAAATTGTGAGGTGCACTCTAAAAACTTTCCAGCCTGGCCAAGTGACAACAGATAAAAAGATACATTTTAACATACCGAATTCTGTTTCCAGTTCTCATTCTCGTCCATTGAGGAATGGGTCTGTTTTGTTTCATTTTCTTTGCAAGCACCCGCTTGATCTTAAAAGTTTTGTGAGCAGCCTAAAACAAAAAAAAACAATGCCACGTTATAGGAATTTAAAATTATTTGGAATAAAAACTGTTGGGAGATCCCGATTGTAAATAAAACCAGAATATGTGATAAAACTTTTGAGCGTGCTGAAAACTATGGGTATGCGGACATCAATATTTTACCTTATATTTTTACCAATTAGCCATTACTACTCTTCGCGTTACATTTTGTATATATTTCGCATGTCTTTCTGTTCCCAAAGCGGCTCAGACAAGATAAGCTTTGCTTTTTCTGAGTCGTATAAGTTATACAGTACGTTGTATTATGTATTTCTTATAAACAAAGTTTGAATTGAATCAAACCATAGATTGATGGCTAGGCCACATTCTAAGTCGAAATAACACTTCCCTGATTAGCATCGAAGAGCAATCTTGGAATATCTAGAGATTTGTGTTATATTTTTAGCCTACGGAGATATTTTAAACACCATAAATATGAATTTTGGACAATATTTTGATTTTTCTTACCATTGTCTAGTTTTCGACTCGCAGCTCGCAGAAACTTCGAAAAGGCCGCAAGATGTAAGCGAGGTTTCCTTTGGGGTGGGAAATGGTTGACCTCGTTTTCGAATATTGTCTACGTCATCAGTTCAGTTCAGTTGATCATTAGTGTTATGTTGTGTCATATGTCAAAAGCTGGTGAAACTTTCAGGAATTATCATATAGCAACCTTTGAAAAGTTTCAGTTCAGTTACGAGAAAATTCTTGCAGGTGAAGTCTTGCGAAAAAAAGAAACTGCGGGAAATTTGGGGGTATGTTGATGATCGTCACTCATGACGGAGCTACCATTCGAAAATGACACGAACTGCATCTACAGACAGAGGGAAGGCCAGGTCAATCTAGCGAAACAAATTCGTGACTGAGGACGGAAAAGGAAAGCGAACAGACTGCACACACAGCAGCCCACTCAGCCGCCAGCTCATTGAGAACACAGACCTACTACTTCTTTCATATGATGGTGGTGACAAATCGATAAAGACTTGCAGAAGTGAACAAAGAGAAACGCGAAGAGCAAGCCTACTGCTGGTCGACTCAATCGACGCCTGTCACAACTGGGCCTAAAAAGCCAAGGCCTAACCAAGCCGTGTTTGTGGTGTGATCGATCATACCAAGAAAGTACAATTTCAAGATGGAGTGGCTTATTGGAATCGGGTGAGACATCAATTTCAAACCTTCAAGACTTTATGTTATTTAGTGACTCCATTTACATCTGGCTGGTATCCCGATTTTCGAATTTTCGGCTAATTTTTGTTGTTATAGTCAATGTGTCGTTGACATCTTTGAGTCGAATGATCTTTCAATCCAATAGCGTTCCTGGTTATCGTTGAATTTCAACCAGTTTACGGCTTTTGTGAGCTCATCACCAGTGCGTGGTTTCAGGTGATTACAGAGGAACTGGATTCTATGTTATGATTATCTGGTTGTTACCATCAAAAAATTTGTTGAGGGACAAACAATAACGGTCGACAACCATCAAGAACCTGGTTCCTGATGGCGTTGCATATTGGTGTAAGGGTACTGTTCACGATTGACGTTCAAAATGTAAAATTGATGAGGTTAGGGTAAATGGGTTTGGAGACTCACTTGAGGAAATTCACAAGGATCTGTAGAGTGAGACTCCATAAACTTTTAGCTATTCTGCAATTGGGTTTGTATCAAAGGATATTTTTCTGCATTTTTATACTAGATGACCAAAAAAGTGACCCAACACAATCTGTCATAGAAAAATAAGGAAGAGACTGATGGTAATGCTTCAAAGATTGTTCTTTTGCTAAAACGCCAGCCAACATTAGGACTATGTTTTGCAAGTTTTTTGGTATGGTAAATTTTGCGAATTAAGGATTTTGAGGAAAATGGCATGCCTGAAATCCTTAAAAAGCTCATCAATTTACATCCATTTCAGATCTTCAAAACAATGAGATTGAAATAGATCATCCAGTGATCCTCTTTAACAACATACCTGTAAAATAAGTGAATGAACATAAACATCTAGGAATTATCTTGGACTCAAAACTTTTTTTCTCAGCTCATATTAAAGCTGCTATCTCCAAAGCGAGAAAGGGCATCGGTTTGCTAAAGTATCTCTCCAAATATTTACCGAGGCATACCCTAAGTGAATTATACAAACTCTACGTGCGACCTCATCTGGACTACGGCGATGTTATCTATCATATGCCACCTAAAGTATGCGAATTCAGTCAAAACATCGCCTTATCAAATTTAATGGAAAAAGTAGAATCTGTTCAATATTCAGCTGCTCTTGCTGTATCAGGAACATGGAGGGGAACATCACGGGAAAAACTGTACGCAGAGCTTGGCTGGGAATCATTAAGTTCCCGAAGGTGGAGCAGACGCCTTACCCTGTTCTATAAGAATATAAATAACCTCACCCCATTGTACACGAAAGAACCAATCCCACCACTTCAACAGTCAAATTACTCACTACGTAACCGGGATGTTATTGGGCGAATAAAGGCAAGGACAGAGAAATTTCTATCAAGCTTCTATCCTAATTACATTTGTGAATGGAATAAACTTGACCAAGAAATCAGGCTTGCACCTTCTGTCGCTGTGTTTAAAGCAAAGCTTTTGTCAAAAATTCGCCCCCCTGCAAAGTCTATCTTCTGCATTCATGACCCAATAGGCTTAGGCTATCTTTTTCAATTAAGGGTCGGTCTCAGTAAATTAAATCTTCACAAATTCAACCACAACTTTAGCAATACGGTGAACCCAATGTGCCCAACAAATGATGGCATTGAGGATACGGAGCACTTCTTGTTGCTTTGCCCTTCATTTGACATTCAACGACGAGATCTTCTCACTGGAGTTTCAGAATTGTTACGACCATTTGTCCAAATCAATACCCTTCCAAACAACGTTCTGGTACAATACTTATTGTATGGTAATAAAGAGCTTCCTGATCACGTAAATAAACTTTTGCTTGAACTCACTCTTAATTTCATCCACAAAACCGGTCGGCTTGGATAAGTTTAAACTTTTGTTTACACCACACAGCCACTATTTACGTTTTTCCCTATTTCTTTTGTAAGTCTGTTTCACATTTGATGTTAAGCACAAAAAGGGTCAACGAAATTCTTTTTCCAAATCGCTATTATTTCTGACCTATGATATCGTTAACTCAACCCTGACCCAACAGCATACGTTTCCCATCACGCGTCTATACTGGCCTGACATCCAATGTGGAACAGATTCCATTATGTGTTAGTATCTAATCTTAATTTACTAATTGTTTTTTTGCATGTCTTTATGTTAACGGCCACAGGGTAGTCATTGTCTTTTGCTCCTTGTGGTCTTGTCCCTGTAGTGTTGTATTGTTGTAGAGTAATTAGAAAGTATAGTAGAACGTAGATGTAGCATGTATTGTAATTTTTATATGGATATATAAAAAAGAGATTGTTTTATTTCAGACTGGGAATAGGAAGCTAAGAAAGTTTATTGTCTATGAATCGGGAATAAACCTTCCTCATAAACTCATGGAATTTCAAAGGAATTCAACTTTCTACACAAATGAAAATCTTCAAGAATTGCTTACGGAAAATACAGGGGGTATCCTTGTCCCTTGAGACAAGAATATTTTAGGTATCTAGGGACTATGAAGTTGCTTTGAAAACTGTTGACTAAGTTGCTTTTTCCCAGCTTGAAATAAACACAAAATCTCTGATATGGCTTATCAAAAGTACTACAAAATGGTAGTTTGGAAAGAAGTTCTTTAAGGTCCTAGGAAGATAGTGTTGCCTAATTTTCCGATCTGTTGCAGGGAGATGGGAGGCTCAAAGTTACTTTCTTTCATGACTGTATGCACAGTTTTTGCCTTGTCACCTCACATACCAGGTGACCCAAAAAAGTGACCTGACACAGTCTGTTATTAGTAATATAAGAAAGAGGCCAATGGAATGCTTCAAAGTTGTTCTGTTGCCAAAAGACTTACCCTGCATTATGAATATTTTTTCTCTGCACAGTGAATTTCCCAAATAAAGGAGCGTGAAGAGAAGGACATGCTTGAAATCCTCAAAGAGTCATCAAAAGCAGTGGTTTGATTTACTGCCATTTAAGATCTTGAACATTTTCTGAGAAGAGAGAAAGTGTTGTTTGAAGCAATCCATTGTTCTACTTTTGTTATGCTATAAATCAGCCATTATTGTCCCAAGAGCTAAAAGAAGGTCTCAAATTCTAAGTTGAAATGTATTTATGCAACTTTTTCAAGAATGGGACCATAGAATGCAGAGCTCTTCTGCAGCGGCCTACACAATCGGGCAAAAAATTTTGGGAGTCATCTCAAACACTTGGAAGTACAAAATATGAAATGAAGTCAATCAGGCATTTATTGCAAATTTAGTGCCTTTTGTGACCAGAGGTCTAATTTTGGTAATTGTTTCTTCCTTTCAAGTAATTTGCACCATTCTTTTGCAAAAAAGTTAGCAGTTGTAAAGTAAACTTCTTGAATATTTTGGATACAAAACCAGCAGTACAGTCCAGTGCTTGACTATAGTTCATAAGAATTTATGATAAGTTTTGACATTCTGCAAAGAAGTCTTTTTTGTGGGAAAGACTGTAAAGGTTGCCAAACAAGGATTCTTGAGAAATTGAAATGTTTTCGCAAAGAATTCAAAGAGATTCTCAAGAATTCTCAAATAAACAAACAGCTCATTGAATGCGCAAACTGGAAATCTTTTATACATTTCATTTCATACCAAATTCCACGGTTATGCCTTTTTTATTTTTTGTCATCAATGGTTTGAGACATTTTTATGGCAATTTCACACACAATAGCTCACTCAGCTACCAATAAAACATATTAAACCAATTTTTTGACACTGCAGAGGAGTTCTCTGTTGTGCCACCCCATGTACTCAAAAGACCACCAAGTTATTGCAGTTTTGTTTTTGATTACAGCTTTGAAATGACTAAAGTTTCAATGGACTGTGACCTATAATCCATTTCCATTCCTAACTGAAATCAAGGCATTTAGGATATTTGTTGAGGCAGGTTTGCTAAAGACTTGAATGTAAACATTCAGATATTGTAAAAGAAAGATGCCTTTCAGAGGTCAGGATTCTATTTTTAAATTCTTTGAAATATTTGTCTTTGGTAAAGTCTGAAATCTGTATGATTAAAGACTGTTAATGGTTGAAAACAGCTTTGAAACAGAGGATTAGTTTAAATAGTTGCTCTCAGCAAATATTATTTATTTTTTATTCACTAAGGATCAGAGAAAACTTGAAATATTCTTATCATATTGCAATGAACCAGCAAGTAATGATCTCAGGTTTAAGTTGCAATTTTGAGAGGTGGGATTCTTTCCTGAATAAGTTCACTTTGATGTTTTTCCTTGAAATCAAACACTGATGGATAAATGGTCTCCTATAACTCATCGTCAGGTAGCTACCTTAAGTGTGGATGCTTAAACTAGATCAGCACTGAAGGTTGCTTTGCCATATGCAGCATTTTTGAGTGCATAGGCACTGCAACCGAGTAGGAGCATGTGCACACAGTTGATAAATTTCAGTAATGAATGTGATTGCAAGCAACTAATCCTCAGGCGCATTTGGTGTAGGAATGAGTTAATCTCCCATCAGAGGTGCTTGTGATTCTGCCAAAGAACCAATCATGATTCCTTTGCACGAGTGTTCATAATGCTGGATATCGAAGGCAGCCTTAAAGATACATCAAAACCACAATAAGATTTATTAATCAACAGTCATACACACACACTACCATGGGTTAAAGAAAATTGACATTTGGTTATAAGCAGCCTAGGGCCAAGTTTAGAATGAACCCTATTGTATTTGGTGACTATAAAGCATGCATTCTCATTGTTTGAAGCTATAAATCAATGGATGCTTATGCATTTTCTCGGGCCCATTGTTAGGTAGTTAGGTAATCATATTTAACGTGGCTAGCCTGCGAAAGTCTGAGAGAGACCAGTTTCCAGCAGGGGCCATGGATGTTTTACCAACAACCCGCCGCAGCTACCAGATTTCCCTCACATGGCTCTGGTCGGCCCGGGCTAGAGTTACAGAGAGCGACCAAACTGTCCAGCGTGGGATTTGAACCTCGGCCGTTCTGAGACCTTTGGTTTACGAGTCAGTCGCCTTAACCACTCAGCCACATGCTCCCTTGATATCAGCCACTTGATAAAGCTCTGTCTGTTCCCGTTAAGGTGGCTTACTACTGATAAAATTTAGTACTAACACAAACTTTGCTTCCTATAGCTCATGGTCAGTGAGCCATTTTATGAGCCGGATCAGCGTCGTCAGCGATCACATTCACTTTGGGATAAGGTGATTAACTACTCATAAATCCAAGTCTATTTCTTTTCGTCATCAGTATCTTCAGAGGAAATAATTTTACCAAAGGAAATGCGAAGGAGGAAAAATTGAAAACGAGGCGAGACGGGGGGAAGGGAAGAAAGGAAGGAGGAGGAGGAAATTTCGCTCATGGCCAGAGTTTCCTTTCGCTCATGGCCAGAGTTTCATTGGTGAGAATTTGACATATTTTCATTTCCAACTTTCTCCTTCAAACGGCTGGATTGTTTGAGGACACCTGTTAGCGGTATTGACAAATTTAACACAGTAATGGATACTGTGCTGTCGAATGCCTTTTTAATGACGTCCAACCGAATTCAAACTACCTGCTTAAATGAAAACCATCCCACATCAATATTTGACCAAAATTGTCCAGGGGGTTTCATATTTGAAACGAACCTTAAGTTAACTTAATCTTAAACTTAATCTTCTTGATGAACAAGGTTTTCTTCCGGAGATGGAAACTGTGAGAAGTCGACAGTGCGACAGCTTTGACTTGTTTTCTGTCCTGAATGAAGGTAGAAGTTAAGGGATTACTAAAGGTGATCAAATCGGCTGATTTCGATTATTGTGATTTTAAAGGGAGTACAAAGACCTGCATGCTTTGCACGAAATCAGAGACTTAACTCTGCGCAGCTTCCAGAATAACTCGACTGACCGTACAAAATTCACAAAAAATGAGAGCGAACAATGACTAAGGCTGCAAGTGCCTTTGATCCCTTTGATCTATCGATGAGAAGTCTTTTTTAGCATTAGAGTATCAGTTACAAGTCTACTGGGAAAAGCAGTAATGAAGCCTGCGCACAGGCAATGCTTGCATCAGTTGTCCATTTCTATGTAAGAGAAGAATCAAATCGCTGTAATCTAAAAACGTTTATGCCACGGCCCCCTGAAAAGTAGTTCTCATGGACTGATGGGGCTACCGTGCCTAAATAAATAAAAATGAAATGCACGAAGCAGGCTTTTCTTCGATTCATCAGGCGACAAATATTGTGCGAGGTGACTAGACTTACGACATGATTCCTAGTATTCGTTCAATAGTTTTTTACTTAGAGTTAGGGTTAGGGTTAGGTCACTTTCTTGAGTCTTTCATACACGTATTTTGAATGAAGCTTTATGATATCAACCAAACTCTCAGATAATCAACGAGTAGGGAAATTGGAGTACTGACCTTATAAACGTATTCGAATGTAGTTTTCAGTCCGTAGCAAGAGGCTTCAAATTCCGAAGGAAGTAGTAGATGGTAAACAAAGAATTCACAGAGCTATTGAAACTTCGCTGACTGTCGAAAACGTTTCGTACATAGCTATTGGAAATGCATGCAAAAGGCTAACACTTGCCATTCTGAAAGAGAAGCAATGGAGTGCCTTCTTGGAAATCATGGTCAGTTACTTTAAAGGGATTTTCTTCGTGATTTAGGAGATGCATGGCATGTTTCACTTGTCAGGTGATTTGAAGGGGCCCTTGAAGAAACATTTCTATCGAGGGTTCTTGAGAAGATTGTGAGTAAATTGTAAAGCCACGACAACGTCCTTGCTGCATCGAAGGCACTTGATGCAAAACCTCAGAATCAAGACTCTTGAATCTGAGGTTTTGCAAGATTTCTAATTTACCAAAAGCATATTAGTTCCACCTTTATTTGAACCACCAGGGCTTGTTTCATGACGTCACATTACGACAGGTGCTGTACAATCGCCCCCTACGGACCGCCAAAAGCAGCTTCCGCATTTGCCCTAAGAACGAATGTTCGCGGATGTTAAAGACCGACCATTGACCAGCATGCTTTGCGATCGTTTGTTTTTGTTTTCCCATACATTGTGACCCTGTGTTTTTGATATCAAGATTTTGCGAACATGTCGGTCAGGAAGCGCACAAACGTTTACGGATCTACGATCGAAGAAGACAGTGACAGTTTGGGAAGTTCAGATGCAAGTGCAATAGGCCCCACTTCTGATCGAACGGTATGGAATCAAATTTTAAGCTTATTTGATAACATTAGATTGGCATTGCCTGGATTTTGCTGTCCGGAGCATAGTAGGCCTGCACATGGCATGGCTCATAAAAGCCCATTTGTATCGCAGAATTCTTGACGATATGTCAGGGCGAACGACTCACTGGTCGATTTGCTGATAAGAAAATAGCATCTGGAAGTATTATGACGTTCTTACGTTTTTATCCTGACTTTTAAGAAGAAGAAAGTGGTTTAAACCTCAGAATATCACGAGACCCTGTCCAATGCCTGTTATCTTGCTGAAACTTCAGCGACATAATGTGGCATGTTATGTATGGCTTTATATAGCCATCGCAATCTGTTCTCTCTATTTTAGGCTGTGTATTTGTCATGTTGGGAATTCACCTTCATTCCTGTTCAAATAAACAAAATAAGAATGCAAATTACTTCCCTTCAAACACATAGACAAGCCCAAGTCAAGAAGGGTGTTCTTTTATGAAAATTTTTGATGTTGTCTTGCATTTCTCCTTAATTACTCTCTGATACTCTCTTGTCCTTCCAGACATGCACCTGTAATACAATTTGCAGTCGCAAAAGTGGTAAGAAGGCTGGTTGTCCCTGCCGGGATGCTAAGCTGACTTGCTGTAAAGAGTGCCTATGTGGGAAAAAGGCTCATGGATCAGTCATTAGACCCTGTGAAAATAGAAAAGTATGTGGAATCAATTCTTGCTGTCATCTCATCCACTTCTACTCATTGATTGTAGGCATATATTTTCTGCCCGTTTTATTTAAAGGAATGGATATCGATACCAATAGATCATAATGGTGTATCTGTTACAAAAAGTTTCTGTTTACAAAGCCCAAACTGTTACTTCTGCAGGACAGTCAGCAGAAATCTGTAGTGTCATAAACATTCCTGATATTGTTATAAAAGGTAATCTTTGATACTTTTATTGCACCCTACAGGTACTCCAAAAGGGATGTTCCATGGGGCCTGTGCAAAGAAAGCCAGATAATGATGGTTTTGACCAATTGCGCAGAGAACAAGAAAAGGCAAAGGAGGAAGTCAAGGTAAATCTTTTTTATTATACACATATTCTACAACATCCTGCAATAAACAATACAGCTACGGTTGACATCCACTCTTGCCATTGCCTCCATCTAAGGCCTGGTAGTTTGAGGAGAGCTGTACTAGAACCTCTCTCCACTCTTGGGTCCCTTCAAATTCTGGAAGGGAGCTGTAGACTGCTTGTCTAAAATGGTTCAAAAATTTAAATCACCTCCCTCAAAATGTCAGTTATTCCCCTTATCATGCAGTGAAGGAGGTGTGAACTGTATTTATGTGCTGTAATTGAAAAAAATTCATAAAACTCAATATCTGCTCTTTGCAACATGCTGTGATTTATGGCTCTTAAGAATGAATTCACAGATTAAAGTAGGATCAGTTTGTTACACCATAAGAGACACAAACATAATTTGACAAAACATTAGGATAAATTCATTGCGCCAGTAGTATGTCCAAAGTAGAATCGATAAACACTAAGCTACATCAATGATATGAACTTCTATTTAGCTGACTTCCCTCATAAACCCATGCTTGCATCCTAACTTTGACATATCCTTTGGTACCTTAAACACTTCATGTCTGACTAAAGCATTGTTAGCAATAAACGTTGATTGATTACATGCTTGCAAAGACTCTGAAAATATATTTTTTTCACAAGAAATACCTAGAGACACAAGAAAAAGAGGTGATTGAGAAACTTGTGCTAGAGATTGCATGTACTGGAAAGGGAAGCCTCAATTTTATAAAGAATTTGGTGGATTCCATTAAAAATGAAGATCAGCAGCCTGACGATGATGGTGATGCTCCTGACTGGTGTTCCTGCAAGGTGTGCAGGCCATTGCCCAAAGAAGAAGAAAATCACTGTTGTGGAAAACGCACATGTGTTACCTCCTACCAGATGTTTGCACAGTGCATCATAAATCGTGATGTGTTGGAACTGGCAATTAAGTACCACTGTGACACAAGGGCAGAGGACTTTGATTTTTCCACCAATACAATGAGGAAGGCTGCCTACCGTCAGTTCACCATGTGGAAGTATGGAAGGTTGGGGAGGGGTAACAGGAAACCAAATCCAGCATGCGTTGTGAGAATGATCCGGGAAGCCTATCCTTCCCCAACTAATGAATATATGGGCTACAAAGAGTCCTAAAGACTTATTAAGTGATAGAGCAAACCATAAAGATCTTGACATTAAGTGCTGTGTACTTTCGGGGCAAAAACTTTTGAGGGGCAAAAAGTTTCGCGATTTTCACGTTTTTTGGCATTTTTTGCAAAATTTTCTGCCAAGGCATAATCTAAATTCAAAACTTGTGAAAGTTCTGCTTGCAAAATTACAGAAAATTCTCAGCACGCAAACGTTTTTTCTTTTACAATACGCCTGTGATATGAAATCATGGCTAGGCCCTTTTACAGAACCTCTGGTTTCAAAGGCACTCCAAAATTAGACTTTGTGAGCCCACATAAGTTTATGCCCTCCATTTTGCCATTCTTTCACTTATCAAAACTTTCTGGCTGTGAAAGTCTCTGCCCCTAAAGTATGAAAGGGAAACACAATAGGGTTTTTTTTTTGCCAACTTTGCTCATGATTCATGGCCAACAACATATGATTCCTATCTTACAAGAAAAATGTCTCATAAAAGTTAGGGCATCGTTTGATGATAATTTGCTTTGTTTGTTTGTTGAAAAACCTCTTGAATTTCTGCCATTCAAATTTTAATGAAAACAAATATTCATTGGCAATTTTTTTGTACATCCCCAGGGGGGGGGGGTAAATTGGGAAGGCTGGGGTAAAATGGGTAGTGTTGATTGCAAAGAAATAATAGGCCCTGAACTGGTGAGTAAGCATATGTTAAGTCAGGATATCTTTAGCAGTTGTAGCTACACAAAGATTTCAGCAAAATGTAGATTGATTTTTTCCCTAATACTGTACATCTAGCTTTTTACCCCAAACTTACCCATTTCACCCCAGTAGACCCTATGAATTAGGAATAATTACCAGACCCTGAATCTAAATAAGCAGATGCATCATGCAATGAAACAACAGTATATATCATATAGCTCGCACCTAAAACGTTTATTCAAACTTTTTCTTTGAAAATCTACTTTTTCTGCTCTCAACAAGATCAGCTGTTGATGGTGGATGCCTGGGACCTCCAATTGTAGGAGCTATTCTTTTTGGATCACTTGGAAGCCTTTCTGTGCTTCTTGATGATGACTCCTCATCAGCATATCGTTGATGCAAAACCTTAGCCATTAGGTGAGGTAAATATCTATAATCTTTTTCCTCTTTCACAGGCTGTGCATGCCAGTGTTTTGTTCGCTTGCAATATTTCCTCATGTAAATTGGCTTCCCACTTTTAGTTTTGGCTTGCTGTCTGTTCATGTGAAAATTGTGATCAATTCCAGCTACATAGCAACGGGTGATGTAATATGGGTACCTGAAATTTAAATGAAAATGTTTTTGATTTTTACCCTATATCAATGTCAATTCATAACCCAAGAAATACAGAATACAATATTCTGTGCCATCAGTAGCAGATAATAGACATGATCTCATCTGGTTCTGGCAATGAGCGGCACTTCACAATTCATTTAACAACTGTTTTTGATTCATATGCAGTAAAGGCCTATTCCACATTTCAGTCCGTTTCCTTGAATAAAAATGTTCTATATACTTCTTAAGAATTCATCACAACCTTCAACAACGTTATTTTGCAAAAGTGATGGGTGATTTGCAAGAAACTTTCCAAACTGTTTAATCCTTGATATTGTAACAAATTTGCTGCTACTATATGTTAAGACTCTTATCATGCATGTTAAGAATTTGCAAAGGATCTCCTATCAATTAGTTTTCAGGCCTACTCATTTGGTAGCATCATTTGACAACATAATGTCCTGGCTAGCTTCTAAGATAACCTCCCTAAACAGCATCATTTTGCATACAGGCAATAATTGAAACTCATAGCTTTCCAATAGAGAAGAGATAAATTCCATAAAACTTCTGCTTACTCAAATGCATTCCTCTTTGGTACATACTTCAGCAATAAACTATTAAAGTTTTCCACTTGACTTGTGTGCCTAAAAACAGAAGGTGATATGGGAATTAATTACTTGAATATTTCACAATCATTCATGATGTATCTGACAATGTTGTTGTGCATGAATGGTATGAGAGGATAGCTGATAACTAACAAGTGTCCCAACTTCAAAACATTGGCATGATAAAGTTCAAACTTGTTGGGATCACTAATGGGCTAAGGCCCCGTTCACACGGGAACGCTATCGTTCCGTTCCATCTTCGTTCCAGTTTCTGGAACGCAAAAATAGACTGTTCACACGGGAACGTAACGATTGCGCATCGGTTTTTGTTTCTGTTCACACGGGAACGCAATCGTTCCGTTCCACAGTTTTTTCTTCAGTCCTTGCCATTTTTCTCAGTAACAACTACGTCCACGCATGCGCTTAGGGAAACAAATCTTATCGTTCCGTTTTTTGGACCAGTTTTGACCTCATTGCCTGTTCACACGGGAACGGAACGGAACGATTGCGTATCGTTCCACTTTTCGTATCACTTTTTTCATCGTTCCACTTTTTGGAACGGAACGATGTCATTTCAAGTGTTCCCGTGTGAACGCAACCCCTGAGCGTTCCACTTTTCGGAACGGAACGATATGGAACGGAACGATTGCGTTCCCGTGTGAACGGGGCCTAAGTTGTAAGCCTGAATGAATTCCAATAAAGTTCCAGATTGTATCCGCAATAACAATTCACTTCAATGATGTAACAGGCAATTTAGCTTGAAAATTTAAAAACAAGCACGAGCTCCAATTTTGATTGACCCACAACAAAGATGAAAGAAATTAAAGATGCTATGCAGGAATGTTACCTGTATGAAGAAAGTGGGGGTATTCCCAGGAAATTCCCATTTAATGTTCAGCAGCAACAAGTTCAGCATCATATTCATTGCCTGGAAGTTCTTTGGAAACACTGCACTTGCATATGGCTTAACTGTTGTCAGTTATCCTTTACCACTGTCATACAGAATTGCAAAGGTACAAGGAACTTTGTAGCTTACCGGAAGTGAGTATAATATTGGAGTGACTTCAAGAGCTTCTTATCCAAAACAATGTCACGCAATGCTGTCATTTCCTTTGAAGTTTTCCTCAGAGTTTCTTTTCCATCATCATGTAATTCTTCATGCTTGCAGCTTCCATTTGCCCATTTGTGCTCACCACAGACATGATGCAGCACACTTAACCACATTTCCTTGAATTAAATTTTCAGAAAGACAGGCATTGGTACTGTGCTGTATATATATACATTACCTGCTAGAATTTGTCCATTTACCCAACTAACCCCACTTACAGTATATAAGGTATATACTGTCAGGCACAATGAAAAAGATGAAATGACATGGAAACATAAGCAGGCTTTGAGACATACTCAATACTACTAGGGCAAATGAGCAACAATGCCCATCTTCAATATAGGGAACAACTTATTCTACTACTCATCAAAACTGAATCTGGAAAACCAGAATTCAAAATCAAAGTCACAGTAAATGGGGTACCTACCCCTTGTTGCCCTTGTTTCACTCTTACTTTCTACCTAAACATGGGGATGCAATGGAAGAAAGATGAAAACAGAGAACAATAGGCACAGGCATGGGCACAGTGAAACGCACTAGCCTAAAACAAATGGCATACCTTAAACTCTTTTAGATTTCCATTACAGTGTTCTGATGAATACCAAAAGTGGTTGATGATATCTTCAATCCATTGGCTGAGTTTCTCATTTCCTTTTATTTTCGCTATTTTGTGTAGCTTTTTTGAGATGCTCTTACTCTTATGCCATGTGTCAAAGGAATGAAATAGATGTTCAATTTCTGGGTAACGCCCTAAATGAGAAAGATAGATTAGCCTTTGATTAGCCTTAAACTTCTACAGTAGTCAATTCACCCAACTGTAAAACCTGTGCAATATCTTACGGTTTTCTTCCCAGCCAGGGATCATGTAAAATGAATCCATCCTGAGCAAGTTGTAAAGAAAAGAAATAAATATATAACTTAATGAAGATATTCTGCCAAAAAAGACAAAACAGACTAAAGCCCAACTGATACTAAACCAAAGGTTGACAGAATAGAGGCTTTGAACAACTTCCATTTCCAAGGACATGGTTGAAGCTCATGACAGGAAATCCAAGAGTGTGTACAAACAATATGATTTGGTGAATGAACAAGAGAACAAATTAAGTTTCATCACCTGCATGGAAAAGTGGCTTCAACCCTATTTTCAATTCTTTGTATTTTCCCCTTGCTAAAGGCAGCCTGCCAGGCACCTGATTGGATGATAATGGAAACTCATTTAGAGCGTCAAGTGGCTGATGTTTCTATGGCCATAGAAATTGATAGGGGTCAGCATTTTTTTGTTCTAAAAACATATTCACAAAGTTCTAGGATTATTGCAGCAAACCAGAAGTGTGAAAGACAAATCTACTGTAAAGTTTCTCACCTTTAAGATCTGTAATCCTCTTTGCAACTGAACTGGAGGCATCTGTTACAATTTCGTTCATTTTGTATCTATCCTTCAGCTTTATAATAATCTTTTCTGCTGCATACACCTCCATATTAGTTGATATTCCCTTTGTCTCCCGTTTATCAACAATTTGCATGTCTAGCACTGCTCCTGTTTCACTTTCCATCACTACATAGCTGCAATACCGTGCACAATGCCCAGGTGAGTCACTGCGACCATCTCCCAAAATACACAATTCTTTATCTCCAAGTACATTTGAACATGCGACATTCATTTGTTTCCAAAAATCAAACACCGTTGGTGCAATATAGTGTTTCTGGGAATTCAAAAACGATTGTTCCCCTGGGATCTTAACGTTTAATGCTCGACATAAGAGGGAAAACTTTGAGTAATTGTTGCCTGTCAAAACCAAAGCTGCAGGAATCATCATATCATTGACATAAATGTTGTTGTTGTTGATAACTTTAAGTATTTCTGAAGATCTCCAGATGCCCCTGTGATTGTTCTTGCATGACCATGATAGCACAAGGACAGATGCTTTTCCAAACTTTGCATCATATTTCACATCACTTCCACACAACACTCCTTCATGCAGTTCCTTACATTTCCTACCATGCAGTTCCTCTAGTTTTGCTACCGTGACAATGACTCGTGGCATACTCACAACTGTCAACATATCTTTCTCTGCATATTGGTGGAGCAGTCCTTGAAATTCTTTAGCCAAACATGACTTGATGTCCTTGATATCAGTTTCTTCATTTTTTTCCAATTGTGGCTCCAGTTCTGCTCCAACAATTCCTGCTTCCTCTTGAGAAACCATTTCAAATGCAAGTTCTCCTGGTGCACCTTCCTTTTCGTGAACGACAGTAATTGTCCTTTCAGGATCAGAGCAAGTATCATCATCCAGACTGTTCAATACTTCAAATGGAATTCCATCATCACTAAAAATAGAAGTTTATAGACCAATTAGGATGTAGTGCATGGATGTTTAGGAACTAGCAATGAAAAAAGTTACTGCTTACGAGCAGCTATTTCAGCAAGTACTGTTGACAAGAAATAAGGCAACAACCAAACTATAGTATCTGTGAGTTTCCCAAGGCTTTCAACCATTCTTTGTGAAACGTCAATATTATACACCACAAAGATTTCTATCAATCTTGGGGTGTCCCACACCACCAATTTCTTGGCAATCCTCTGTAAGGTCTGTTGACAATTGGCTCACAAACTGCATATTTCTTCTGACTGGGCATCAGGTGTATCCTTATTTGTATGTATTTATGAATGTATGTATTGCAGGTATAACTTAATCTATTGGCAAAATGCTAAAGATCCATTTAAAAACATCCCTGTTTAAAACAGCAGGGACAGCATTAAAAGGTCAGTGTGATCTTGTTTACATAATGGATCCATATGAAATTTAAATTCCATCATATATATATAATGTAACAGAATCATTCTATATAATTTTTTCAATCACTATGACATATATAGTAGGAGTTATTTGTTGAATAGATCTACAGGTTGTTGGAAAAACTTCATGCTGAGTTACTAATAAAAGACAATGCATAAGTCCAATTCATACTGTATATACATGATCCCTATTGGATCAGATGTCCAAAATCAATATATATATATATACTGTAGCGTAGTTGTTTCCTTGTGGTTAGTTAGCCAATGCTTCTTACAAAACAGGCTTGGTACACATTAACATGGTTTCCCTGTCTATGCATCATCAAGAATCCATAAAATCTTTTAAGAATTTTTTTACCTAAAATAACTCATTCATGAGTATTCTACGTATATATATATATATATATTTATGTCTATATATAAATATATATATAGTCTTTCAGATCACTCATGAATTCTTATCATGTACAAGGAAGGGAATTCATCAAAATCCCTAAGAACCACAGTGTTAATGTGTAGACCAGTACTATATGAGGTATGAATTTTGAGTTACTTACAGAACTGAACCATCCAGCAATCTGCTCTCTTCATCACTGTCATCTCTATCAAATTCAGAGTCCAACGTTGTGTTTGATGATAAACTTGAGATTTCAGAGCTGCTGTCAGTGTCATCAAAGGAATTCTCTCTTTCCTTACAAACAAGGCTCTTATGAGAAAATGGATTTCCAAATGACAAACCAAATATTGCATTCCAACGGAAGAATCGAGATGATGTATCTGCTTTAGTTTGGTCAGGTATTTCAACATCTTGTTGGTCCTCAAAATTTGTCTCGAATGTGACACTTTTTGGGTTTTGTTCACTGCTGCCAGTCACATCAACAATGCTATGGACAAAAGATCTTTGAAACTTTGTGTACAACAATGTGAGAAGCAATTTTCATCTAACAAAGGACATATGCATTATTTTCAAACTCAGCCTGTAAACAGTAAACATTTTCAGCAGCAAAATCCAACAAAGCCCACATCTCAATTCACATTTGAACCTGTATTCACTTTGCAAAAATTCATTAGGACTACAGGAATAGCAATGGGGGATACATAAACTATGTTCTGGGTAGAAACAAATCTGCTTTACCTGTCCTCTATAGCACTAACATCCCCAACAAGGGCATCAAATGCAATTTTTTTCTTTGTGTGCATTGGTGTTGAAAATGCCATGTCTTTCTCTGGCCTGATCCCTTTATTCCATCCAGCCCTTGGAGTTACTCCTGTATTCTGTCCAATCTCATTCACTTCTGAGCTGCAAAAATCATAAGGTATAAAAGGTAGGATAGGGCGCTTCTATGTAACTCCACCTAAAGGGTGCACTACACAACAATAACAAAATCATTGATGCCAGGATAACGATAAATACAATCTTTGCTATCATGCAGTAATATGCTAGGAAAAACTCTTTTCCACACAAAAGACCTTTTGGGCCTAAATGCATGGAATGTACCCTCTGGTACTAGAACATTTTGGAGCTGCAAGGTGTGGGCCGCAGCCATCCAAATCAGGCAAAATCTACGCTTCTTTTTAGCAGTTTGTGCCGATGAAGCTTTTATATCCGGGTAAAGTACACAATAAGTGCAAATTACAACGGTTTTTCATCCCCAACGCCAATACAGTATAGTCTTGCTCTTGTACTCCATTGGCATTGGCTAGCTGGGGGCTAGGCCAGTAATAATAGACCAAGTAAAAAACTTACCTAACAGCACAGGATTGCTCCATCCTATCTAACAGTATCGATGCAAAGTCTGAGTTTGTCTTGTTTTCCATCCCAAACTGACATTTTATCACTTTCCATCGGTTAAATACGCTTGTGGTCAAGTATACGATTTTCCTATCTTCGCCTCTCGGAGGCCGTCCCATACGCTTCGATAACATGATCCACGCAAAATATTTGCTCGAAATATCCAGCCACGAGGCGAAATCGGTACCGTGTCTTGCCGTTGGAAGAATAATGATTACCTTGGCTGCACGGAATAGCTCCGATTGAGTGGATTCAAACGTCTGTGACTTTCTGACAGTCGAAAAGTCGAGAGCCGTGAAGAGCAAAATCACCGACTTCGCGCAAAGCATGCTGGTCAATAGTCGGTCTTTAACTTCACATGACCCCCGTTTGAAGATCGCAAGTCTCAGTACTGCATTTACTTTCAGTCACTTGTGTTGCTATGGTTTGGTGTCCTGGTTGGTAATCAGCTCTGGATGTTTTCTTAGCTGTTATCATGCTTCTGCACAACTTTCATCGCCGATGAAGAAGAGATATTTTCGTATATATGGCCTAGGCCAGTTTTATTGTTGTTTTGATTTGAAACCGCACACGCATCATCATGTTTTGTACGACGCTGCCGCAGATTTGGTGAGTTTGATTTTGAAATGATTCTTGTTGGTTGGTTAGCTTTGAAGTTTGTTGTTAGTAAATGCTTTGATGGGATTTGTTGAAAACACGGAAATACGTCACATTTGACTCAGATGTTTTGTGCTGCTAGTGCTATGCAGTTAGAATAGTTTTCTGTAAAAGTAGAGGGTCCTGGATGGAGAGTAAAGTTCGATCAAGTATTGCTAACAATGGAAATATCTACCCCTTCCCCTTTCCTTGGGGAGCTCCTTCGACCTTGGTATGACTAATGTGAGTTTTTCTTGCGATTGATTAAAATGTTTTTAGTCCCGGCAACTAGAAATGCATACGATATTCCAGTTTTTAGGAAGATATAGACAACAAATCTATTTGTGACAGTTTCTCAAAATTACCAGATTTTGAATACTCAGTCTCAGAGTATCTTACGAGTTTCTTACGAATTCCACACTAGTCATCGTGTTTAGTCCCTGTATCCTCATGAACATTTCAAAGCGAATTTTTTGAAGCTTTTCCGAAGTAACATTATACGCGACCCAGCCTTGATGTATGTTCCCTTGCTGCCTCAGTCAGTCTCATCGTAGCTCCCCCTCCTTCTTCTCTATGCCAGATGTTTCAAGTTTCACATAATTGCACAGCAGACATTCCCAGGGTTTTAGCCCCCGCATGCACGTAAGAATTTAGCGGAAGTAGAAGGGATTTGAAATGGTGTCGAGTTTGTGAAATTTCAATTTAGCTTCGTAGGTGGAAGAATCGAATTAGTCTAATGGACTTTGCTCGTCTCAGTTTTGCACAGAGTTATTTTACGGGGGAGAACATTATGCTGAACTGTCTATTTCTTGCGGTGGCTCTCTCATGGGGGCTTCACCCCTTGTGACCAAGGCTTGACAGAGCTGTTTTCCTACTGATAAATGCTTGGTGTCGCCATAGTCTATTTAGATAAACTATGGTGTCGCCTAGACTTAAGACTATGAGTCCCTTGTATCCCTGCGGTAAACCGTGCTCAAGAGGGACCCATAATGAAACAGTGAAAAACTTGGCCCTATTTTCTTCAATCATCAATGGAATTATGATAGAGGCATTGGTAAAAAGTTGCTAGCCACCATCTTTAGCATAATCGTGAATCGAATTCTTTTGTTTATATCTATCCTTATCTCAAGCGACGTGAGCAGTGTGTTGGAATCAGCAACACCTGCACATGAGACCACTCTGTAAGGTGTTCCTCAAGGCTCTGTTCTAGGTCCAGTTCTTTTCAACATTTACCTAGATGGCCTTTTCCTATTTATAAGACAAGAAACTGCTTACAACCATACTGATGACAATACCCGGGGCTTTACTCAAAGAATGCACCTGATCTAGTCGAAGTATCAGAAGAATAGTCCAATGTAGCTTTGGATTAGCTTACATATATGCAATGAAATGATTGTGAATCCTGATAAATCTCATGCCATAATTGTAAAGAAGGACCGATCTGACACTACTGGTATCAACATTAGAATTAAGGGTCAAAACTTAAAAATAGAATTTACTGTCAAACGGCTTGGTGTCAAATTTGATTATAAGTTGAACTTTGACCCTCAAATTTCCAGTTTATGCAGAAGAGCTGCAAATCAGCTGAATTTTGTGAAAAGAGTAAAGTTTCAAAACAAGGAATCTTCCAGTTCAGAGTTTGGTGTATTCAAATTTCAACTATTGGCCACTTTTATGGCATTTCTCGTCTGCTAAATCTTTGCATAAAGTCGAACAAGAGCATGCTTTACGAATTCAATATGATGATCGTAACAGTCCTTACCAAGAACTATCACAAAGGTCTGGCAGATGTTTTATGCATGTTTCTCGCTTAGGTAGCTTCTGTGTTGAAATCTATAAGACAACGAAGAAATCAAATCCTGCCTTCATGCAATTCCGTACGATCTGCAACATTAAAGACCAAATCAAGTAACCTTCGGCTCTAACAGTCTTAGGTCTTTAGGGCAACAGGTTTGTAATAGCCTCTTTACCATAATGAGATAAAATCAGTTAAAAAAGCTGGACAACAACAACCAACGATTTTTAACAGTTTGACTTCAGGAAATGCTCTGAAATGAATTTTAACCCAATTTAAAGAACGTGATCGAAAAATTTTTGCTCGTTTCGCTCGCAGGGGGCCTCATTGCGCAGTTTTGTCCCTTCTTGACAGAAAAAAGCATATTTTCCTCCGCAGCGGCACATATTTCGAAACAATATTTTTTATTCATTAGAAATGTTACAACAAATCCTACATTCTACTATACAGTTCTAATTACTATACAATACTACAGGGACGATACCATGGGGAGCGAAAGACAATGACTACCCCATGGCTAATATGAAAAGACACGCAATGTTAACCTGAATACAACAAACAATACAGACAATTTAATATCTAATGGATGCTACTACAATACTAGATTCCGTCCCACATCAGATGTAAGGTCAGGATTGCGATAAATTTACGTGCACAACCCTTTACATTGTAATGAGTTTTGATTTAAAGTAATTTAAATACCTTACATCTGATGTGAGACTGATTTACAAAGCAAAAGAATATTTACGTTAACGGACGAGACAATCTCTGAATCAAAATTAATCAATGAATCTATCAGTCAGTTAATCAATCAATCAATCAATCAATCAATCAATCAATCAATCAACATACTGATGTATCAACGATGATCATGCCGATCATACATCTGTTACTTTTTCGTGTGTAAAAGAGTCTTCTACGTAATGCTGTGACCATGGTGAAAATCATCTGCTCAGGAAGGAAGGCAACCTACCGCCGTGCTGCAGGTTGCTTTCCTTTTACGTGCTAGCGGGGTTTTCACATCATCAATATTTAGTTTTATCGATGCTTTTGTGACTTTCCTTGAAAAAAACATCTCCGCTTGAGTGGGTATTGATTTTTCCGGGCCCAAGTATGTTTTGCTAGAAAGGAATGATTGCAAACGCTCCCTCTATCTGCTGCAGTGATATTGAAAAATTGTAGAGAGATTCGGATGCAAAAGCCAGAAGATGAAAATGATGTGGAATTTGTGTTATATGGAAATGTAAATTTTTTAAACATGCCTCCCCTAGACTGGGTTTTTTGAAGTTTTCGAAGACTCAGTCAGGTTTGAAGTCTAACACAAATAATAACAAATTTTCGCAATGTTTGCTGTATGTAACACTATAGGCCCGCCTATGACTGAGCCAGTGATTATAACATAGAAATGTCACTTGTTTGAAAACATCTCCGCCAGACGGGGTGCTTTGAAGTTTTCGTCAGGCCCAATCTTGTTATAGCCCAACAGACATGGATGCAAGCGTTCCTTACTGAAAGCACACGTGAAATTGTGAAATTAGTTTGAAAGAACCCAGTCAGAAACCATTCAGAAAGTCCACTAGATGAAGCTTTTTGTTTGCAGGATATGAATCAGAGATCGATCAGATTGATCAGATATAGTTGCTTTGTCTGCAATTTTTCTCGTCAGTGGTATTGTTACTGTATTTGTTCTAGGGTGATACTGTTGATGCACTTTTTAGGCGTCTCAGAAAAAGGTTGATTTTCCATGCTGTCGAAAGGAGTTCACGAACTGTGGACTCAGTTTTGTTCTTCTTGCCGGTAGCAACTCTTTTATTTTACAAGATTTGACACTCCAGAATTAATCGATCCGATTCATTTTTACCATGTCTTTATCGACTTATTTTCTTGGACTCCTATCTCGTTTGCTAGCAATATTATTTGAAGAAGTCCAAAGTTCATCAAGGTTAAGGCCCAGGAAAACATGCAGCTACACGTATTGCTGCATGTTTTTCTAGGCCTTAGCCTTGATGAACTTTAGACTTCTTCAAATTGTCTTCCTTGCCAATATGAACTCTTTTATTTCGCCAATTTTGACACACGAGGAAGAAACCCATCTTTTTCATTTTTACCATGTTTTTATCGACTTATTTTCTTGAATTGCTGTCTCATTTGCCAGCAAAATCAACTTTCTTGCTGCATTTCTTGGGCCTTAACTTTGATGAACTTTTGACTTCTTCAAATTGTTTTCCTTACCACTAGCAACTCTTTTATTTTGCAAACTTTGACACACCAGCAAGAAACCCATATTTTTCATTTTAACTATTTCTGATTGATAATCAAACCTGATCCACCTGTTGTGGTTCTTTGCTTATTGAGAAGCAAAACTAATTTTAGCATTGAAGTCAAAGTTGTCACCAACCTGCTGAGATTAATGAATTAATTGTTATTAAAGATAAATCGATATTTAAGATAAATTAATTGCTGTTTATGGAAAATGTGGCAAGATGTTGAAACTTGCATAGTGAGATTTGAATGTCTGGAAGATTGTTGTTTCTAACACAACTCCAGGATGTCGTTTGGAATTGAAGAGTTTTAGGCCAGAAGTTCGTTGGTAATTCCCAGGGTTTAGATCCTCTATCAGTGCCCTGGGCTTCAATTCTACGAGGATCAGAAAGTCATCGATCAATATCTTGGCTTTACCTTGCTGAAGCATTTTATCTTCCATACTTAATGTTACGGATTGTGTTTGTATGGTCGTTATAACCATGTTTCGTGAAGAGAAAAGTTGAGAATAGGCATGTCTATGTGAAGACTTCAGTGTTTCCATTCTATTCCTACAAGAAATTTAGAATGAATTCATTGCACAAAGAAGCTAAATTCGAGTTGACTTTTTCAAAGGACATCGAATATTTACTGGAAAGTTGTATGGTTTTACTTCAGTTGAAATTTTGACTCTCAAATGGTAGCAAATTGCTGCCAGTGAGCAAGGGTGAATTTAACAAGTCTATAGACTACAAAGCGATCTATCATTTTGTTTAATAGATTTTACACAAGTTTCGTTTTCTGTTCTTTTCTGATTTAAATGAATGCATTCAGAGGTCTAAGATATGTTCTTCAAATACGTAATTACTCCGTTTTCAAATGTCTCCGTTTTCATATCGCTCCGTTTTCGGATGATCTTGAACCGTTTCCGTTACTCCGTTTTCGCCAAGAGCGCCTGGTACGAAAACGGGGGTGTTTCCATTACTCTGTTTTCGTTAATTTTCATCTCCTTTGTTCGCACTCGTTTTGAAACCGAGGATGCTGTATAGATTGTTGTTGTAGCGTTTTCGAATGACTCCGTTTTCGGTGTTTCCATTGAAAACGATGCGTTTTCAGATGTCTCCGTTTTCAAATCACTCCACTTTGAACAGCGTTTTCAAATGTCTCCGTTTTCGATCGTTTTCAATGGAAACACCAACCCAAAAACGGAGACATTCCACTCCATTTTCATACGAAAACGGAGTAATGGAAACGGGGCCTTAGACGTGCTTCTTTTGCTGTACAAACTACCTGTGTCAAAGCAAAGAGTTACAAATCCGGCAAGACGTGAAGACTGGAATCGCAACAAGTAAAAAGCCATTTTTGACTTGCAATGTGTTTCAAATTAAGTTGCATCCTTCGCACAAATGTGCGAACATTCTTTAAATTTTGGAGCATGGCCAACTTTTGATGATTTTACTAGAAGTTGCTGTTGCTAAATAGAATTATGCCTTTTCGTCCCTTATTTCCCTGCGTTCTTTGATTTGCTGACATGACTTGGTCAACAGGGACTCATATTATTAAGCGATTTTGTTGGGTGTAAGAGAACTCCCACTTGTTTAGGCCATTTTGAAAATTGAGTCCACTTTTTAAGCGTAATATTATGAGTCCCTGTTGAATGATATCAGCAAATCAAAGAACGCAGGGAAATAAGGGACGAAGGGCATAAGTCTAGTTACTCAATATATATCGCAATATTTGATAGTCTAGTTTGAGTTCATGAAACAACTAGCGCACGGAAAGTGCTCAAAGTTTTAGTCGCTTGAATGGTAGCAGTAAGTTGAAATGTAGCTGGCCATATCTTAGACGAGTTACGAATAAGTAAAAATCTTTGAGTCCCCTTTAGTTCCACTGTTAACATATCTGTCTCCGTTTTTTGCAGGAGAAATCGCCTAGGAGCAAGCACAAGAAAACCAGTTACTGAAGAAAATAAAGAGAAAGGAAAAGCATATTTGTTAGATAAATATAAAGGACAATTATTAGATCGAATATCAAAGGAAGAACTACGTGAAACGGTGCCTGTGCCTGCTGGGATTGATACTAATGAATGGCTAGCGACAAACAGTAAGTATACGATGACATTTTGTAACATACACGTATTTTTGTATAAGAAACTAAGAATTTGGGCCAGTACTGAAAGTTTCTTAAAATTATCAGATTTTTAGTGCTCGGAGGATCTTACCAGTTTCTTTAATTTTCCTTAAGTAATAGTGTTCAATTTCACTACCTGTTTCCTCATGAACATCTCGAAACAATGGTTTTGAAGCTTTTAGATATTACTCAAGTTAATGGGGAGGTTGCATGAAATTTTTAACTCCCTGCAGTTACAGGACGATGTGGCTCCATAGCAAGACCTTGACCATATCAGTCACTACTTGCAAGAAGCTTCTGAATGAAATTCTGAACAAATATTTTCAAGGAATTTAAAAACTGACCAAGCCTTTAATCGTTTCGACTTAATTCTTCATAAACAGTTACTGAAAAAGTTATTCGCGAAGGTGAAATTATCAAATAAGTTTGCATGGGTTGTTAAATTCTTTTTGAATACATACAACGAAATATTAACCATCGACTTTTTTTCATATTTGCTCTATTGGGTCCCGTTCAGACTGCTCCGTTTTGTTTTGATCCGTTTTGATTCACTAAAGCTACCCCGTTCACATTGCTCCGTTTGTGAACAAAAACAGGGGATAAATTAATTGATGATATTATAGATAATATGATAATATGCGCATACTAACCGGTTTTGTGTTGTACAGGAAAATATAAAGCCCGAGGTCTTAAAAGTACAGACCGAGCTTGCGAGGTCTGTGCATTAAAACAGAGGGCTTTATATTTTCCTGTACAACGACAAAACCGGTTAGTATGAGTTTTATTACCTGACATCTTCTAATCTTGACTCGCATTTCATCAAACACATTTTGTTACAATCATGTCGTTTGAGTTCACTGCAAATCTCACAGGCCTAGGCCTAAAGCAGTTGCTGTGGTGACAAAAACGCGTCCTTGTATCGTATTATAAAAGGCTACGGGAAACCCGCGGGAAATGTGTTATTAGCCAATAGAAATGGCGGGATTCTGTATTGCCTTGTTTTTGAAACTCCAGTCAGGTAATAATGAATGGTAATAATTGCTTTATTTTGAGTTGGGTTGATTTCAATAGCAAGAAAATTTTGGACCGGAATAGAATGTGAAATTCTTGCTCCCAAACATGCCAATTAGATGCATTTCCCTAATTTTTGGGCTTAAATGATTAGTGATTTTAAAAACAAGATTTTATGAATAAGTTAACATTTGACTGATATATCAACGTTTCAGTTTTGAATATCGACCTCGCACTTTTTATTTCACAGCCCGCCAAACTCATAAAGTTTTTTTCACTCATCCTGTATGTAAACGGAGCATTGAAAACGGGTCCTTCTAGAAACCTTAGTAACACTTTTCTTTGTTTCTTTTGACAGCTTTATCATTTTATAATCACATCAATCAAATATATTCAACAATAACAGACTATTGCACATCATCCACATGTAATACCGTCAGTACAGGCACCACGTAAGTACCCATTTAACTACATCATTACACAAAATTAAGAATATCGCAATATGGCCATGAGTGAAAACATCATTTATTCCGCAAAGTGCTCTTGATTCAAGTAGCAAGAAAACGCCAGCATAATTCTTTTGTTCGAGGACTTAAATTGCAAAGTGAAATCAACTTTAAACCTTTTTGAGTCTCAAGAGACCTATTTTACTTTTTATTCTGCAACTGACAACCTGAAAAGTATACTTTTGAAGGCCGGACTGCAAAAATAGGACTTCGAGAAGGGAAACAAAATGCAATATGAGCACATTCACAAAGTATAAGAATGCGAGAATGCAAACTGTTCTTAGGGAATTTGTCTGTCTGTGAGCAGCTTTCTGGGAGGGAAAAGGCTGAAAATAATAAGGCGCTAAAAACACAAAAACCATTGCGGGCGACAAATCCCCTGATACCTTACTATGGAGGAACCCTCCCCCTCCTCCCGTGGCTAGAACGACCAACAACAAAAAAGCATGTTCAGATTATTTGAGATTTCTATCCCGTTAAGAAGGATGACAAAGTCATTGAATAAGGAACAAATCCATCAGGCATTAAAGGCAGTCTGTCACGTATCTGATTGGCCGCTACAATCAGAGCTCAACACAACGGATTTCTTTGCGAATCTTTGTGTTTGAAACAAGGGAGGACTAATCTTCTTGACTTTCTACGGCCGTAGAAAGTCAGAGGATCATCAGCCATTCAGATTTCCTATTATTTGTATTGTCATTATCACCCAATCAAATGCGCGACAGACTGCCTTTAAGCTAAGTACACTTCACTTGTCGCAGTGTGTATGATTTAAACCATTATTATTTGTTTAAATCAAATTAACTTTCTGATTCGATCCATTAGCAGCGTGTAAAAATGGGCGTTAATCGCTATTAAAAAGGGCGGTGAAGCCAAGCCTACGAGTAGACCCGTTATTCAAAAGAAGAAAGGGTCTACGAAACAACGAGTGAAAGCTTGCTACCTCCACTCGAGTGATTATCTTAAATTATACTAATCCGCTATTCAAATAATGTGCGATACGCGTTCAACGAAGGCTGCATAAATCAAGTTCTAGAAATCTAGAACTCGTTGTAGCAAGCTTTTGCTCGTTGTTTCGTAGACCCTTCCTTCTTTTGAATAACGGGTCTACGCGTAGGCTAGGTGACGCCGTGTTGTGGCGATTCGGTGAAATCCTGTCACTCTGACTCTGCAGCGAGAACGGTCAGGCGGAGTGGGTTCGATACCTTGTAGGACCCCATCACTTGAGCGTCATGACAAGGGATCGCGGACTCGATTAGGTCTGCTATATTTTTGCAATCCCAGTGCTTGGCGCTGGAAAACGCAACTTCACTGTCACCTTCAGTGACGAGGAGGTACCAAGAAGGAAAAAGCGTATAACTACTTTGCAAAGGTAATTGCCACTACCTTTCACCCCTTTCATGTTCCGCCAAATAATAGGGCTTCAACCGTGTCCCCACAGTACAAACGTTTATGATGTTTTCGCACACCATGGTACTCTGGCCTGGTTCTTGTTTGTTTTCTTTTTGTGGCAGTGCAATGATTATTCTTTTAATTTGTAGATCATTTACTTGGGTAGACGACAGAGGCAAGAAAATTCGAATGTCCGCACATCAGTACGTTGAACTTGTCATAGTTAGTGTAGAAAAGCTAGTCACTGATGATTCCACGTTTCCAACAAAATATGGTAAGTTGTCTTCGCTTGAATCTTTCTCTGGGAAAAAGGATTTCAAACGAGAATTGATTGCCTTCCAGCTGAGTTTACTTATCATGTCATCGTATCATCAGTTGTTCTAGAAAATAAACTATTTACTGCTGTTGAGCTCACTGTTTAAGGCCCCTTTCTCACTAATCCTTTTTTGCATGGAAACGGTTATGTGTACCTCCGTTTTTGGCTTTGTGTTCACATTAATCCACCCCAAAAAAGGAGCTAAATGAATACGCTGACAAAAAACGGAGCTGAATGATAGCAGAGCTGATCAAAAGCGCATATATCTGTAATGTGAAGACAAAAATCGAAGGAATTTGAATTTGCTAACAGCAAGAAGCCTTGCTGGTCTCGTTATTCCAAAAGAAGCAATCAGGTGCGTTTTTGAAAACAAGCGTGAACACTAGTTGAAAGATATCCATTTTTATCTGAAAACGGAGTAGTGTGAAAGGGGAGGAAAAATAGCTCCGTTTTTAGGAGTAAAAACGGATCTAAATGGAAACAGATTAATGTGAACGAGGCCTAAGTCAAGTACAAATTCATATTAACAAAACGAACTACCTGGATGGTGTGTCGTTACGAACCCTTTTAGAAATAGTTATCCAGTTATAAACCTGTTATACTTTTTAAGATCAATAATACAGCATTTGTTTCCGTCTGTTATCATCCATTAAATTAGAAAATTTCAGAGTTAGCTCATAAAGTGTTGTTTTGTCTTCTACTACCGGCAAGTCGAAATATTCTCTGCAGCTGATCATTACTGAAATTCGATTACGATTCCAGTTAAGAAACTTTGAAGCCATAGGCGAAGTTAATTTCATTTCTAATCATCAGAAGTAACCACTAATTTGACGTTCCGCTTACTTCAGATTTTGCTATAGACTATCTCGCAATTTGCAGAAAAGAACTGAAAAGAGCGTGGCCCGTTCTGACAGTCTTGACAACAGTGGGAAATCAGATGAAATATACTCCTTGCTGCTCGGTCGTGTCTCCCTGCAAACTCGAGTTATTTTCGAATTATTTGCACCTTGTTTAATTAGTGAGTAGTGTATTTTGAGCCATTGAATTGCATATGTTCGCTCAAGTTTGAAGCTAGGCCCATTGATAGGTTGGGCCTAAATTGAGCCGCATCAAAGTCGAGGACAAATAAATGTAATATAGTGGCTCAAAATAAACTCACCAATGGATGAAAGTATGGCCAGATGGCTAAATAATCCCGAGAAGATACTTACCATGCTGCAAAGGTTTCGTTCAACTCTAGAAAGACTCAAATAGGTCGAAATGAGTCAGGTGCAAACGAGCCGCAATGAGGCGATTCACCACGGCTATCAGGATGGCCGCGCTCTCCTCAGCCCCTTTCTTGAGGAGACGTGTCTATTGCTCGTTTCAGACTTATTTATACAGAACCTGATTGTGTTTAATGTCTTTTTCAGATCAAGAATTTCCACCACACTTTCTAACAACCGTTAAAAAGATATTCAAATTAATGTTTCACGTTATGGGCCACATATACACCAGTCACTTCAACAGTATCGTCGAACTTGGTGAATTACTGCATTTAAACACTATATTTGTCCACTTTATGTATTTTCAAATGGAACACACTTTAATCGATTCCAAAGAAATTCAAACACTAGAAGATCTTGTACAAGCGTTCAACTTATGACCTGGCCTCCATCTGATTGCAAGTCTCGATTAGAATAGCATGCTAGCCTGATGAATGAGTGTTAAATGTTTGTTGGTCAGAATAGGTGATTGTATGCGCAATGTAATGTATTGTTTTTGGGTAGACTTATTGCATTCGTCCAAGTCTCTCCGATACTCTTTCCATTATTGCCGACAAATTCTACCATAGACGAAAATAAGCCCTTGCTCCACAGAAACAATAGGACTTGAGGAAAATATCACTCTCCGGAAATCTCGTTTGCCATTTGAAATCCTGTTGCTTTCCAGAACAGTCCGAATTCCCAAATTCCTTTCTTCGTCTAGTATACACGATCGAATGAAACGATACCCTCATGCCGGAACAGGCCCTCATTAAGCAGGAAGCATGTGGCTCTCGAGCCCCAGTAATTCTGCAAGCAATGGTGCTATGCCACAAGTACAACTTAGATGTATTGTTCGCTATTGTTTTAAGAACAAAGCCCCCTCCCCAATGTCCCCGTGCGGGACTCAACATAAATTCTTAGTCGTTATTTGCAAATTCTCGTTCTTTTTGTGCACGATGGTCTAAAGTCAAAAAGCGTAACCTATTCTCTGTTCAGAACGAACCAAAATCAAACTTGCGATATCTAGGACGAATGCAGTAAGTCTAGTTTGTTGGTAAGGTTATTGCAAAGTAGGCTGATACTGCTTAGGGATCACTTCCATTGAGAACTTAATCTTTGTGTTCCTACACCACTCTTTGTTAGCACGAACACCGTGTATCCGTGATGCAGTTTTCTTGGAAAGAGCCACTTTTGAAAATACTGACCTATGTCCTTTTTGCAAAGCATCTGCATATTTCAACGCAGCAGTGAGAGCACCTCACTTTATAACATCTGAATTGGGACTGCGTGTCCTCATGCTGTAAGAATAGGGCACTCTTCTTGTTCTCACTCAATACGTGTGCTGTTTACACTGCAAAACTTGTTCAAGCCTTAGTGAAAATTGCATATGTCTTTGGAGATTGAGCATTGAAAGATAAATCCGTCCTTGGCATCTTCACAAAATTGCATTGACAGAGTTTCTTCTGCAAAATTTAAGTTGATAGTGTATAAAGGCTATTAGGATCTGGAGAAATTTGCAAACATCCCCTAAGGTACATGTAAGATCTTCTTCTTTAAACCAATGGGCGCTCAATGCACTGCTGTGTCCATCACTAGAGCATGTCAGGACAGGGCCCCTGAATGTGCAAAACTTTGAAATCAAATCTGTAAAATTTCATTGCCTATTTCTTTCAGCTGAATGGATCAAGGGTATCGTAATGTCTTTTACCATAATTCTAGAAAATGCGTTGTCGATGGCATTGTTTTAATAGCGATTAACGCCCATTATGTAAGAACCCAAGGAACTAATTCGTAGATATCATCGAATTAGAATGAAATTCCAGTTGGTTCATCATTGAACTTATAGAGACTGATGTTCCCATACTTGCAGATTGCAAAGAACTCTAAAAATGCTTTGAAATCCTTTCATTGCATTCTTTGAAATTTATGATTCTTCTGTTGTGAATAATAAGACCTCATGAACTCGGGTTTTGTGAACTGACGGTAAACAGTAGGCTCGAAGTTTCAATTTGAACAAAAGAAGTACCTGACAGCCCTGAATGAAATAAGAACCAATTTAAGAACCTGCACAGCCTCATTTCCCATTAAATACCCTATATATAAGAACGTAGTCAGGCTGACTTGTGAAATTGTACGTTCTTATACGCGGGTTTTTACTTTACAAGAAATACTCGGTTTTTCAAGATCTACAAGATGGTAGCAATCAAACGTCGGTAGCTTTTTACTGTTAATGGTTTAGCAATTTGATGACGTCACAACTTCAAACTAGCTGAAATGTTTAAAACGCTGTCATTCCAAATATGATGGTGACAAATACTTTTCTGGAATTTTTGCAAATGACCTAAAGCTTGCTGTGAGCTATTCAGTTTAAAGAAAGTCATCGCTGCCTGATGAATTGCACATGTATCATAACAGTTACAAAAGTTACACCACCCATAGAAATAGATTTATTGTATTTTAACCCTTCTCGTTGATTACACATTGATGAACTGTCAGGCACAGTTTCTCTTTAAAGTGTGACTTGACTTTGAAATTGACCGTTTTCATATTCATTTCGAAGATCTGGTAAATTTTTCAATTTAGATTTGTATTCATTTTCAGATTATAGGCAGTGAAATGTTCAAACTGAGTCAGATTTAAATGAAATGTAATTCGAGTTATTTCTTTGTGGTCCTATTCTTATTTTCTTCTGGGCAAAGTTGTAGTTTTACTCGATTTTCGTCGTAGCTGCCAAGTTCCATTTATTTTTTCATTTCCAGAGAAAATTTCTCTCTTCTTGGTATATACTTTGGATAAACTATTTCACAAAGACTGTGTGTGGATTTCATAATAGTCCATTTGTTTCTCAACCCAGTGGAATGAAAGATCACTTCGCTGAAATGAACGCACTCGGGGGGGGGGGGGCACTCAGCACATATGCATACGTCAGTCCGGAAAATTTTCTGGCAACCCAAAAATATCAGTTCAGCTTCGCTGCAACTTAAATATATCACCCACTTTCATGCCTTGACCCATAAGGCATAAAAGGCATAATTGACAGCTGTAAACGAATATTTAAAATCCAGAAACAATACTAATTGAATCCAGGATTGCCTCTGCAGAACCCAGAAATATCAGTTTGACTATGTTTTATGCCCAGAACATATCATGGCTATGATTTCAGTTATTTCAGACCCAAAAATATCATTTTTGGAAATATTCAGACCCAGAGATATCGGACTTACCTCCCTGTATTGTCATGTTCAGAGTGCCTCGTGAAATCACTGGCAAGTTTCCAGAGACAACTTCAGTGCATTGCCACAAGTCCGACTACATTTACGCTGTAACTTCTAATCATCTACGAAGTTCTTATGGGTCAAGAGCGTTTTCACTGCTCCAGAAAAAGAGTTTTCTGAAGATAGAGGAAACCGAATGGAATAAGGAGACGGATCCTTCCTTTTAACACAGAACCAAAGTTGCCAAGTGTCTGTGCTCCTTTGAAGCTGTTTCAGAGTGACTGATGCAGAGAGTTTGCGGAGATCGTGTTTCCTTTGCTAAATTGTCTTTTTTTGAAAGGATCTACAACACTATACGTTAATTCATAACTTGCAATTGCAAACAAACAGTTGTTTCGTCCAGTTCCTTTTTGGCGTCATTTTTGCCCATTGGATCCCATTTCATAGTGACGTTTAGGACTGGGGCTAGGGGATTGGGTCGAGCGGTTGAAATTTTTTCGCGCCATTTTCATACTCGACTTTGCAGCAATGGCGTCAGCTCAACACAGCGGAAGATCTTTGAATCAAAGACGAAGACCCGTAAACAGAAAAGCTGCCAGTTGTTTTGATTATTTTGGTAAGAAGAATGAAGGTTTATGCTCTTGACTTGTTTTGTTTTTGTCCACCAGATTTTAGTCTGTTTTGGGTGCTGTTGGAATTTTAGAAATGAACTGTATGACTAGGTACTCTTCTGTATGCTTGTCATCAAGTTGTTTAGGCCTAACATACGCGTGGCAAGGCGAGACATTAATTATGGGCCTAAATTTATCTACGCTTTTCAACGACGGACTGCACGTTTTTTGTAACGCGAAACTTGGATCAGGCCATAGGTACTTTCTTAATTCAACATGAAATTTTCTCCACTTTAGTGCTAAATTGTTCCTTAATTTGTTTCTTATCATATGTTTTATGAAATGAAAATATGCCTCCTTAGAGGCCTAATTAGAAGTGTGATCTTCTAAACACCCAGTCTGCATTCCGTAAATTTTGTCTACCACATATTTCCACCAGTAATTAGGTAGCATTAAAATTTACATCACAATTTCTAATTCAATAACTAAATTGAGTCCCCAGCAGCTGAAACAGTATAAATCTCATGCCAAAAACCACTGGCGGGAAATTTTCGTTCATGCTGCTCCGCCACATGAATGTAGGGTATTGGAATGCACACTGGCTAAACTCTGCTGCACATATGTTTCTTGACATTTAAAACATCATTTGGGGATAAACATTGTTCTGTTATGTTGAAAACACATAAAATAGTTAGTTGATATCACTCAAGAAGGGGTTTAACAACATGCTTGATATATATAATATCCTTGCTTTTAACTTTAAAAAGTTTCTTATACTTTTCAGTCATAGTACGAGAGTTGCCAAAAATTTTTGCCATCATAGTTAGTACTGGTTTCTTACAAACCAGTTTCTCGCAAAAAAGAGAATGTTATGTCTTCACTGTGCCATGGGGGGGGGGGGGTATGTGAAATATTGAGTGATACTATTTTTTTTCATTTCTTAACCTGCAGGGTGCTTGTTATTTTCAGCTTTGAACTTTGTTTCAGACAATGGCTACTGCTCAAATGCAAAGACCAAAGACAAAGACCCATAATGTGAGAATGCTCAGAGGTGCTACAAAGAGCACTTTTTTCAGTTTGTTTAGATAACTGTTCCACTTCTTGCATTTTCACATGTGATAGTCTCTATTTTCTTGCAATGGCTAGCAGATTTATCATAGCATCGTGTTTCATCCTTTATGCTTGACTTGTGCCATCTCTATGTTGGCCTTTGTTTTCATAGCCTGCGTGCAGACTCAACTGATTCCCTGCAGAGAAGGGAGGTTCCTCCTCCAGTAGAGTCTGCGAATCAGAGTGACACAAAGTGAGTCTGCTGATATCAGCCCAGGCATATTTTGATTGAATTGGCATGTGCCTAAACAAACCTAGCCAAACAAATTCTATTGTGTGGGGGCGTTTTGATTACTTTATTTTTAATCCTACTTAAGGCTGCCCCATTGAATCTAATTCAATAAGAATAAGTACTAAAATTCCTAAAGATGTTTATCAACCAATCAAAGTAAAAGAGAACAACAGAGACCTCTTTCCACCAATGAGGTCTGGTTCCTTGAGCCTAGGAACCACACGTGACTTTGAAAAGGTTTTGTGTTGCTGATGCACAGACTTACTGGAGGAGGAACCTCACTTTTCTTCACAGAATCAGTAGAGTCTGCACGCAGGTTATTTTTTGCCATGTTGATGGCCCATGACAATGGTGACAACAAAGTAATTACATGGCATTGTGGAAAGCATTCTGGTTGAAAGAGGCTTTTTGCTAAGTTTTGGGTCTCAAAGATAGTGACATAAGCAATTAAAAGTTTGTTGTCTTAGTTGGCCCTTGACTGGTAGATTAACATTTCTGTTTTGTATATTGGCCTCATACTTCTAATTTCACAGCCAGCTGAATGGGCAAAATTTTTTTGACTCACCTGGTGCTATACATATGTATGCACATGTCATTTATATATATAATTGCAGTCACGCAGTTACAACATGAAAGTTTCATGTGGTTTCTGCTTCTGCAGCTCTGCACACTATTTCAGAAATTTTTCTCCAAGCTGTGCGATCTTGAGCTTTCAACCTTATCTGTTGAAAATCTTCCTTGCTCTTGATAGTTGGTATTGGAAATGACCTTTCCATTGATCTTGCTCTTGTGATATCTTTGTTTAATGTTGTTACGAGAGTTTCTCGAGGTCTGCCTCTGAACCTTTTTCCTGATCCTTCAAAGTAGAATTTCATCGCTTTTACTGCTGGTGTCTCATCAGATAAACGTAATATGTGACCAAACAATCGCCATCTACCTTTCAGGATGTCAATTGAAATCGGTTGCTCTTCACATCTTTTATACAAATTTTGATTGGAAATCTTGTTAGGATATTTTTTTCCTATTAGCTGTCTCAGTTGTTGTCTGTGAAAAGCATCAAGGCCTTTTGTCTCTTTTTGTGTCAGTCCCCAAGTTGAGCTGTTATACATCAAGACTGGTTTTACAAGTGTTCTGTAAAGCTTGAGGCGAAGTTTTTCGCTGATATGATCTTTTCTGATCCAGATGAGATTTAATCTATTCATGGATGCTATGGACAATTGTTTTCTTCTTTGTATATCTGCTGTATCTCCCAAGAGAGAGCCAAGCTTTTTAACTGTCCTCCATTGCTCTGTGTTTCTTTCTCCTCGAAAAATTTCTGTTTGCTCTGTTTTACTGTCGTTTACTTTCAAATTATCTCTTAGTAGAATCTCTCCAATCTTTTCTGTGATGGTATTCTTCTCCTGTTCACTTGTCGTAAGGAAATCAGCATCATCAGCATATATAGCTTCCTGGGGTAAAATGGTTGGAGACCTATTACCACTTTCTTCAACATCATCACCGTCCATTTCTTGTCTAAAATTCCTTACTTTTCGAAGTGTTTCTTCAAAATAGATGTCAAACAGTACACCACTGAGTGCATCACCTTGTGGTGAACCCATATTGCTACTGAAAGGCACCGTCTCAGCGTTGTTTATCCTTACGTCCAGAGTCGTGTTGCTTAGTAACAACTGAATCATTCTTACTTCATCTTCATCAAGGAACTTCTTTACAATGCCAATGAGCTGTTCACGTCGGATTGTATCAAAAGCGCTGCTCATGTCTATGCCAGTGATGTAAACTTTAATTTGTGATGTTTGTGTCTTTGCAATGATCCATTTGTATGCCCACACTATGTCTGATGTACTGCGGTTCGGTCGATATGCTGCTTGTGAATCTGCTAAGAATTGTTCTACCTTAGGTTGAATGCGACGTAGAACTATATTTGACAAGATCTTTCTTAGTATTGGGAGTAATATCACAGGTCGCAGGTTGGTAACAGGCCCTTTGGCTTTACCAGGCTTTTGCAAGGACACAAGTATGCCTTCACCCAATTCTAGTTCTATTTCTTTTTCAAAGGCTTCATTAAGGGTTTCTTTGATGGCTTCAAACAGAGTCAAGGGGCCATATTTTACCATTTCGGCAGATATATTATCAATCCCTGGGGTTTTATTGTTATTCAGTTTATTAATGCCGGCTGTTACTTCTTCTATTGATATTTCTCTATTCAATTTTCTTGGTTGCCCATCGTACGGCTTTATACTACTGACATTATTATCGTTGAAATGCTTCTCGAAATGACTTCTGATTACTTCGTAGATCTCAGATGGCTTTGTTATGCACTTTTTGTTCTCATCGTAAATATAAGGATTTGCAAAGGACTTTTGCTGCAGAATTTTTACTGACTTATACATCTTAGAGGCATCTTCTATGTGATCGAGCTGACTAACTTTCTGATTTAATTCTTGCTCCTTGTTTTGCTTGAGTTTATACTTGATTTCATGCAGGATCTTGTTTCGTTCTTTTTTCATCGCCTCGTACTCAGTGGCATCATTACAGCGGGACAGATGTAGTCGAAGTTGCTTTTGCTGCTCTGACATTTCTTGAATCTCTTGATCATGTATTCTTTGGTTTGATCCAACTTTCTTGACATATCCTAAATAGTTTTGTGCTGAATTTGTAATTATTTCTTTTATTGTCTTCCAATCATTGCTATTACATTGCTGTAACTCTTTCGCAATTTCATTTTTGTACTTTGTTTGTACATTTTCATCTTTGATCAATGTTGTACAATTGAAAGGTTTCTTATTTGTACTTCTTGCTTTTCGAAATAATTTGAATGGCTCTATCCTTAGTCTACAAATGACAATGCGATGATCACTATTTACTTGCGTGCCACTGTAGGATCGTGCATCTATTAAAACGTGTTTTCTATTCCCTGGACATATGATGTAATCAATTTGGTTATAAATATGAACAACTTTGTTGTTAACTTCTCTCGCGAATTCCCAGGTGGTAATATGACGTGCAGGATGTTGAAAAGCACTGTTACTGATGAATAGATCGTGAATATTGCAAAAGTCTATAAGCGTTTGACCGCTATTGTTTCTCTTTCCTCTTGAGTATCTTCCAAGGCATGTTTCATTCCCAGAACGTTTTCCAACTTTTGCATTAAAATCACCTGCTATCAGTACAAGAGATGCCGCCTTTGTTAGTTCAGAAATTAAGTTCCCCAAATCTATGTACAACTGATCCAATTCATCTGTATCGTTTTTAACGCGTTCTGTGGTAGGGGCATATACATTTATTATTGTGATAAGATTTCTCACTGCAGTTTGCTTGATCACAGTTTTCGTTCCCCGTCTGGTACAGGTATATTTCTTCACTAACGAAATTTTCAATGATGTTTCATTTATTTGTTGACTTTCGTAGACTGGGTCTTTACTTCGAATTTGTAAAACTGATATCCTGTCTGAGACTTTCCAATACTTATGTATGTGATTGACGAGTTTCGAAGACACGAAGAAACCATTTCCATAGTGCACCGACTCAGATGGCAGGCATATCAGGCGGTTGTTTTTCACGTTTGTGTCTAGGCCCTCATATAATTTCGTTTCTTGCAAACAACAAACATCCAATTGATACTTTTCCAAATCATCCGCGAGATTTTCTCTTTTGAATTCTTGACGTAAACCTCTAACATTGAATGTTGCGAGATTGAAGACTGATTTCATTCTGTAGTATGCATTACTGTAGACTTAAAGCTGCGATAACATCGCAGCCGGAGCTCCGTCACCCGCTCCTCCAAAAACATGTCATTTGCCACAATGAAAATATTTACAAGTCATTATAATGAATTAAAAGAAATATAATACAGTACAATATAAACTTTAAGGTTAAAAAGGTAAAGAGAACGCAACCCTAATAACATTGGTAGGAATGGCATGAAAGGGTCAAGCTGAGCTTATTTCCTTAATGGTCCACTTAGAGGTGCTGGTACAACAAAAGAAAAAATGTAAGAAACGAAAAGTTGTAAACATTCATAGTCATTATCACTTGCTTAGAAGAAAGATCAAATGTCTCCTGAGAGCTTTCACCATGCCAAAGAAGTTTGACTGAGGCAGGTTATGATAAATTTTACAAAAGACCCATTTGAAAGATTAATGATTGATCCTTCAGCTAAAAGTCTATGATAATACTAAAAGATTCTAGTTGTTGATTTTTTTGGTGAGCTGCTTCCCAATTTATAAGTGGTTTTAAGAAATTTACTCTTTGACCTCAGCCTATTGTTCTCCCTTCCTTTTCCTCTCTTTTTCCTATTGTTCTTGCAAAGGTTCAGGGTCTGCATTTCTTATATCTACTGTACTTTCTTTATGGCAGGCACAGGACTTTACTGCATTTATTTACCGACACAGTGTATTCTTTTTATCCACAGTGGGCAGCAATATTTCCAGAAAAGCAAGTAACAGGTAAAGAAAGGCCTCTCTGTAATCAACAGTACCTTTACTGAGCCCAGTCTTTTTAAAGCAGAATTGGAAAATTATTAGAAAATATTTGCAGAAATTAGCTAGCTTGAAGAAAGTAGATGCTATCAAACGTACAAAATTTGCTGTTTATGTCAAAAAGAGGTAAAGCCTGCAGATTTTGCATTCTATACACTATACATGAAAATTCTTGAATATATTGATATATAATTCTTGAACATATTAAATAGTTTAAAGAAACTTTGTCAATTTTCTCCATCTTTTCTTTTCAGAAACACAATCCATGCTGTTTGTCAAGAAGTTGCTTGCTGTAGCGGTATGTCTAATTGTCTAGGTTTACCAAACATAGATAATATGCATCTTGATAACTTTAACTTTTTACAGTATAGGCGTTATGCACATCAACAGTATTTTCCTGCCATGAAACCTTTTGAAAATATTTCTAATTTATTAAGATTTCCTGTTTGATTTATATTTTTCATAAGGTTCAAGGATTCTTATCAAATTGTGAAGAATTTTTGCAAATTCTTGAGAAGTCTTGAGAATTCTTGTGATTTCAATGCAGGCAAGGCCTGTACTGCCAGTTAAATGGTTACAAGTCAATTTTGCAAGGGTACTTTCTTTTGTGTTCAGAGAGAGTACATATTGGCTTAGTCAAAAAATTTATGCATTTGGCAGGCTGTGAAATAAAAAGTTTCAGGCTGGTATTAAAACTGAAATTTTAATCTATCTGCCCAAGGCTAATTTGGATGAGAAAATTTTGTCTCATAAAATCATCATTTAGACCTAGAAATTTGGAAGATTGCTGTTAAACTGATTTCACATGCCATTCTAGTTCATGACTTTCTTGCCATTAGAAGAAAATTTGATTTTGGAAATTGGCCATAAAAACTTCAGTACCACATCGATGTTGGACCAGAATCAAATGTGGATTCTCATTTCCCATACGAAACCCCATAAGGCTTTTTTCTAATTGTTGGGTCCTAAAGATATGTGATTTTACCAAACAAAAATTTCTCATCTAAGTTAACCTTTGACTGAATAAATTAACACTTCAATTTTGAATGTTGGCAAACGCATAAATTTTTTAGACTCACCTGGTACCCTTTATGAGAAAATTTTTTGCCTGTTTTGGTACCCTTTGTTACTGCCCTATTTAATGACTGTTTACGCCCTATTTCACACCTGAAGATGGACCTTAGAATTGGTCCGAAATGTTCGTTGTAACTAATTATGGCTCAGGCACTCACTAATAACACGGATATGTCATTTAACTTATATTCTTGATTACATGGACTGGTCCTTAACATATATTAGTGTCAAGTCTTTGAAAATAGCAAAAAAGAGAAACTGGAAATTGACATGCTGAGAATACCACAACTATAATTTTGTTTGTCGTTGTGCTTGCCCTCCATTTTATGGGAAGTTGTTCCCAGCTAAGTGCAGAATAGTCATGCAATGTATGATATGATAAGATTATATCACACACTGAAAAATTCAGTTCTCATTACCATGGATATATCTAAATCCAATTTATTTCTTATTCTAATAGGTCTCCAGTGTCACCTACCTTAGGTGAGGAATATTTTCTAGAAGCCTTCTTTTCTGGCTCTTTTGTGCATAACACTCTTCATTTTGCTTCATTGATTCATTAGAATGACTTTGAATTGTTTTACAAGGATACTACTTTATTGTAGGCTTTGCTCAATTATTCTATAATAATCTAAGCACACCTTTTGTGGAAATAAGTTTTCCTTGATGTTTTATTTCAACATATAGCTTGTAGCTTTTATTAGATGGTTGTAATGTTAGAAGGTGTATATATCATTGACTGCAAGACTTTTCAAGCAAAGGAAAACCATTGTAATAATGTCAAGTTTATCTTAGTCTTACGTTTCCACATGTCAAGGCTGTGCACTTTAAACAAGTAGAATTATTTCAAGAAACAGGAAAGGATTATTCACAAGGTACTAATCATTCTCTTAGAGCAATATTTCCAGAGAATGCCTTTGGTGACAGATCACTGGAAGGTAGGTAATTATGTGTTCTTGAAGAAGTGATTTTTTCCAAAGCCCTGTGGTTTCATTTTAATTGTAAAGAGCCTAGAAATTTATGTTTTTGTTAAAATTTGACACTTTGTGAGGTTGTTAATTTCTTAGGCAGTTATTACCACATTTACCTTTGTGAAAAAGTATATGTTTTCTTAGGCTACTAATTTGAGCCATGAAAATTATACTTACATATGTTTCAATTCCTATTTTTTAAAACATGTCTTCACAATTGCCTAGAGATGTGTTTCCCTAATTTCTGGCTACTATTCATTTCTTAGATCTGAGACTGAAAATTCTAAGAGAAGACAATTCCTGCCCAGGAGCTTGTCAAGTTATTCAATGGTGAACATATTTTAAATTCTCTTTGAAATTGGTCTCACTTCGAACTTGAAACATTGAAAAACTAGACCTTCTCTCCTTATTGTCTTCTTGTCAAATCTTGTTTTTACAAGTTGTTTTATTTGCACAATTTTGCACAATTATTTATCAGTTAACAAACAGAAGGTTTGTTATGATATTCTATCTTCTTGCAAGTGTCCTTTCAATTAGAATCCATTGACATGACTGTTTCAAAACAGCTGATTTTTCTTGTATATTAGCTTATTCATCTACATCTTTTTTGTAGGATGAAAGGATGCTTTGATGCTTTGGACAAGAAATTTGTAAGTAGTTATATTCTAGTGACTGTGTAATGTAGAACTGCCTCTGTTTCTTTACCGCTGAGAAATGATTGCACTCATGTTAAGGTTACCTTAAAAGGCTCCCCTCTCTCATAAGCCCTCCTCTCTGAGTCAAAATTTTAAATAATCCCCTTTCTATTACGCCCTCTCAACTTATATCAAATTCCAGAAATTACCAAGGATTCCACACCTAAACAAACCCCGAAATTTTGTCCGAAATTAGATAAACCCCTCGGAGGGCTTAATAGAGCTTTTACAGTAGCTTCTTATCTTGCACTGCTCATAACCTTTCTATACATCAGCCTTATGCCTTAGTTTTCGAAATAAACTAGCATCACTGGAACGTCCGTCTTTCTCAACTGCATTTTTTCGTTGCATTCATCTTCATTGAGCCTGGCACTGATGTCTTCTCTCTTTCATTTACAGCTACGAATGATTTTGATTGGCGTAAGTAGAACGGATTCCGTCTTATTTGGATCTTTATTGCCTTTTGTTTATAGGTTAACTAGACAGGTCTGACTGAGTGTAGCCTTTTGAGTATATTCTTCAAGTTTCTATTTATTCACTTTCTCGTTTGTGTAAGAGAAATCAATATAGACTTTCAAATTATCGTCTGTTCAACCATGTAGCATATTTTTTCAGAACTGAAAACTTGTTTTCAAATTTAAATACGTCTAACTTTATCTTTAGATCTACGAAAATCCTGAGGACCCAGATGTGAGTATTCAGTTGATTTGAGTTCCTGTAATATTTAGCTGAAATCTTCCTAGGAAATTAAAAACTTTTCTTGCAACTATTTTTTTCAATTTGTTTCACCTCACAGTTTTGCTCCATCGTATCTTTCCAAAACATCACAATCTGCCATCTAACAGTATGTTTGCAAAAGATATATGTTCATTTTCTTGATTTACAGACGGTGATAGAACAATACACTTTCAAGGTATATCTTATATTATATTACAGTTATATATATTGTATACAGTTATACAGTTATGTACTTCTGTACTCATCATCTTTCAATGAATTCTGCAGAAAAGTGTGGCGAAGTTCATATGTTTACTTATTGTTATGAGGGATTCTTATTGATTTTTCCCGTTTGCGCTTATCGTGTACTTTTTGGTTGACACTACATTTCTCATTTTAGTTCAACTACAACGGACAAAATGGAGTGGATATTTACAGGTAGGCTGACACTCAATTTCCTCACAAAAATGTTACAAATATGAAAATTAATTTGGATTATTGCGTACATGTATTCAGTGGTACGGTGAAGGATGAAGAATAATGCGGCCCATATCTTTTTTTTAGAAATGATAAGAAAATCATTGGAGCTACAACTGAAGAGCAAACGAAGAAGGCAACCATTAGGCTATTACGGTTAGTTCGTTCATTTCATTTTACTGTCCCATTAAACATCTGTAAAAGGTAAATGTTTAGGGGCCAATACACTTGTTAGGAAGTTTTACTTTGAAAGGTTATAAAATTCACGCCATGAGATTTAGTGTTTCCCAGAGTAAACTTCACCTGTTAAATGATTCGGTTGGTATGTTTAACGATCATTTCTAATTCTTACAAACCTTTCTTCGTTTCCCAGGACTCTCATCTTACTCAGCCAAACACTTTCACCGCTGCCAGGTTAGTTTAGATTATTGTGTTTTATTTTCTCTGCACTGTTCGAACCTGCGTTGTGATTTACAAGTGATTTACAAGTTGTCTCGTAAGATTAAGTATGCGAAGAAGAAAATATATGCTTAGCTTGCACTGAATTCGAGTCGTTCGAGTATTTTTTCAATGACTTGAAACATTTTGTTTGAAATGGATTCTGAAACATTTCTTGAAGATTTTGAAGAATTTCTGTGACCAGCTGTTCTATAGACAAACTAGGCCAAAGGTTTGTTCACACCCATTTCAAGGCATGTGATCAATCCCTTGATGAACCATTTTTTATTTCTTTCACATATTTCGTGCCATGCAAAGTTGTGTCATGAGTTTAAAAAGTGTCAAAATACTAAAACTTCCCAAGGGCATGGTCACATGACTTGAAATGGGTAAAACAAACGCTAGCCCATTAGGCCTATGGTTCGGTTCTATACATGCACGAATGCCTAAAGCAGATTCTTGATAACCCATCTTTTTTTCTTTTTTTTTTTGGCTTTTTGTCAATTATAAATTTCTGTTATACTTCTTTCAATTCTGTTGCAGACGATGTGATGATGACGATGAAATTGTTCTATTACGATGAAGGTATGACGTAAGGGTGAAAGGCTTTGTGGATCGGCGTATTTTGTTTATCACATGAAGCGGATTTTGTATTTATCAGTTGGACAGAACGAATTTTCGTATTTTGTCTTCTTGGCGGATCACGTATTTTTCCGATATTCTGCGACGTATTTCAGACTTAAATAAAACTCTTCATTGGATTTTTGGATCCTTTCTGTCCCGTGCGGATAGTAAAATGATTGCGTAGCATGATTTAAGGACACTGAGGAGAAAATGTTTTTGCTTTTCAACGTAACAAGGCCAATATGGCTGCCGAAAGTATCCAATCGATGTGGAAGAGCTGTAAGGATTGAGAACAATAATATAACATGAATGTATGTTTCCAGTGGTATCTCCCTGACACATTACCTTGATGGATTTTCGTATGTCGTCGAAAATATTGATGGTTTTGGTAGTTGTTCATTAAAAGTAGGTGCATTTCTTCTCTTTTTCATTCAGAATGATAGAATGGTGGAGCCATGAAATACCGTAAATTGAACGGTTTGATAGACTTTATGGAACATACTTTGAGCAAGTCTAAAACTGAACTGGCACTGTCACACAAATATCTAGAACGTCTTCAACTGTATTTAGCATGGCAGTTTTATTTTCTATCATTAGCATAAATTTCTCACTCATCTTAATGCATATTAATGCACATCAATGCAGACACTTATCGATGCAAAATGTTATTGTGCATTGTTATTATCAGAATTTGTTGCTCCCTTTGCGGACAATGAATTACAGTACTTTTCTCTCTCTCATATTATTTACAGAAATAACCTTATTTTTAGTGACGCCCACTGATTATCAACCGCCTGGCTTCAAGGTAATTTCAATCATATTCTGAGTTTTATATCAGGTTGACTTTGCTACTTATGAGTGTCACTCTTACGTGTCATGCATGCAGTTGGTTTGGAAGTTTTCAACAAACTGTCACTTTATGTGGAAAGATGTCAAAAGGCAGGGTGTGTCAGTGATACTGATGTACCTTCCTCGGAAGTAGCTGTACTCTGGAATTAAAAGGAAAACCTCCTCTTAGTTTCTGTCTTCGTCAATGTCCTCTTTTGGATCCTCTTTTAGCAGCAAGAGGTGGACGTCTCTGAGAACGTAGATACTTTTCTAAGCATTCTAATTTTCCAGCATATTTCCATTACTTATGAATGTGCTCATATTGTATTTTGGTTCCCTTCTTGGCGTCCTATTTTGCAGTCCGCCCTTCACAAGTACATTTTTCAGGCTGTTAGTTTCACAGTGGAACGCACGTGAAGTCTCACGGGGCTCACAAAAATTTTGAGATTGATTTCACTTTAAATTTACATCCTCGAACAAAAGCATTATGCTGGCATCTTCTTGACTTGTGTCTTCTCTTGCTGAAATAGCCCATTCTCTTATTTCATTTAGGAGTGTGCAGCTGATCCGTTTGCCTTCAAAGAAGAAGCAATGAATATCAGAGTGGGCGAAGTTGCCACGGTAAGATAGAGTTTTCAATATGTTCTCTGAACATGTCACTTCAGGTAATAGTATGGTCAGAATCTCTTCTACCTTTTGCGTTATTAAATACAATTAATTACATTGATTTTATGCAAGCTCATTTCTTATGACTTCTATATTTATTGCTGTTTACACACTTTTCGATCAATCGGCTATCCTAGCAATCAATTTTTCAGCTTTAGAGTCATTATTCTATCGCATTTTGTCTGGTTTTTACGCAAATATATAATACCATGCCATTGATTTTTTCTGGTTACTAATCTGTTTTTTCTTCTCTTCATGTCTTCCTTTGCTGATCAATTGATGTGTTATTCAACTTTCAAGCCTTTCCATTCGTAAGTACATTTACGATGCATAATGTATGTTTATTCAGCTTTCGATCATTCGCAAATTATGATTACGATTTATTTGATTGCCAAGGATTCTGTGTGCATCGAATTTCACTAAAGTAATGTGATAAAGCATTTTTTGCGCAATCTTCTCTGTTCGTATTTTACTTTCTGATCGGTCGCTCGAATCGTTTCTAAAAACTAGTTACCTAAAATCATTGTCTGATACATTACGGAGTCATTGCCTAATCAACGTAGACCCTTCGCAAAAGAAACTTCTTTAATCGAAAGATATTTTGATCAGTAAAGCTATTCCCAATTTTGTTGGAGCCTACATGCTTGATATTGCTGTAGTAGTTATAGGATTTGCCGTTTAAAGGCGCTTGAAAGAGTTAAAAAAATCGCCCGGGCCCAGTTAGAATTATCATTGTATTTGTATTTGATACCTTTGACACGTGTGGCTTCATTGTGGAGCTAAAGAAACAATGATTGTGTGGGCAGTTTTTAGCCTATTTAAAGCAGTTACAAGATATGGCTATGTCTATTCTATTTAATGAAAATACCACTGGAGACATAAATTAACCTTTTTGTTTCCTTCCAGGATGACGTTGAAGTTAGGCACAATCCACCATCAACTCAAATATGCAGACGAGCAAGAAGCAGAGCAGATCAATAGTCAGTCAACTTTTCACGATAAAAAGAACCCTGTGTTAGAGGAAAAAGAAGCAATCGCTGAAATTGAAATTGAGGATGAGGTAATTTACCATTGATTTTCTTGTTTCTATCTCTAGGATGCGCTGAAATTCAGGCCAGATCATGTTTTTTCCATTAACTGATAGGGCTAACAACTGTGGTAAATAAAGTAAGATATTTGCACTGTGATGTGACTTGAATTGGACACTTTCAATTCATATCAAAATACAAATATTTAATTTATGTATTTTGTCATTTTTGTACTACGGAAAAAATTAATTTATAGAGTTGTTGGCATCAATTAGCATTACTTTACCATTGTAAGTTTTACTTCTACCCAACTATAAACAAATGAATGATGCTTGTTGTTCCCATATTGTTTACTTCTGAATGACGAGTTGAAAGTTTCAAAAATAAAACTCTTTTGAACCGCGCTACAAATTTGTTTCAGAGAAACACCCCGTTTTTTGCTAGGATTATAAAATGAAGGCATTCAAGTAAGGAACAAGAACTTTTGCAACATGTTTTATTTCTTTCAGGGGCAGTTTGAAGAAGTGCCTGATACTTCACACGAAGCCCAAGAGAAGAACGATGGTAAATAAGTCTGGTGTCATAATTTGTTTGGCTTCTTTCGGCTAGTTAGCTACTAACGGGAGCGGATCCAGCTCGAAATTGAAGGAGGGGCAGCCTGCAGATAGGCCACTTAAAGCATAATGGCAAACAAGGGCGCCAAGGGCGTGCGAAAAGTATTGGACACTGATTGGATTGAATTTTTTTTGTTTTTCTACCAAAGAATGTCTTGACTTGCAGAATGTTTGCCCCACATTCTGATCAAAAAAGTTAAATGAAGGGTCATAGGGTGACGACGAGGGGCGTACTTCTCTTCAAAAATTCGGAGCCAAGCATAGTTTTCATCGTTGAAGGGGGGACAGGTGCCTCTAATGGCCCCCATTAAATCTGCTTTTGGCTACAAAGTAAACTTAAATTGGTCATGTATTAAGACTGATGAAACACATAGTATTATGCAATTACTAGGAGTTAGCCTTTTCTTTATTTCATCATGTCCAATACATGGCCGTTTCTGTGGATGGATTAATTTGAGTGGCGTTTTTCAAATACAATCCATATTTTCAGGTATCATCGATGAGGAAGAGCTGCCTGAAACGACCCAGAAAATACCAGGTAAACTTGAAATAAAGGTTGCAATATTCTCGATGATTCCTTCAAATAAATGAATGGTTTTTTGCGAACGTACTTGTGATATCGTGCACAAAGGACGACGACTTTCATTTTGATTGCAGCGATTTTACATCAATGTCTATATCAGTGTTTGGATTACCGTAAAAACTCTATTTAGTCCCCCTCTCTAATAAGGCCCTCCCCTCTGAACCAGAATTTTAAAAAAGCCCTCTCTCTTTAGCCCCTCCCCTTTCATATCAAATTCAAGAAATGACAAAATATTTTCCGTTTATCTAGCTTGCATCTTTATTTTGATGTAGCTTGGGATCAAAACTGTGCCGGATGTATGCATTTGACTCCTAAAACTGTATGTTGAATCCGCGAGATATTGAGTAAAGCAGTCGAGGAGGTAATATTCGTATCCATGTCATTCGATTTTGTGAACAGCCGCCTCGCTATTAGGCCCCCTTCTGGAATGTCCGAAATTTGATAACCCCCGGGGGCGTAATAGAGCTTTTACGGTAAACTGCCTATACAGCATCATACTGGGAGCCTGTATTAAGAATCACATTGGATTCTGTGCTCTTTCTACCATGCATGTTTACGAACTTAATAGTATTTAGCTTTGGCAATACACCACTTCGATTAACAGCCTCGTTTTGGAAATTATTCAAAATTCTTTCTTATGAAATTTTGGAGGCCAAATTCGGATTTAGCACCCAAACTTTAGTCTAACCACAAGTTTTCATGTTGCTAGCGGTCGTCGTGTTAATTTTATGACGATTTAAAGTTTGAAAATCTATAAGGGATTTGACCGTGAAAATGACTTGGGGTGTAAAGTTTCACCCCGAACGATTTTTGACGGCCAAATCCCTCATAAATCTTTGAATTTTATATTGTCATAAAGTCAACATCACAAATGCTAGCAGGTTAGAAACACGTAACTTAACTAATGTTTGGGTGCTAAATCCGAATTTGGGCTCGAAATTTTCATAAGAACAATAGGAAGGAATTTTGACAAATTTCCAAAACGAGGCTGCTTAATTGAAGTGGTGTATGGTAAGCTACCAGCCCATACATTATCACATTGCCAACAATTGCACTATTACTTTTCAGAGACTTTCGATAAGGTACCTGATAATGATGATATTGGTGAAGAAACTCCTATGATTCAAGAGGGAAATAACCCTGTAGAAGAGGAGCCAACAGTGCATTGCCATTGTGGAGTAAACGAGGTGTGTACGTACGAATCTTTAGTTTAGTCATAGGAAAGATCTTGACTGGTGGCTTTCTTTCATGTTAGGCGGAAGAGCCAATCAAAATTGAGCAGGCGAATGCGGGGCTCGTTTTCGGAGCGCGTAGTTCGCAAGTCTCGCTCTCCTCCACTTCCTATTCCTTTTCTTCCTCTTCTACCCTCCCGTTTGTTTATTGATCAAGAGCAAGACTTGGAGCAAGTCCACCTCCTGTCGAAAACGTCTCAACCTAACGGCTTTTTGACTCTCTTCTTTATTTTTTCAGGATGATGGTTTGATGATTCTTTGTGCAGTTTGTGAGACATGGCAACATGCCCTTTGCTTTGCTATCTTAGAAGCAGAGAATGCTCCAACTTCACATATATGTGCAACATGCTCAGCGGTAAGTCATCAACCTATGTGTAAAATACACTGTTAGAATGGAGCCCTGAAAACTTCTGGAAAAAGAAAATGAAGCTACGAATCTAACTGCCGTCCCTACAAAATTGTCAAAGTTGGATTTCAACCATAATTTTGACATTTTTGTATCACTCCCTTGTGACATGGATCAAATGAGGTTTACCAATAATTGCAATAGCAATTGTTTATGGATAATTCAGTTTCTATTCCTGATTGAATAAGTTATTCGGAAAGTTAGAAATTTTCTTATATCAGGGAGATGTGCAACTTAGCAAGTGTGCCTGCTTATTTCTGAAATTGTCTTGCCTATAATTTTGTAAATGTAGAAACATTTCATGAGTCTATGTATTACAATCTCATTATCATTTCAGAGCTATTTTATGTAAAAATTCTGCCCATCGGAGGTTCAAAATGGTATTCTCAGCCATACTGAAAGAATCCTTCATGAAAATGATCGCTTATCTCGTGTTATTTTCATTCATTAATGGAGACACTGACCGTTGATTTACCTCCACATGGGTTGCTGTTTGACAAAGTAGAGGTCCCACAAATCCATGGCTCCTATGCTCTATCAGTTTTGACCCAACTTTCTTACTTTTCATCTTTTCATACATTTAGTCAGTAACTATATGTGTGTTCTCGTGTATTTTAGAAATTTGATGACCAAAGGTGCACCGATCCCAGACTTGAGAGGCTCAGCGTAAATGAGATTCAGGTAAGTCATGAGATTCAGCTTACAAGCCTCTGATTTTGTGCGTCGTGCAGGTCACTTTCTATAAATACCTGCAGCAATTACCCGTGAAAAAATGTATGATCAAGCTTTGGATCTTCATTACTTTTTATTTTCACTTTATAACTGTATCCAATATGTTAGATTTGTTACGAAAATAAGATCTAATATGAAATTCTTATAGATATAAAGCTTAAGATTCTTTAATATAGAATTCTTTTAAACTAACAGACAAACTGAAGCAATATAGTACTGCATAGAAAATGACGAAAAAAATATTTGAAACTTGGGGCATTTTGTGTTTCCGATCCTTGTAAAAGTAATGACATTGAATTGAGGACTGATAAAATTGTTCTGAATCGTTGGCTAAATGTTAGCTGGTTTCACTGGCAAGCGAGATTGGAGAAGAATGGAAATTTTCGTTGAGGCTCAGTTGAATGTTTATGGCAGCTATTCAATCCACTACCCTAGAAATTGGGTTATTCCATTTGATACTGAATCCCGTATGCTTAGATATTGGATCCCTAGAAGATATCTAACGTAAAGACTATAAATGTCATTTTACAGTCGAGACTTCACGTGCGTTCCACTGTGAAACTAACAACCTGAAAAGTGTACTTGTGAAGGGCGGGCTGCAAAATAGGACGCCAAGAAGGGAAGCAAAATACAATATGAGCACATTCATAAGTAATGGAAATACGAGAAACAAACTATTCTAAAGAAGTTTGTCTGTCTATGAGTAGCTATCTAGGAGGGAACACGCTGGAAAATTAGAATGCTTAGAAAAGTATCTACGTTCTCAGAGACGTCCACCTCTTGCTGCTAAAAGAGGATCCAAAAGAGGACATTGACGAAGACAGAAACTAAGAGGAGGTTTTGCTTTTAATGCCAGAGTACAACTACTTCCGAGGAAGGTACATCAGTATCACAGTCAAAGTTCGATGTGGTAATTTCACTTGTCTCAAAGAATCTTTGATAAATTAAAGTAATTCTGATATCACTTTTCTAGGCAACATGTATATGGCGTCGAACATTGATTGCAACTTCTGAAATGAACAGAGTCACTGGAAATATACTTGCAAAACGCCTAGGTAGGTTGAAACTGAATTTATGCCATGACATAAGGAATAAACATGGTTATAAACTGCTACCCCTTTGTGCAGTTGAAGATTAGGCAAGCGACAACAATCATTTCGTATTTTTTCATTTTTTGACATTCTAGGTTATCAATTAATTGACAAGTCTAGGTTTTACGACATTCCAAGTAAAAGACATCCATTTATTATCTCTGCTACAAAATTAGAATGCCAATAATTGTAGTGGAAACGTTTTTCTCAGCTACGGAAATGTTTTATTGCATGCAGACAGCAGATTTGATGGTCTTTTCTGTGTTATTCTCTGATTCACTAATCACTACTTTAGCTGTTAAAGACCAGTTGCTAACCATGATCCTTTGTGCGCCGAATGAAATGCCAGACAAAAGGAATTTAGGCCAAAAATGACTTTCAGGTAACATGAAAGGTGACTGTGGCACCAGCAAGGATCATTGTTAGCAATGGGTCTTCAACAAATGTGCAAGATCGCTATGTTACCATGGGTGGCTCCAAGACCATAACCTAGATAACTGAATGCATATGGTCCGTGAAATTCTTCCCCAAGAAAACTTATTCATTGACAGATTTTCCAGTACAGTTAAAGGTGATCTGAAGCAAAATTTTTATTGATGCAAATGAATGGCACTTTTGAATGATAAAGAATGTCGTTTATAATTTTGTGATACCTTGTTTCATTTCCGACTTTTCCACTATTTTGTGTGATTGTTTGATGACGTCATTTTGTTTAAAAAAAGGTAAAGAAAGTCAGTCCACGAGACAATTTCTATCACATTTATTCAGCTCATGTTAAATGTCTTCTACAACTGTAAGCTTTTAAAGAAAAGATACAATTAGATTTCAATGTCTCATATTAGTGATTTGCAAACAAAATGACGTCATCAACTGAAACTACAGTGGATATCTTCAACTATCAATGGATAACTTCAAAACTCAATGAGATCATGAATTAACTCAATGTGCGGTTCATTTACATCAATAGAAATTTTCTCTTCAGATCATCTTTAAACTGCAGTCATTTAAATCCTTGTAAGTGTTGTGATTTTGCAGCTTAACTGAATTCATTGTAAATCCTGCTAGGTACGGATGTGAACATAGCCAACCAACTAATCAAACGTCTCGAGAAAGAAACCTTCATAAAGACAACCAGCAAAAACAAGAGGTATGTTCCCTTGCGCAACGAGAATCTCCCAAAGTTATTTGTGTTACGTACCTTTTAATTTATTTCCACAAAAGTGGTGCTGACAGCAAAGCTGCCAAACTGCTTGATCTTATATAATCTGTTCAGGTGTGTATCTTCACATGGAATAGATCTTTTAGCTATTCTAAAAAAGAATCTGGATCGAACGATATTTCGTTACGTTTTGTAGAATTTTCGAATGTGCACAATAGTGATGGAAGCTCTAACGCCACTCAATCGAACTTCATGTATAAAGACATAGAAATATCACTTGATCGAGACTCTTTTGTAGAATAGCTGAAAGATCAATACAGCTCAATTCACGTTTAGTTTCTCCAATTATCTACAACTTTTTGAGCTATAAAATTATTTTTACAAGTTAACATTTTGATAGTGCCGAATTTCACAACGAAAAATACACTAACGCCAGTCCTTTATCATATCGAATCGCTTAAATATCGTCGTCCTTCATGTTGATTTTTTTTTATGAATTAGGACAGATCTATTTTGTTTTAAAATATCTTCCATATATGAATGGATTTGAATTTACCTTGGTTTCATTTGCAGACTTGGAAGATTCGTCAACAAAGAAAAGATTCTGTCTGAAGGAATCGAGTATTATTTCAAGAACGAAGATGGTGATGACTTATCTACTGCTACTGGAAATGAGAATATTGATCCTAATGTCGAAGAGGTTAGCATTATAATTTCAGCCTTAATTTCTATCTTTGATTTAAATATAATAAGTTGCTATTGAATCAATTGTCGGAGCTTGAGCTGTTATTGGCTGAAATGTAGTTTTTAAGATGCTGTTTATCAGTTCATTCTAAGCAAATATTTTTTCCTGAAACTGAAGGACTGTGGCATGAAAAATACATCCTGCACGTCTGTGCGTATTTTCGCTAATTACTTTTCGTCTCTGTATCTTTTTTTCTTTTTCGTAAATTGACATGTTTCTGTTGTTCTTTGATAACCGAAAAAATGTGCCGTGGTGTGAAGGATATTTCATTGCCTGCAGTTTGTAAATTTGTTCCTTTATGCCCATACCCGGGGCTTTAAGCGCGATAATTGCTGTAGTTGTTTGTTTTATTCACCTCACTTGTCTCATATTGATCATTTTCACAATTCACAATCAAGCGTTGCTCTTCGTCCACTTTTTTGCCTAAGTTGAATGACTAATTAAGAGTGATCGTCTTGTTGCAGTCTGTTGCATCTATTGTTACGAGAGCATCACAGCTAGAGCTAGCAGAAAGACGCCAAGAAGCCGTCAGCAAGGAAGCGCTTTTAGTATGTTGTTATTTATTCAATGCTAAAGTGACCCGTCTCCGTTTTGAGTAACACTGGCATATCATTTTGCATTTTCAAGTGAATTCCTAACAAAAGTCATACTTGTTTAAACAATGCCATAAACTCGCTATTGTCACAACAACTTCTAGTTGTAAACAATTGTTTTACAGCAGTGTTGATTGCCATATTCCCCAACGGCTAATCCCCTTTTCCTAGCCTTCCTCTTTATTCATCTAGCTGTTCTGAAAATGGTAGCTTCCTCCTCTGTACACTTGAAATCTCCGTTCAAGCTATTTACATGACACGAGGATTTTAGCGTATTCGTAAAGACCCTTTTGCCTAATCGGGGGGGGGGGGGAAGCAGGTGTGGGGCTTGAAATCAAAGTCGGGAAAAGGGGTCTTTCTTTGAATTGATGCAAGTGTTTTGGTTATGATTGTAGCTAAGAATTTTAGCTTATTGAAAAAAGCAACTTTTTCAATCCATTTTGTTCTTGTTAGGAATCTCTGTGACTTTATGAAGTTTCTCTTTCATGTTAATGCATTCTCTTTCGTAGGAAAAGGAGATGTTAGAAATCAAGAATATTCTTATTGCTAAGGGAAATGCTAGAAAAAGAGCCATATCAAGGCTGAATGAGGTCAGTGCTCATTTACATTTTGTCTAAGCCTAATGTAAAGTCTCATAATTCATTCTATTCAAGTCTCCGTTTCGTTGGTCTTCAATCTTTCTCTTGCAACTGCTTCCAAACGTTTCATTCATTTTCCATTCAATTTTCTGCCCAACAGTTTCTTTCCAAGGAATTCTTTCAATGTTTAGATCTATCAACGTTTTTAGGGGATGCCCCAGACTATGGAAATACGCGTGAAAGCCGACTTGTGCTATCATTCTAATGTATTTTGTCTTTCGTTTTATTAGCAAGAACCCATCTTATAAAATTGTGGATTTTTGAATGATCTAGAACTTAATAACAGATTGATTACCAAGAAATAACGGGCCAAGTTCTCCTTTGAGATTGTTTGTTATATTTGTGCTATCATTCTAATGTATTTTGTCTTTCGTTTTATTAGCAAGAACCCATCTTATAAAATTGTGGATTTTTGAATGATCTAGAACTTAATAACAGATTGATTACCAAGAAATAACGGGCCAAGTTCTCCTTTGAGATTGTTTGTTATATTTCGCATATTTTGACGCGTTTTGACGTTACTGAATCATGTTGTACCCTTCGATTGGATGATAAATCGAATGAATGAATTATGAAACCAAAGACATTTTAGTCTAATATTCCAAGCTTTGCGAAAAGAGACGTTATAATTGATTACAGGCGTGGCGAAGGATGTGAAATTAGAAAACACATAATAGTGATAAAATGTTTTATATCCACATAACTTCTATTCCTCAGTAGTCTTCATCTCTCCTATTGAAAGTCTCATCTCTCAGGAGCTCATCATTCCTATTGAAAGGGCTAAGATTTAAGATTACTCCAAATAAAGATCCAACAACAATAATCAGAGATGCCGTTAAAAGTTTGAGTATTAGCCATCTGTCCTTCCTTTCTCTAGAAATTTTTAATTGAGAACATTGCATTTTGGAATACGGATTCTAAATTTATTTTCATATTTGATAAACGAGTAATTTGCCAAAATCGTCATACACTCGCAGGTACTTAGTTCTATGTTTTGACATTCTTCCAGCATTACTTTTCAAACTGAATCGCAAAATTAGCTTAATCTAATGATGTATCTATGACCAATTTTCCAGGACGATGAATTTGAGATCAGTGACAGCCAGGATTTGAATGATATTCCAGGAGAAAATCGACCCGCAAAGAGATCTAAAGCAAGTGCTGCCGTGCATTCATTACTGGTTTAGACGAAGCATATTTGACAAAGTGAGTACTGAAACATTTTATCATCTTGCTTCCAGTCTCTGAAATTACGGAGAGAAATAGGAAAACACAGCTCTGCAAGGCTGAATTTCGCCTCTCATTATTACTTCTAGATAGTGCCGTTAAAGGGAAGGGAAGTATGTGTAAGCCTGTCGCATGAGTAAGCCAATGGTAAAGATAGCTATGAAAAGACAATATCGTATGACACGTGAAAAAAATGTCAAAAAATGTCAACAGGAAATATTAATATGTGATGAGTTAGAATTTTACCGCAGCAAGTGGCTAAAGCCACTTTTATATGCCTAGGTTGTCACTAAGAACTACAGAAACAGTTTTTGTATACTACGTTATTTTGCTCCAGAGGCTGTTGATAAAGGAGAAATGTAATTTGGGTCCCGATTGTTTTGCTTTTCAAATCAATCATCTCGTAACACCAAAAATTTAATTTCCAAATCGATAGAAAACCATAGAAAATCGGTAGAAAAGCCTTTTGGAACCATATGAGCACTAATTCCTTTGTAAGCACCGTTTCTTTGGGCCTTGATTATGAAATGAATTTATGAATAGATAACCATCCACCAATTTTCCTGGAGTGCATGTAGTAATTTTTGTAGCACAGTTCTTGAAACCATAAGAGACGCTTCCAAATTTTGGTTCAAGTTAAAAAAAGTGGAACATACAAAGCCTTAGTTTTGCTTGGACTTATATGTCTGAGTACGTTGTTAGTTAAAACCCTGCAAGTGCATACAGTTTGTAATACCTTAAAATCAGTTTCGTCAAGTTTAGCACATTCATGAGTCACTTTAGAACTGAATCGTTATAGTGAGAATGACAGTTTACTCTAGAATACTTACCAAAACACTCGTTAGATAAATGTTAATTGAATTGTACATAGTTATGTAGTGGGCCTCTTGACCGAGTCTCTGTTTTTACTCCCTTGTCAAACGAATACACCTGGAACTGGTCTGTTTAGCTGTTTACACGTCTTTCACGCTGATGTACGCTGTTTATACTACATTGAACCACAAGTAGTAGAAATAACAGGGACTCGTGTAAGAAGCCTGGTTATGTAGTTTAGAATTTATTGAGTATCATTTTAGCATTGAATGCCAATCATATGAAATTACTTAGATTTGAGTTATTCAATTCTACAGTTGAATTGTACAGGTAGAAGACTATTAGAGTTAATTATATAGTAGTTGAATTATATTGAGATGTCGTTGCATTGGAAACTTTTGTCTGGATGTTTGTTTCAATCTTTTGTTATCGTTTCATTTCATTTTTATCACGTTGTTTCGCATCAGCTCTGTACTTTGAAATATATGAGCTCCGCGACAGAGCTGCTTGTTGTTGCCTCAGCATTGTTATTTTTCACTAGCTTATACTTCAAAGAACCTTAGTTGGCCCCCGATTTTTGGCTCTGAAGCCGTTAGCTATGGCCAAAATACACAATTGCAGCAACAAGAGAGCAGTTCAAACAATTCTGGTCAGAAGACTTGATAATTTAATTTCTTGCTGAATTCCATACCATCGCTTATAAAATATTTTTCTTAGCTACATTTTCTGGCCTTTTTCCTTTCCTAAACCTCCTCTTCCCGCTTTACGCTTGGAAAGTGTCCATAGGTTGCTTACATGCACCGATAACCAAGTGTTTTGTTTTGAAACACATATATTTAGGATTCGGAGTTAAAGCTATGATTATGCAAAGTGGCTACACGATTTTGCTATTGATTGTAGAAAAAGGTGGAAAAATATTTTGATTTCTGGAAGCGAAAAGTCGTTGAAGAAACTTTCTGTGGCAGTCAGGTTCTTCAACCAAGAATCCAGTTTGACAGGTCAACATGTCAGTAATCCTCAGTCTCAGTTTCAAACTATGTTTAGTGAATTTGGTTGATTTTGCGACTGATTACTTTCCAAGTTAAAAACAGTATTGTTGTAGTATGGAGACAGTCTACATTAACCAAACATCAATCCAATTTCTAAAAACGTAGTGCTGAATGCAGAGAGAACGTTTTGGATTTTCACGCAAAATTAAATCATCAGTTCCCTTTTCATTCTCGTATTTCTTTCTTTCTTGATACCTGAAACAATTTCTGGGACCATTGTTGCCGTGGTCCACTATTTTTTCCACTCATGATTGTAGGACTAGGCAAGCTTCTCTTCTCTGCTTCATCCTTGGTGAACGCAGTTGTTTCCACGTTCAGTTACTAAATTGCTTGAAATATATGAGCTTCAAGATACCTTGATAGAATTGTTATGTGTTGCCTTAGCATTGTTAGTTGTCACTAGATTATACTTAGAAGAACCTCATTTGGCCCCCGCTTTTTCTCTCTTAAACCCTCAGCTGTGGTTGCCTTTCACAGCCAACATGAACGTAAATCAGAATCAATGTGTTGCGAAATAGACGTAACTACTAAAGGACGTCTTCCGTAACATATTATTTGCCATCGACCTTTAACATGTACACGATTCACACAACAATTTCGTCATGTGCTTGTGGCTATCTGTTTTCCTTTAGGGTTTGATTTCGTGCTTTTCCTGAAGGCGTTGTCCCGCCTTTTTCCACTTCCTTCAATGCATGTTATAGATAGCCTTCTCCCACGTTTAAGACATCGTTTAGAACTGATCAACGCTTTGTTTTTATATGTCCTAATGCTTATGTGGCTGAAACTCTGTACCTCGACAATGAGTGGAGTTAGACCTCCCTATATTTGCAGGCAAGATTCGTCATTGAATTGTCTCCTTCCTTACCTTGCCTTTCTTAGAGAAATTCTTTCTACAGAAAACAGTCTCTGTGATGACATTTTTCTTCTTCATTTTGCTACCTAGCATCTGAAGGCAGTTTTTAAACACTGATAACCTAAGCTCATCGAAGTAGTGTCCTGATCCTTCTTCTCAATGTGACCTCTTCTCGTGATTCCCTTGGCCTGGAATTACAAACAGTTGTTGACTTGCCTCACTCTCCTTAGCAGGCTCGACAGGGTGCAGGCTCGAGCGACCAACCCGCAAACTGGTAGTCAAGTGTGCTACCCCTGCACCAGAAAAAAGTTCGTAGCCCTACCCCTGCACCAGAAATGCACGTACAGAACTATTTCATGCATTGCTGAGAGCAATGCACGCTTTTTAAATCTAGATCCACATTATATCGAGGAAAATGATGTTCTTAGTTCCTGGTAGTACTTCAAAAGAACTGACGTTATTATGAAAATGGTCAGCTCATTTTGCCGTATAACTGCATGCATCTTTTGAGGAACCTTTAAAGGGATCCATATTCCCGTGCCCCTTTAAGAAATATCTTGATGTACTCTGTGTGCTTAAAAAGTACTTTTCTGTATGGAGAACATTGTTTTTTCTTTTGTTTCTCTGCACGTTTGTTGAGCTTTAATCTCCCCTTTTCCCTCTCAGTCCTTCTAAACACTTGCACATTACAGTGCCCATTCTAGCTAGTTTGGTAAACAAATCCCGGCAAATTCTTTGAATCCTGCCACAGTATCATTTACATCTTAATAACATGATGTACAACCTGGATTATTTATATGTCATGGTCGACAGCTGATCACTATAAATTGTGGTTAGTATTAAGAAATACATAAATCAAACAACACTGATATGACATCTGTGACAAGGGCTATGGTTTTCTGTTTAACATCACAGTTCTTTTTCAAGACCCCGATGGTTCTGCTGAGCCTTCTTTCGTACTTGGATTTGTTCAATGGTTTTTGTCTTGAAAACTAATCATTTACGTAGAAATCTTTGCAACATTTTTGTCTTGAGATTCAGACAGGCTAGCTATGAATCTCTTGAAAGACTTCATTATGAATATATTGGCACTGAGGGAATCGACACTGTCAAAACTGGTCTTGCGCCTCATCTATTTTCATTGGTCCAGTGGGATGAGCCTTTTGAAAGCAAGGTCCAATCAGATGGCATATCAGCTATTCTATCCTTTAACGTGTCCTACCAGTGTTGAGATTCCTTGTAATGTGACCATGTATAAGATGGAGGCGCCGGATTGCAGAACTATAAATTGCTGCAGATTGAGGCCCCACTTACACTATACTTTTTTCAAATGAAAACGGTACGAAATCATGTCGTTTTGGCCTTCCGTTTACACTGAAACGTTTTCGTAACCAGCATCAAATGAAGACGATTTTGAAAACGGCACGATTTGAAAACGGCATGAAACTTTTGAGTGTAAGCGCTTGCTTCCTGTCTCTAAAATTACGGAGAGCAATAGGAAAACACAGCTCTGCAAGGCTGAATTTTGCCACTCATTATTACTATCATGGTTAAACGAAAGAATTCTCCATTTGAAATTGCCAACCAGTGCAATGAATAATGAGCTGTCTTTGAAAGCAGAGTAAATTCAATTTCTAGGGTCTACCTGAAACATCTCCATAATAGTTTTCAGAAACTGAGTATGGCCAGTGCTATTTGATTGGAAGACATTTGAAATATTAACAGCAAATAACCAAGAAGCGTTTATTTGTTCAAATAATACTAAAAAAGATATTGTTTTGCTTGTAATTTATTTGGTGCAATCCTTTGTTCAAACAGCTGGCGTCGATCAATTTTGATGAATTGTGAAGCTAAATTTTATGAAAATTATGAAATTCTAGAAGAAACTCTTAATACAACAATTGGACCCGAAGTTAAGAAACCGTCCTACAAAATTTCAACTCCAATTTTCATCCAGCAAGAAATGAGTGTGTTTTTTTGACAAGATATTTTTATTTCATAAGTAGAATATGTATTTGCTTGAAAGTTGCTAGGCAGTAGTTAAAATTTGTTATTGAGTTCTAATTTCCTGGTGCCTGTATACGATTTCATGTTTCTCCTCCCCATTTAAGTTGTGATTGCTAAGTAAATTGTTCTAATCTTTTCTGTCACTACAGACTTGCATTAATTAAGGCTGTAGTTCATGTTATTTCAAGAAATCCAGGCAAAGAAAGGTCAGGAAACGTTTGGTCGCCACATGCAAAGTAATTGTTGATTCATTAAATTCTTTGTAAAAACCAGAAAACCTCAAACTTTGAAGGTTTGATATGTCACTCAGTTTTCAACAAGCAGCTTTATTTCGATCACTATCATGTCTCACCAAGAATTCATTTCCTTTTGCATCGGAAATCTTGAAAACTGAACCATCCCTTTCTAACCACATTGTCATAGCCATAGGCCTAGATCGGAGAGATGTACATAGAAATTTGTTATTTTGTCACCAGACAATCTTGTAACCATGTCCAGACTCAGGTGTGTAAGATCAAGGAAGAAAAGGTGACACAGTTAGTATTGATAATTTTATCATCATAATCTCTAGAAGGTTGGGGTCTGTGACTGCCTTGACTTGCCAGAAGTAAATGGTTTTCTGCCTTTTCAAATCTTCTAAATGTACCTAGATGCCATGTGATTTTTCGTTATTGGTCATATCCAGCCTGCGTGCAGACTCTACTGATGCCCTGAGGAGAAGTGAGGTGAAGGAACTTCACTTCTCTTCAGGGGATCAGAAGAGTCTGCACACAGGCTACTTCCATGAGATCAGACGTTTCACCTACAGGTGACACTGCTGTCCGTTTACTTTTGTTCTGAAATTTCCGCGTTTACATTAGGTGACCCTGCCCCTTTAATAGCTATCTTTGAGCACAGTCCTAGCGAATAAAGTAGAATGATCCCTACTTGGTTCAAACAAAAATCAGTATCCATTAGGTAATTTTGACACTTTTACCGCAACTTGACGGACCTTCAATTTATGAAATCGATTATCTGGTCTTCTCTTTATCAATGTTTTAACTGTCAATCCTAAATTTCGACCTTACCTAATGGCTAGAAGGCAGACTGGCAAAATGAAATTGATAAAGGCATTTTATACATTTACCTGGATTTTAATAAAGCAAATAGAAAGTAATAGATATTAGGGACTTAGGAGTTTGATAATTGCTACATTTGATAGCAGTCAAAAGGTTATCTTCTGCAAACATAGTTTACATTGTTACAATTCTATGATTTGATGACAGACCTTTTAGCTTTTCTTCAAAAGGGTCTGGATCGAGCGATACGGTATTTTGATAAATTTTTTAACGAAATGTTCCACTGATAGGCGTTTGAGCTACTATCACTATAGACGATTACGCTAAAGATGGTGGCAAGGAACTTTTTACCAAGATGCATTGCGTTCTTTTTACGAATCCGTAACGATTCTATAGCAATTCGATTTAAGAACGCAGTGCATTAGACTTGATTACATGTCGTAGTTTCGCTTTTGGCTAAACTGATATCGCTACAACTACGACTTATTCCCAAACGCTTGCTGAAACGGTAAAGTTCCGCAATTATTATATTTGAAACCTTTCCGCTGCTCCAGAAAAAAGTTCGATTAAGCAGTGTTGGAGTCTCTATCACTATTGTGTACATTCGAACATTCTACAAAATGTATCAATCTGTCGTTCGATTCGCATTCTTTTTTAGAATGTAGCTGTGGGCTTAAATTATCCGCTACTTTTTCCTCACAACCACTGGGTCTAAAATGCCTTAAAAATCAGTTTTCTAGAGCTGTTGTACCATCAAATTAGGTATCAGTACTTCGGTAAAGGATCATTCTTGCCACAAAAGCAAAACCCGCCTTGCTCTAAGCCACATGCTGATCGGTAGACGACGGGGCGACAGAATCCTGTCGCCGATTGAAATTTTTTGCCGTTTTTACAGCTCTATGTCCATAAGGCCCTCAGTGGAGCGATAACAACAACAACAGTTCAACTAAATGAGATGAGCGTAGCTTGAGGGTCCTTATGGTAGTGAGGCTAGCAGTGCATCTTGGGAAAAGTTCCTCGCCGCCATCTTTAGCGTAATCGTCTATTGTGCACGTTCGAAAATCCTTCTTCAGAATGTATAAAACATCGTTCGATTTGACTTATTTTTCGAAAAGCTGAAAAGTCTTTTGTAAAGTAATACCCTATTCACACTGCAAGTTAAACCAGTTTAAACTAAACCAGGTTATCCAACGGAGCCTTCTAATTGGGCAATCCAACGAATTCAATGCATTTGATTGGTTGAAATCTAACCTAGTTTACGTAAAGGCTGATTTCCAGTCAGTGGAATTTTCCGAGCGGGCGGAAATTCTTTTGTTTGCTAGAGAAAATGTCGCTCTGAAATTCAATAGATAGTTACGGCTGAGCAACTTTTTATTGTCTAAAATTCCGCCCTCTCGGAAAATTCCGCTGACTGGAAATTGGCCTTAAAGCTGGTTTAACTGTGTCAGTGTGAATGCGGTATAACTTACCTTATTACACGAAATTAACTACGTACGTAGCTCCCTTGTATTTCTGTGTCTTAGTGCGCCTTTTCAAAAACCTTTCTTGTGCGAAGGCGCACTAAGACACAGAAATACAAGGGAGCTCTATTCGAACAACTTGAGAGCAGTTGATCCTAGCCACGCTCATTTGCAGACGCAAAAGAACAGAAAACGAGACAACGAAACAAGACGCAGGGATCACAGCAAGATAAATAAATAATCAATCAAAACTTTCGTGTCCTAACACCCTTGATTAAACTGCCTCTGTCGGAGCTGAGATATTTTGCAGGAAACAAGAAGCACTGATTGTCAATAAAAAGAAACTTTTGAAAGTGTTTGTACTTTATTGTCCTTTTACCAGCTACTTATTCAGAGATTTTGCTCAATTTAGACAGCGTTCACACGATTTCGGCACATTTTGAAAACGGTGAAAAATGTGACGGATAGGCCTCCTGTTCACACGAAAACGGCACACTTTTTGCCAGCAGATTTTGGAAACGGTAGATTTTGAAATCGGAACTCTAACCGGCACATTTTGGAAACGACATCGTGTGAATACTCGAAAAATAATCGAAAAGAGCATTTTTCAATGCTTTTGGAACGAAACTGATCGGTTCTTAAGCCTACTTTCCACTAAGCGGAAGATTCCTCACACAAAAATCTTCCTTAGTTTGCAAGCACGATTCCGCTCAATAGTTGAATGGGTTTCTACTTTTGAGCGACGTCGCTTTTCCGCAAGCCAATCAGATGGCTGGAAGAGATCGCTGCGAGCGGAATATTCCGCCTAGTGGAAATCAGGCCTTAGAGTGTAGGTACATTTCTTGGTATCGAAGTCTTGCAAAGAGTATTTTACCGTCAGATTTCGTACCGTTTTCAAATTGCTCCGGTATCGTGTGAACGCTAGCTAAAAATTTGCTACCATCACATATTTGTCACCGTTTTCAAAATGTGCCGGTATCGTGTGAACGCAGTCTTAGATTCACATTAGCCCAGCCTACCCTATGAGTGACCATGGACAGTTGGAGCTCAACTGTCAATCGAAACCAATAGCCCTAACTGCATGCTTTCTTTATTGTTCTCTTTAAGTTCGTTCATTGTGAACATAGAATTATTTTTGAATTTAGGTTCAATTCATTGCTCTTAAAGTAAATCAACGGGGTTAAAAGAAAACTTAGCTAGGGGAACTTAGTAAATCTAAATATAACCTGTTGTATTTGATGTTTTCGATCTATGAAAGAAAAAACGAAGATGAGTGGGGCCTGCGGTTTTTTCGTGCCATATTTAGATTACGTTGCTATATCTCCGTTCGTTTACTTTGAACGGGGAAAATTTCTCCTAACTCTGATCAAGTAATGTTCACCTGGTTTGAATTCATTTTTATGCAGACTAATTGCACTTCCTAGCCGTTATTCTGGGGTCAATCCCATTTAGCCTAGACTTGCTCTAACTCTCTTCCACTTGAAGCTAGTCCAAATCTAATTTTGTCGATGTAACCATTACGTCATCCAAGCCTGTTCTCACGAAATCTGAGTCTGACCTTAGAAGATAAAAAAGAGGTTAACAAGAGACATTAGCCTATGCAAATAATTGTCACAAAGTCCAGTCGGGCTAATATAACACTTAACACGTACTTCATAAAGAGAAGTGATGTGATATCGCTCAGGCGAAGGTTTAAAAGTCATCCCAGGAAGAAAACTAGAAGGGTAGAGAATTCAAAGGTTTGTAGATTTTCAGTTAGGAAGATGTTTAGTTCCTCGAAGTTTTCTGGACAAAGCATTCAGTTGTTTAAGTTGTTAGACGAAAGGTATTACCAGTGCTTTGCTTATTGAGAATAACTTTTTATTATTCACATAATTAAAATTCTTTCAGAGGCCAGGAGATCGTTAAGGAGTAGATATGCTGGGAGAAGGCTCTAACCCTACAACCAAACCAGTGTTGAATTGAGGGAGTGTGAGGCAAACTTCAAAGATCCTAGAGCCCAGGTAACTGACGAATAGTTACTTTATAAACTGAATGAGAGAAGTAGAATAGAGGGAAGTAAAAGAAGCTTGAGCGAGAGAATGAAATACAGAATGAAGAGGGAAAATGAAGTAGGAACAAGTTAGATTGCATAGGATTGCATGAAGAGAAATTAAGAATGAATATGGCTCTAAAGTGAGTAGAATCGAAAGGAAATTGCATGGGAATTAGTTTATGGATGAAGGACTGGTTGAGTCACAGACTTTTTGATCAATCGAGTAATTCATTCTGATTGGTTTTTTATTGAATGATTGATCGATTAATTGATTGGTTGATAGGCTGATTTAATGATTGATTGATTGATTGATTGATCGGTCGATTGAATGATTGATTAAATGATTGGTTGATAGCTTGATCGATTTTTTAAATGGTGGACGGATTGATTGATTAATTGAATGATTGATTGGTTGATTGATTGGTCGATCGAATGATCGATTGGTTGATTGATTGATTGGTTGGTTGGTTGATAGGTTGATTGATTGCTTAAACAATTCAAATTTAACTATCTTGATTGATTTCTTGACTGGCTGATCGGCTATTCGATTGATTTCCCGATTGATAAGCTTGATTCCTTCACTGATTGTTTGATTGCCCCATATTTCTGCTTCCCTCTACATTAGCTAAAACGTGAATAGTTTTCACTGTTGGATAGTTTTCACAGGTGATCTGAAGCGAAAATTTTTATTGATTCAAATTAGTGGCACTGTCGAGTGATACGGACTTCTGTTTAAATTTCTTTGATATCTCTTTTCGTTTTCAAGTTATGCACCGATATTAAGTTTCAGTTGATGACGTCATTTTGTTTGCAAATTGCTAGGATGATGTACTGGAATATAGCTGTATTTAAGATTTGAAAGGTTACAGTTGTCGGAAAAATTTAAGTTGAGCTGAATAGATGTAATAGAAATTTTTTCATGGACTGATATGATGTTTAGAAAGGTATGCCAACTCAAGAAATGTTCTTGGAGTCAATTTCCTTTAGGAAACATAGCCAGCCTCGTACATTTTCATTACTTTTTGCAAACAAATGACGTCATCAGCCAATCATACAAAATAGTGTATAATTTGAAAATGAAACAAGGTATCACAAAATGGCAAAAGACATTCTTTATCATTCAAAAGTGCTATCCATTTGCATGAATACAAATTTTCGCTTCAGATCACCTTTAAGTAAAACGTCTTTTTGTTCACAACAGAACAACTGAATCGGACTTATTTTATTGAGTGACTTAACTTTAACGGTATATCTTTCATCTCCGATAAAGGTCATCTAAGATCCTTTTCCTCTTTTGATGTATAGATCAGTGGCGTAACGGAGACAGTCGGGGCCCTTAGGGATTTTTCCTCATGAGGCCCCCCTAACTAGTGCATTTGTAAATGACCAGATAGAAACATAAAATGCCGTGTTCGGTTTAAGCTTGAAGTAAATAAGTTATGCAGGCAAGGTTGAAAAATTTGCAATGATTTACTGTGAAAAATGCATAACTTTACAATAAAATCGATACGTCCACATTTTCACAAAACATTAACTTTTAAAGCTCCGTCTTTCCATTCATTTCGACTGTCATATCTTGCAGACCTGAGGCCGCGTAGTCTTTTTAATCATAGTCACAGCTTCAGCTTGAAAATAGGCAACCAAACAATTTTCTTGCTGGGGGCCCTTCGGGTCCCTTTTTGGCCGGGGGCCCTTAGTTTTTGAACTAAGGTGCCCTAAACTACGTTATGCCACTGGTATACATTCTTATATCAGTACTCAAATAGATGGTTGCTTCAATAACACGGGTATCAGTCCTAAGAAACACAGATCATGCCAAGCCACTTGTACAGTTTCAAGTAGTATGACGTTTACAGAGCTGAGAGCGGAATACGTAAAAAGGATATCACTGTGCCACGTAATGGTGACTGAGCTTATGAGGATGTTGTTAGAGGCTGTTAGACAGAGAGAGGTATTTCTTCAGTTTAGAAATAACAGTGAAGGTCAAGATATCTATTTTTCATGAAAATATTTTTAGAAACGAAACGTTGCAAATCTTGCTTAATTTGCTTCATTTACTTACAAAACTATAGTCGTTCGTCTCCAAAGCCCTTATATCCGGCAAGTCAGGTTTTTGCCATCTTTTCGCTGAGACGTCAAGTAAGTTCTGAGGAAAGTTAAATCATCGAAAGTCCCGAACTGTTTGAGGCAAAATGGTGGAAATGTGAAGAAAGCCCTAACGTTATCAATTTCTACAGTATGGTGACAAGCAGAAAGCTGTTTCTCTTATCGTTCACAATTGAGAAATTGTACGCAAGATGGCTAACTCGCTTTACCGAAAAAATTTCGCAAAGCTTGAAAACCATACGCAAAGCATAAGCGTGCGATTTTCCGTTACGTAAGAAGGAATTAGGCCCTTGATAACATACGTAGCTTAGGTGGTTGGAGAATATTCTCAAGTGGCTTAGTGGGTTTTCGCTTTTTTCAATAATTATTCTTTAGCCATATCTGACATTTCCTGACCGTCCCAAAGTTATTTTAGTATATAGTTTCACTAAGATTTTCTTCCTTCCTTCCTTTTGATGTCATATCGAAGATGATAACTGTGATCCTAATATTTGCTATTGCATTTATATCAAGATTTTTGAGATTCCCAACCGGATGACATCGATGGTATACCTTTCGCAAGACTGAATCTAAGATTTTAGAATTTAGATGGTTTAAGATCGCTACGACGAAGGCAAAAGCATACATCGAGGAGGGTTTCTGTAACTCTAGAAGTGAAAATTAAGAGAGCTTATGGACATAAATTTAGAAAACGGGAAAATTGCCTGCAGTTAGAAGTCAGTAGAACACTTTCATCAGGATGACTCGCTTCGATTTTTAACCATGTTTCTATCAAACGTCAAGCTGAAAGTCAAAGTGACTTTAATTAATAGATAGGCTCTGATGCGAAAATTGACTCCAACAAGACATGTAAGGGTATAACCAATTTCAAACCCTGAAGCAAGAAAGTAAAATTTCAGAAAAATACAGCAGTCTTTTCTTGAAGACTAGACGAGAGAACCTCGCTCAAAAAGTCTTTTGTCTTCCCAGAAAGCTATTGTTTCATAAACACAACTTTTGGAGATGGTTTATCATTATCAAAACAAGTTTCGCTGTTAAACGGTCCATAGAGCAGTTCAGAGGTTTAGTGACATTTAGCCATTGGAAAAACATATTCCATAATACAGTTTGACCATTTCGAAAATTAAAAAAGGAGACTGGGGAGAGCGATTTGTTCTGGGAAATGGCGGACACGAATCTGGTAAATGGCTTCCATAGAGCTTCCATTAATGATAGATTTCCCTTCGACTGTTGGTTTAAATTCATGGTTGAAACTCAGAACCCTTGAGAAATAGTTGCCAAGGAAAGGTAGCGGGTAATGGTATCCGCAATTTACCAGAACAGTCTGCTCTCTTCCAGTCTCCCTTAATTGTCGAAATAGTGTACTTCATGCCTCTGGAGTTTGCACATATTGTTTTTATAAGAAACTGCTTATATGAAACTCAACTTTCAGGAAGCCAAAAAATTAAGAAACTTCAGTACTGGGAAAATATATTATGAGAAATTAATTATTTTCATAAAGAAAGTCTTCACATATTTTCTCTTTAATTCCAGTTGTTTCTTATATCATACTACTACTACTTTTAGGGTATTTACTTGAGTATAGTCTGAACATTGGTATTTACTGAACGTTGGATAGGCTTCAAAAAGCCTTGTTTTGAAATATTTTTGAGGGACCAGGTAGTGGACATGAAGATTGATATAGAACCTTTAAAAAACCTCGTAAGAAACCCTGAGTTCTCAAAATCTGATAACTTAAAGAAACGTTCAGTACTGGCCCAAGTTCTTAGTTTCTTATAAAACATACGTGTACCGTAAACGGAATTGATACGAACAAGGAAGCATACCTGAGAATTGCGGGATACAAGACGAGTCTAACGCTCTTATGACGTATAATCAGTCGCATTAAAGTTCAAGTGGGAATGACGGTATTTGCTGCCCAAAAGCATGCACCCACGCGCACTTCTTGCCCTTCTAATACCTTCAATAACAGACACGAGTGGCCGTCTTCCTTTACATGTCAGGGAGGATTATGCTTCAGGGTGGATCGTCTTGTTTACTGTGACTGCTTCGACAATAGTTACCAAACAATTGTCGTTAGACAATAGTTGGCTTGTTTTTGGAAGATGCGAGGTCAACTACGCTCTACGCAAATTGGAATTAAAGTTTGTTAGTGTTGAATTTCGTCGTAGTAATTCTGAGAAATTGTTGCGATAAAAAGGAGAGGTGAATAGACAGTAAGAAAAGTTATATGTTACTTGATTACCCTTAGATCCCTTGTACTGATCCTTCCAAGTTGGACAATCTCCAGTTCATGATGATAGATCCCTTGTACTGTTCCCTTCATAGAGACGTCACCAGCCCTAAGAAAGTGGGGTGGACTTGTTGGAGTACTGAAATTTGAAAGGTATCCCCGCCTTTTTTACCTGGTTTTTGCTTATGAATAAAACCGCCTTGAAAAAAGTTGCGTGGACCTGTCAACGCCCTGGTGACTCCCTTGCCCCAAAAGCCGACGGATTCCAAGGCACGTCCTTGTCTTAAAGCGACAGTGCCCTATTTCTTTTCATTTCATTTGTTGACAAACTTTCAGTCTAAGAGATTTTTAAACTCCAGATTCTTGGTTCTGAAGATTTCATTTTATGTTTTCGGATTTCAAAGTTGTGCCATGAAATGAGACCGTGCTACATGAGTAACATATAGCTAAGTTGCATGCTGTAAGTCGATATCACACTGTGATGTAATCAATCGAAAAATTCTCTCAAGAAGTTCCACGGCACTTGTGGAAAGGAAGCACATATTTGGTTCTGCTATTAAAATAGAAACATGTTCCACTTGTCAGCTGAATTTTTCAAAGTTTTTTGAGAAATTAAACTATGATTATCCAAATGACCTCACATTTTCGAGAAGAGATAAGAAAATTAGCGACACAGATTCAACAGTGCTACCTGTCAGTTTCCAACATTGTTGAGTGGGCTTCACTGTCGATACGCGCTACCACATTAAGAAAAACATTTTCATCATCCACTGCTAGTGAGAGATAGGCTAGTGCTGTCGCGTAGGCGAACGTTCTGGTCCAATGTCTCACGTATGGCAACAGAAATGAAAGTCAGTCCTTTTTTAGCAAAAGTTGAGCTTTTTTGCCTAGAAGTCTTTCTTTACAGCCACAACTACGGAGGTACTATCCAAGGGTTGGCTTTTTTATAATAGTACAGGCCAACAACTGAAAAGTGGTCAATTTTAAGGCTGAGATAGCCTTGGAAAATGGAATAGAATACTCGAAAGAATGACACCACTTTACGAGAAACTACAGCCTTACCTTTTGGTTGAAATGAATGATTCAAAGTGTTATTTTTCTCCCATAACATTTGCCAAGAGATGCAAATCATCAAACTCAGTTAGTAAGGAGTTTTTTCAAGGAGTTCTTTCACCCCTCTTCCAGTAGAATGTGTTGTGGCGCAGTGGTGTAGTCCTCTGACTTTGCAGCCAGAACAGTCAGGCGGACACGGTTCGATACCCGTAGAGCCCCACTGCTTGAGCGTCATGAGAAAGGGTCACAGACTCGATTAGCGCTTCGCTATTTCTGCGTTCCCAGCAGTCGGTGCTAAAAATCGCAACTTTACCTTCACTTTTACCTATCCAAAAAACTAAGTAAAATAATCCAAAAAACTAAGAAAGTCAGGAGGTTGATTTCTAAACTCCAGTTTCACATCAACCAGTTTGGCTTTACTACCATACTTTTATGTTATTTTATCATTGTTGTTTTTGATGTTTTATATTTTTGTTGCTGTTCTAAGAATGTTACAGTTCTACGTCACTGCCAAGTTTCTGTTGTTGCTAGTATTTTTGTGCATTTTGCTTACGCTTTGTTAAACATCTTTTTAACCCACCCTGTTCTAGTCAAATTGTGATTTTCGTCTTTTTTGCCATATCTGCTATTGTTTGTCTTAGCTGTTCACTTTTAGCAAATACATCGTGCAAATGAGGAGAATGATAATGATGATTATGACTGCGTAGGCGATGTTCCTTTGCGTACCGCGAGGCCGCGAGCGTGGCTATTTGTCACAGTTCTCAGTTGCATGTTAAAGATATGTGGTTAAGCTACTGACAGATTGGTACATGATCGACAGCTCCAGGTTGCGCATATAACAAATTGCTGTAGTGACCTAAGACAGTTGGAGGGAGTCGTAGAAGGGGGAAAGAAGAGACATCAAAGCTGTATAGCGACATCAAAGCTGTATAGTGTAAAGTTTATTAAGAACAGAATAAGTTTGGAACTGCTCAGTTCAGTGAAGTTGGAGAACATATTACAAAAGGTGATTTACTGCTTATTTCATTCATGTTTTACGAAGATTAATTATTTAAGGTGGTTGGGTTTTCGGGCATTTTAGTGTCGAGTCTATCAAGCACGGACATACATTCAGATCTGCTCAGTTCACTTAAGTTGGAGAGCGCACAAATTCAAGGTAACTGCTTTTTTGTATTCATTCTATACGTAGCCTACATTGATTAATTGAGATGAGTAGATTTTCATGTTGGTTAGTGTAGAATCTATATGAAGAACATACAAACTTAGATCAGCTCAGTCCAAGAAAAGAAGAGAGTATATTAGACAGGATCACCGTCGTATCTATTGTAGTTACTGTATAGTGTTCATGTTTTTGTGTGGAGACTTCGCTTTAGTGACTCAAGACAATTTGAGTTAAAGCACGAGGAACGTAGGTATAGCAAGTTTATCAAGAACTGAAGAACGTTTTTCAGCCGGAGTACGCTAGTAGAGAGCACAGTAAAGAGAACAATATAGATACGAGCTAACTACTTTATTATAACTGTATTCTTCGCTTTCTACGCATAGTATTCTTCTCTTGCTGCACATAGAAAGTTAACGATTCCTGCAGCTTACTTATGAAACAAACAAAATTTTAATGGCCCGCGATCGAGGGGGGGTCACAGAGTTGCAATGATCTGACCATAGACCGCGATGCGTGACAAGAACTAATCGTTGACGGCCCACCTATGCGACCGCTATGCGAGAAGCTTCTGGTCATTAGATTTATCATACGAGTCTTTTTTTAAATAATTCAATTCAGTGGATCAGAACTTAGACTCCTGTCATAAGTCAAATTGTTCACTGGTAAAGGACTTATGAATGTGCGGCATATCAAGCGTCGTTACGCATTAGCCAGTCATAAATCTCCTTCACAGAATAACCCAGCTGTTAAAACGATAGGCGTCGGTACAATTTATACTTCAATAAAATAAACGTTCGACAAAACGTTTAGCAAGTTCAAGTTCATCGAGAAAAAGAACTGTTTAAGCCGAACAAATGAGCCTCTCTCCGCAGGCTGTATTTTTTTGACGACGGAGAAAGCTTCGGTATTCAGGCTTCCCAGCCTGTTTTGCCAAAGACTGCCAAGTAAGTAGACATTTAGATTAAGCATCAAGGCCCTCCAGGTAGAGAATTTAAGAGGTTAGGATCGACTGTTGTTGGAGGGGGGTGACAGGGGGAGTCTTTGGTACCGGTACCAACTCATAAGGTACCAGGTTCCACCCAAATTGAAGGTATTGGTACCACCAATTTTGGGGGAAGGGGGCTAATAACTGATAATTAATATAGTACAGTTAATCATGAATATGACGAATTCTGAAAGGAGGTCTACGTCAGTTGCTCATGAGACCAATATGCAAGATCAAATCACTTCTTATCACGTCCCCGTGGCATCTGTATCACTGTCTGCACTGTTAAAGGCTAAAATTTGTTCTAGGAATTCCAAAAACATTCATGGACGAAATTTTTATTGGTACCTACTCATATAAGCTTGGCACCGGTACCCCTACCTTTGGTACCAGGTTCCACCACACTTGCACAATATTGTACCAGGTACCACCCCTCTGGTACCATGGTACCACTACCCGGTCACCCCCTCATGTTGACCAGGTTACACAACTCAGCAAGACCATACAGCACAGCTGCTCATGATGCCCTCTAAATGTCTTCCGCGAGGGATGGTGGGGGGAGCATGAATCCTTTATATTTGATCTAGGGAAGAAGAGGGATGTCCTTTAACAACATCACCAGTAGCCTCACTTTGTGCATGCAAGATTGAAAGATGTTCAGATGTTTGCTTTTTGAAAACTCTAAGGTCCTGTTTATTTGAGGAATAGCACTTCACTTGCCAGACCCGGGAATGAGAGGTGAGATTCCACTTTCAAATAGAATCCTTTGTATTTTCATTTCGAGTTTTCATTGCAGAGCAACACCACCGGTATAGTGAAATCTCAACTCACTAGGGGTGGGATCTCACCTGGGTGAGGTGAAATTTTTCCATATGATTGAAACACCACCTGTATGGTTAGGTGAATTGAAATTATTTGTTGATTTCTTATTGGTCAGTTCGTTCTGATTTCACGGAAGAGAGACTTTACTCCACCTCGCCTCTCAACCCCGGGTCTGGCTGGTGAGGTGTTTTTTCCTCATATAAACAGGGCCTAAGTCTTGAATTGTTTTCGATTGTGCTCGTCACTATTTGGAATGAGACTTTCCAGAGGAAATTTCCCTTTTCAGGAGAAACAGAAAGTAAGTGCATCGCTCTGTCAATGCTTTCTAGTGTTGCTTCATTGACACTTTGAGATATGCTAGCTCCCATTTAATACGTTTTTGAACCAAATTCCTGCCTCATCCAGATCCAGTATACCCTGACCATCACGTCTCCCCTAGGCTTATGACGACGAGTCCCTTGTATCCCAGCGGTAAACCTTGCTCAAGAGGGACTCATCATGAAACAATGAAAAACCCGGCCCTATCTCGTGCATTCGATCATGATTCGATCGATCGAATCAGGATCGAACGACTGCCGTAGCTTTGTTCAACGGTCACTCCTCGGAAAGAAAATGCGATGAAAACCACGTCAAGCAGGCGTTTATTCAAAGAAACTTGGCATAAATCTGAAGAAGGGAGTTCACTTTACCTGGTAAGTCCAAAATGAGTCTTTCAACGCAACATTTTCCATGTTTTTAAGACCAAAACAAACCAGAGAAAACTTCAGCCACTTGCCGTAGCAACTTTGTTCAAAATCTAGTCAACTGCATCATTCGAATCGAGAATTCGACATCATTGTTCTCTGCCAAACCTCGCAATCTGATTGGTACGTTAGGAATTGCGAAGTTTGGGACTAAATAGGGCCAAGTTTTTCATTGTAATACTATGAGTCTCTATTGCCTGAAGCGACATCATCAAGTCAAAGAGCACAGGGCAACAAGAGACTCATCGTCATCAGTCTAGGTCTCCCCTAGAAAGGTGTACGTACACCTCGCTGATGCTCTTTTTGAGGATGTGGCACAAAGAGACGCTAGAATAGAGTTATCAGTATTGACGACATGCAAACATCTTTTAAGATCCAAAACTGACTCTAATTTCCACAAGTGGCTACTTGAGGATAAAAATTGGTCGAAAGGTGATTTAAGTTATCTGTTTCACCCCACACAAGTCGCCTTTCGTCCAGGTCGAAGCCGATCTTTCCTCGTAATTGATCTCTCGTAACTGATATCATTGGATTCATGAAGCAGCTTAGTTAGTGCTGTGTAACTGTCTTGAGGGATCCCAAAATCTGATATTAGGCCATCGTCGATCCCCCAATGGATTTGTTTTCCCTTGATTAGTAAATTATCTAAAAACGATGATACCTGTGGGGGTTTGAGCTTGAATTGAACAATGGAATGCACATCCTCTGGTTTTCAAATTATCCAATGGGATTTAGAGTGAGTCTATTTTTTAAATGCTCGATATTGGGGTCAGAGTTTGCTCATTGGCTCGAACTCTGTCACCAAATTGCAAAAAGCTGTCTTCCCTCCAAAGGACCATTTTTGTTGAAGTGCCCTTGGCGCCTCGGAGGGCTTCAAGCAATGGACGTTTTCAGCAGTGATCATATAAAAGAGTCTGGGTCATGCAGTCCTGCAACTTCTTGGGCCTGCCGTCCTGCAACTTCGCAGGAGTGCGACGAATTTTCGAATTTGCTCAACAACGATGCTTAAGAATACCCCTCGATCCAGACTCTTTCGTACTTGTTTTGCAAATAATCCATTCATTAAATTATAGTTTTATGTAGTCATGCTCAAAATGTGCAACCTTTTAAAAAGACAATGCTTCACCATTTAATTGTGTATGGCTCTTGTCCCTATCCCCTGTGTCTCTGTTGTTTATTATCAACTGGTATGAAGATCTGATTCCCTGTCCTACGGTTGTTTTGGAACGAGAACTTTGTCCTCCAAACAACCTTATATGCTTACAGGACGCATTGCTTTACTTGTTGCACTACTTTGATCATACTAGCGTATCTTTTAGGCAATCTGGTTCCCTGGCATTATTTTCGATCAAGGTGACTGTCAAGTCTTTTGCTTAACAGAAATGCGTGTTTGTCTCCTTCGAAGTATCGATAAGTGGGAACCAGCCTATATCTTAGCATGAGTATGCTGCATCGTACGTAGAACATGGCTACCCTCCTAGGCTGGTCATCTAATCGCAGAACTCCAGAATTATCTCTGTCAAGACCGTCCTTGCGAATATAGTGCTCAACTCAATATACTAACATATCAATTTGACACTTTTAGCGTGAGGTCGTGTTCGTTATCCGAAGGATTTCTCTTAAGCAACCTCAATTTGACACTGATTACAAGCGAGGCTTTATAAGACAAATAGTCAGAGCCTCGGTTTTTTTGCCACTGGAAGACAAGTAAATTTAGCGTCCGCAAGATGCGTGCGGTTGTTCTGAGTTTGCAGGCTGCTTTTGTTACATTTACCGTCGCTGTATTACGTGTCCAGTTTACTGTTATTTGCTTGGTTAAAATACATTACCATCCATCATCATTTGCGCGCCGAATGAAAACAAAGAAGCTCCTTTTTCCTGTACCGTTTACAGATAGTTGTTTGGTTGAGGGACAATAATCGTAGCCAAAGTTCGGCAATTCGAACTCGCTTTTTCATCTTGAAGTCAAAATACCAGTAATAATCATGCTTTGCAGAAGCAATTGACTACTTGCTGATATGCCAAAATCGTATGCATGTGAAGCTCCTCATTTTTACTTTCCCGCCTTTGCCATGCCTTCTGAAATTTGTTCAGGCTGCAGCTCCTGTTTGGGTCGTTAAGAATCGTAAAAATTTTGCACTGAATTTATTAACGGCTATTTTTGCTCGCAAAATGTGTACAAAATTAACATTTGTTGTCTGTTTTTAGACTTCTTGGTCTTTTTCGTGGTGTATGTTCGTGCAGTCTCAAATTTAAAGAGTGTCACAGAACCTTTGTTGGATGTTTCCTATAAGTCCTTCAAAAAGTTCTCGGTTGAAATTTGTAATAAAGTGACTTGTCACGACCAGAGCCAAGACTCCCGTATTATTTTGATAATCGCTGCGTATGTTTTCTATTATTGTTTATGTTATTATTCCGAAGGCACATGGCCTAAGCATACATGTTCTTCATCAGTCATCCTGCTTCACTAAGTAGTTCATATAGAATTAGCCAGTCCGTTCAGCTGCATTTGCTGAACTTAATCTCCTTGGGCTGAACTAGAATTCTGGGCGGCCAGGTGGCCAGGCTCTATAGTATCTAAGTATATATAATATAGTTTATAGTATTTAGTGCATATAGTATAAAGTATATAGTTTTATAGTTTCTACCCCTTTGATCAGGAACATCTAAACAACGACTGTCATGTTTAATTTGTTTAATTTAATTTGGCGTTGTGGCAAATCTTAAATGAACTCTAATTTCAAGGCTATCTCTAAAAGACAGATTTTAAACGGGGCCTTGCACTAAAGCATTTGCACAAATTGCTCTGTTGCGCAATTTTCTTATTTCCACTTCGGTACTTCATTAATGAACAAACACCAACATCCCTTTGCTGCAGGCACATTTTTTGTTGGGGAGACCAGATATGCTTTGTCCGAGGAAACTTATGTGTCCCCCCGTGCAGTAGGTTATAGCTCATGCGCAGTAGCGGTTTGGGGTTGAAGCTCTGACAGGCGCATGAGCTTTGACCCACTGCACGGGGGAACAGCTTGATTTCTTCAGTCAAGCGTATCTTGTCTCCCCAACAATTTTAGCAAATATGGTCGCAATCTTTTTGATATCATGTTTGCTATGATTTTCCCAATCAACTGTGTAATAATTTTGTTGAAAGATTGCATGGTAAATCTAGGGGTATTAGAAATGTAAACATCTTGCCAAAATATTTAACAATGTATTAAAAAGATCATGCGAGAATCACCTTGTTGATTAATGCTGAAAAGGGAATATGGCTTTGGCGGAACAGAACGAAACGATAAGACGACACAACAATGGAACAGAACAGTGGAACGGAACGGATCCGAACAGGACAGAACAATGGACCAGGGATATGGAAATAAAGCGAAGCATTCCTTCTGCTTAATGCATAAGTGTCACCAGTTTAAACTAAAGCAGGGTATCGAATGAAATGTTCTCATTGGTCGGTCAAACAAACCGAATGAATTTGATTGGTTAAAATCTAGCGTTGGGCAGATGAAACTGGTTTTTCTGTGTCCATATGAAACGGGTATTAATCTTGCCAAACTTTGTGTTTTTAAATCAAGGGATAACTCTAGAACAATTCAGCCTTCATATTCTATCCCCAGACTTTTTTATATCAATATAGAAAATTTTACAATACATGCTACAATCTACTATACTCTAACTACTATGCAACACTACGATGACGATACCATGAGGAGCAAGAGACAATGTCTACCCCATAGCCAACACATGAAGATATATAATTAAGTAGACAACTAAATAAACACGTACAAAAAAAAAGGTACACATACGATACGATACTATAAATGGTGGAAACTGTTTCACATTGGCTGCTAGGTCAGTGGAGGCGAAAATTTCACTGCTCAAGACATCACCTCTAAGTTTTTAGGGTTTATAGATCACAGAAAACGCAGGTAGAAAATGTGACCTGGAGTCCCGTGTTTCCCTGTGCTCCTATGACTTGATGATTGCGCTTCATTCAGCTGAGACTCATAGCATTACTCTTAAAAGCCTGACCCTATTTAGGCCCAAACTCTGAGTCTCTTACAGTATAAATCAGATTGCGACATTTGTGAATTACTATGGTAACGGCAAATATGATGGAAGTTTCGGTTCAACTGAAGAACGGATAACATTCCCAGAGGATTCGAGATTCGAAGCCGTGATTTCATCATTGATGACTGTAGAAAATAGGGTCAGCTTTTTAGGGTCAACTTTTCGCTCTTCCGTTACGAGTCCCTGTTGAGCAAAGTTTACCACAGGGATACAAGAGACTCATCATCTTATGTCTATTCTATCCCATCATTCCTTTTCATCGTTCTGCTCTGTCGTTCACGTCCATCACCTAGATTGATACCGCTGTTCTAGTCTTTCTCCATCGTTCTGTTCTTGGTTTTATAGACAACCACAGCGACAGTATTAGCAAAGTCGCTATGGATAAGACACAGATAAAAACAGCCTTTAAGGAGCATGTGAGAGTGACCCCTACTTTGTTTAAGTCGTCTTATTAAGGGTTTTAAGAAGCGTGTTAGGCTGGGAAAATCTTTAGATATATAGATTTTAATTGACAGATTCGGAACGTGTCACTGCTTGCTGGTTCCCATCTTTATTCAGTGAAGCCGAGACGATCTTTCGAGATAGATATCAAGCATATTATCAATGTGCCTCAGGGCTAAAAACATCAGTACTTGAAGCGTCTTGAACAACTGGCAGGCATTGCAACCACTTTCATTTTATCAGATCTCATCAATTCAAGCCCAATGTTTAATGCACTTAGGGAGAAAGATGGCTGCATTTGGAGCTGCAATGGCACGACGTTAGGCCACTTTTTCAAGTAGAGCCACAATGCATGTTGGTTGACCAAGAGCTTTTAAGAATTTATCCGTAATCCTCAAAACAACTTTCACTTTAAACCTGTTACTTATTTGCACCAAGCGATATCCTCGCACATCGTATAATAATCCATAATCATCACAAGTTTCTTCCAGTTTAGGCCCTACTGCAGCTTAGAAACATGAGTGGTTCTAAGATTGCGCTAAAGATACGCTAAAGATGGCGGCGAGGAATTTTTGCCGAGATGCACTGCGTTTTTTAATCTGATTCCTATAGAATCGTTAAAGATTTGTAATTCGAACGCAATGCATCTCGGTAAAAAATTCCTCGCCGCCATCTTTAGCGCAATCCTCTTTTGTGAAGCATTGCTGCAGCTTTTTTATTTTCCGGAGGAAAAATTATTTATTATTGCAGAGGAGCTAGCGTGAGAGCGAAGCCTCCTCCGCAGAAGGATATAAATATTCCTACACAGAAGCATATATATTGAAACATAACTGCGATGCCTAACTACCTGTGCTAGAACAAGCATTTCTGCCAACTTTAGCCATGTTTTGAGACATGCGGAAATCAAGGAAAGGTATTTTCTGAGCCAGCCCGCTCAAGCACTCTCCGTGCCAGCCCTCTTCCCTGCTAACAGCTCCTGATGCTCCCTTAGAGTGATTAGATAACACTGGTGTTTCTAAGCAGCATTTGATGTGATTCGAACATCTCAAATTTGATCAGCTTTCTTGCGGATAATCTCATGTCCATAGAGTTATATTAAGTCATATTTATCTAAGGTAAAGACTACATCCCATATTGAAAACAAATTTTATTCCCCGAATCAACATGTAAATCTTAAGATCTATGTGAGATGTTTTTCCCTTTAACGTGCAAATTCGAATTCTCCTTGATAAAGCCGATGTTATGAATATTTTAAGACCCTCCATAATTTTTCACCGTTTCTCGACGCGTTTTCTAATTCTGGTTTTATGAAATATGCACTTTTGCGAGGAGTGGAATCGATCGGGTATGAATTATTTAAAGCGAGGCTGATGTTTACTGAAACTCTAGGAGGGGTGTCGCTTGACACTCTTTTCTTTTGTTACAGCTAATGTGGATTCATGTGGACTTGTTACAAGCATCTCTCTCTTTTTAGTCCGAAATAATCCGGAAAATGCGAAAACTGAAAAAATAAAGAAAGAAATCATCGCATTTTCCGGACTATTTCGGATTAAAAAGAGAGAAAGAGGCTTGTAGCAAGTCCAGGATTCATGTCACAATTAAAGCCATGGGTGATAGGACACCAAGTGTGTATCACTTCGAAATTGGATCAGTAGCGAGGCACCTTCAGCGATTGTTTCTTTGTGTTTGAACATATTTGTACTTGGTAGTGAGCCACCTTATGGCTGTTTCATTATTTTGAAATTTTCAATGGTGAGCCGCCTTAAGTGCAGATCCACCTTAAGCTTAACCTCTAACGGGAAGGTGGATCTGCACCCAAGGTGGCTCATTACTGAAAATTTCAAAATCACTAAAAGCGATAAGGTGGTTCGCCAGGGCCGCCGAGAGGAGGCAGGAGGGGCAGTTTGCCTCAGGGTCTAAAGGGCCTCTTAACTGAAGATTCTTAACATTTTGACTGCAGGAAACTGATTGAAAAATTTTCTGCTCGCTTCGCTCGCAGGAGGCCTCGCTTCGCACTTTTGTCCCTAGGCCTCGAGAAGCTCTTGGCGGCCCTGTGGTTCACTACCAAGTACAAATAGGTTCAAACACAAAAAACAATATGTTGTGTCCTATCGCTCACGACAAAACAGCTGTCGGTAATATAAATGTGCTTCAAAATGTAACATTGTTTCCATCGAAAAGCAGTTGAATTGCGAGTGATTTATCCAATCCCTTTTTTGAATTATTAGAGGATTTTGCCTCTTTGGCACAAGCCATTATTTACAGAATTGCCCATAGAAAGAGTCTTGTCTGCCCTTTGCTATTTTCTGTGACTGAAACGTGGAGGTTTTTGTAAGCTCTCATGTCTTGGGCCAACTGAAAATCAGCCAATAGGCTGAAGGGTGTCCTTCGTTCATAATTGAAGTATGAAAAATACGTTGGTGCTTTGCTTTTTGAATTTCTGTGTACATCCTTAGTGTCTCCTCTATTCCTACGAATTTAAGCGATTCATATACTGACTAAACTTAGAACTGAGGTAAAAACAGAGCAAAGAAGGCCACACATTCTAATTGTCTTTATTGTTTGGTCATCTATGAACAGCCCATAAATTTTCGATTATTTGATTGATCGTTTGTGAGGACAGTGCTCTTTTCCGTGTTAGGAACCATTTTCTTCAAGGTTGAGAAATCAGGGTTAGAGAATCAGGGTCCGACATAAGAATTCTAATCTTTATTCGACAACACCCAACCCCCTGAGCGACGAGCAACAAAAATCTCCTATCAATGTAAATATAACGCAGTGGTTGAGTTTATCGTCCAAACTTGCAGAATACAAGGCTTAGGTTAATGCTATCTTTTAATCTACATTTTAGAATCAAGTGAAATACATACAGTCAAGGCAGAGATTGGTGGATTTCAAGATAGTCGCTTGCTTGTGAAGATCTGCGAAAGCTGGCTGCACTGTGATGTAAGTTTGATTTCGATTAGTTCGTGTTTGTTTGCCCTCATGTTTTATTGCAGCAAGAACCCGCGTAACGAATTTGTGATTTTCTGAAACAGGTTGAAATGGCTTATGTACATTTATATAGTGGTTGTTACGTAGAACGTACATAATTGACCGGAATGAGCCTGGAGGTTCTTAACCTCTGCAGTTTCTTTCTTCTGGCTTTCTGCTGCATACCTCGAGGTATACCAAACAATAATTCGTCTTGACTATTCATCTTTATCGCAAAATATATCTGCAAAATCAACGTCCAAATTTTTCCATTATCATCACCCATGTTGGCCTGATGTCCAGTGTGTAACCATCTCAAGTACTTATTCGTGAAAAGGTTTTTTCTCTGTTTAGCACTTTGTATTTAAGGGTAGTTAGTTGCATTACTTTGGCTCATCTTAAATGCCAAAGATTTGTCATGATATATTGCCCCTTTTGGTACCGTATTTTTAGTGTCGTATAGTAGTTCGTAGGTAGTTTCTTTGATAATTTTGTCACTGTAAATTTTTATGTCGAATTATAAAACATACCTAATAGCTGGGTTCTACCTGGGTTCTTCAAGTGTGTGTGCATCCAGGCATAGGAAAATCTGGCTATGAATTGCTATAAATAGCTATATATGGCTATATAGGAATATCTATCTCTGACTATGGCTATGTCTGGCTATATATGGCTATATACGGCTATATATGGCAATATCTGACTATCTGTTGCAGTATATAGCTATCGTTCCCGAAGATAATTATAGTTTGTCTCAAGTTAGACGTCACGTGACATTTGCGATAATGTAAGATCATTGATCCGAGACACTTCAATAGTTGCTATTTGTGGGCACTTTTGCGTAACAAACATTTGAGACGAGACCATGACTTGGACAAGGCACGATGCTTGGGAAGTTTCGTTTCAGTGTCATTGGAGTTCATTACCAAACTTCACATGCAAATGCCTTGATTCACACAGGTAGAGTCCAGAAAAGTTCACAGCTCCATGGCTCTGAACCGGAGAAAGGTTTTGCTTGTTAAAGGGAATAGACCGGGATAGAGATAGCTATGTCTTATAGCCACTATAAGTAAGGTAAAGAAAGCCCCACCAGTCCATTGTTGCTTTAGCTACACAATGAAGTTGGGTGCCTCGAAATTGTTGAGTACAATAGATTATATTTTTGACCTGATTCCTTGTGATGCTATGCGTACTTGAGGAAGGTTTCGAAAGTTTTTTGTGAGAAATTTAGGACAAGTTTGGGTCATTCTGGCAAAAGCAATCGGTTTATAGATTTTAGGGCCATAGACAACGCTGAGACTTTGAAAACGTGGCTATCTAATGAGGAAGGTTTAACTAAGACAATTAGCATACGGAGGAATGTTGGAACTTTTCCTGAAGTCTGCACGCAGGCACAACAAATCAATCAGAATTTCAGTTTTCAAGAATCATGATGATTTGTGTCATTTAATGATTGGTTAATAACCAATTCATTAGAATTAAAATTCGACAACTCTCTGGTTTACACATCAAGTGTGACATTTTAGATCATGACCAAAGCTATTGTTAATGCCAAAGTGTAACTGTGTGATTTAGGAATATGCATTTGATGGTAAGCACCCTGTTGAGTAGCCTGCGTGCATACAATACCCAGGGAAAGTGAATAGCCTGCGCAACACCGCTCAATATCGCGTATTGTATGAGTCAGCATTTCATTTCAATAGCAATTTGAATGGCCCTTTCTACTTAGCGTCTGTGCATTGTCTGCCGCAGGGTGATTAAAATTCCACAGTATTGTATTGTTAACGTAATTTGCTTATAGAACAAAGCAGCACCTGAGATTTAATCACATGATAGCCGTTCTCAAATCTGATTGCTTTCTTGTTTCGCAGGAAAGGGACATTATTGGCTGTTACAACAATGCATTTTCTTTGTTATCACATAGATGCTGAAGCACGCACTACACAACAGCGAGCGGCGTTGCACAGACTATACCATATTTTCTTGGGTATAGTCTGCACGCAGGCTACCTGTTGAGAGATTGTTTCAAGTATTGCTGCTGTGATTCTTCATACCTCAAATGACAATTTACCTATTCTACAAAAGACTTTGGTTCGAGCGGTGCATATTCGAATCCTTCAAACTGTTCACAACTATCTTTCGATCCACATTAGTTTTAGATAGAAGGTATATGGCTGCCAAAGGGATCTGAATGCCTCTTGGTTCACGTATTTCCTTAACTTTTCTAACACTCTCGACTTGAATTTGGTGGTTTCTCTTGCAGGTGGTTGCGTTTCTCTTTGAAGTGGTTTCTCTTGCATCCTTATTGGGATGTTTCAAGCAAGAGTGCAAGACCATCCTTTTAAGTCTTAGGCAACCAGCCTTTCCTTTGGCATACTGCTGCATGAATGTAAACTTCCAACAAGAATATGTAGTTCAAGGACGGAAAGGACAGACTCCCTGCATCATCAAGTGCCGCATCTTGAAATCTTTTGTTAGTGAAAGGGTGTAACTGTTTGATTTGATGTATCAAATGTATGGATGGTATGCACCCTGTTTAGAGATTGTTGCAAACATTCCAATCGTGTTCTGCATACCTCACTATTGCTCACATTTTTTTCTGTATACCTCAGTGGCTGTTAAAGAGATCTGAATGTCTCTTTATATACTTACGTATTTCATAAGGCTCCTCTACCACTTTCAACTTTCAACATGAGGGTGGTTTCTTTTACAATCCCCTTGAAATATTTCAAACAATAACGGTAGATCATCCCTTGAGGCGTCAAACGCCCAGCCTTTCCTTTGACTCGCTGCTGCATTAGTTTTAGCTTCCAAGGCAAGCCTTGCAAAAGAGTAGTTGAAGAACGAATTTTGCCACGAATGCTTCAAATTTGCTCGTTCATTTTTAAGGCCAAAGACCAAAACATTATTCAACCTTTTGGAAGTTGTATGCATAGAGTTTTGCAATGTCGCTTGGCCTTCCCATGTCTGAGATTTTCCGATCGTTAGTATCACGTTTGGTCCTGGATCAGTTCCATTTGTAAGTGTTTTTGATCTAATTAAATGATGTTATCCATCCTATTCATAGGTTAGTTGTAAGTTTGGATATCCACATGATTACTGCAGTCGAATGTGATAGCTACTCAACAATATACCGTAGACAACTTACTTTGAAAATTGCTTGTGAAAACTGCCCCCTTGCTCCCCGCTACGTAGGGCCCATGATTGAACAAGCGTAGCAACATTTTGCCTGAAGGCATTGTTGGATTATTCTATACAAACTCAGAAGCCACACCAAAAGTTCACCTAAATTAATACCAAAATCACCCTTCGCTAATAATCAAAACATCATAATTTAAAGATTGAAATAATAATAATAATAATAATAAAATGTACATTTTTAGAGCGCGCATACAAATAACAAGTTATCTATCTATGGCGCTTTACAATGACAAAAGTTTATAACGGGTTTAAAATTTAGATAAGTAATAAGAAGTCCTCTGCTTTTTAAAATCTTAAAAACGGCTAAAATGAATGTTTATGAAATGAGTCATGAGAAGATTTGTTTAACTAAAAGCAATTTTAAAGAAATAGGTTTTCAAATTTTTCTTAAAAATATCCAAATTTGGAGATGTTTTAACATTGTTAGGCAGCATGTTCCAAAGTCGAGGAGCACAGACTGAGAAGGCTCTGTCTCCATAATACTTTAATTTTGAGCGTTGTTCTTGCAGGTTGATGCCATTTGCTGATCGTAATGAATAGTTTGATTTCTTCAGCTCGAGTAAATCACTAATATAAGTTGGTGCTTCGTCGTGTAATGATTTAAAAACCATGGTCAAAACTTTGAATACAATTCTGTATTTAATAGGCAACCAATGCAATTTCTTTAATCCAGGAGATATATGCTCGAATTTTGAAAGGCCAAGGATGACCCTGGCAGCAGAATTCTGGACGTTCTGCAGTGGCCTTAGAGTGGAATCCGGAAGGCCAATCAACAGTGCGTTACAATAATCCAAGTGTGATAACACCAAGGCATTTACAAGCCTGACGAGGGAATCATGGGTCAGATACTTGCGAATCTTCTTTATGTTATATAATTTTAGAGACGCTATCCGACACTTTTCTGATATGTGTTTTTTCATGGTAAGAGTGCTGTCGAACCAGACACCCAAATATTTGACATGAGAGGAGATTTCAACCGGATCATTTCCAACTCTGATTGATTCAACCTGTAATTGTTCTATGGTATGACTTGATCCAAAAGCAATAAACTCTGTTTTCTCTTGGTTCATCTTCAGGCGATTTTCTACCATCCATACACCGACTTTTTCAAGACATAATTCAATGTTAGCAAGTGTGAGTGCTACTGACTCTTTGTCAGTAGATGATGTTGAATACAGCGCATGATCATCTGCGTAACCCATCACAGAAATATTATTGTCAATGACATTTGATAAGGTACTTGCATATACTGAGTACAAGATGGGACCAGCACATGATCCTTGTGGTACTCCGAATCTCAATTCCGATTTGTCTGATAGAACGTTATCTATCTTAACCCGTTGACTTCTAGACTCTAAGTAGGAATTAAACCATTTCAAAGCTGTACCTGTCACTCCAAAGTTTGACTCAAGGACTTTCATTAAGATTGAATGATCAACAGTATCAAAAGCTGCAGACAGATCTATAGATGCAAAAAGTGACACTTTGTGGTTATCCGCTGCAATGAGCAAGTCATTTTGCACTTTGACAAGGGCAGTTTCAGTACTATAATGTTCTCTATAAGCTGATTGGTAACTAGGAAGTAAATTATGCTCTTTTAAGTGAGGTATGAAACCAGACAGTGCGGCTTTTTCAGTAACTTTAGACAAAAATTGTAAGTTGCTGACTGGTCTGTAGTTTTTGTTGATCAACTCTAAAGATAATTTCTTCAGAAGAGGTATCAGTATTGCCTCTTTCCAATTACTTGGGAAAGTTCCATTTGCAAGGGACAGATTCACCATTTTTGTGATGAGAGGCAGTAAAACATCAATATATTCTTTGACTAACTTGGTGGGGAAAGGATCCACTGCACAGTCAGTTGTATTTGCATCAATAATCAGCTTCCTGATTTGATCTTCACTAATTTCTGGGAATTTTTCAAACTTGTCAACTGAAACCACTATTGGCTCATACTGTCCAAACTTATCTAACTCACTTCTTATCCTCTCAATTTTGGTCCCAAAGTAGATTGAGAAATTCTCTGCAAGTTCTGACCTATTACCCGGTGGCAATGGATTTATTTTAGTATTGTTTGTAATTTGATTCACAACCTTGAAAAACTGTTTGGTGTTATGTGCACATTCCTCTATTTTGGACCTTACATAGGAAGACTTCAAATCTTTTACTTTATTGTTGAAATTTGATCTCAATGTTTTGAACATCCTGAGATCCTCCTGAGACTGTTTTCTATGCCACTTTTGTTCCGCTTTGCGCAAACTACGTTTCAGAACCTTAAGACTAGGGTCATACCATGAGAGAAGGGGTCTAACTGTAACATTCTTGGTTTGAACTGGGGCATGCTTGTCCATAATACCTTTAAGACCACTTTCATATGACACTACCAATGTATCAAGGTTATCCTCTTCAAAACAGCTTTTAACCAAATCTTGCAAATCATTTTTCATTGCACTATGATCAATGGATTTAATTTTTCTGTATTGAATTTCCCTTTTTTCATGGCCAGGTTTTTCTTCTCCCATGTGACAACTAACAAAGGAGTGATCAGATATGTAGAAACCACTTTGAAAATTACTGAATAAGTCTTTATTGGGTGCAGATGTAATTAGAAGATCAAGTGTATTACCAGATAAATGAGTGGGCATCTGGATTAACTGAATTAAGTTGTAAGAATCCAGGATTTGAGAAAACTTTGCAGTGTCTAGATCTTTCTTGTCATTAACATGAAAATTGAAATCACCTGTTATGATAAAATTGGAAGAATCAGAACATGCTGACTCAAGGAAATCAGAGAATTCTTTGAAGAATACACTTGCAGACACAGGATGAGCCTCACTGTAAGGCGGTCTATAGATGACATGGAACATCCATGCAAACTTTGGGAGTAATAATTTCCAAGTAGCATACTCAAAGGAGCTAGTTTCCCCACAGTTAACCAAAGTTGAAGAAACACTTGATCGATGAAAAATTCCAACCCCACCCCCTTGTCTGTGATCTCTTGTAATATCCTTAAAAACATATCCATCAATATTCAGTTCAGCACGGGTAACCTCATCTTTATCTTTCAACCAAGTTTCAGTAATTGTACAAATATCAATACTATTATCAATGATATGATCCAAGAAAATGCCAGTTTTATTACGAATTGATCTTGTGTTTATTGTAGCAAGTTTTAACTTCCAGCCACTGTCCCTTGATATTGGTTTACGAGGGGGGTAAAGTAAATTGGACGAGTTTATTCCATTAATAAATTCCTTGACACGCTTTGGTTTCCGCCTACCACCCCTTTTACCACGATAATGCCATTTTTTGTGTTCTTCACTCTTCCTGTTTGGTGAGATGATAGTACATAGATTTCTCGACATCTTAGGTGGACGTATCTGCAATAAAGCAGCCATGCTCCGATCTACAGGCAGTTTCGTCGAAAGAAGATGTAAGATTAGGCCAACCTGTAAATATGGCCTAAGCCAGGCTGACATTATGGCTGCACGAGGGTCGATACGAAGAACACCATGATTGCTTCTGCAAGTTGTAACAACGTCTTACTAGTAATTTGATTCCTTCCAAAATACAATAGTTTCTATCCTTTAATTTTCTGCTGCAAAGACTTAATCCAGTTCAATGAATAGGCCGCCCCAACACATCGGCGCCTCGGTTCTCCATTTAACCAACGTGTTCATCTAACCAGTAGTCATTACCAACGTAGACATTCCGACAAGCCAAAGATAGAGAAATTTGCATGGACCATAACCAAAAATATCTAAAGCAAATAATCGTGGTCAAAATTTATTTTTCCAAGAATAAGTGCGTTTTATTACGTCCCATTTCATAAATAAGTGCCGATAAATTCTATCAAACATCTTTTCCATGACCTAGACTTTGGTCTTGTAAAGAGTTAGAGAATTATGCATGGAACGCCTTTTTCTGCCAAGTTTTTCCCGCTAGTGGTCGAGCAAGAAATACTCTGTGGTTCTAGCAGACCAAAAATGATCTTCTTCAAATGAAAAATATTCTCCATGCGTTCTGAAAGAGCTTTAGTGATTCATTTATTTGTAATATCAATCAATTTGTTCTCGTATTAACTGAAACCTAATTAAGAGCGCCACACAGAAAGCAAATGTAGACGCCAAATGAAACTGATATTAACTTATCCGAGAAATACTTGGTGAAATGTGAAGAGAGAAGAGCATTTGGGTATTATTACCGCGATCGGATACATATTATAATATTACATATTATAAAGGGATTGCGTACTTAACTCAGTTGAGAGTTGGACTAAGCAAACTCAATTTTCACAAATTCAGACACAATTTTAAAGATACAATAAACCCAATGTGCCCAATAAATGATGGCATAGAGGACACGGAACACTTTTTGCTGCGCTGCAGCTCTTTCACAGAGTATAGGCGCAGTCTTCTCGCTGGTGCTAACGATGTGCTCCAAACGTACGGATATTTCGAGTCTCTGGGCTCTAATATTTTACAGGTTCTTTTATACGGGGATAAAAACCTGCCTTTGGAGGCAAATGCTTTAATCCTGAACTTAACGATTAAGTTTATTTTGGAAACAGAACGCTTTGATTAATCTATCCATTTCCCTACGAATACCCCCATACCCCAACCCTATTTGTATTTAGTGTTGTTCGTAGTTACTTTTTGCGTAATAGTTTGAGGTAGCTTGCAACCAAGTAATGAAGTTTTCTTTCCAACCTAAATCTTTGGGTTTCGAAGAACGAACAAATTTTATCCAGGTTTCCAAGTCTCAGACTTGTTTATATCTGGAATTACTTGGTAACAAGCTACCTACACTCAAAGTTTAATGCCGTATTTAATTGTATGTTGTTCGTTTATGTTTTTCGTTCCCTCGTTGTTTCTTTGCGTAAAGTTTCTTGTTTTGTCCTCGTTTTGTTTCATGTAGCCAAGGGGTAGCCGTGTAATCTCGCTCCTCTTGGAATTGTCCCTGTAGTGTCGTAGAGTCATAATTAGAAAGTAAAGTAGAACGTAACTAATATTGTAAATTTTCTATCTGAATATAAAAAAAGAAAAAAAAAATCGGATACATCTCATACAGCTTCGTTTATTGTTGATAGATCAAGCTGTAGTGCCTCTGTTTGCTTGTTCTAATCGCATCGACTTGATTGAATGTCCTTTTTTAATTTGAGTCGCTATTAAAGTCGCTCTTGTTTTTCTTCAAAAAGTGGTAAATGGGAAGACCTGTTGCTATCTGCCGTTATTCCAGTCACAAATGAATGTGAATAAACCTGTCCCTGAGGTTCTTTCTTGATTTTTCTACTCTTACTGCTTTTCTGTTGTAAATCAAAATCTTATTTGGTCAATTTTTCGTTCAGAACTGGCCAAACTTCAAAACTGTAAATGCATTGAATTTTAATTCGATTTGGATTAGTTGACTTGTATATATTTATGTTCAAAATGTATATATTGTTAGCTACTGTAAATAATGGAATTGAAATAAAATCACACACACACACATTCACATTGAAACTTTACGTGGATCAGATAATGCAGCGTGTTTTTGGAAAAATCATGAACGGTCTAGATCACTGCCAGACGACGTTTTCATCTTAGGCCCTGTTTATATGGGGAAAAACACCTCACCTGCCAGACCCGGGGCTGACAAGCGAGGTAAATTTCAGTGGCTGTTTACATGAGATTTTTCACCTCACCTGTCAGCCCCGGGGCTGAGAGGTGAGGTGGAGTAAAGTCTTTCTTCCGTGAAATCAGAATGAACTGACCAATGAGAATCAACCAAAAATTTTATTTCACCTCACCATACCGGTGGTGTTTCGTTTATATGGAAAAATTTCACCTCACCCAGGTGAGATTCCACCTCTGGTGAAGTGGGATTTCACTATACCGGTGGTGTTGCGTTCGTCATGTAAACGCGAACTGAAAATACAAGGGATTCTTTTGGAAGGTAGAATCTCACCTCTCAGCCCCGGGTCTGGCAGGTGAGGTGTTTTTCCTCATATAAACAGACCCTTAGTAACCTTGCAACTTAATGAAATTCAAATCCTGATTGGCTAATTTCGTTATTTTTCACATTGTATCCAAATGTTAATACACTTTGTTGCAAACGCTTTCCTTTCTGAAGGTGTTGTGGCGCTGTGGTGTAATCCTCTGACATTGCAGCCAGAATAGTCAGGCGGAGTGGGTTCGAGTCCCGGTAGAGCCCCACCACTTGAGCGTCATGACAAGGGGTCGCGGACTCGATTAGGTCTGCTCTATTTCTGCGATCCCAGCGCTTGGCGCTGAAAAACGCAACTTCACCTTCACCTCACCTACACCTTCACCTTTCTTTGTCAGCGCCATTTCTGGGTCTCACACCTAGAGAAATCAAAGTCCATTGTAAAAAATGCCTCCACTGACAGTATACTTATTATCTTACTTCACGTTGGCTTCCGTCACGCAAACGAGGCTATATAAACACCCCAGCTGCGTAGACTCAATGCATGGCTCACTGCATGGCCCCAGATATCGCAACAACAACAACAACAACAACAACAACAACAAACTTTCTCACTTTTTACTTTTCTGGTTGAGGTGAATTGTTTGCTCAAACTGGTTTGAGCGATCTATCAATAGGGATGTGGTGCTATGAAGTCGGTCTACCTGCTGTGACTAAAACTGCGTAGCTATGAATCAAATCCTTGCCGATGTTCCGCTTACTTCTTCCCCGTTGCTAAATACATCCATCTTGAAGAGGATAGAAGTTGACCGGCTAGACATTTGCCTTAGGTCAATGAAATGATTGAGAGTATCATGCTACTTTAGTCACCTTGAGGTTTTGTCAGCTTTTTTAGAAACATTTAGAAGTGCGATAATAGTCAATGAAGTATTTTCGCCTCCTTTTATTCTCTCACCACAATAGCTTGAATAACCGCAAATTAATTTCTTAAGCTCTGGGTCGAGATCTCTGCCATTCACTTCAGTTTCGGTGTGTGATTCAGAGCTTTTGGAGCTGGTAATGACAGTAAAAAAAGACTTACGTACATCATATAATTCATTCCTGTTTAGCACATTGTACGCAATTACATTCTTCAACTTGATACTTGTCCTGTTTGGTTGCGACGAGTGTACCTTTCCCGAGTCTGTTTAGACCTAAATATTGATAGTTAGGAGGTTTTGAATTCAGAAGTGAAGAAATACAAGCTCTACTTAACCCCGTCTCAATTAAGCCCCCCTCTCTAACAAGCCCCTCCTTTCTGAACCAGAATTTTAAACAAGCCCATCTCTATATTAAGCCCCCTTTCTACTGACATCAAATGCCAGAGGTAACCAAGGATTTTCCATTTATTTAGCTAAACATGTTTGCATTTCATTTTTCATATGGTTTGGGATAAACTGTGTCGAATTTATGCATTTGACTCGTCATATTGTATGTTGAATGTCAAACCTGTAGCTGTTCCAGAGTCACGCAAAGTTGAGCCAATTTAGTGAAGTTGTAAGTGGCTATATAAGTTCTTTATTTGATTGATATTAATTTAGCAGCAGAAAATTACAAGCTGGTATCTTCTTCAGAGTTTTGCTGAGTAGAGCTGATTTAGTGACGGTTAGAGGTGACTATGTATTTGTTTATTCCATTCATAATTAGCTCATTGAAGATGGAAAAGTACTAATACTTTTCTCTTAATTTTTGCCTGAGCTAGAGATCACCTCTCGCCGATTTCTTTTCAAGTAGAGTTCAATGCCTAATATTTCTTTTAACCCTTTCACGCCCGGCTAAAATTAAGCTTAACAGGAAAACCTAATGTAGATTGTCGTTTTCCAGGGGGTATCAAAATCAGTGATTCTGTAAGCAATAGATACATACAATGTGCATAACCTTTCAAATCAATCAGAATTCCAAATGCTTTACCCCCTCAAAAATTCGCAGTTCTCAATGATTACTGTTGGGCCATATGGCCCTTCCGGGGGTGAAAGGGTTAACTTTCTTGACAAAATTTCGCACTCTTTTGCAATTATTACCTTTACACGAGATCACAACAATCTATAGAAATACTCACTTGCCGGTTTCACCTCTCTTTGGAGTCACCCAACAGCGTGCGTCGCTAAAGGCAACCCATACAATTTGTTAGCAATGTTTAGATTTGGAAACATAGTGCCTTGTTTGCAGCAATGAAGTTCACTTCCTTTTGGAAATGCAGGTTTCACCCCAATTAGAACTTTACTTTGTGAAAAGGTCCATTATAAGCCAAAGAGTTCTCAACCCAAAGAAAATATCACGTTGTCAAAATTAAGTCAAATTATTTGGAAGCTGAAAAATAATTGTTCTCTATTTTCAGCATTATTTGCAACTCCAGTAGAGTCGTTCAAACATGGAGCATTTTATCGGTACTTCCGGTAAAGCAAACTGCTCGAAATCTGACGCATTTTTTCGGTACTTCCGGTATAATCGTACAAACGAACTGCTCGAAATCTGACACAAAATTCAACGATAGAATCGACATGATTGATCCTTCCTTACAGCAGAAAAAACTTAGAATGAACTTACCAACGAAACGAGTATCCGAAAAATAACAGTTGGCAGGTTTTTTATGCATTCTAAATTCTTTAATAAGCTTATCTTCATGCTTAAGCCTTTGAAGATATTATTAAAACTTTGTACTAAAGGATGATGACTCTATGATAGAGTTAAAAGCCTATAAATTCTTTCCTTTATTCATCGTTATTTCAACAAGCCATTCGCAGTTATTAGAGCATAATTACCCCCTTTCAGCGGGTGACATTTACCTTTCTTTCTCTCATTCTTTCACCTTTCATCGAATGACTTAAGTTTTGTGAAAGTTCATTATTTGTCACGTATCTGAAGTCATGCATTCTTTCCTGGATTCATATTTATTTCAACAATTGTTCCTTCTTCTTAGACCATAATTACATATTTCAATGTGTTACATTTATGCTTTTTTGCGTTCATTCTTGTAACTTTCATCGAGCGATTCAAAGTTTTGTCGATGTTCATTTTCTGAGGTTATTCACTTTCTGCGATATTTATAAGTTCTCGCCACAGCATTGTGGTTTTCATTCAAAGCTCTTCGTACGTTATGATAAATCATTTTTAAGAGGTTGTAGATTTTTACTCTATTGATACCCTTGCTTGGTGAAGAGTGACTGTTGCTGGAACATGATTACTGTATTATTTCCTGTACCAAACCTGTGCCTTTAAGGAAGTTATACAAGGTTCTGTATAATTAATTAGTTAGCAGGTTAGTTAGCTAGTTAGTTAGTTAGCTAGTTAGCTACGTAGTTAGTTAGTTAGTTAGTTAGTTAGTTAGTTAGTTAGTTAGTTAGTTAGTTAGTTAGTTAGTTAGTTAGTTAGTTAGTTAGTTAGTTAGTTAGTTAGTTAGCCAGTTAGTCAGTTTGTTGGTTAGTTAGTTAGCTAGCTAGCTAGTTAGTTAGTTAGTTAGTTTGCTAGTTAGTCAGCCACTCAATTAGTTAGTTTATTTGTTTGTCTCTTAGTTTTGTCTCTTAGTTTGTCTCTTAGTCTGCCTGTTATTTTGTTAGTTAAATTCTTGTTTTTTTATGATTTTCGTCAGTTAGTTGTCAGTCATTCCATGACAGGTAATAAGTAAGAACCGATTGCAAAGAAGCCAATAGTTTTTGCTTTCCATTGCTCTACGGTGGTACCGTTGAGCAAAGTTGGAAAGACTTTTTTCTGTGAGCAAAGTTGGAAAGACTTTTTTCTGTGTTCTTGTTCTTCCTTTCATCATCATCATCATCAGTATCATCATCATCATCATCATCATCATCATCATCATCATCATCATCATCATCATCATCATCATCATCATCATCATCATCATCATCATCATTTCCATTTGTCATCACTTACATCATTTTCATCATCATTTTCATCATATTCAAGAACAACATACTACTGTCATACGCACCTTAGAAATGGGAAGTCCTATCTTGTTTATGGCGCTTACAATAAAAACAGAAATTGATATCTAAATATCTGCAAGGAACAAGTTGATTGATTGATTGATCCAATGATTGATTGATTGATTGATTGAGTGAGTGATTGACTAACTGATTGATTGATCGATATATTGAATGATCGATTGATTGAATGATTGGTCGATCGATCGATACCCTGGGTACCAGACTCTCTCTAAAAGAAAATTTCTGGTACCCAGGGTAATCGATCGATTGACTGACGGTGATCTTGAAATCAAGGCATTTTCTTGCAAGAAACCCAAAGAAACTCAACCAAAAACATCTGATTTGATGAGAAAATTATGTCATGTATTTAGTCTGATAATGATTAAGATACTTTTAAATTATTTTAACTTGTGAATCCACATAAACACTTAAAAAATTACATGTGGATAACTGAGCCTCGAATTTACACTGATGAAGACAAAGCCATTCGAGTTCAAGAACGTTCGATCAATGGAAAACTCCGTCAGTGGTCCTCCACATCATCTCGATTTCATTTTCCTCCCCCTGTAATTGAGATTCAAAGATCTTCGGTTAGCAAGTTGGTTTTTGTCAGTTGTCTGCTAAAACATTTAATTACGTTCCAAGAAATTTCAATCAATCGCTGAAAATATTTGAATGAGATCTAGTGTGTGAGAGTGTTTGAAGGTATAAGGGTTAAAAATGTGATCACAAATTTGCAACTGTAAATCATTTGATGAAATCTGACTGCATAAGAGAAAGAATTTTTCTAAATTAGCATTCTTTGCATTTAATTATGTCTTAGAAACGTTCAATTTATCGCTGAAAACTTTTGAACGAAATATATTTCTCGTGACTTCATGAAGGTGAAACAAGTCAAAATCTCGATGGCAGATTTGTTACTGTAAATCATTTGATGAAATTTATCAGAATAAGAAAGAATTTTGCTAAATTGGCATCCTATACTTAAATTCTGAATGAGAATCGTTCAATCGATTGATCACGTTCAATCGTTCAAACGTTCAAACGAAACAAATTTCTAATGAAGAAATTTGTCCATGACCACCTGAAGGTGAAGGAGTCAAAATTTCAATGGCATATTAATTACTGACTTTATAAAATGTAACTGAATAAAGGAACAATTATTTATGAATTAGCATACTTTGAATTGCTTCTGGCACTTTCTTCAGTTAAATTTCCCAGTACTGGAGTTTCTTAACCTTTTGGCAACATGAAAGTCGATTTTCTTACAAACAGTCTCTTTTAAAAAATGCGAGTACTCAGAGAAATGAAGCATCAATGTTGAATGTGATATGTTCACGATTTATTAGAAATACACGTGGGATTTATCAATATTATAATTTCAAATTACATATTAATCGTAGGAAATGACCTTGTCTTATAACAGTAACAATTGTATAGATTGGAGGACCATTCATGTTGATTGATCTGCAATTAATTCAGTTTAATAACTAACATATCATCAACTACAATTTGCAACAAGTGTAAAACAAATTAATTACAATTATTACATTTAATTTCCTCTTTAATTATTTCTTATTTACTACTTTTTCAGTATTTATTAGTAGTTTTGTAGTATAAAGGAAAAGCAACCCCATCTGCTCAGTCGAATATACGATATCTTCTGATCATTTATCTATTTTTATCGTGGGATTTTCATCTAATTCTGTACAACATTGGGGTTAGGGAACCTGCTTTTTTCGAATGTTTTCACTGGTGACTCCAAGACTGCTTTTATACGTTGCAGATACAGTTTGATACTCTACAATATTGTTACGTTTCAAGAGTGTTTGCCCTACTTCAGAACATGATTTCTACAGATAGAGGTGGCAAAAGTGTTACAGCTTCTGATTGACTAAAAGCTATTGGCAAATACCTGGTCCCTGCAACGCATGTACTCCCTTCCTGTGACGTGCATCTTAAAATTAGCCAGACAACGCCAAACTCTTATTTGTGGTGTTGTAGGAATCAATAGTGGTACAATTTATTTGCCACAAAATTATGAGATGAAGCAAAATTATCGAGAAATTTGTTTACTTGTTTTTGGAATGACGCCTGGACAATATTTTGCGTGTAATTTTACAAAATTGCTGTCAAAAATTCATGAATTTGTATCATCATCTCACGTTCATTTAAACCACAACTTGGAAAGATTCATCTTGAATTTTCATTGGTGAATTCAGTGGAACTTTGATTGTGTACATCACTTGCTAATTTGAAAGATGTTGCGAACCACTGTAGCGTTCCACATGCGTCCATGCTTACATCTTGTGGGAAATTCGTACATGAATATTTGGGGGTACAGTAGCCTTTCAAATGAGTTTTTGAGGCAGCTTGTGATGCATGATGATAAAGACATGACATCTTTGATGAAAATGACGGAAATATACAGAGCGAGTCGCAAAATATTTTACGCGTTTGACGGGCAGTGGAATAAAAAGTATGAGGCCGATATTCAAAACTGGAATGTTAATCGATCAAACAAAGGAAAGCTTAGCTGCAAAACTTTTGTTTGGTAAAATCATTCATCATTTAGACCCAGAAACTAGGAAAATGCTGGAAAGGGGCATCTTTGGGAACAAGCATTAACGTAACGGTTTGAAAAAGTATACCTAACAATGGCACGTCCCCGTACCACGAAAGTACTAAGGTACCCCCCCCCCCCCCGGTTTTTGAATAAACGAGATAAATAAACAAGCTAAGGATTTATGTGTGACGCAATGTAAACAAAATAAAGGTGGGCTAAAACCAAGAAGGCATACGAGGTAGAGCAATTTGTGGACTACGCTTTTGTAGTCCACTGAGCAATTGATTCTAAAATTATCCTGTATTGTAAATTTTTGACGGAATGTCTCCAAAGATTTCGTGCAATTAAGAAGGTTTTTTATCGCCAACTGACGTAACTATTTTCCTTTTCAGATAAAGATCTCTGGGCAGATCCAGTTCCTGGTGAAACTGAAAGAATTATTGAATTTACGTTCCTGATCATAAAGGCAACATAAAGAAAGACAATTCGTTTGAAAATGTAAGTGATTTTAATGATATGTTCCCATTGCACGTTTAGAAACCAAAATGGAAATAGAAGATGCTTGCGGAAGGATTTTGCAAACATATCTTAAGACGTGCTGCCGAATTTTCTGGGAATTGCTCCTACAGACCTGCAGTGTCAAGTAGAAAGATTTAATTTGGAAGAAAGCTTGTGGCAAATGTGCCAACATCGTTGGTGAGTTTGTATACTTTTTAAGATAATGAATATTCTTTTGGGTCCTTTTGGCATTGTTTTGGCCAACTTTGGTTGGTGTTCCAGGAGACCTAATGGAATGAAAATCGAGCAAACTCCATTCATATTTTACTCTGTCTGCTAGCAAAGTCATTACCAACCGAATATATCGTGTAGGCGGAAAACTATCAACTGCCAGTTCTATTGTTAATGCGACACATTGTGCCGCTGATGAAAGATATGATGCCCTTTTGATTGCAGTATCGAATGTTACAATGTTTGTTTTCTTTGCTGAGTATTTGCACCATAGTTCGTTCAGCATTGAGTGTCTCAAGATTTGTTTTGGAGGTTTTGGCAGTGCAATGCGTAGTAGAATTAGCCAGGCATGGCAAAATATAGGCATTGGGTGTCAATATATTTACTTTGTTAGCCACAGAGCGTTTTATTGATGGCAACATGCTTGTTTGTGCAATTTTTTGCTTGCATCAAAGTTTTGCCGGCATATTTGCTTGTTTGGTCAAAGCAAATTTATTTTGTCTCGTAAGTTTTGTATACACACACAACCATTCTTCTTTTATGCATGGTGAGAAGTTTGAGTTGTCAAGAGCTACTCTTGTGCCTAAGGTATGGAAAATACGAGATCCCGAAACACCATATTGCATCACTGTAGTTCATCTCTGGTATGCAGGCTAATTTGAGATTTACACCACATTTAGAGATCAACGTGGCTCCTCCTTCCCTTCACAAATCACTGTCATTAAATTCTCATTTATTATTCCTGGAGCTTTCAGTTATTCATTACTTCGATTTTCTTTTACAATTTTCAATAATCTTCCGTCTCATTGTTTATTAATTCGTTATATCTTATTTTATGACTGCATTGACGCGAATTTTCCGTGTAATTCTGTGATTGCCTGTCAAGGAATGGGGGATGGCCTTTTTGAAGATTGATCAATCTGAGAGAATTAGTCATCATCATCATCATTATCTTCTTCATCATCATCATAATCATCATCATCATCATCATCACCATCATCATTATCATCATTGTTTTTATAACAATGATCAAAATAGACAACAACATTTTAGGGTGCGTCCCAGTTAAGCAGCTGATAATTAAAAATCGTAATTAGACCAATTCCAAACCATGCTAGATATATTTCGTCGCCAGTCGCCGCCAGTTGACGTGTATCAGATAAGCCAGTCATCACTTCCATTGTTTTTCGCTGTTGTAAATCAATTTTCACATCTCCTCCGGAACGGAATACCGATAAGCGCCGCCTGTCAGAAGGGGCTGGAACGATTGCGGTCTAAGGACGTATGTTTTTTTTAGATTGTCGGTTCAGAAAATTTCTTGAATTCCGACGTCGAATCTTTCTGCAAAAGGACTTTATCCATCGGCTTTATCCATTTTAAGTTATTTTTTACTGTTCTTGTTGAAAGTTTCAATTTATTCCATTTTTCGCATTTATGGTACAACTTTGTTCATGCCACAAAACGTGTTAAAGAAATGAAAGATGTTTTATCTAGAGATGGAGCGCCTATATTGAAATGGGTGTAAACAAACCTGTGCCTGTTAGATATAAAACCTTGCAAAGCAGCATATATCTTTGACAGAATATTCATTGATTGAGATAAAAGGCGCTTAATTGTTTTCCCAAGGGCGTTATAGTTATAGAAGGTTGTCAAAAGGTAGAGGTTTTTAACAGCATCAGCTAAATGACCTTCCATTAAATCTGTTGCAACTTCCTACGGTAATCAAATAGCAGAAGATTACATCCTTGACAGTTATAATTATTTATGGCACTTTATTTTGTTAAAGTTTGTCAAACTTTGCAATATCGCATCATAATTTCATAGCTGATATGGCCTTTCAAGAGACTAAATTACTTGCTATTACCTTTGACTATATTTATTGTGCAAGGATTCGTGTAGCGTGATTTCCTGGCAGTTGTAGGCAGGTGGATCTTGTTGAGAAAGGACGACTGCACGAACTTTGTTGTGAGAGTGTGACGTATCGTGCGCTGTGGTAAGCCTTTTTGCTCTTGATGATAGGCCTAGTCCTGAAAGAAATACGTTTGCATTTTATTTTGTATTCCAAGCAACGGCTGCAACTCTTTCTATTGTCTCTTTCCATCATAAAACGTGCCATTAAAACTTCCTTCAATTCCACGTCCTGTGCTGACAAGAGCAAAATGCTTGCAGCAAGTCCAGTTGCAGTTGCTTGCAGATGGGCTGTAAAAAAGTCTACCAGGTGTTATTCTGCAGGGTTATCCAATGTGATGCATGTGCACATAGTTTCTATCGACTATGATATGCTGCTGAACACATGACTGACTATTCGAAGAATCAAGTTTGAATCTTGAAATGAATGAACAGAGCTGTCAATTTGAAAGTAATCTAGAAACATACACATAAATAAAAGCTGCCACATGACATTGTTCCTTTACTTACACGATGCTCACTCACGTATCAAGCTCGTCAAATGCAACATGCTTAGTACCCAGATCCCTTCAGTGCAAGACATTTATCTCTATTGATTCTCTTGAAAATAAATGTGGCCTAAAGGGCCATCTGAACATACATCTATCTACCCTACATTTCCGTTCATGGTGTGTGAAGAAACTTCAAATGGTCCAAGATGCTTTTGTAACATGTTTTGTCGTGTCATTTTCGTAGGGTTTCCAGGGTAGCAACATTGAAGACGACGGTGTTGTGCAAAAGCGTAGTCCATACATCTCTCTATCCGTATGCCTCCCTGGTTTTAGCCCACCTATATTTTGTTTACATTGCATCATTCATAAATCCATAGATTGTTTATTTATCTTGTTTATTCAAAATTAGTTTTCTTTCGAAACAAAATAGAAACTTGCTGTAGAAGCTGCTTTCATAAGCAAACTTACAAGGACTTATCCGAGGGATTTGGGTCCGCCACTCAAAGAATTCCTTGCAATAATCCATGCACCGTGGTGAGGGCTTTCTGTGGAAGACAAAAAGATTGGTATTTGTATTCACAAAAGCATAACGGCCTACTGAAAATACAGAAAATGGTTAACCCATGCATTGAAATTTTAATATGATTATTCATCATGCACATTATCTCCTTATTCTAAAATGAAAGGAAGCCTTTTGGCGACTCACGGAAAACCGTTTGTTTCTTGTATAAAAGAGCAAATGAAACTTATTGTTGATTGTTCATGAAAGAACAATGGAGAACTGACCACGCGATTTGCCGTCCTCTCCTGCAGCCTTCAGTCGGACCCAGTCCTCCGTTCGTCAAATTGTGGTTGGAAACTGGAAAGGAGCAAGAAACCTCGTTTTCAGGGTGTGCCTCGGACTCATCGTTTGGACCGGCGTGGCGACGTGGCGAGGAGCGAGGACGTGGCTTGGAGATGGCGAGGACTGGCGATATTCATTATGTTCATTTGGATTGGCGATATTCATTATAATTTTCATTTTGGCGTAGCAAGACTTTGAAACGACATTGGGTAGACTGATAGCAAACATAGCGTTGAACCTTTATTCTTGAGCAATTTTAACTAACCATTTGTGTTTTCAACATAACAGAACACAGTTTATTCCTATATGATGATCTAAATGTCAAGAAACATATCTGTAGCAGTGTTAGCGACCACATTGATGATTCTGCATTAAAAAGATAAGAAACCAATTAAGAAACTTTCAGTACTAAAATGGACAAAATTTCATGTTAAATTAAGAAACTTTTAGTACTATGGCCTGAGCCTAGTTTCTTATAAAAAAAAACGTGTATTACATTTATACACCTCTTACACCTCAAGGAGCTTTTTGAGAAGCATGAAATGAGCTTCTTTGAATACAAAGAGTGAGGTAAGGAGCCCGTTATACATATTTACCGAATCTTTTGCATGGAAACACGGAAATGAATACATATTTCCAGGGGCATGGTCCGTTACAGTCCGATCCTACCAGTCTTAGGTCTGGTTTTTCTGATATGCAATTCGGCAGCCAGCCTGCGTGCAGTCTTTCTTTTGTGAAAATTGAAAGAACGAGAGGTCCTTTCAATTTTACAAAAGAAAGACTGCACGCAAGCTATTCGGCAGCAAGATGTCATGTACTCTCTGATTATTCAACGTCATATTTCTTTGTTCAACATCCATATCGACGCCAATCTCCATCACTCTCTGGACAACCCACTGCAGCATGACACGCAACCGCTTACCACAGGAGACAGGAAAGTTGGCCCTCTCCCACTGACAACGTCGTTACACTCCGTTCGTCAAAAATCTCTTTGAATGCTTCGAGGAAATGAAAAATTGTCTCTTATTCTTCTGTCTCTTATCGGGAATGAATATCAAATTTCTCAAGAGTGATGCCACTGAAATATTTGTGCTTGCCATGTGCCTTGAGCTGACAGAATTTTCTTGGTGACTGGTGATTGGCGACGGAATTTCCCAAGGAATACTAATTTAGGCTACATCTTGTCAAGGCATGTTTTTATTCTATTAGCCTACAATATCTATCAATATTTGACCATATCCTACCTCCTGTCAGCTTCTTGTTTAGGATATCAACTTTAATTTCAAACTTACATTTGGCTCTCTTTGAACCATTTTTAGCACTGCATATCTGGCAGTTTTGTATTTGATCAATGAGTACTTCTATTGCAAAGTGAGGCATAGTTCATCTCCCTTGACACTGGACAAGCGCTGTACACATTCCCGAGGGGCATTCCACTCATTCGAAAATGAATCGGAGATTTGCCCCTTGCCCCGTAAACTTTTAATGATGCCCTGGCATTGTTGTTTTAATTTTTCAAGCAAATACCTTCTACCAACATTGAATTTGATTATCTAGTGCTTTTTGGGGGAAAAGATGGCGGGAAATCCGTCTAGTTGGCATATTGTTTGTTCTTAATCGAAGTTTTTTACAAGCTGATGACGCACTCTCAAAGATTCCCAAGTTTAGAAATGGAATGAAAATTCTGTCATTTGTTACTTCTAGGCTTTACAGGAAACACTCAGGATTAAACCCATAAATGCAATGCTCGTACTTGTTGTGTTACCCCATGTCATCGTGCTGTACCAGCATGTTAGCAGGTTACCACTAGCATTACCCACCCTTATATTTGATTTACCCTTAAAAAGATTTTCGTTCCTTGTTACGATTGGAGTGGAACACTCCAAAGCCTCCTGTGTTATACAGGGATATCAGTTATAAAGGACAGTCAGCAATGGTGAATAATGTAAAATAAAACAATGTAGATCTGTTTACTTAAGGCAAGGCGATTTGGCAGCTTCGCCAATTGCTTTCACACCTTCGACGCAGCCGACCATAATGTTTTATTTTCTTTGTTTATTTTGATTTGATTGAGTGCATTCAGAGGTGTGATGTAACTTTGTCCATTTGGAGAACTGAAACTTTAGTTTTACAAAATTTGCCCATGGTTGATGTCTTTATCTAGAATTCCCAGATTATGCATAGAGAACAGTCAGCTATATTTTTGCTATAACTTTACAATATACAGGTATTTTATCGATACATGAACGGTCCACTCCATAGTCCACACATATTACACTGTTGATTCAAAATGAGTTACATTACATGCTTGAAGCCATCGTTGTAGAGAACATCATTAACCTGCCTTCTCAGCTATTTAGTCAATAGTGGTTCACGTTGACCGTATTGTAACCTATGACATTTAGCGGTACATTTGTGAATGAATGATGCCATTCAATATAGATCGCCAGACCAGATAAAGAAAGGCAGATAGTGTAGGGAAATGTGTGCGCTGCCTCCCTTTCATCTTTTGTTTTGCTCTTTATATCGTTGTTGTTGTTGGATTGTTGTGAAAAAGAAGGTGTGTTCTACGAATTGGGTCAGTCGGTCTCACTCTCTCTTGTTGTTGAATCGTTTGATGGTTGATTGATAGAACTCTGAAGAATTGAACTCGAAAGAACTGAACTCGAAGGAATTGAACTCACGGAAATTGAACTCTAAAGAATTGAACTCTAAAGAATTGAAGTCGAAGAACCGAAGCATAATCTCAAGAATATTATTTTGTCGTTGCTTGAATGTTCGTATTTTATTATCGTGATTATATCGTGAAGTTGTGAAGAGACAGAAAGACATACAGGTGACTTCGTTTCATTTTGTTATTTTGCGCTTATGTGGAGATGATGATTGATTATCGATACGCTTCTGAAGTTTGAATTGAGTTTGAGAATTGAGTCACGAAATTATACAGTCCTCTTATTTGTTTTGAATTGATTCTTTGAGTCTAAAATTCGAACCTATTTATTGGTATTCTAACCTGGCTAAGTTGGGGAGGGAAAATATCTTCATATTATTCTCTGTCCTCAACTCCGAAGGGAATCAATGTCAGGATTTTCTATATGGTCCTAACGCTCGCCGGATTTTGATATTTTGTTGAGACATGATGAAATTTGTTGTTTTCCTTGATGTTCTATTCTCGATTGATTAAATCGTAAGTGTCGTTGTTGATAAATGTCGTTTTTTGCGAGTTGTCTTGGTTGTGTTGAGTGATGCCGAAACAGGGGGAAAGCGCCACTACTCCCAATACGGACCCCTCGACCAGCTCCAATCAAAGACCTTCGATTTCAAAACTAAAAAAGATTCGAGGAGGATATCGTGGAGTCGTAACGAAAACATTCTCAGAAGCAAGGTCTCTCTTAGATGATGAAAACCCAGTGATTTTGAATTACGACAAGGCCTTAGCTAAGCTCAAAGAAAAACACAAGCAGTTGACAAAAATCAACGAAGATATCTTTCTCCTTATTTCTGAAGATGAAGTAGAAGAAGAAGTGATAGAGTGCGAAAATTTAAACTCTGAAATTCAATCTCTAATAGTTGAACTCGAATCTGGAAAAGTGGCCCTTCAAAATGCGAGCACGAACGTCCCCACTCCGGTCATTCCGCCAACAAGCTCAAGTGTGGGTGTGTCGCAAAATTCCGATGGAGCAAAACTGCCGAAACTTCAGTTGCCGAGATATTTTGGCGACCCGAAAAAGTGGCAAGAATGGTGGGATTCCTTTCAAGTAATTCACGAAAACACCACTCTTTCTGATGTAAACAAATTTAGGCACTTGAAGTCCTTGTTAGAAGGCCCTGCCGCCGCGGTCATATCTGGGATTCCAGCCTCAAACGCAAATTATTTCGAGGCGATTGATTTGTTGAAAAACAGATTTGCTCAAAAGCAGATAATCATAAATGCTCATATGGAATCCTTGCAAAATCTGAAACAAGTTTCATCTGAAAGGGACGTGAAAGCCCTACGAAAATTCTATGACAGTATTGAAACCAATGTTCGTAGCCTAAAATCACTTGGGGTAGATTTTACGCAGTATGGAGTATTGCTCATTCCCATTCTAATGACAAAGATCCCTGAAGAAATCCGCCTGATGATCACAAGGTTGACCAAGAAAGATGACTGGGCGTTAGATGGGTTTCTAAAGATTTTCCTGCAAGAATTGGAGGCAAGGGAGCAGTGTTCTCTGAATTCAGAAATTAGCTCAGGTGGCTCAGCTCAAAGAGCTGCTCGTAGCCCTATGTCCACAACGGCTGCATTGTTAAATAACGGGGGAAAGATAACATGCACATACTGCAAAGGTTCACATGCTTCAGTGAAATGCAATGTGATCACTGAACCATTAGCACGCAAGACCATTCTTCAAAGACAGGGACGATGCTTTGTTTGTTTAAAACGAGGACATTTGTCTAGAGATTGTTCGAGCCACATTCATTGTTTTTTGTGTAGACAAAGACATCATGCAAGCATCTGTCAAGCCCCAAGAATTACCCCCGGTAGTACCAAGCAGCCTATTCAAGGTATTTCAATGCCTGGAAATTCTCAATCAGCAGTAGAAAATCCTATTCAGGCACCGCCATTAAATACACAAAGGAACCCAACCGAGCAAGTGAGGCGCGATATTGGGCAGTCTACAGTTTCAATGTTCATTGACGCAAAAGGTTCTGTACTTTTGCAAACTGCAAAAGGATTTATTTCTCCTGTTGAAAGGCCAGATGAAAACAAAATCGCTCGAATGATTTTCGATTCAGGCAGTCAAAGATCTTATATTTCTCAGAGTTTGAAAGATGCCTTATCTTTGCCAACGATTCGCCAAGAAACTCTAGAAATCACGATATTTGGGTCTGATGTAGGTACTGTGAAAACTTGTGACGTGACACAATTTTGTGTGAGAAGTCCATACAATGATTTGAGCATGTATGTCACGGCTTATGTCGTACCTACAGTGAGTGCTCCCCTGAAAAACCAGGCCATCAATTTTGCTGCAAGTACGTACCCTCATCTTTCGGGGCTTATGTTAGCCGACTATCCAGCAGACAGTGGTGATGAATTGCTCCTCCACATCCTAATAGGGGCAGACTACTACTGGCACTTCATGAATGGTGGTATGATAAGGGGGGAGCAAGGGGGTCCAGTAGCCTTGGACTCAAAATTAGGATGGATTCTTTCTGGGCCTGTCCCAAACTGTCCAAAAAGGTATACTACCCAAACAAATCTCGCTCAAACACATCTTTTGCAAGTTAGTGCTGAAGTACAGCCAGAAAGTGATGCAGATAAATTACTCAAGGATGAGCTGTCAAGATTTTGGGAATTAGAAGCTCTAGGAATCTCCTCCGCAGAGGACTCTGTTTACGAAAATTTCAGCAAAGAAATTCAATTTGTGGGTGGCAGATACGAAGTCAAATTGCCATGGAAAAAGGATCATCCAGTTCTGCCAGATAATTATCTCCTCAGCAAACATCGTCTTGAAAGACAGTTCAAGAAATTACAAGGAAGTCCAGAGCTTTTGAGTGAATACGATGCCATTATTAAGGAACAAGAGGAAATGGGCATCGTCGAGAGAGTTAAGGCAGTTGGAGAGTGTGAAATGGGCAAAGTTCATTACTTGCCACACCATCCTGTCATCAGAGCTGACAAGCTGACAACGAAAGTACGAGTGGTATATGATGCTTCTGCAGCAAGTAATTCAGGTGTTTCTTTGAATAGTTGCTTGTATCCTGGCCCATGCTTGTTAAAAACAGTTGCAGAAATATTAGCAAGATTTCGTGCATACCCAATTGCACTTACTGCTGACATAGAGAAGGCATTTTTGATGATAGCCATCCATGAAAGTGACCGAGATGCGCTGAGATTTCTTTGGTATGCTGATGTAAATGCACGAGAGTTGGATCAAATCACCTATCATTTCTGCCGCGTTATCTTTGGGGTTACTTGTAGCCCGTTTCTGCTAAACGCCACTCTTAAACACCACATTGAGAAGTATGCAAGCAATTTTCCAGAGATTTGTTCAAAGTTGATGAGCTCGTTATATGTTGATGACGTCAGTGCAGGTGGAAACACAGTCGATGAAACATTCGAATTCTATCAGCAGTCAAAGAGAATTATGAAAGAAGGCAATTTTAATCTAAGAAAATGGCACTCAAGTTCTTCCGAACTCTCAAAGAAAATCGCATCTGCTGAAGAAAAAGAATCAAGAAAGTCCGTTGAAAATCCACAGATTTCAGAAGAAGATGAAACGTTTACAAGTACCACTATTGGAAAAAATGTTCTGCTTGCAAACACAACACAGAAAATTCTAGGCCTAAACTGGGACAGCAAGGAAGACACTATTGTGTACAACCTTTCCGCATTAGCGAAGTCACATGCAGGAGAGCCAGTGACAAAGCGGAATGTATTGAGCCTCATTGCGAAAATATTTGACCCATTGGGACTGATCACACCTATTACCACCATGCTAAAGGTATTCATGCAGAGGCTCTTTGAGATCAAACTCGATTGGGATGAACCTCTTCCCGCAACTCTTCAGTCAGAATGGGCAAGCTTGATTATGGATCTTGAAAGTATTGGAAACTTGTCTGTACCAAGATACTATTTTGGAGATCTTCAAGGAAAACCAGATAAGATAGAGCTCTTTGGGTTTTGTGACAGCTCAGAGACAGCATACGCAGCAGTTGTTTATGCCAAAATCACAAGTCAAGGAAGAACATCAGTGAAATTAGTCATGTCAAAGACACGTGTGACTCCTCTGTCAAGACCAACAATTCCTCGCCTTGAACTGCTCTCATGTTTGATCTTGGCCCACCTAATCAATGCAGTAAAGGATGCACTAAGCCCAATTTGTGAAGTGGAAATTGCTCAGTGTTGGACAGACTCGATCACTGCTAAATACTGGATTGAAGGAGTAAATAAAGAATGGAAATTATTCGTAGAGAATCGAGTACAAGAAATTCGAAGTCTAGTGAGTCCTCAACTTTGGTCACATTGTCCAGGCAAGGAGAACCCTGCTGACATTCCAACGCGAAGAGTCAATGTGCTACAATTTGTCAAAGTAACAAGTTGGTGGGACGGCCCACAGTGGCTACATAGAACAGAACAAGAATGGCCAAAGTCACCTCAAAGGGAAGACATTACAGACACATGTGTAGATGAGATGAAAGCTCAAACAAAGTCAAAGAAAACTGCAGTCCTTGCAGCTACAGTAGCAAACATCCAAGCACTTATTGAATATGAACGTTTTAGCAGTTATGAGAAGCTGGTGAAAGTCGTAGCCTACGTTTTGCGTTTTGTGAGAAATTGCAAGAACAAAGACAACAGAATTAAAGGTGAAATTTCAACAGCTGAAACGTCAAGTGCAGAGAAATTAGTGATACGTCAAGTACAGAGTACTTTCAACCAATCAAAGCTGGAAGATATCAACAAAAACCTTGGAACATTCCTTGATGAAGATATGATAATTCGATGCAGAGGTCGTTTGCAGAATTCGAGTTTGGAATATGAAGCGAAATGCCCTATTTTAATGCCAAGGGATCACTATGTCACGACGTTGTTGATACGAAGATGTCATGAAAGTGTTATGCATAATGGAACAAAGGAAACATTAGCTGAACTACGATCTCGATTTTGGGTAACCAAGGGACGACAAGTTGTGAAAAAGGTTATCAGAAAATGTGTCATGTGTAAACGAATACAAGGACAGTCATACGAAGCTCCTAAAGCAAGTCAATTACCAGAGTTTCGTGTAAAAGAGAAGCATGCATTTTCATCAGTGGGCATAGATTTTGCCGGACCACTCTACGTAAAGTCGAAATCAGTCCAGAACAAGAAGGTTTATCTTGCATTATTCACTTGTGGTGTATCCAGAGCGCTTCATTTAGAGCTGGTACCTGATCTATCAACAGAAACATTTTTGCGTTGCTTCAAGAGATTCGTGAGTCGAAGAGGTGTTCCAAGTCTTGTTGTGACAGATAATGCCAAGACGTTTAAAGCTGCATCAAAGAGACTGTTGGCTATTTTCAAGTCACAAGAAATTCAGACCTTTCTGAACGCCAAGAGCATCAAGTGGCACTACAATCTGTCAAAGGCACCCTGGAACGGAGGTTTTTACGAGAGATTAATCAGAGGAGTTAAGTCATGCATGAAAAAATGTATTGGTGGAGCGAGACTATCGTATGATGAATTACACACAGTCGTTACCGAAATAGAAGCGGTTCTAAATTCTCGACCATTGACCTATTTGTATGCAGATGAGCTAGAAGAAGCATTGACACCATCCCATCTGTTACTAGGAAGAAGATTGTTAACGCTTCCTGAAGTTTCTCCTGATGAAGAACAAGATAAGGACTTTGACGAAAGAGAAGATGTCGCCCGAAGAAGAGAGAGATACCTGTCAAGGGTTCTGAATCACTACTGGAAGAGATGGAAAATCGAATATCTTGTGGACCTTCGAGAATATCACAAGTTAGAAACCAAGCGAAACTATGTACCAGAGATCAGTGAAGGTGATATTGTGACAATTGAAGATGAGAACCGACGAAACAGATCGACTTGGAGATTAGGGAAAGTTGAAGAAGTCAAGAGAGGTCAAGATAACGTCATTAGAGGAGCAAAGATCAGATTGGCAAATGGAAATTGTATTGACCGACCTATTCAAAAGCTGTATCCATTGGAGATAAACCAAAGAAGAATAGATGAAGAAGCAGAAAATAGTCAAGACACAGAAATGCCAGCAGAGGAAGGCAGACCCCAGCGGAAGGCAGCCATTATTGCAAGAGAACGCATGGACATCATTGACCAGCTTGAGAAGGACATGTGAACTTTGAACGTTAGCTGGTCAAGGGGGGAGTGTAGGGAAATGTGTGCGCTGCCTCCCTTTCATCTTTTGTTTTGCTCTTTATATCGTTGTTGTTGTTGGATTGTTGTGAAAAAGAAGGTGTGTTCTACGAATTGGGTCAGTCGGTCTCACTCTCTCTTGTTGTTGAATCGTTTGATGGTTGATTGATAGAACTCTGAAGAATTGAACTCGAAAGAACTGAACTCGAAGGAATTGAACTCACGGAAATTGAACTCTAAAGAATTGAACTCTAAAGAATTGAAGTCGAAGAACCGAAGCATAATCTCAAGAATATTATTTTGTCGTTGCTTGAATGTTCGTATTTTATTATCGTGATTATATCGTGAAGTTGTGAAGAGACAGAAAGACATACAGGTGACTTCGTTTCATTTTGTTATTTTGCGCTTATGTGGAGATGATGATTGATTATCGATACGCTTCTGAAGTTTGAATTGAGTTTGAGAATTGAGTCACGAAATTATACAGTCCTCTTATTTGTTTTGAATTGATTCTTTGAGTCTAAAATTCGAACCTATTTATTGGTATTCTAACCTGGCTAAGTTGGGGAGGGAAAATATCTTCATATTATTCTCTGTCCTCAACTCCGAAGGGAATCAATGTCAGGATTTTCTATAGATAGCAGTCCAGGCAAGTCAATTGGAATCTGGCATTTTGTTGACAAGTCGCTGACAGGCCTTGTGACAGAGCAAAGGTGTTGTCATTTATGTGAGAAGAAAAATCTTGCTTCTTTTAGGGAATAGACAAACATTTACAAGAAGGTTGGAGGAATAGTTCGTCAGTGTTATATCTCTGGAAATTTAAGGCAAGTTATCTGGTTTCTGGCATTTTGGCGAAGAGTTACAGACAATAATGGCGTAAAGGTTTTGTCATCTATGCGAAAAGAGAAATTTAATTTGTTTGGGATTTCGATCGAACGACCGACCGACGAATTTGGAGGATCTTGTACGTTGTGTTTATGTCGTGGTTTGTTTGGAAGAGGATCGAGAAGTTTCATTGCATTTGAGGTAATTCGAATTTGTTTAGCTATATGTTGTTTTTGTTTGATACTTTCTAGATTCCAGTTCGCTTTCAGACTGAATGAGATGGCATCGGTATCAGCTCACTGTGTGCAGGCAGATATAGAGCATCAGTTGCACGTTTCTTGATGAGAAACTCTTTGCAAGAAATTCGACATCCAGGTTGCTGCAAAAATAGGAACGTTCAACACCAAGGCAAAACCATACAAGAAACTTTTTTCTTTGTTGATGGAAATCAGTGCTTCAGGGTATCGTCGCCTCTTGTTCTTGCATTGCATTGTATCAAATTAAACCTACTCGAGCAAAAGCCGTTATGAATCTTTGAGCAATGAGAATCTCAAGAAACTTCACGGTCAATAAGTTTGAGAGCAGGAACACCGCAATGCGACGAAGAACAACACCAATTATGTGTGACATTAAGAAATATATACTAGATACCAATATTTCGTCCTGCTATGCAGGACTTCTTCACTGTCAATACTTGCTCAACAGGTCAAATTTTCAGCTCCTCATAAAGAAGGAAAATTTATGTGGTCGTGCATGTATAAAGGATACAGGAAAATTTTCGCAACCTGGATGATCCAATAACACAAGAAAAAAGATTTACTTTTTCTGTAGCTTTTCATCCAACATTCTTACACATTGCGAGAATTAATTACATGGCATATTCATATCATATTGTACTCTACCATCTCAAGCTGTTGGACATCTTGTCCCGCGTGGGCATAAACATAATTGGCTCTCGAACTACTTTTAGAAGTCATGTTTCATCAGCTGTCATGATATTTCCTCTCAATTTCAAGAAAGAAATTTGTTTCAAACTGTACATGGAATGATCGTATCATAATCCAGAGACCAACGACAAATTTTTTATTTTGCGAAGACCAAAATTATTTTGCAGCCTGCCTTGAGGATAGACCTCACACCTTTTTGGCAGCCAACCAGAATGCTTTGCCTTCTCTGTTTATTTCAAAGCCCCCCATATTTGTGCGTGAAGCGTTATTTGGCTAATTTAAGCGCATGATTTCGTCATTTTAATATTTTGAACTCGTGAATATGTGATCGAAGACTCCGCCATGCAGCGTGATCTTCCAAAACTTTTGTCATTTTTTCGTGAAATGGGCATTTGAGGCACGTGATTTCACCCTGCCGTTTTCCAACGCTGTGAAGGGTGTATTCTCAAAAATTTTCCGGTGGCTAGCTACCGGACCCCCATTTATCTCATCTGCAAAACTTAAAAATCTATGATAAAACCAGTCTGCATTCCTAAATGTGTTAGAGGTATCTTTCTGGAGCATTCTTAAAAATTTCTGCAACGTGATCGTGAAAATGCTGTTTTATAGTCCGTGATGGTGTGAAAAACGAACAGTCAACACGTGAACCCTTTATCCAGGGGTACTATGGGGGGCCTCTATTTCGACTTGATTAAGTGCACTCAGAGAGATTTGAAATCTATTCTTTTGATAGGCAAACCACTTTCTCTCCTCGGAAACCTAAGTATTTTATTTTACAAACTGTACCCTTGCTATCCAGATAAATTGGGAAGGCCTTAACTTATTTGTTCAGGGAAACGTTGTTTTATGTAACTGAGTACGAGATAACTGTGGTTTAGTAGTGTTGATTTAAATGCATTTCAGGGCTATTCCATCCGAGCATAGGGTTAACCCCAACAAAAGAAGGTCTGAAAAGGCGAAACGCTATTACGTTTTCTTTTCTAGCGGAAGGAGAAGTGATAAGCAAAAACCTGATTATTGCTATCTAATGTTTACATTTTTAAATACATGACAAGATTATTAAACATTTCTACATCCTTATTATTTCTATTATTCCTCTCGCCTTCCTTTTCTTTTCCTTTTTATCAATTCTGAAACTTATCTTTTGCCTCCAATTTTGTCGGCCTACCTTGGAATGGCTCGAGACGATATCTTCAAATTCTAAACTGATCAGCCCCAGCTAGATTTGCAAACAGTCAAAACAACGTGAAAGCGGTTTAGTCCTTTGTGGAACAAACTCTATTCATCTTAGACAACTCCACGAAAGCATGATAAAAGGAAAATTCCTTCATTCAAGTCTCTTTTCAAATTGAAAATTTCGTCGAAACTCTCCAGACAAGATAAATTTTTCATATTGTCTATGAATTTAAAATGTTCTCTCTCTTGAAACTAATTCAATTTGTTTGATAATTCTATGATGTCACTCTTTTACGCAACCCTGAAGATAAAAGTTTGTCAAACCATTGAATTGTCCTGAAAATTATGAAATTATCCTTAATCTTAAACTTAATGCTGAGATTATCGATCTTATTAATTTTGATGCTTTTCAACTCGAACAGTCTTCGCAAGTTGTAAAAATTGACTGTCGAAACTGGCTGTGCAGATAAAAGGAAACGCCCATTTTAATGTGGAGTTTTTGATCTACGAATGGCTCAAAGTGCTCAAAGTTAACTGCGAAATACAAATCGGTACTGGATGGGAAACAACAAAATCTATAAAAACTGTAATTTTGTTCAATTTGCTTCATATCATAAATGCTCGGTTGAATCTTTCCGATTTGTCAAAATATCAAGACTTTGTTGTGGTTCCTCAGATCTATGGTTTCGTATCTCATAGCTTCTTTTCTTTCAGTAAAAATTGACTTTTCGGCCTCCTTCCAGTTTCAGACTTGCCTCCAGCCCATTGCATGAACTTGTCCACCTATTCCCGTTCCATGATTCCTCATTTTGCGTTCCTGCGAAGGAGAAAGGGAATGGTGAAACTGCGGGTGCAGAAACTCTCAAGGGAGGGATCTGTCATGCGGACCTCATGAAATTGACTTGGGGTAGACTAATGACATGTCAAAGTTTGATCCACTGAATTGCATTTTTATCCATCGTTATGGCCATTTGTGGACTGGGTACATTAGGTCGTTACGAGGGATAGAGAAAAAATAAGGACTCATGTACTGAATCTAGACTTGGGACTAGTCAAGACATATTCAGACATTGCTGGGAAATGTCCTTCCTGGCCCTTCCTCATTCGATTGACATCATTCGGCGTTGTTGTGTTTGTTGTCAGGCTGCATCATGATGCATCAAAACACAAATGCGTAAAAAATGTTTATTAACCTGGTCAGTTTCATTGGTTTCGTTGACACCGCAAATTGCATCACATCAAAGACTTGACGATTCCCAGGTTTTCATATTTCGTTGCTACGGTTACGAGATAGAGAAAAATGGCGGCTTCACAGCAGAATTTTTCAGTGGGCCTGAATTTTGACGATGTACATCACAGTGGATTGGATAGTCGTCAGAGCAATACGTGAATTTCTGAAGTGATTTTGAATGGCTCCGAGCAATAGCATGCATACTGCAGTAGACTGAAACCATAATGAATAAGTACCTATCATTGTTTCTAAAATTTTCTTTGATGACTCAAAGCCGAGCTTTACTGTAACTGTACTTTGTTTCCCAATCTTTATTTCTTCATTCCTTGTGTGATCAATAAACGAGTTTATCGCGGTAAAATTGTTTTAGTCTCAGTCCCTAAAATGGCTGCATAATTGCTGAGCCGTTTTGGAATCGAAGGCGCCAACAACTTTTTGCGACGCCATGTTGTTCGGCTGTCCGGATGCTTTTATGACCAAGTGTATGCTTGTCTTATTCATAGAAGCCAGCATAAAAAGCTGCGCAATATTTTGCTGATACATGAAATTTTATCATGGCTTGATACCACTCTTGTAATAACTCCATCAGTTTTAATCCTTGTAGTAACTTCATCATTTCTTCCTATGATCTCAAAATCCAATTCCATATTACTCGTATTCTCTTCATTAACAAGCAAAAGCACAGTGCTCTTATTCAAACCCCATCCCGCCAACTAAGCCCTAACAGTGACTACTTTGTTTAGTTAATTTTGCAAACCGCCTTCTGACACTGCTGGAATGTATGTGCAAAAATGTGTTTTGATTTGATAACTTGCTTCACGGTATGTGGGATTGTTAGGCTCTTTTAAAGACATAGAAAAAAACAGGAGGGCGTTAGGGTAGGCGTAATTATCAACTTTAAAGCGCAGAGTCTTGGCCAGTTTAGTTCGTTTTTGGTTGTAACTGCAAAGAGCACAGGAAAAGTTAGACAATTATTTCATCAATCCTTCGTAGCTGTGAGTACAATTTTTGTGTACACTAACATAAAGTAAAATATGAACAATACAAACACATGAATAAACAAACAACACAAACAAGATAATCAGAGATGTCCGATACATTAAAATTATTTCTACATGTAATGAAAATGAAAATTGGAGACCTAAGAAAACAATTATAAAACGGTCATAAATAATCAAAAGATAATAAAAAATTATCTACTGTATTTCTACTTCTGAGCGACGTCGCTTTTCCGCAAGCCAATCAGATGACTAGAAAAAGTCGCTACGAGCGGAACATTCCACCTAATGGAAATCAGGCCTACTTGTGAAGGTTAAGGTGAAGTTGTGGTGTTTTGCGCCAAGCGCTGGGGCCAGAGCAGTAGCTGAGCGCCAATCGAGTTTGCGACCCCTTGACATGACGTTCAAGGGGATGTGGCCCTCCCCTTGACTCTTCTGTTTCTGGCTGCAAAGTCAGAGGCTTACAACACTGCGCCACAATGCCCTCCATGAGATCTGAAAGCGATCTGAACTTTCTTGTAACGATTTTATCTTGCTGTAACCAATAGCAATAACAGATGAAACAGTTATTCAAGAATTCTTTACCGCACAAACAGCAACTATTTTTTCCCAAGTTCACTCCTTTCAGACGCGAAAAACTAGGCTCTTTTGAAGTCGATTATTTGGTTATTAGCGGATATTTGTTACAACTAAATTTCTTTTCATCTTTAAAATCATGTTTATGTCTTGGTTTAACGTTCTATTCAAGGTCTTTCCGGTCATTTGTAACTCCTTACCTTAATTAATTATTCAGTCGAAATTCAATCAAGAATATTTAAATAAATATCTTTTTTCTGACTATCCTCAACATTTTCACCGATTCTAAGGGCCATGAAACTCATAAATTTTTGTTTTATTTGCGGCATGGTCCGACGTTCCTTATATTAAAACTTTTTCTTGTTCTGTCAGTTATTTCTTTATGATCCTTGCCAGTTTCTAACAATTTGAATTTTTGTCAGTGAAGTTGTTTTGCCATAATTTAGAGAAGGTCGCCCCCATGATAATCCTATAAGAATTCCGAACTTCCCAGACGCTATGTAAAGGTACTGAGAAAGTGGTTAGGCTGAGAGTTAGAGTGTGAGTACATTTTGTAGCTGAACTTGTTTGTTTCAAATTTGAAGATCTCTGTCGTTGTTTTCAGGCCTCGAAGAGCCTTCTGCCAGCACCTCACTTCTCAAGGAATTCGAGCTGTAGTCTTGGGCATACCCATGAAATTGTCCTTTTGTTTAGAGACTTAGCGATACTTGCATTGTAAGAGGACAGAGGACCACGAAGAGCAATCCCAGAGTTAAGGCGTTCCCAAAACCAATAAACGTGACTAGTGTTCAGCATTCAAGAGCATTGAGGTTGCGCGAAGGTTGAGTTGTACAGCGTTCGTATCCTTGGCTTACCGTTTTATGAGCAGTCAACTCTTCCATTAAAATACTTCTAAAAGACTTGCTTCTGAAAGACTTCTAACATGCTCTCCTTTATTTTGCAGCTACTGCAACAGAGAATCACCTTGAAGACATAATCATCATCATAACCACAGATGGATCCTCATCGAGAAATATCAATCGGACTGAACTTAACAGCAAAGAACATCGACCAGGAAGCTGCATTATCGTCCACTCTTGGAGACATTGTCAACCGGACAGGTTCTTTTATTGACTTTTGCGCATCTGACAGAGACAAACCTTTCACGCGGGAGAAATACCTCCGAGAACTTCACTCCCAGCTGTCGATAAGCAGTGGATATGCCAGCATGGAGTCGATTACGTCATCAATAAGAGCGCAAAGAAGTGCTTTACTACCGTCTCAATCGCTGAGTGTTGTTCTGCAGTTAGAAGAAACAGTTGAAAATGAAAGGATTCTACACGAAATACAATCAAAGCCATGGGAATTTCACCATACTATGCAACTTTTAGATTGGGAAAATTCATGTGTATTTGCGAAGCAAGATTTCTATGAAATCAGCCCAGAACTGCCGCTGATGAGCGCGAGTATAACTGCAACAAGTAAAAACATTTTGCGATTTAATTTATTTGTTAAAAATATGAAGAAAATGCAAAGATTTTATGAAAATGTCTTCCAGATATATCCCTCATTTGAAACTGAAGATTACTGCTGTTTCGTGTTGAACTCGACAGCAAGTTATGAGATTCAATTTTCGTTAAAACGATCACGACATTTGGACATTTTCGCCACCCGAAACTCATGTTTGGTCTTTCAATTACCAAGAAGCAGCATTTTGGGACAACTTACGAATAAAGCAGTAATCGAAACTTGCGACCCAGAAGGCAATCAATTAGTGCTTGTAACTGGACAGGATATCACGAAACGAGATGTCGTAACGAGCCCGTGTCATCAACTGCAAAGGCAGACCAGTTCACAGTCAGAGGGAAGCTCGACGCGAGTTGGTGATTGCTCGATTATCAGAACTCGTCGTAAAACAAGTTCGCGTTCAAATTCGACCAGTGAATCTGACACATCATCGAACGATTCTGTTTCATCATGCGATGGGATTATTTTCACTGGACGCCCGATTGTGCTGTGAACTAATCTCGAAGGATCTCCGGATTAGATGAACATATTAATGGCCCGTACCGCATTTGTGTCGTTGCTGTGGAGGAGACGTAGCTTGATTTGTCTCAGTTTTTACATAGTTGCAGGCTTCAGCTTAAGAGTTTGAGACCTTGTTCGAGTCTAAATAACAAAGTGGTTGCAGATTTATTAGAGAGGAAAGGCAAGATCAGTGGTGCTTCAAATACACGACTTTGATGTTCTCCAGCAATGTCAGAATATAGTAAATTTTCAAAGAAGGAGTTCTAGCCTTGTATCAAGATTTTCCTACCATTGTAGATGACTTAATGGTGTTGTTGATCTATAAGACTACACTTTCAATCCTTTTACAAAAGTAGAGAGAATTTGAGCATGACGTTGCAACCCTTCTTTCAAATATCATACTTGATTTTGGTATTGCTGGAAAACAACCGAAGTGCTGTTTTTGAAGCAAACATTAATTTGCCTTTCCTCTGCCAAAAACCGCTTGTCATAGTGACTCAAATTAGGTCTCTAACTCAAAGCTGAAGCATGGCCTATGCAACTGTGTAAAAGCCAAGGCAACAGAAGCTGCTGCTCCTCCACAGTAGCCACACAAACTGGGCACGGTTTTTAGGACACACTTCCTTTTGACAATAAACAGCTGAATTCACACTGAAAGCATCATGATGCAATAAGGTGGAAATAGCCCTGTCTTTACCCAAAGACTGCTCACGTGACTTTTAACTCAAGCTTTATTTTTGCAGCGCCAATGACGCTCCTTGTGTGAATTTAGCTCAGAATTCATCTACTGTCGCTATTTAAAGAGGCATCGTTACCCAGGGTTCTTTGTATGCACGCTACAATTTGAGACGGTCTGAAAATTGAATTTGGGGAGCATACAGCTGATCCACTGCATCGGTTGAACAGATAAGAAAGTTTCACTCTAGTTGAAATTTCTATTAGACTTGCCATAAAGACTTACTACAGATGACGAAATAGACTTGGGGCAAGTCTACATTTCTATCAGTTCAACTTCAGCATCTGTAGTGTCGACCCATATTCTCTGCTTGAACCAATTTTGACTGCAGACAAGCTAAAATTGCGGCACGCCTGCAAAGTACTTCGGGAGACCCCGACCTCAGAAAACTGTAATACCGATTGAAGAAAAAATTGATGAAATGCGGGTAAAGACTATTGATCGAAAATTTGGATGGTGCTTATAAAAATGTCTGTCAGGTTTTGCCACACCGTACAACGTTACTTCACATATTTTACCTTCGTTTACTGATTAAGTGAACCGTTTGCCAATGAACAAATTGAAATTCATTTTGCTGTGATCTTTGAAAGTTTCTTTAGTTAGCGTACAAGACCAGTGCAGCATGCTATGCACTTACTTATTGTCTAGCTAATGCCGAGATGACGCCAGGGAAGAAATTGCTGGGGGGGGGAGACAAATACTGTCAGAGTGCCAACAGTGGGCGTAGCAAGAAAATTTTTACGAATCTGAAAACATAGCAAACAAGCAACAATGAAGCTTGGAAGTGGCGACGGTGAAAAGCGATTTTCAAAACTTTTAAGTGCCGACGAGGGAGCACAATTAAATCGTGGGGACTCCTTCCCCTAAGCATCCCCAGTTGCGCCATGCCTGAGCACGTGAAACACGTAGAATAAAACCTGATTAGGACACAAAACTGTGCAACATCCACGAAGCGTAGAATTTTCTGCAGACAAACTCCGAAAACATTTCGTTATTTTGTGATAAAAAGGCCTCGTTATAAATTAAAGGAGTCAAAAGTAACATTCGTTGTATTCGCCATGAAAGAACAATTTTCAAAGAAATTTAAACCCATTGAATGGCTACAAGATTTCGTTTTATCTAGGCTCTAAACTGTCTGGAGCTGTAAATGTTTATAATAATAATCGTTGAGTTCTTACTGACAAATAATGAATCGTATATCATCATTTATTATACGCCTGTATTTATTTGTAAATATTTGAAATTATATTATATATCAATAATGGTCGATAATACTTTATCTTTTTCTCTTGTTATGCTTGTTAAAAAGGAAATTTACATTCCTTGATGGTAAATTGTGACAAAACAATTGGAAATCTGCTTGAGATGAAAAAGAAGCTATATATCTTTAAGACCCTTGGAATTTCACAGAACGAGACTGTCTACAAATTAGGGTAAAGCAGTATGTATAAAAGCCTCAATTTCAAGCAATGTTGAATTATTACTAGATAAATAACACTACTGTTGAATTGGAAAATAAGAAGCTGCAAGCCAAAATCTGGTATGGCTGAATGTCACATTTTACATGCAGCACATGACTTGCACACAATTACAACTTTCTGCCTAAGAATCTGTGTAGAAAATTTGGTTTTTCATTTCGCTAAAGGATTCTCGTTGCAATGTAGAAAAATTCTTGTCATGTTGATGTGTATGCAGCCTTTACGGTAAATTGAACTAAAGGTATCAGGCAAAAATATTTAGGACAAGATGCACAAGGTCAAGTAGCCCAATTGTACACATATAAAACACCGTATATTTCAGCAGTGAATGGTCACACCAGTTTCATCATAAGTTTATAGTGATGCCATTTGGAAACTTACATCATTTTCTCGCAAAAATCAATTGAGGGATGGATCCCCAACAACAACTGCCTCAACTTAAGCCATTCAAGGTCATCAAGACGCAGTTGGTCAAACTTTGATACTTCACTCAGTCTCCAAAGACACCAGTTTTTTTCTAAGCAATGTGCTACAATTTGCATGATTTCGCTCATAAATTTGTTTTCAGATTTTCATTATTCTCTGGTTCTTGCTTCGATTCAATTATCTTTTTCAGTTCTTCGATACGCTTTTGAACTGCTTCCTCTTCTGTCTGACTAACAGAGAACAATCTTTCTTTCCAACGGGCAGCGTATCTTCTGATCTATGGAGCAAAACAGTTTTATCAGTTCTGTCTTACAGTATATCAATACAGCTCTACAATTAAAAGAGTTTGTTGAACCAAAATTTGGTGAAGGAATTGAAACTTGAAGGTACAACTAAAGGGTGCCTTGCATTCCGTTTGATATTTATGTGAAATCTAATAAAGACATTTCAAGAGTGACTTTATGCTTTGGAAAATCCTACCCAACATAAACCTTCAGGCAATCCATTTATGTTGTTTTTATTAAGGAAATTGCTTTTCCATTCAAAAATATCTTCAGCTCAATACCATGTATATGGAATGCACCTTAACAAATTTGAAGTATGTAACAGTGTCAGTAACAGCTTTAGGATTGAATTAAGTAAAGATGTGGCTGCACTTACAGGACTAAAACAATGCTCTTCAATTGGCCAGTCATGCCAAAATACAAAGTATAATGACATTGCTAAAATCAAGAGAAGAATGAGCATTAGACAAAAATAAAACATGACCTCCTGATAATTTCTCTGAGAGAAAATAGACTCATTGGTCAGTTTCACATCATGCAACCTCAAACAAAATGGCTCATTGTACACACACACATTTCTTTACAAGATCGTTGCCAGTTTTTTTAAATCTGGATGCAGGAGATCTCGCACAAACTAACTGCTGTTACATAGCTAGCTTGCAGCTCATCCAAAAGCCTACACATAACATTATATATTTCATATCTATGAAGCAAAATTTACGTAAAATGGCAGGATAGAGCAAAGAAAAATTAGGTGATGATTTTATATGAAAGTGCTCTATGTCCGATAAATATCCAGTTCCCATAATTAAGATAGACTCCCATTGTTGATGGGCTAAATATAGTTTGGTCTCGCAGTTCTTACCAGCGCATGCCAGCCATGTAAAAGCAATGAACTTTCCTTGATGATTTGGAAAAATTAACGGTCTTTCAAGCTCAGGATGTTCTTTTATGAACCTTGCAACTTCTTCTGGTGTTGGGGCCCGATCTGTTGGCATCTGAAATGTCGGTTTCTCAGCTTTTGGTGCTTCTGCCATGATTAGACAGCTTATAGGCCATGAGTGGTAAAGAAATTCTCTAGCATCTTGAATTTACCTCATTTTAGATTCGATTAAGAGGCATACAGAAAATGGCGCTTTGAAAAGTTGCTGTTGCTGTTTGAGTTGTTGCTATTTTGAATCAAACAAAGATGAAGATGATGCATGCCGCAAAATGAGCAACCCTCCCAAGAACTTCAGATCAGAAATAGATCAAGACCTGGCGTGAACAAATGCTCAAAAGAGCAGCATTGTGCCTTCAGTTCAAAGAGCTGATGCCGCAAGCAGGGAAGAATGCGAAGAAAGGTAATGCAATGTTTTTAAAGTTAAAATTTCGTTTTATCCATCCAAACAAAAGAGCTCCTCCTCTCCCTGGTCCCTTCACTCGGCCAACATATGAAAAAAGGCCTTAAAAAACATGAGTATGGCGAGCTGAGCTACTCTATAGAGAAAAAATAGGGTTTAGTTTAGCTCAATCAAAGATTGTGAGAGAGGTGGCAAAGTACATTACTGTGTTATAATGCCAATAAGGTAAGAAGTGGCATTGTCAGATGATGGCAGGTTGGCCAAGTAGTTAGTTCTCTCACCTTTGATGTGGAGAGTTTAAGCCCCTAGGGTGGCTGCCTGCATTAGAACCACCACTCATCCTCAAATGTTCTATATGATCTCTCTGGAGAAATGCTTTGCAAAAGGCATGCACTTGCAAATGAGTTGTGAGTTGCTAGAGTAGGGTCTTGATCTTGGTGGCTTTTGTAATAGCTTCTCTCCATGTCGGTCTTTTTACATCAAAATGAATTGATAACTTTCAGTGTGATATATACTTTCAGTTTCATATTTTACGATTACTTTATGTTCCCTTTTGTTTCTTTAAAGGTGGTCTGAAGCGAAAATTTTTATTGATGCAAATGAGCGGCACTGTTGAATGGTACGGAATCCTGTTTAAATTTCTTTGATATCTCATTTTGTTTTCTAGTTATCCACTGATATTAAGTTTCGGTTGATGACGTCATTTTGTTTGTAAATTACTAGGATGATATATTGAGATATAGCTGTATTTGAACTTCAAAAGGTTACAGTTGCAGGAGACATTTAAGTTGAGCTGAACAAATGTAATAGAGATTGCCTCATGGACTCATTTGATGTTTAGAAAGGCATGTCAATTCAAGAAAAATACTTTGAGTCAATTTTCTTTTGGAAATAGAGCCAGCCTCATACACTTTCTTTACTTTTTGCAAACAAAATGACGTCATCAGCCAATCATATAAAATAATGGATAACTCGGAAATGAAACAAGGTATCACAAAATTATAAACGGCATTCTTTATCGTTCAAAAGTGCTATTCATTTGCATCAATAAAAATTTTCGCTTCAGATCACCTTTAAGAGTCTAACTGTCTGACACCATATTTCTTTGTTTTTCCAGCAACTGTTTCAAACATCCCAGGAAGACCAAAGACAAGAAGTACAATAAGAGATGGAGCTAGAAAATCCACATTGCTGCCTGAGCTACCTAGAGCAAACAGTGTTGCTGCGTCAAAACATCCAAAAGACTCTGATAATCCTGCAAGAACTGTTCTTGAACTGCCTGCTACCAGAAGGAAACAGCATAAAGGAGCAACTGGTGCAGTCTCGAAGTCTAGTTCAGATACATTGGTTGCCAGACTCAGTGGCTTGAGCTTATCAAGGTATGAAATTATAAAGCCAGACTTTTTCAGTTTTTGTTTTTGTAGTCAGGAGATTATATATTAATGTTTTCATTGTCTTTGGAAAGAAACATTATTCTTGAATGTTTTGAAAAAATGTGCAGTACAGGCCTTGCACACATCTAGATGACAAGACTTACAAAACAAGCCATATGACAGACTACAGATCTTTCTCTACAAGGATTCCTTGGTGAAAAAATCATGCCAGTATACACAAGGCCTGTCCAGCATAAAGACATGCCAGACTGAACAGTTAAGTCTGTAAAGACCTGCTTTATTCAATGCTTCTGACTGTCAAGAGTTTTGATTATGCTCCTTTGCTCTTTGCTCTTGAAATGAAGTCTATGCTCTCGCAAGATGAAAAACCGAGTGCAGGTCAGATTTTAAGGTTGTACATTATCAATGTAACTGAGCAATAAGAATGACTAATGCAAGAAAGTTCAGAAATTGTTTTCTCAATATCAAATGAAGGAAAAATTTCCATTACCCTAAAGAATATTCCAGAAAGGTGCCAAATTTTCTTCTATACCATGATAACCTATATGAATAGTTCTATGAAAAAAGGCATCAAGATTCCTATGAATAACTTTCCGCATAAAGGTTTAATGTTTATGATTTTTTGTAGATTTGACGCTGGAAAGCCTGGTTAGCCATTTCCATTTCTCTCCTTGCAATTTGTATGGCTAGCTTAGGCTTTCAAAGCAAACTCTTTAAGATCACCTTCTGAAGCACTTAACCAAAAGGGCCATCATGTGAGTCAGAAGAACTGTTGCAGCATTGCTCCCTGGATATCAAAACAATAAATGATATTGGTAATCCCATCATTTAATCAGGGCCACCAAGAGGTTTTCTAGGCTCAGGGGCAAAACTGCAACATAAAACCCCTGCCAGGCAAGGAAGCAAAAAATTTTTTTGATCACACCCTATAGATTAGCTTAAAATGCGTTTCTGAATATTTCCTGCAGTCATAATGTAGAAAATCCTGCTTATGAGGCCCTGTAGACTCCAAACCTTCAAGCCCTTCCTGCTCTCCTCTTTTGGCAGTCCTGCACATGATAGTTGAATAGTGGACATATTCAAAGATAGTTTGAAATTAACCTGACTGAAAGTGGCCACACTGTTCTGAAGGATGAGAGATCTGCTCAAAAAACGCCCCCCAACCTAGAATCGTTACAAACCTTTCCTAATATTTCTCGTAGCTGTGTTTCCACATTAGCATTCTTCTGCTGAAGAGGATCAAGTTATCTCCACTTGAATAAGAAGATTATTCCCTGAGATTCCATCATCCCATCTTGTGTGCTGATACATCCATAGTATTTGTCAGTGTTTTAGGGAGGAAAGCCAATGACATTTTAATTTTACTTTAATCCTTTCTCTGGGATTTAGAAAAGGGCTTCCTGCAGAAAATCTTCCAAAGTCATTGGAAAGGACTGACTATTGATACTGGGATGATCTCCAAATCTAATTCAACATTTTGGCCATGAAATGAGATGTTTTGTGCTGTTATTTCTTTGGTATTCCAAGAGCATATTTTTTCAAACACCACCCAATTTTTCCGTGCCCTGTACTCTAGTGGTAGCTACAAATGTCTTAACATCACGCTTTGATACATGTCATTGGCACTCCTTTTTATTTCATTAAGCAGTTCAACAAAGAGGCAAAGTCCACAAAAAAGTGGAAGGAGATATTTCAGTACGTTTAATGTGTCAAGTGTAGATGACATTGCAGACCTGATAAAGCATGACAAATGCAAAAATATCATAGTTATGGCTGGAGCAGGGATATCAACACCAAGTGGCATTCCTGATTTTAGGTAAGTTTTTGTTTCAAGCTTCTTAACTTCCTTTGGCTATACTTGACTTTGTACTGACTATCCCAGAAAAAAGTATACAAATTTGGCTTGGTCCAGTGCCTGAGAGAGGGGGTACTTGACTAGGGAAGTGACGTGGGTGTGTGGCACATTCTCCACACTCTGTGACCTGTCGTATAAGAAATAACTAAAAAGTGTACCTTTTCACACAAAAATTTTGCCAAAATCCATCATTTCAAGAGAACTCTCAAAATTTCTTTCCACATGATATCCTGTCTAGTCAAGTATGGGAGCACCCTCTCGAATGTATCGAAATGTATCGAAATTTATCTGCAAATAAAACTTTGCAATCTTGGACAAACTTTTTAGATGCACATTGTCCCTTAAACAACATTGTGGTTCTCCTCTTTTGCATCTTAGGAGCCCAGGAACAGGGCTATACGATAACTTGGCTGAGTACAATTTGCCGGACCCAACTTCAGTTTTCGACCTTCACTTCTTTAACTACGATCCGAAGCCATTCTTCAGACTTGCGAAAGAACTTTACCCTGGAAATTTTCCTCCGAACTATGTTCATTATTTTGTGAGAATGCTTCATGAGAAGAATCTTCTGCTAAGGATGTATACACAGAACATCGATGCACTTGAAAGAGGTAGTATATTATTTATGCTTTTTGGTTATGTTTGATTGGTAATTGCAAACCTACCAAATTCTGAAAACGGTAGACTTCGCAGAGACGGAACTACAGTTCCCAATCGAACACAAAGTTCTTCAAAGCAATAGGTTCGTGATTTATTCTGAGGAAAACGAGGTTTCCTGTTGAAAAACACGAAGACGAGTCTGGTGCTTGGCAACAAAGAGTAAAGTTATCGATTACTGTAGCTACGCAAGCAATGTCGCCTCTTTTTCAGAGTTCTAAAATCGAGAACCTATCCAATGTCTGCCAAACCTTCTTCCTTCTGGAGCAGAAGGCTCAGCAGGCCTTCCAAGCCTACTAAACCTGTTGCGCTCGGAATTGGGGAGTCAATCAAACACAAATTCCGAGTCTTCCAAGTCTACGGTTTTCAGGACTGGTACCATACCAATCAAACACTCCCTTAATTTTGCAGAATACCTGTTGAGTGTTAAAATGTATAGATGTTAAAAAGAATATGTCCGGGATCGGGTATTAATGTTAGAAATCAAACTTACCAAATGCTACCTCAATTTATGAACTTCTTAGATAAGAAAGTTTAGTTTGTCAAAATTGTTTTTATCGTTCTCATGCTACCAGAGTTTTATAGACGTGCTTCATCTCAAAATTAAAGGAGATGGATAGGCCCGTTTATTGCCGGCCTTACATGGAATTTTGAGACTTAACTATACTTTTTCAGCTGCTGGTATTCCAGAGTCGAAGCTAGTGGAAGCACATGGAAGTTTTGCAAAGGCTACCTGTAGAAAATGCAAGGCAAATTATGATGGCAAAGAAATACTGGTGAGTCTGTTTCGCTGTCTGTTGTTGTCACCTAAATACATGCTCACCTTGCAAGCTTGGTCTGTACTTTTAAGACCTAAGACTTTGTATTTTCCTGTACGACACAAAGCAAATTGGTATGCGCATACTACAATATATTTGCTATCATAGGACGATGTGATGAATCAAAATGTTCCTAAATGCAGAAAAGATGGTTGTCAGGTAAGTTCATCACTTTTTACATAAACTGTCTCAAAAAACTTCACATGCTAGATCATAACTAGCTCTCTAAAATCAAAAGTTATTGTCAAATGCTTTGTATCAAAGTTTATGTGAAAGGACTAGCTATCTTTTGAGATGGTTTATGGTCATTTTAAGCAATGATTAACCATCCGTAAGCCAGATTCAAAGAAAGTTTCCAATCCCAGATTCCTCATTTCGAGTGAAATAGTTGCCATCATTCTCTTGTCAACATTTTGTGAAAACTCGAAGTAACGAAAGTCGACAGGGGACATATTTTGTTTACAAAATGATTGATCTCTGTTCTTATATCAATATTCGTGCTCCAATGCAAACTGGGAATTCAGATTTTTGATATGTTCCAAAACATCGACTGCAAAATGAGGAAGTATTGCGAGAACTGAATGAGTTTCTCCATGCATTTGAAACAGTGTTTTCAGCCAGTCGGCATACCTTAACTTGACCGAGCAACATCTCAAAAGATAGCTGGGCCTTTCACCTACATGCTGATACTTTGTTTGTGTTCATAACGTTTGCTTCAGAAAGATATTTTCTCTCCATAATAAATCTAATTTTCATTTCGTTATTTCCTGCTTTTCAACTATCAAATTGTTTGTTATAACCCAGCCTTTTGTATCAAGGAAAACGTGTGCTATTTATGGTCTGTTTCAGATTTGATTTCATCTGCGAATGCCCGCGAATAATGGTAACAGAAGTTTTTTTGCAAAGGAGCTTAGCATTATCGCAAATCTCAGGTGACATCTAATTTGAGATGGACTGTAATTTGCTCAGTGTATTTTAGAACTAAAGCATTTTGACCAATTGCATTTTATGTTTCTTCTACCAAGGACTACTTCTCGAGAACATCAAAGTAGTTAAAAATATTTATGAGAACATTTGCAGTTTACTGATTTGCAGACATATCTCCTTTTCTGACAACCGTACGATTATTTCTGATAAGCTTTCATCTTGTAAGAAAGAAGCTACGTCTCTCATAGTTTGCTCTGTGTATTTAAAGATTATTCTATTTTCAGGGTGTGATAAAACCCAACATCGTATTCTTCCACGAGGACTTGCCAAGGAAATTCTTCGAGTATCCAAAAGATTTTGCGAAATGTGATCTGCTGATTGTGCTAGGAACATCATTAGAAGTGTATCCATTTGCCGGACTTGTAGAAGAGGTTAGCAAATCGACACCAAGGCTGCTGATAAATCGAGAAATCGTCGGACCTTTTAAAAAGAAAGTCAGACGCTCAAATGATACAGTTGTTAAAGGCGATATTGTGGTCGGAGTAGAGAAGTTAGTGAAAAAATTGGATTGGACAGAGTCGATGAGAGAGGTGGGGCAAACAATGGAAATTCTCTTGACCAGTAATTCAAAACAATACAAGCCGCAAAAATAGGCCCGCCAGTAGGGCAAACTCTCGCCTTGTGCATGTGATATATGATTTTTAAGAGACGTCATGTGCTTATAACGAAAGAAGAAAGATAGCTAAACATCTGCCTCGGTCACTTATTTATCTGCTTTAGAAGCCGATTGAGAGGCAATTCAGTTCTCGTATTTTTTGGGTATGATGAAAACACTTTCTGATCACCTTCTAAACCATAGAAATAAAATGTCCGTGGCAGATCTTTAGATATATCCTTTATCATTATTATTATTATCATTATTATTATTATATTATTGTTATTGTTATTATTATTATTATTTATTATTCATTATTTATTATTTCACATATTTAAGGATGGTAGCCCTTCAACAATGTTGATTTTTAAGGGGCCCTCCAATATTTTATATCCTTCTTCTGTCGATATATGCTCATGTTTGCTCTTAGAAACCATTTCCGGAATTTACAGCAAGTGAGATAGCTACCTGGGTTTGCTGCTTTGTTTGTTTTGAATTACTGGTTGAGAAAACTTCCTTTGTCTACAATCGCAAATCGCTTTGAACTTAGGTGTCAACGAAAGCAACTGATGCTATTGTCTTACAAAATCTGTCCTTGATCGAGAGAGGAGCTTTTTGAAGCAAACATAGGAAGTTATTGAAACCCTCTGAGGCCTGAATATATTTTTGAGTTGTTTCAAGCATCTTTGGATTTGAATTTAACGATAACTTTTCGTGGCCATACAAGATGACTTGGAGTAAATTTTGTTATGAAAGGTTTGTTAATCTGTGAGGTCGCAATGTCGCATTTACACTGTTAAGAACAGGGAGCGCTCCCTGGTTGAGAAGGCCACGTCTTTCTTCATCTTAATGGCAGAGCAGCGAATAATTTTCTGTATCATCGATACCTTCAACACCACAATACTAAAAATTTCGGCCAATATAGTCTGCACGAGGCCAGTATTGAAATTTTATGAATATTATCAGATCTGTGCCCTCCTGAACATTTCAAAACAGGGTTTTTTAACGTGTTCCCGATGCTTATACATCACTCAAGTACTTTCAGAGTAATATGATATAGGAAGCAAGGGAGAATCAAGTAAAACCAAGCTGGAGTTTCTTAATTTTTGGCGAAACAGGATGACTTCAAAATGGGCCTATTTGCCGGTAAAAGCAAAGGCTATAGCCTTACCCTTTAACCAAAAACTGGTATCTTGAGAAAAGGCCTATTTTCGCGAAAAAGCAAAGGCTATAGCCTTACTTTTTGACCAGAATTTGATACCTTCAAACTGGGCCTTTTTTCCCGAAAAAGCAAAGGCTATAGCCTTACTTTTTGACCAAAATATGGTACCTTCAAAACGGGTCTTTTTTCGCGAAAAAGGAAAGGCTATAGCCTTCCTCTTTAACAAAAAAGCCAGTATCTTGAGAATAGGCCTATTGTTGCGAAAAAGCAAAGGCCTTACTTTTTGACCAGAATTTGGTACCTTCAAAATGGGCCTTTATTCGCGATTTTCGGCGATCTGAGAATCTTAGTATCTTTTAAGTGGTTTTCTATAAAACGATATCTATCTTCCCTAGATAATGCAACATGAGAGCAAGACCGAATCCAGTCGAGATACAGATGGAAGTATATTAATAGATACACAGCTCGAAGCAACAGTCCCAGGTACGAAACTTGATAATGAACCGAATGAAATAAAACTTCCAGTCATAGATAAATAATGTAAAATTCTAGATAATGTCACAAATAATTACCCTCTGTATTGAATAACAGAATATCAAATTGTAAATCTCTCATTTGTAAATTAATCTCTTTGTATATGATTAGATTTACACTTTCTTTCCTTCCTGTTTCTACTGTTCACAGCCTTTCCTTCTCGGAATTCCTTATTATTGGTCAAAGTAGGTTCTTGTTTTTTTTGGGCAAAGATGTGTGCAAACCTTTTTTCAAGATTTGCCCGTTTTGAAATACTAATTTTGGCTTGGCCAGGAGATATTGCCGTTACGTCTTTGATATCAGTGGGTCCGAAAATACTTAATATTCAACGGGTATAACTTTGCTGTTCGGCAATAAATCGAGGGTTTTGAAAACTTTTAAATTTTCAAAGGATGTAGTCTTGAATTGTGGCCATCCAAAGACTTTTTATTTTCGACGGATTATTTTTATTTTCGAATTGACAACACAATTCGAAAATTCTGAATTTTCAGAGGCTATAGCCTTACTTTTTGGTCAAAAATCGAGTGATCGCGAAATTCTCTATTTTTGAGAGAAAGTGCCTTACTTTTTGCAAAGAAATTGGTTTGTTCAGAATAGGCCTATTTTCGCGAAAAAGCAAAAGCTATAGCCTTACTTTTTGACCAGAATTTGGTACCTTGAAAATAGGCCTATTTTCAGGAAAAAGCAAAGGCTATAGCCTTACTTTTTGACCAGAATTTGGTACCTTGAAAATAGGCCTATTTTCACGAAAAAGCAAAGGCTATAGCCTTACTTTTTGACCAGAATTTGGTACCTTGAAAATGGGCCTTTTTTCACGAAAAAGCAAAGGCTATAGCCTTACTTTTTAACCAGAAACTGGTATCTTGAGAATAGGCCTATTTTTGCGCAAAAGCAAAGGTTATAGCCTTACTTTTTGAGCGGAATTTGGTCCCTTGAAAATGGGCCTTTTTTACGAAAAAGCAAAGGCTATAGCCTTACTTTTTGAGCGGAATTTGGTCCCTTGAAAATGGGCCTTTTTACGAAAAAGCAAAGGCTATAGCCTTACTTTTTAACCAGAATCCGGTATCTTGACAATAGGCCTATTTTTGCGAAAAAGCAAAGGCTATAGCCTTACTTTTTGACCAGAATTTGGTACCTTGTAAATGGGCCTATTTCCGCGAAAAAGCAAAGGCTATAGCCTTACTTTTTGACCAGAATTTGGTACCTTGAAAATGGGCTTTTTTCACGAGAAAGCAAAGGCTATAGCCTTACTTTTTGAGCGGTATTTGGTCCTTTGAAAATGGACCTTTTTTACGAAAAAGCAAAGGCTATAGCCTTACTTTTTAACCAGAACTGGTATCTTGAGAATAGGCCTATTTTCGCGAAAAAACAAAGGCTATAGCCTTACTTTTTGAGCGGAATTTGGTCCCTTGAAAATGGGCCTTTTTTACGAAAAAGCAAAGGCTATAGCCTTACTTTTTGAGTGGAATTTGGTCCCTTGAAAATGGGCCTTTTTTACGAAAAAGCAAAGGCTATAACCTTACTTTTTAACCAGAAACTGGTATCTTGACAATAGGCGTATTTTTGCGAAAAAGCAAAGGCAATAGCCTTACTTTTTGAGCGGAATTTGGTACCTTCAATATGGGCCTTTTTCGCAAAAAAGCAAAGGCTATAGCCTTACTTTTTGACCAGAATTTGGTATCTTGAAAATGGTCCTATTTTCGCGAAAAACCAAAGGCTATAGCCTTAGTTTTTGACCAGAATTTGTTACCTTGAAAATGGGCCTATTTTTGCGAAAAAGGAAAGGCTATAGCCTTACTTTTTGACCAGAATTTGGTACCTTGAAAATGGGTCTATTTTCGCGAAAAAGCAAAGGCATTGGCCTTACTTTTTGAGCGGAATTTGGTCCCTTGAAAATAGGTCTTTTTTACGAAAAAGCAAAGGCTATAGCCTTACTTTTTAACCAGAATTTGGTACCTTGAAAATGGGTTTTTTTCACGACAAAGCAAAGGCTATAGCCTTACATTTTGACCAGAATTTGGTAACTTGAAAATGGGCCTATTTTCGTGAAAAGGCAAAGGCTATAGCCTTAGTTTTTGACCAGAATTTGGTACATTGAAAATGGGCCAATTTTTGCGAAAAAGCAAAGGCTATAGCCTTACTTTTTAACCCTAAACTGGTACCTTGAGAATAGGCCTATTTTCGGGAAAAAGCAAAGGCTATAGCCTTACATTTTGACCAGAATTTGGTACCTTGAAAATGGGCCTATTTTCGTGAAAAAGCAAAGGCCTTGGTATCTTGAGAATAGGCCTCTTTTCACGAAAGAGGAAGGCTATAGCCTTACTTTTTAACCAGAAACTGGTATCTTGAGAATAGGCCTATTTTCGGGAAAAAGCAAAGGCTATAGCCTTACTTTTTGACCAGAATTTGGTACCTTAAAAATGGGCCTATTTTCGTGAAAAAGCAAAGGCTATAGCCTTAGTTTTTGACCAGAATTTAGTACCTTGAAAATGGGCCTATTTTTGCGAAAAAGCAAAGGCTATAGCCTTACTTTTTGAGCGGAATTTGGTCCCTTGAAAATGGGCCTTTTTAACGAAAAAGCAAAGACTATAGCCTTACTTTTTAATCAGAAACTGGTATCTTGAGAATAGGCCTCTTTTCGCGAAAGAGGAAGGCTATAGCCTTACTTTTTAACAAGAAACTGGTATCTTGAGAATAGGCCTATTTTCTGGAAAAAGCAAAGGCTATAGCCTTACTTTTTGACCAGAATTTGGTGCCTTGAAAATGGGCCTATTTTTGCGAAAAAGCAAAGGCTATAGCCTTACTTTTTAATCAGAAACTGGTATCTTGAGAATAGGCCTCTTTTCGCGAAAAAGGAAGGCTATAGCCTTACTTTTTAACCAGAAACTGGTATCTTGAGAATAGGCCTATTTTCGGGAAAAAGCAAAGGCTATAGTCTTACTTTTTGACCAGAATTTGGTACCTTGAAAATGGGCCTATTTTTGCGAAAAAGCAAAGGCTATAGCCTTACTTTTTGAGCGGAATTTGGTCCCTTGAAAATGGGTCTTTTTAACGAAAAAGCAAAGACTATAGCCTTACTTTTTGAGCGGAATTTGGTCCCTTGAAAATGGGCCTTTTTTGCGAAAAAGCAAAGGCTATAGCCTTACTTTTTAATCAGAAGCTGGTATCTTGAGAATAGGCCTCTTTTCACGAAAGAGGAAGGCTATAGCCTTACTTTTTAACCAGAAACTGGTATCTTGAGAATAGGCCTATTTTCGGGAAAAAGCAAAGGCTATAGCCTTACTTTTTGACCAGAATTTGGTACCTTGAAAATGGGCCTATTTTCGTGAAAAAGCAAAGCCTATAGCCTTACTTTTTGAGCGGAATTTGGTCCCTTGAAAATGGGCCTTTTTAACGAAAAAGCAAAGACTATAGCTTTACTTTTTGAGCGGAATTTGGTCCCTTGAAAATGGGCCTTTTTTACGAAAAAGCAAAGGCTATAGCCTTAGTTTTTGACCAGAATTTGGTACCTTGAAAATGGGCCTATTTTTGCGAAAAAGCAAAGGCTATAGCCTTACTTTTTAATCAGAAGCTGGTATCTTGAGAATAGGCCTCTTTTCGCGAAAGAGGAAGGCTATAGCCTTACTTTTTAACCAGAAACTGGTATCTTGAGAATAGGCCTATTTTCGGGAAAAAGCAAAGGCTATAGCCTTACTTTTTGACCAGAATTTGGTACCTTGAAAATGGGCCTATTTTCGTGAAAAAGCAAAGCCTATAGCCTTAGTTTTTGACCAGAATTTGGTACCTTGAAAATGGGCCTATTTTTCGAAAAAGCAAAGGCTATAGCCTTACGTTTTGACCAGAATTTGGTACCTTGAAAATGGGCCTATTTTCGCGAAAAAGCAAAGGCTGTAGCCTTACTTTTTGACCAGAATTTGGTACCTTGAAAATGGGCCTATTTTCGCGAAAAAGCAAAGGCTATAGCCTTACTTTTTGAGCGGAATTTGGTCCCTTTAAAATGGGCCTTTTTAACGAAAAAGCAAAGACTATAGCCTTACTTTTTGAGCGGAATTTGGTCCCTTGAATATGGGCCTTTTTTACGAAAAAGCAAAGGCTATAGCCTTACTTTTTGAGCGGAACTTGGGTCCTTGAAAATGGGCCTTTTTTACGAAAAAGCAAAGGCTATAGCCTTACTTTTTAATCAGAAGCTGGTATCTTGAGAATAGGCATCTTTTCGCGAAAGAGGAAGGCTATAGCCTTACTTTTTGACCAGAATTTGGTACCTTGAAAATGGGCCTATTTTCGTGAAAAAGCAAAGGCTATAGCCTTAGTTTTTGACCAGAATTTGGTACCTTGAGAATAGGCCTATTTTCGGGTAAAAGCAAAGGCTATAGCCTTACTTTTTGATCAGAATTTGGTACCTTGAAAATGGGCCTTTTTAACGAAAAAGCAAAGACTATAGCCTTACTTTTTGAGCGGAATTTGGTCCCTTGAAAATGGGTCTTTTTTACGAAAAAGCAAAGGCTATAGCCTTACTTTTTGAGCGGAATTTGGTCCCTTGAAAATGGGCCTTTTTAACGAAAAAGCAAAGACTATAGCTTTACTTTTTGAGCGGAATTTGGTCCCTTGAAAATGGGCCTTTTTTACGAAAAAGCAAAGGCTATAGCCTTAGTTTTTGACCAGAATTTGGTACCTTGAAAATGGGCCTATTTTTGCGAAAAAGCAAAGGCTATAGCCTTACTTTTTGAGCGGAATTTGGTCCCTTGAAAATGGGCCTTTTTAACGAAAAAGCAAAGACTATAGCTTTACTTTTTGAGCGGAATTTGGTCCCTTGAAAATGGGCCTTTTTTACGAAAAAGCAAAGGCTATAGCCTTAGTTTTTGACCAGAATTTGGTACCTTGAAAATGGGCCTATTTTTGCGAAAAAGCAAAGGCTATAGCCTTACTTTTTGAGCGGAATTTGGTCCCTTGAAAATGGGTCTTTTTTACGAAAAAGCAAAGGCTATAGCCTTACTTTTTGAGCGGAACTTGGGTCCTTGAAAATGGGCCTTTTTTACGAAAAAGCAAAGGCTATAGCCTTACTTTTTAATCAGAAGCTGGTATCTTGAGAATAGGCCTCTTTTCGCGAAAGAGGAAGGCTATAGCCTTACTTTTTAACCAGAAACTGGTATCTTGAGAATAGGCCTATTTTCGGGAAAAAGCAAAGGCTATAGCCTTACTTTTTGACCAGAATTTGGTACCTTGAAAATGGGCCTATTTTCGTGAAAAAGCAAAGCCTATAGCCTTAGTTTTTGACCAGAATTTGGTACCTTGAAAATGGGCCTATTTTTGCGAAAAAGCAAAGGCTATAGCCTTACGTTTTGACCAGAATTTGGTACCTTGAAAATGGGCCTATTTTCGCGAAAAAGCAAAGGCTATAGCCTTACTTTTTGACCAGAATTTGGTACCTTGAAAATGGGCCTATTTTCGCGAAAAAGCAAAGGCTATAGCCTTACTTTTTGAGCTGAATTTGGTCCCTTGAAAATGGGCCTTTTTAACGAAAAAGCAAAGGCTATAGCCTTACTTTTTGAGCTGAATTTGGTCCCTTGAAAATGGGCCTTTTTAACGAAAAAGCAAAGACTATAGCCTTACTTTTTGAGCGGAATTTGGTCCCTTGAATATGGGCCTTTTTTACGAAAAAGCAAAGGCTATAGCCTTACTTTTTGAGCGGAACTTGGGTCCTTGAAAATGGGCCTTTTTTACGAAAAAGCAAAGGCTATAGCCTTACTTTTTAATCAGAAGCTGGTATCTTGAGAATAGGCCTCTTTTCGCGAAAGAGGAAGGCTATAGCCTTACTTTTTGACCAGAATTTGGTACCTTGAAAATGGGCCTATTTTCGTGAAAAAGCAAAGCCTATAGCCTTAGTTTTTGACCAGAATTTGGTACCTTGAAAATGGGCCTATTTTTGCGAAAAAGCAAAGGCTATAGCCTTACGTTTTGACCAGAATTTGGTACCTTGAAAATGGGCCTATTTTCGCGAAAAAGCAAAGGCTATAGCCTTACTTTTTGACCAGAATTTGGTACCTTGAAAATGGGCCTATTTTCGCGAAAAAGCAAAGGCTATAGCCTTACTTTTTGAGCGGAATTTGGTCCCTTGAAAATGGGCCTTTTTAACGAAAAAGCAAAGACTATAGCCTTACTTTTTGAGCGGAATTTGGTCCCTTGAATATGGGCCTTTTTTACGAAAAAGCAAAGGCTATAGCCTTACTTTTTGAGCGGAACTTGGGTCCTTGAAAATGGGCCTTTTTTACGAAAAAGCAAAGGCTATAGCCTTACTTTCTAATCAGAAGCTGGTATCTTGAGAATAGGCCTCTTTTCGCGAAAGAGGAAGGCTATAGCCTTACTTTTTGACCAGAATTTGGTACCTTGAAAATGGGCCTATTTTCGTGAAAAAGCAAAGGCTATAGCCTTAGTTTTTGACCAGAATTTGGTACCTTGAAAATGGGCCTATTTTTGCGAAAAAGCAAAGGCTATGGCCTTACTTTTTGACCAGAATTTGGTACCTTGAAAATGGGCCTATTTTCGCGAAAAAGCAAAGGCTATAGCCTTACTTTTTGACCAGAATTTGGTACCTTGAAAATGGGCCTATTTTCGCGAAAAAGCAAAGGCTATAGCCTTACTTTTTGAGCGGAATTTGGTCCCTTGAAAATGGGCCTTTTTTACGAAAAAGCAAAGGCTATAGCCTTACTTTTTAACCAGAAACTGGTATATTTAGAATAGGCCTATTTTCGCGAAAAAGCAAAGGCTATAGCCTTACTTTTTGAGCGGAATTTGGTCCTTCGAAAATGGGCCTTTTTTACGAAAAAGCAAAGGCTATAGCCTTACTTTTTGAGCGGAATTTGGTATCTTGAAAATGGGCAAAAAGCTTTCTCAAAATAAGGTAAAGGAGAGTCGAATAAAAGCATTTTATTGTAGACGCCAGCATATCTTTTTCTTGATATTCCATGCTACATTGTCTGTGCATATGTATCTATTTACATGAAAAATGCTACTTTTTAATGTTTCTTTTTATGATAAAGTGTCAACTCCTGTTCAAAAATGGCCAATGAACTGCAGTAAAATCCTTTTTATAAGAGCCTTAGTTTTCCAAAATTTGCTAGAATTTCAGATAATGGTCCATTGTTCTTCCTGAAATCCACTTGAACTGATATCGTTGAACTTCTAACATTTTCTAACGATATTGGGTGAGCCACAGAAAAATTTCCATTTTCGAAAACTCATAACATCAAGAGTACTTCGTGGATTTGAATGATTTGAATTCTAGTTTAACCCTTTCACGCCCGGCTAAAGTTAAGCTTAACAGGAAAACCTAATGTAGATTGTCGTTTTCCAGGGGGTATTATAATCAGTGATTTACTAAGCAATAGATAAATGCAATGTGCATAACCTTTCAAATCAATCAAAATTCCAAGTGCTTTACCCCCTGAAAAATTCGCAGTTCTCAATGGATACTCTTGGGCCATATGGCCCTTCCGGGGGTGAAAGGGTTAAAGCCCAAAAGATTAAAGTATTTTTGTGATTTTTCTCGCAGTCTCAATAGAAATATAGGTAAATTCAGCTCCTCATCGCGCCTTCGCACACTCGTACAAAATACAAAGTGGCGACGATATTTGGCCTAAGTCACAAAGATTAATCGTCGAATTTATGAAAGTTCGAGGCTTGAAAACTTGGAAAGAACTCACGACTGGTGTTCAGCAGTTGATAAGGTTGCTGTTTAGCAATAATTTTATCAACCCCGGATTTGCCTTTAAACAATTTCACGATGCAAAATGACTGAAAAATAGCCTAAAACGTTGATCAAATCATAAAGGACTCCTCGCACAGAGCAATAAAGAAAATGCAATTTCTGATGAATGAGAGATATCTTCTACATATTTTATTGCCATGGAACTGAAAATCATTAGTATTTGTTTGATAATCGATATTGGTATAACTCTTGAGGGGGGTGACACGCCCATTGCGCATTGTTCTGTGGAAGGAGAATCCTTACAATTTGATCGATGTTTCAGGCCTATTTCGGTCTTTGCAACCAACCATCAAATTTCTTTTATCAAGTTAAATTTACCAATACTTCTAATGCTGGTAAGACTGCGAGAAAAATCACAAAAACATTGCGATCTTTTGGCTTTTAACTGGAATTTGAATCAATCAAATCTGTGCATGCTGCTATGAGTTTTTATAAGTGAGAACTTTTTCTGGCTCACCCAGAATTTCTGGTAGCAAGTTGTCACCCAAAGGGGCAAATCACTTCTCGAATAGCGTACGTGATTTTTGTGATTTTGGAATCACATGATTTTTTCAGTGATTTCTTTGTGATTTTTGTGACTTACAGTGATTTTTTCGTGTGATTTTTCAGTAATTTTCCATTGATTTGTGATTTTTGGTGTGTTTTGCATATGATTTTATTATGATTTTGTGATTTTGCAACGTGATTTTTTTTGTGATTTCAAGGAAGGTGTACGAAAAAAATCAGTGATTTGCCCCTCGTTGTCACCAAGTTCAGGACCTAGCTGATGAAATGATTACTTGTTTACTTTCTTATTTTTTGAAAAGTAATACCTCTTCTGATATCTTATTGAGACTGTACATCCTGAGTTATGTAGAAATGAGATTACTTCAGCCCGGTTTCCACTCAAAATTTCTCTGCTCTATACTGATTGTATGATTTCATGTTGCTCATTTTGGTCTTTCTACGCGTTGCCCATTTTGGTTTTATGGCTTATCTTTGCTCCTTGTTTCCTTGTCTTTTTTGCTCCTTCTAATTTTGAGGCTGACTGCCACTTGCTATTTCTAATCACTAAAAATCATGCGCGTATTGAGATTCGAGCCCGGGGGGGGGGGAGTACTTGAGACTTTTTTATACGGGGGTGTGCCCAACACGAAAAAAAATTTTAACCTGCTCCAGAATTTTCCCCTGAAAACGATACCCTGTCCTAGAAAAATCTGGGCAAAGTATATCCGGTTCCAGAAGTTTGTCCAGTGATCAAAATACACACGCTCAGTTTTCTCCTTTTTTCTCAATACTTTTCTCAGTTAGTAGTTTTTCTCAAGAAATGAGTGCAGCTGTTTGCCTTAGTTGTTTGAAAAATAACCTGCTCTAGACAAAATGTGCAGTTTTGACAACCAGCTCTAGAAAAAAGTCCTTACTTTTGAAACTCTGCTCTAGAAAATATTACTGAAAACGATACCCTGAAAAACAGCACATCCCCGTCGACCAAATATACTAAGTACCCCCCCCCCTCCCGGCGATTCGAAATGCTCTTTCTTGCACGAAATAGAGATCAAAATAACTATATCTCGAAACAAGAAAAAGCACATGCTCTTCTTTGTTCACTTTGGTGTTTGAACTCCGTTGCCATTTGGTACTCGTGGGGTGCCAATGTTGCTTATTTTTGCTTTAATGCGCTAAATAAAAAACTAGCAATAAAGAGCAGGAAATTTTCAAGTGGAAACGAGACTGTACTGGCTATATGATCACAGTGCAACGTGCATCAACCTCGAGCCCACGAGTGAGGCTGAAGACAATGATAGCCCTGGAATCGAGGTTGAACGTGCGTAAAACAACCACTATAGTGCATGCCTACATATATACAAGTAAAACGTATCTTACATAGGCTTAGGATCCGGAGGAACAGAGGGCACCGTGCCACCCCCATTTTTTGTGCCTTTGTTGTCGTCCATAAAAATGGTGACAACAAAAGCCAACCAAGACGACACGTGCAACGAATGCTGGATGAAACAGACCCTTTGAGAGTGCGCAATATTTTCACTTTTGTGTTCTTGCAGAAACTTTATGCCTTATTTTTGTTTGGTCGCAGGAAAAAAATTTTTTCATGCTCTGCTCATAACTAGGGAGCAATATGATCGTTTTAAACCAACTAAATTTTGTTATCTAAGTTACTTGTTTTCTCTGCAATGATAACCAATTTTAGAGATTCAAATATAAAGACAGCAGATTACAGGCTGTGAAATGTTTTGAGTTTTGACTCACCCGCAAACGTTTTGTTCCAACAGAACATGTCTTTATAAATGTCACATCTACATCTCTCCTTTCTCGTGAACGAATGCGAGGTTGGAGCTGGCTCTTGGTGAAGGTGAGGTTTCTTCCAACTCGATAGCCTCCTTTCCAGAAGGTATTGCTTTGCCTTCGTGAGTGGCACCTCTTTTAAGAAAATCTTTTTGCACTTGTTTATGTCTGCCTCTGAGCAGGACCACGTTCTCACTCCATCTTGTGTGGAATACTTTGATCTCATCCAGCAAAACTTCTTTCATCTTTTGAGCACGTTTAGCCATCTCTTTGATCTCTGGGGCCTCTACCATCTCCAAGTCTAAAAGTTTAAGAATTTCATGTTTGGTCACAAACAACTTGATATAAAGAGGTTGCACGACAAAAATGCTAACGTATATTCTACAGGTCAAATCCGGGGTTTTTAACATTATTGTCAAAAATTGTTTTGTTTTCGAGTTGTGTCGAATCATTTTCGATACTATTTTGTAGGATCGATTGTAGTAATCGGTGACGCCATCTTGTTTGTACAAAGCGAAGAAAGTATACAAAGTTGACAACACTTCGAAAGATGATTCGAATCATAAACTTGTTTCAATTAGCATGCCTTTCTAAACATCATATGAATTCACGAACCTAATTCTGTAGCAAAACTGCAAATTTCTTCGCATCTGTAATGTTCCAAAGATAAGACACAGCCATGTATCCGTACAGTATCCAAGTAGTTTGAAAACAAAATGACGTCATCAGTCGCCACTTGAAATCAGTGGATAACGTCACGATGAAACCAGATATCAAAAAAATTTAAACGGGATCTTTATCACTCGACAGTGCTATTCATATTAAAAATTTTCGCTTCAGGCCACCTTTAAATATACCGGGTGAGTCTATAAAAATGTCCGGCGTTTGAAAAAATCCTTCTCCCTGAATATCAAAGCAATGAAATTGAAAACTGTCTTATTTTATCCCCGATATGTCAAAATAGGTCCAGTAATTTACCCAGTTTTAATCGGCCACTCCTTCCCGTCGAAATAGGAGATTTTCTGTAGCATGCCCCTTTCGAAAACCTGCAAAAACCAGTGAAAACGGCAAGCACAATTTCCCTTTGTTCTTCTTCCTGACAATACTGACTCTTGAATATGTTCATGCATGTTGTCCTCATGAGAGAATGGAATCCCCCTGAATGACTTATTCACACTAGGGGGAAGACTTTTCAACTCGTCTAAGAGGAAGCACGTGCTAAAGCGTGCTGAAAGTCATCGCTGTGAGGTTAAAGGCAGTCTGTTCCCTTTGAAGAATGAAAACAAATTCGATGAGGATTTCTATTGTACACTCCACAAGTTGTGCTTATTCGCTTTATCCAAAGAAATCAAGGTCATAGAGACTCAGTGATGCATGAATTTCACTCCAACGTAAATAAGGAAAATAAAGCCCTTGCTAAGGTCAGAACAATAGGGGACAGACTGCCTTTAACACATTAGGGACTTTTGCTTGTAATTTTAGCATGTTCGTTGAAGTTTCTCAAAGGGGCTCATTTTAGAAAATCGCTTACAGAAACTGAACGAATTGACCGATTTTAGTCAGAAAAATTTCTAAAAATAATTGAACATGTTAGCTATTCAATCAGGTTTTGTAAAATATCAATGTGCTCAGGGAGCAGTAGCCTCTCAAACGCCGGGCGTGTTTTTTGACTCACCCGGGTATTAGATATGAAAAGATAAAAGCATAAGAGTTTTCTTACTTCTAGCAGCAATGAGCATGATCTTCTTCGGTTTCAAATAACAATACTCAAAGAGTAGGCCAAGGATCGAAAAAGCAACCAGAAGTCCACATGAGACGGATATTGCTAGTATAAAGAGATCACTTTTCGAATCAAATAAACCTGCTGCGTTCTCCACTGCTGCACTGCTGCTCGGCTCCTAAATAAGAGATAACATCATCATTTTGAACATAAGTTTAACATTATGCCCGATACGTTGAATATATTCCAATCCTGGCACTTTAGTTTAACTGAAGCAAACAATTATATTTGTTATCATAATTTTTGTAACTGGATACACAGAGGGGGGAGGATGATTCGCAAAAGAACAGAGATATGCCCCATTGCTTCAAGTTAATTTCTTTCTGAGATATTGGTGAAAACTCTTTACAGTCTCGTTTTGGAAATCATTCTAAATTCTTCCATACGAAACCCAGACGCCAAAGTCGGATTTAGCATCCAAATTTCTGTCTAACGAAACGTTTTCGTGTTGCTAGCAGACGTAATGATAATTCTATAGCAATGAAAAGTTTGAAAACTTGTAAGGGATTTGACCATGACAATTGCTCGGGGTGTAACCGTTCACCCCGAGCGATTTTTCACGGTCAAATCCCTTGTAAAGTTTTGAAACTTTACATTGTCATAGCATCAACATCACAATCTCTAGCAGTATAAAAACACGTAACTAAACCAATGATTGGGTACTAAAACAGAATCTGGGCGCAAAATTTCCATATGAACAAAAGGACGAAATTTTACCAAATTTACAAAACGAGGCCGCTTAATTGAAGTGGTGTATAAGTGTGGTAATCATACTACGCCAGGAAAAGAGATGTTGTTGATCTCCTTATTAAAGAAAACCCTTTTGTTACGAGCTGTCAAAGAGATGCCACTGTAATCAACACCTATACGCTTTTCACATCCTAAGGAATGTGGCAAGCTTTTTCAAAATGTCTCCGTTCTTTGGCGGCCAAACTGGAAAAGGATCGTTTTCAAAATGCATCGAAGTCAAAGTTATCCGTTTTCATTGGCGTTTTCCACAAGGTTCTTTTTCACAACTGGCAGAAAGAAAACAAGGCAGAAACGGGAAAGTTGTCCTCAGTTTTCATAAGAAAACGGAGCAGTATGAATGCGGCCTAAACTGGCATGAAAATGAAATATCATGCTTACAGTCAGAGTATTTGTATTGGCCTCAACATCAGCAGAAATAGCTTGCTTCGATTGTTCCACGTAGCTTCTGAAACACTTAATCAAATTGTCATCAGCTGTTAAAGCTTTGCCAGGAACGAACCCATAGGCCTTTGTTGATTTTATAATTTTATTTACTCTTGCTTTGTCGCTGCCAAACAAGTTAGGACGTTGTGCAGCAACAAATGAGTCGATGAGAACAGCCTTGACTGTCTTGCTTTGAAGTGCTGAACTTAATGCCTCGTAGGATGTGTAGTCTAGAAAATAAGTCAGGGAAATACCGGATAAGTCAAAAATAAATAACACTATTGGCAAACTTTGGAATAAAAAATGCAAGGCCAATATTCAGAAACTGATCTGACTGATAGGCTTATTTTGTCTGGAAAATCACTCACCTTTAAGATCAAGAAATCAGGAAAATGCTTGCAACGGGTTGGTGAACTTATGACTTGACTTGGAATCCCTTCTTTCCCTGTGTTCCTTGCTTAAATGATGGCACTTCAGTTAACAGAGACTCAAAACATCACTTTGAAAAGTCTGACCCTGTTTATTTGTGGGTTACCGAGCTTACAGCAAATATCATAAAATTTTCGATTCTATAGACGAACTGATAACATTCGGACGAGATTCGACATTCGAGGCCGTGATTCGAGACGAGGGACCGTGATTCCATTAGAGCTCGATTAATGAATGCAGAAAATAGAGTCAGCTTTTTCACTACTTCATTATGAATCCATGTTGAGCAAAGTTTACTGCAGGGATACAAGGGACTCGCCGTCATAAGTCTAAGGTGCTTGAATGGGAAAGAGAATTCCACGTTTCATTTATTGTCCATCATTTACTTTCCACTTAAATTCAAATTCAATAAAATTGTCAGCTACAAAAAAAGAAAAGAATTGCAAGCAAGTAACGAACACAATTGAAGACGTACTTGTAACATTGGCGTTCTTCCTGATTCCATAGCTCAGTTCACTTGTGTTATGGAAAGCACCAACCTAAAAAATCAAAGACCATATCATGTATCATTGCAAAAATCACTTTCTAAATCAAGAAAAACAAACTGGTTTTAAGGATACTTTCCTTGAAATGAAAATTTAAATTTCAGAATAGTAAAGTCTGGTTCACACTAGGCCGTTTAAGCCTGGTTTTCATTAAATCGTAATTCATCGCCGATCATTGTCTTGCAGTATCGCCGATGATCGCTGATGATCGCCGATGCTCTAAGACAATGATCGGCGATGAATTACGATTTAATGAAAACCAGGCTTTAGGTCGTTAGGGTCGTGCAAAGAAACCCCAAAAGACAAAGAATCAAAAGAGTTTTTAGTCCTTTGTCTTTTGGGTCTATCTTCACGACCTTAATGACCAAAGCAACTTAGTGTGAACCAGGCTTAAAAAATATTTCGGCGCTACCTGGTTAAATCTCTACTAATCCCCCCGAAGGTCTTTTTAATTTCTGAGACTCTGGAGGAGGGGCTTGAATAAGAGGAAGTTTGATAGAGAAGGAGGAGTATCTACAAAGTCGCATGACATGGATATATATAAAAAAGACAGCTTTCTTGTTCTTTAATCCCATATCTTGCGGATGAAATTTTTCGAGTCAAATACACAAATTCGATACAATTCTATCCCAAACCATGAAAAATTAACATGTAAATTAGTTTAGCTGTATAGATGGCAAATCTTTGGCAACTTCTTGTATTTGATATAGGAAGGGGGCCTTGCAGAGAAGGGGTTTATTTAAAATTTTACCTCAAAAGGGAGGGACTTAATAGAGAGGGGTTAAACAGAGCTTTTACGGTAATCAAGTTACGGTGATTTTGCAAAAGGTATTACTTACACTAGTTCCATAAAGTTTCACGTCTGTAGAGAGTGTGTTCACTGTTAATGCCGTTGTAATGACCCCCGTGAAGATAGAAATAATGATCAATCCAGTAAGAACCCACATGATGGCAAAAAGACGTCCTGGAACTCCGACGGGGGCAATGTCACCGTAGCTATGGAAAGGAATTATAAGTTATTAGTTCAATTTGAAAAATGCAGGGCCCAAAAAAATATTTTCTTCCTGGTAGCAAGCCAAGTACAATCATTTCTCTTTAAACACTTTCTTCTTCTTTCTCAATATACCACCTTATTCTGTCCCTTTACCTCTCTCTCTCTCTTTCTACCTTTCCTCTTCCTCTCCTCATTGCTTTTCCTTCTATTCCACTTCCTTCCGTTTCTTTCTACTTTTCTCCTTATTCCTTCCTGGGAAATTTGAGCACTTCAGTTACCTTCCTGGTAGCACCGCTACCACGCTACTTCGCTTTTCGAGCCCTGGAAAAATGTTTCAACAATTGAAATAATAAAATGATGTTTTCTTTGCTCAAGCATTGCTGCCGCAGGATCGGTTTACAAATCTGTCTGGCGTAAAGAATGGACAAAATTTATATTCTAATGATAATTAGTTGGAAGAAACAACAAAAACTTACCCTACAGTGGTCATTGTGACAAATGCCCACCAAAAACCTTCGACAACACCCTCTGTGAATGACCGTGGAAATTGCTCTTCATTCCAGTATGTGTCCTACAAAAGATAAGGGATCAACCGTAACGGTTAATTCAGAAGATGTAGTTCCACAAGGATCGTTCCTTCAGACTGGAAGCTTTTAATTGTTCTTGTTACTGTATTTTAAAGATGGCGAGTTTATTCAAACTGAGAAGAAACTGGGCAATATAAAGAAGAGCAGAGGAGTCGAATCTTTGCAAAAGTTTTTTATATTCTGATAAAATCCTACAATAAACAAACAAAGGTTAGAAGACGATGCCAAGAGTAGCATGGAAATGCATAGAAACCCTGTGATCATAACACTTGACGCAGAGATTCAAATAAATAATACATTGAATATTACAAGCTACGAAATATTACAAATTACATATTGCAAACAACAACTAGCAAACAAAAACTAAAAATAATTCCGACAAAAAAATGACAAAAATAAATGAAAGAACAAACAAATTACACGACAAAGAACGTTTAAACAATAAACTTACGAACTCATTGAAACCATTCTGAGGCCTGAAAGTACTTTAACGTTTCCTCGATAACTTTGTATTTGAATTGCAAGATAACTTTTCGAGGCCACGCAGGATTATTTATGGTAAATTTTCATTTGAAAGGCTGGTTAATCTGTGGGGCAAAACTTTAAAAAAATCGTGTAAAATTTTGTTGCCTTTAATTTCAAATTAATTGCTTGAAGGGGACTTCTGGAGATTTGCCACAATCCTCAAGAGAGCATTTTTCAAATCATCATAATTTTTGTTATTTTCTAATTCATTTCATTCAACCGAAAATAACTTTATTTATTAACTAAACTACGATACACAGGTAGTAGCGAGGTCAGTCTAGCAAGATTGTACATAGGTGTGCAGCAGCACGGAAAACACATTACTCCTATCGCTCGTATGATCATTCGATAAATATAACCTGAAACTCACTAAAAAACAGGGAGGGGATGGGTGGGAGGGATCCTATCTTTCGTAAAAGTACTTGCTTTCAACCTGTGATTCTCCACGCCTTGAAGAGCTTTTTATATTTGACTTCTAAGCACGCTTCCATGGAGAGCGTGCAACAGTATTCCCTTAAGAAACTTAACAATGCTACTTCAAAACATTTTCCTATTGTACTGTTAATAAATTCATGAATTACAGCCTCTTCCTTATTTCTGCAAGTTTCGGAGCTAGGATGTCAGCATAAGACTCAAATTATTCGAATCTTTAAAAAGGTGGATGCAAAATTGTATCACATTTCTCTATGAACTAAATGACTTGGAAGGAACTTTGGGTAATTTGCTGTAAATCTGCCGTGGCAATTTTTTGATAGCGATATTTTGATACTGTAATTTTGTAAATATTCATCAGAAAAAAAATCAAAATCATCGCTATCTTAAAGTAAAGGAAGAAAATTGATACAATCTTCAAGAAAACCATATATTTTACACTCTTATAAACTATGATTTCGTTAGAGGTTGCATCATTTTCCCTCAACTGATTTAGGATTTATGATGATTCAATTATTCTATTTTCAATGAATTCTTTCAAGAAAAATAAAAATGCCACCATTTTGAAATTATTACGATATATTTATATATATATATATATATTTATATATATGCTAATGCCGATGATATGCTAATGCCAACGAATTCCAATAACAATACAAGACAAACAATAGCCTAAATTAGGCTATTGTTTGTCTTGTATTGTTATTGGAATTCGTAATCTATATGTATGCTCCTGCTGATTTTGAAAAGTCATACTGATGAAGGCTTCGGCCGAAACGTTTACAAGAATGTTTTTTCTGAGTTTACATATATATTTCTATTACATATTGAGATTGAGCTTATGAGTATGTATATATATATATATTTATATATATATATATATATATGTATATATATATATATATATATATATATATATATATATATATATATATATATATATATATATATATATATATATATATATATATATATATATATATATATATATATATATATATATATATATATATATATATATATATAAAGATGTACACAAGAAAAGACGTCTTTGAGTTCTTTATATCTTTATTTCTTTTCTTCTATTCTCTATATATATCAACAGTAGATTTATAGATTTATAAGTGTGTCAACAGTGGATTTATAGCAATGTACCCTTTGTTCCTTTCGGGCGATTCGATTAAAAGAAAGATGTAACAGAATTTATTCAGTCATTTTTTAAAGATTCGAATAATTTGAGTCTAATGCTATTTCTATCAGTAGAAAGATCAGAAACTTACCAACATCCACATGATAATTCCAGCAAGAACAGCCATGACAATGGTCAAAACAAGTACAGGCCATCCATTCAAAATTGACTCGAATATTACAGTAGCTTGAGAATCGCCTTCTTTCTTTACCAAAAATGCAATTCCAGGAGAGTCAACAACAGGGATAAACAGATGAGTTGAGCTGATGAAAGAAAAGTTGAAAACTGACAATCACTGCAGGTGAATTTCCTCGAGCGGAATAAATAATGATCGAATTAGCAAGGACATACGTATACATTTCATTAGAATTTGAATCATTTAAATCCGTGGCGCTATGAATTTTCAGAAGTGGGAACCCTTTTCCAGCTTACCCGGTAGCTTTATGTTTTTCTGTAAAAAAGTCTGTCCGCCTTACCTGTAGTAGTCACTAGTCTTTCCTCCCTCAGCTGGAAAACTCAGATCATAATTCCCATTTTCAATGGCAGTTTTCATGTTCATCATTGTCTTTTGTTTGGTTTTTGAAATATCCTCCCATTTGATGGTCGACGGGCCATGTCCTCCTGAGCAGTTTCCACAGCAATGTTTCATCATTTTGTCCAATATCACAAAGAATATTCCTTTGTATTTCGGAGCATTTGTGTTCTTTTCATAGCCAACAATGTAACGCGTATACGGAGCGTATTCGTAGGAATTTGTTGTGATTTCTTTGGGGCATGAGCACTTTTCTAGAAATGAAAGTGAATACATACAGTGCCCAAGTAAAAACTAATTAACGTCTATTTGAATATATAAAAGGTCACTGTACAAATGCAAAGCGGATTTTCAAAATTACAAAGATATTTTGGGGTCCTAAAGCCTACCCCGCGGGGGGGGGGGGTATTCACCAATATCACTGACATGAAAGTGTCCACCGTCAACTTGGGATTTGCGAGAGAAAATATCTTTCAACACAATGAAGTTTCGGTTCAAATTTCTTGCATAAAATTGGTCTCAACACAAAAATTTCTTGGAATTTAAAAGGGTGTCACCATCGGAAAAGTGGATTGATAAACCATTATATCGCAGACGTTGGATCTAATCTAAAGGCTGATTTTTACTCAGTGGAATTTTCCGAGCGGACTGAATTTTACACAATAAAATGTTTCTCACGCGGAATGATCTATTCAAATTCAAAGCGACTCTTTCTCATATAAACAAAAAATTTTCAGTCTGCTCGGAAAATTTGGCTGAAAGGAAGTCAGCCTTTAAGGATTTGTGCAAGGGTAAAAGCTTACATTTGTAGAGAGCAGAAATTCTAAAAATATCTCATTCAAATCAAACTTGCACACAGAGTCAACAAAGGATAGTATCACAATAAGATTTTATCTCGCCACGAAACAATGCTGTTTCGGAGAGATTTCTTTGTTATATTTACAGAGGAGCCTATTTACCATTGCACATTAGCTTTAAGATAGACTTAATAAACTAACCTTGAACGATGAGGGTAAAATCTGATTGGTTACTTCCAAGTTTGTTTGAAGCTACACAACGATATTTCTTCGCATCGGCCATCTTTATGTTTTTGATCGTCAAAATCCCATTGATCGTTGCATGATATCTAAAGAAGACAAACAGTGTAACTTTGACAATTGAACCTTTAAAGTTCTCGCAACAATAACAACAGCAGCAACAACAACATTTTGAAATGAGATGAATTCTTCAATTTGGTACACTTTGAAAGAAAATCAAACCTGGAGTTTCAAGAGACACATTCGAGTGGCTAGAGGAAAGCGTAGTCCCACAATAAATCGAAGTTCAGGAGGACAACTCACAAAATCATACTGTTGATATCTGATAGTACTTAGATGTTTCTTTTACTATTCCATTTCAAAACGATGAGAAACCCAACAATTTGTTACTTCGAGACAGTAAAAGCATTCTTATCAAATACAGAACGTTTTTAACTATTCCATCGCTGCAGCCTCCAATACATTAACACCAGCTCTTTGATAGCTGAATTTGTGCTGTGATTATTCTATTTAGTTTATTGTATTTTTAATTGTGTTTAATTGGTCATGGGATTGATATGTACTACTATGTTCCGTCCGTTATCGTAACTGTAATTTTGAAAAGTGTAGATAGAGCCTACAGGAGCTGCTGGAGTGTAAATACAACATATATTAAAATAAATGTTAATGCGGCATAAGGAAGTATTGCTTCCTTAGAGAAATATATTGCAACTGTACATTTCGTATCGTTTTCGGTAACATATTTGAGGTATCAAAAAGTATTTCTTACTTGGTCGAAGTACTTGGAAGCTTGATATAGGAGTTTAGATCAGAAGAATTCTGCATCCACCAGTCGTAAGTAGGTGGTGGGATTGCAGTCGCATTGCACGCAACTTGAACGGCATTTGTTTCTGTAGTGTACACTGTTCTGTTGCACTTTGAGTCGCCGAGAGCCCCAAGGCATTGGATCCTTGGTTGATCTAAAAGGAAACAAAATTTTAGGGCCTATTTATATGATCCTACTTTGTGGGGAAATCACACCTGGAAGGGATAGGCCTATTTCGCCTTGCCGGGATATTTTTCTGTTTGCGTTTGCTTGAGAAACAGATGCGGGATGGGATGCAAATCACCCAAGCCTATATGAGGCAATATTTTAATCCCCGTGCGTGACGGCAGATTGACATGACCTCAAGTGCCACTAAAGTGTGGTAAAACTTGAGTGGCATCTCCCCAGGCCCCTTGAGGTCATGCAGCCGCCACGCGCGGTTTAAATTGGCGCCTTCGCAGGAGTAGCACAAACAGAAGGAAAACAAGTCGATACATCACGAATGAAATGATAAAGTAGGATACGAATAACTCCATGTACACGTACTTTTCTTTATAAGAAACTAAGAATTTGGGCCAATACTGAAAGCTTCTTAAAATTATCAGATTCTGAGTACTCAGAGTTTCTTACGAATTCATTAAAAGTTCCACATTAATCTTCATGTTCTATACTTGTGCCCTGGTGAACATTTGAAACAAGGTTTTTAGAAGCATTTACAATGTTTAGACTTTACTCGAGTGCCTTCCGAGTAACATGAAACAGGAAACAAGTGAAAATGATACAAAACAATGTGAAGGATTCCTTTATCGAAATAAATAGTTTGTTAAGTATATTTTCCCAGCACTGCAGTTTCATAATTTGTTCCAATTTTTTGTCAACCCAAGAGTTGAGTTTCTTATAACAGTTTCGTATAAAAAGAATACGTGTAGTACACATAAAACTTTTTCCAAGTTCAGCGTTTCGTACAGCCCGTGCAATAAGGTGTATATCAATCAATCACTTACCCTCTGTCACTCTAATCGAATACGTGGCATTGAATCCTTTAAAAGGGTTTGTCGAATCCGAAACAAACTTAACCAGCATTTTGTGACAACTCTCGAACTTCGCTGGGACATTTGCAGTACCACAATATCCATCCAGGGGGTTCATCTGTATCCAAACATTCGAGCCAAAAGTTTGAGTGTAAAAAAACACATGGTCATACTCATTACAACGTTTGCTTGGCTCTAGATTGAAGTCTTTCAGACGAACTTCTATGTCTGCAGTCTTTCCTTGTGCTTTGAGTATCCATCCTTTTTTCTCGTTATTTGGATAAAGACTGTGTGGGTAATTTGTGGAATGGAATTGGCCAGAATTTCCTGTTAGAATGATCTGGTTGGCTGCAGCTGCAAAACAAAATTGTTTAAATAAAAAAAGCGCCATAAACCTTGAATAAAAATTCGTTTCTTTTAAATTAAATTAAATCAAAATTGACAACTGATGTTTAGTTGCTGATGAGGCCTCAGAAGTGAGGCGAAAGCTTTGACCATTAAAACAATGTAAGTGCCAGTGTTTTGAAATATATGGCAAACAAACAAAAACATAAGTATAAAATTCGTTTCATTTCGAAGCAAATCATGCGAATCCCAGCAAAACAAGAAATCTACACCATCCCTATTTGATGCAGATACATATACAAAACTATTTAAAGCGTTGCTAAGAGCAATACAAGCTTTGGGATTTAGCTCCACATCATCTCGAGGCGAATGAGGCATTTCAAAAGAACTGACGTCATTGTCAATAGGGTATTTCACTATTTTGGTCGCAAAGGAGGTGAAGGTGAAGTGAAGGTGAAGTTGCATTTTTCAGCGCCAAGCGCTGGGATCGCAGAAATAGAGCAGACCTAATCGAGTCCGCGACCCCTTGTCATGACGCTCAAGTGGTGGGGCTCTACCGGGACTCGAACCCACTCCGCCTGACTATCCTGGCTGCAATGTCAGAGGATTACACCACGGCGCCACAACACCTTCAACACTTTCACCGAGGTATGATCCTAGCTTTCTTTGGGAAACTATATTTATGTAGTATCCAAAGACTTGTAGCCTGCGTGCAGACTCAACTGATTCCCTGAAGATAAGGGAGGTTCCTCCTCCGGTAGAGTCTGCGAATCAGCGACACAAGGCGAGTCTGCTGACATCAGCACAGGCATATTTTGATTGAATTGGTGTGTGCCTAAACAAACCTAGCCAAACAAATTCTATTGTGTGGGAGTGATTTGATTAGTTTATTTTACGGAATCCTTCTTGCGGCTGTCCCATTGAATCAATTCAATAAGAATAATTACTGGAATTCCTAGAAGATGTTTATCAATCAATTAAACTAAAAGAGAACAACAGAGATTTCTTTCCACCTATGAGATCTGGTTCCTCGAGCCTCGGAACCACACGTGACTTTGAAGAGGTTTAGTGTAGCTGATGCGCAGACTCTACTGGAGGAGGAACCTCACTTTTCTTCATGGAATCAGTAGAGTCTGCACGCAGGCTAAAGATTTGTGCCCCGTTTTGCGGCTACTGTGGAGGAGCGGTAAGTTAACTTTTCCAATGCTGGTAAGACAGCGAGAAAGTCACAACGATAGTTCAATCTTCTGGCTTTCAACAAGAATTTGAATCATTCAAATCCGTACAGAACTTGTAATGCTATGGATATTCAAAAGTAGGAACTTCTTCCCGGCTCACTCGGTAAAAGGTAACTGTCTCGACCCTTTTACATGGGGCTTGTTTTCGTAATTTGGGGATGAAATTTGCCAAAAATAATTCAACCTGAGAGTGAGTTATCGGGTTTGGAAGCGGCTTGGATACAATGTTAACAAACAGCAAGAACACATGAGTGCAATTGTTTAAAAATGAACCAGGCAGAGAGCTTGCTAAAGTCTTTATTTGAATTATTATTGAAAAGAAATATGGAAAGATACAGCTACTTACGTATATCAGCCAAGGGGTCCAATGATGCAGCAATACAAGCCTGCAAACCGACAAGAAATTGAAATTAGAGCTATTTCTAAAGCACATCCTTCACTTGAAGATTTTCCTTCTCCCAACAATCATTCTCTGCAGTAGTGTTGAGGAATATTTGAAATACAAAAATTGATTTTGGCACGGCCCTTGGGGTGTTCCATTTCATGAAAGAAGAAAGAATCTCCAAGTTGAAGGAAAAATAATTTCGACGCGTCGTTCTGTCACACATTGAATGTATTGCTGACCCGAATCTAGCGTTGAGTTCTACCAGACAGACCTTTTATCTATCATAGGCATGGAAACATGACTTGAGTGACGTTTGACTACGTTTTGTAGCAATTTCACGAATTTTCGAACATCAAAAAATATCGATAGAAGCTTTGAAAGCGAGCTTGAAGCCTTGATTTTGGATACAAACTGGACTGACTACATGGTCGCAGCTATCGCCATCTCGTTTTGGATGAGTGATAACTGAGGTCAATTGTAATTAGTCTGATAGCTAACTTGCCTAAGGTTCATTTTAGCGTCAAGCTCTGGGATAGCAAAAATAGAGAAGACTTTATCGAGTCTGCGATGCCCTTGTCATGACGCTCAAGTGGTGGGGGTCGTAGTGGGATCGGGCACTGTCCACGAGACTGTTCTGGCTGCAAAATTCACCTTGGAATTCTACCTACCAAATGGACAAAAATTTCACAGGCAAATTCTATGAATCTATCAATAGTTTGAAATGTCTGTATCCAAACAAAATCAAATTCTGCATTGTCAATACGAAAAAAGTGTTCGCTACTTACCAAAGAAAGCACCAAGGCTACCAACAAACCAGTCTTCATAATTTCTCTATTTTTGCTGCCAGCTTCTCAGGGATTGTTCACCAACTTTGGTATTTCACTTTACTCGAAATTGCAACCTCAGTTTCGTGAAATTACAACAGTTCTTCGTGCTACATCTCAAAATTCGGCATATTTCGTAAGAATTTTGTAGAAAAAATACGACGACCTGCTATTGATAATAAATTATGAAGTTCTGCCTACGATTTACTTGCAAATCATCTACTACTGGTGGTTATATTGAATTTAAACATCAGCAAAACCATACTACGAATAAGTGCTGGTGTTTTAAGTTGAGTTTTTCTCGTCGCTAGGAGCCTAATGAAAGAATATTTAAAATGGTTGGAGATTATGAATTATTGAGAGTGTGAAAGAAGGTCATTTGTAAAGAGAAATTATATTCATCATTCCAAATAATAAAGTGAATAAAACGAATTTCGAAATTTTCGTGTCATAACAGCGAGCAAGGCAGCCATTATGAATATTTTTTCAAAATCCCATTATGAGAAATTTTGTCTATCTTTTTTCAAACAGTGAGAATGTTCAGTCATCCCAGATTAAAAGTTCAAAGTTTTTGTATCAACAGTGCGTAGTCTGCATACACATTTGCAATTAGCAGCCACCATTATGAACATCTGTCAAAAATGAAATTCTGTCTGTTATTTTTATCAGTGAAAGTTTTTATCGTTTCTAATAATAAAGTGAATCAAACGAACTTCAAAATGTTGGTGTCACTATTAAGTAAGTAGATTGAATACACCTGTTCAAGCAAAGGCTGCCATTTCGAAAATTCTCGAAAAATCCTATTGGGAGGTTGTCTTCATTATTTCAAACAATTAAAATGTCCGTGTCATCAATGCTTAGTTTCACACACAAAATAGATTTTAAATTCAAACTGACGAAGATTTTTCAATCGAAACGTTTTCTAAAAACACAGTTGCGTTTTTAGATCTTAAATTCTTATCATATCGAATTTCTGGATGATTGTCGTTTGAAAATTCTCCATTAGGCATTTAGTGGACCTTTGGTGCTGAGAGCAATGTACGCTCTCCTGGGATTTAACTCTGCATCGTATCCAAAATCCAAACCAAGGTTCTCCCCACTTAACGAAAACTCATGTTTGGCATGCAGGGAAGACATTTCATGGCATATCTTGGTTTACAATGGTGGCAAAGAAAATCTCTTTAATGTGAAATCCATCAAGATCTACTCCTATCTGCTAAGTGTAAACTTATAACCTTAGATGCGTAAAATGTAATAAGACTGAAGGAGGTTGTTTTGACCTTTATGTTATTACTGGGCCGAAAATAAAACTGTTATTTAGATTAAAAAGCAATCTTTGAAGTAAAATGAGATTAAAACTGAATCACGTGTCTATTGGAAGTTCTACTGATTTGATAGGGCCCTTTAGACCGATTTCCACTCAGCGGAATTTTCCGAGCAGGCGGAATTTTAGACAACAAAAAGTTGCTCAACTGTAACGATCTATTCAATTTCAGAGTGACATTTTTTTCTCGCAAACAACAGAACTTCCACCCGCTCGAAAAGTTCCACGGACTGGAAATCAGTCCTTCTCGTTAAGCTTCTAGACTGATGGCGATATTTCCCTGAAGGACAATATATCTGACTAAAGACCAAACATAGCTTACTGTGTTTGAAAACTCTTGTTAAACAAGGTTAATTCGTTGGAAATAAACGTTCAAATAGCAGCAGGTGCTCGTTTCGTTGGTATGACTTGTTTCTATAACAAAGCTTTATTGCAATGACACAAACAAGTTCCTTGGCTTATCAATAATAGATTAGGAATTCTTTAAAATAATGACCGATGATTGTGAAGGGCTGAAAGGGGAAACGCCCGAAATTTACCCCAAAGAGGCCACTAGGTGGCAGACACCTTGAAAAATATTGGGGGGGGGGGGCGAAGCCATTGCTTCCGTTAAGAAGAATTCATTATTTCTATTGTTTTCAAATAAAAGATCTTTATTCTAGCCTACATTGGGGTGCGATTCGCACCCCCTCGCCCCTTAAGTGTCCACCACTGGGGCCATTTTCATACGAATGAACCTTTTCTCTCCAAAGAAAGGAGTCATGTAGCGTGCAGCTTAATGCCACTAAACCTTGACTTTTGTGACATGAAGTAAAGAATTTCCGTAATCACTTCAAACATCAGGAAATACCATGCAAACCAAACTTCGTTCGTCAGCATTTACAAGTCGTTAATATAATTTCACTTTAAAACGACCAGCTGCCAGGAAGAACCTAGACTAGAGAAATAAACTAAAGTCCACGCAATAAGCCTAACCCATTATACATTCTTAACTATACGTCAATGGAATTCAAAGGTCCAAATAGCTCTCATCTCTACGAGTACGCTAAGTTCTGCCAAAATTCATTTACCTATAAAGTTCAAATTCGGTATTGTTTATGTTGTATGAGAAATTATCGAGAAATGCTGTGAAATATACGCTACTATTCGACAGAGCAGAAAATGCGTAAAATGACGTCATCGAGCAAACTGAGATAAGGCAGTGTTTGAATAGATAAGCTTTTTGAAATGCTAAATCAAGTGTTTAAGGCTCAAGGAACAAAATATCAAATGTTGCCGAATTTTGGGATCTGTTGCAGGGAGCTAAGGGGACTGAAAGGAACGAATTTTTGTGCATGCGTACGCAATTTCTGCTCCGTCTTACTACTCTTAAAGGCAAGCCAGCGACTTAAAAATATTCTATGTTAATTTTCTCTGCTCCCTAAAATGGTTACAAAAGCTGATATACGTTACAAGACAACACGAGTTGAGTCAAGAAAAGTCAACCCGTTTGGTGGGCTGTAGAATGAAACATATTTGGTCGATGTTCAAAGTTTAAGTGTTATCTATCTGTCAAAAGCTACCTTAGAGATTAAAATTTTTGTTTCGCAAAATGACTCATCTTTTAGACAGAAATTCCACGCTAGATTGTGTTCCATGAATTAATGCCATTGGCGTTTAAGTTCTATTTCTGAAACAGACAATTGTATTGAATTTAAATTTCAATGGGAAATAAATCATGGACCAAAAAAGAACGTGGAATACTCGTTTCCATCTAAATCCCTTGCCACCAACTTCCTAATTTTTGGCTCTAAAAGATGAGTGATGTCACAAAAAAGTTTCACACCCAAATTAGCCTTTGACTGATATGTTTAACATTTCAGTTTTGAAAATCAGCCACATAAATTTTATTGCTTATCCCGGCGAACGCGTTAAATCTTTTAACTCACCCGGCAAAATAAAGAAATAAGTTGTTAACTTTACTTAAAAAGATGAAATGCAGCATAAATAATGCTTATACTAAAATTACATTTTTGTGACCAAATGGATATTGAACCCCATGTAAGCGATTCGGTTATAAAACACATAAAAACAGAGAGGCTATACCAGATAGTCTTCGTAATATCCCTTCACAAAAACAGAAAGACAGCAAATAAGGACATTTGAAAATCTCGATAACGCAAGTTTCTCCAGCGGAAGATATCAGAGATCCTGCAATGCAATTATTCATTCAAATATCTGTATTCCGAGAAGTGATCATCCCTGCGGTAAACCCTGCTCAACAGGGACTTTTAATGAAACAGCGAGAAAACTGACCCAATTGTTTTGCCTTCATCAATCGATAATTACAATGGAATCACAGCTTGGATACTTGAATCCCGTGGAAATGTTATCAGTTCTCCAATCGAATCAAAAATTCTACCATATTTGCCGTAAACATAGTACTTCGCAAATCTCGCAATCTGCTTGGTACCCTAGGAAGCTCAAAGTTTGGGACTAAACAGGGCCAGGTTTTTCAGAGTAATTTTTGAGTCTCTGCTGACCGAAGCACCATCATCAAGTCAAAGGGTCAAATGGAAACAAGGGACTCCATGTCATAAGTCTAGTCCAGGCGATTGATAAATCATACTACTATAAATCATAATGGATGAATTGGATGAATTAAGCATTGGTTGATTGCAGAAAGACTACAGTAGTTTTGTCATATTTCTCAAACATTTCTGTGCAAAGAAAAGATAGCTAAATTTAACATTACCAACATTCGTTCGTTGTGAAATGGGCACTTATATGCAGAGAAGCTACTGGGTTGAGTTATCGAGATTTTTAAAGATGTACTGACACGCAACTGAAGAAAAGAAAATTCTTACTTTGATTTTTTGGCTCATTTGTACATACCACCGGGAAACTCTTTCAATAGAATAGCCTCAACTTTTTTAAAATCATCAGCATTCTCAACAGTCTGTGGTATCTGCAAGGTTAAAGAAAAATTATGGTAAAAAACTAACTATATAACCATAAATACAATTAATAAGTTAATTTAAAAATACTATGTTGTACCGCTAATTTGATCTTTCACGCGAACCGAACTGAAGACTGTGCGACGAAACGCGTGTTTGGTTATTCAACGTTGCTCTTTATTGCAGCTTCTAAGTTATTTCTTTCCTTTCCGGGGTCAAGATTAATTCGTTTTTCTCTTGCAGGATTCAACAGTTTTCTCTCCAGTTACAGGATTTCTTTTGGTTGTTGTTCTTTTACAGGATTTAATAGTTTTCACTCAAATTACAGGTTTTCTTTCGGTTGTTGTCTGCTTTCAAGATTCAACAGCTTTCTTCCTATGATTAGATTGTATTGCGTTTATGGGTTTCGCACGATGGGTCCGTTATTCAAGGCTATCGTCAAATTCTGCACTACAAATCGTTTGGTTCAATACTACATACTACTATGATACTGTAATACAATAATATCACGCAGCTAATTACCGTATACTTTATCATTAAGTACCTATTTGTGATGTACCTTTTCCTGCCAAACTTAATCGAAAATTTTCTTTCTATTCATACAGAAAAATTACAATACATATCTTATGTTCTACTATACTACCCTAATCACTCTACTACACTACGGGGGCGACACCTTGAGGAGTAAAAAACGATGACTACTCCATGGCCAATACAAAAAGACGCACAAAATTAAACAAAGATAGAAAGAAATATGACTAAACAAGGTAAACTAATGATGACTACAGAGTAAACCGACAAAATGTATGGGAGTTTGCAGCATAGACCTTTCAGCTATTCTGAGAAAGAATCTCAATCGAACAAATCTTTGCTAAATTTTGTAGAATTTTCGAATGTGCACAATAGCGATAGAAGCTCTAACGCCACTCGATAGAACCTCGCGTATAAAAATGTATAAAAATAACGCTCGATCCAGGCTCTTAAGCTGAATACCTAAAAGGTCTATTGGAGCATCTAAAAGCGTTCTGAAGCATGAATGAACAAACGAGGTATCCATGTCCAAGTTAACTATCAAAGAACATTTTGAAATCAATTAGCAACTAATTAAAGATAAATTCACATCGCTGGACCCAATCAGATCTGTTCACTTTTTCTCGGCTATCCAGTACTATTTTTGAGGGATTCTTAATTACAAGCACTCAGGAAAGAAGATGGCAACAAAGAATTAAACGTTACTGAAGAATAACCTTACCGAATAATCTTCTCGATTGATCATCTTTCGCAATGTTGATCTGACGAATTTTTGCGACCGTGTCTGAAATGAAGAAATAATGGATGAAAAGTAGGAAAATCATGATAACAATGGGATCAGTTGTTCGTAACTCTTTGTTAACAGTAGTTACTTGCAAGGCTATTGTCACTGCATTCCAAGAGATTCGCAAAATCTTCCCTTTATAGTCACAGAAAAACATTGTTCTTAGGGGGAGAGAGGGACTGCAAAAGAAGGCAAGAAATCAGCGAAGGTATTTTCCAAAGCTTTCGATAGGCATGTACACAGAAAAGATTGCAAACTAAGACAAACCTTGGGTAATGCTGGCAAAATGATAGCTCTTTTGAACGATGATACTTGACCAATTTCTTTTCGAACTAAATCAATAACTTCTCTAAATATCTCATCCTCGTGTCTTTCCACCCCTGTTGATCAATAAAACAATTAAGTTTTATTTCACTTCTCTCAATATAGTTTGCCATTACAATTATTCGTGCAAAAGTAATTCTATTGGGCAACAGATGGGTAACAGTTATAAGGGTAGCAAGATAACCAGAACAAAAACGCAACTCAAATGTGATTGAAAGTTATGGAAAAACGATGAGATTTGAGAAGAAAGCACAATCCATCTTCCTTCTAAAGATGTGATCTTATTGCTCTTTTGGTAAAAGTGGTTGATTTAAAATGCGGCATGCAGTAAAAAGGTGAAGGTGAAGTTGCGGTTTTTAGCGTCAAGTGCTGGGATCGCAGAAATACAGCAGACTTAAGACTGCGTTCACACGATGCTGGCAAGCTTTGAAACGGTGAAAAATGTGACGGATAGGCCTCCCGGCACGTTTTTTGGCGGCATTTTGAAAACGATAGATATTGAAACGGAACTCTAACCGGCACATTTTGGAAAGGGCATCGTGTTAACACTCGAAAATGATGAAAACGGAACATTTTTCGATGCGTTTGGAACGAGACTGATCGATCCTTAGGGTGTAGGTACAATTCATTGGCATCACAATCTTGCACGAGTTTTTACCGTCATATTTCCTCCGTTTTCAAATTGTTCCGGCATCGTGTGAAAACTAGCTCAAAGTTTGCTACCGTCACATTTTTCACCGTTTACAAAATGTGCCGGTATCGTGTGAACGTAGTGTTAATCGAGTCAGCGACCCCTTGCCATGACGGTCAAGTGGTGGGGCCCTACTAGGTATCGAACCCACACCGGTTGACTGTCCTGGCTGCAAAGTCAGAGGATTACACCACTGCACCACAACACCTGTAAGGGCACCAGCAACACCTATTTGACCGTAAAAAATTAGGTAACAGATTTTGTGAAAACATTTCAGGCCTAGAAGCAATTGAGATGATGCCAAAAGGTAGCAAAAGACAAATCTATTCCCATGAGATGCATTTATCAAGAATGACAAAATAAGCTCTCACAAAGATGGGTTTTCATCCATGTAAACATCCTATCACAGTCCCGCATCTGAAATAGGCCATAACTACAAATACAAAAACGCACAAAGACGCCACTTAAGTGATGGATAACTCCATTGACGCACCCCACCTTGATTTCATTGGAGAAACGATGGTGTTCTCAGATGGTATCCGTCAAAATTGATTCAAATATTGTTATTTTCTAAAGATCTTCCAATAACGTTGAGTTTTCTTTCCGAAACACAGTGTAGTTTTAATAGCTGCAAACAAAACACAAGATGTAACTCAGCATACCTTCCCTTAAGACAATCAATCCAATGGGAATTTCTCCTTTGATTTCATCATGAATTCCTATGACAGCTTGTTCGATGACATCTGGATGCTTGGCAATTGCCTGTACAAATTACAACACGTGTTAGGACATTTTTCAAATTAAACATAGCCTCTAATAATCGTCGCTCTCTTAAGTTAGCAACTACTCAAGTTGCAGGGATGCGACGTTTTTTGCAAACAATAACAGGGCATGCCCTTATCAGATAAAAGTCGAGATTTTTCGAAAACTTTGTATTGTAGAAGCATGTTAGAAATCGGAGTACTGGCAGGAAATCGAAGCTTCACCAAGAAACGGAGAACAAGGATTGCGACGATAATCATATTTGTATTCATTCCAAGTTTGACAATTCCAAAGTTAGACTAGTTAGACAAATCCAAGATAGACAGTTCCAAGTTAGACAATTCCAAGAAGCATGTTATATAAGGGCATTATCGCTTGCATAAGCATAGTGAAAGTTCCTTAATCTAAATGTATTTTCACAGTAACAACTGAACTTGTTTGTCGTAGTCTTGTCAAATTGACCAAAATCTGAAAGAATTTACCAACAACGCTCTGAAACACATTTGACAAAGAAAGTTGTTGGAGATTCGAAACGAATTAACTAATGAGTATCTCAAGTGTCTCAAATGAGATTTAACATGAGATTTGCGAAAGCACAATATTTCTCATGCAAAACACTTCAATTGCTGTTATTCGCGGGAATTTTCACGTGATACAGTAAAAAGCCGCATATAAGAACCTAGTGATTAAGAACCTACAGCCTGAAATTCTGAGATTAGACCCCCAATATATAAAAGAACCCATTCAGCCTGAAATTTGAAATAGGTTCTTACTCGTACAGTTCATCAAATTAGATCAAAGCTCCAGCTGCTTTGCTATTGAACTTATGTGGACTGATATGATACTGCCATATGTGCATCTTGAAAAGAAATATAAAGATGCTTTGATAGCTTTTCATTGTATTCTGCAAAATTTCTGATTCTTTTACGCACTGCTGTTGTGAATAAAGCCTCATGAACTCAGGTGCCTCTGAACTGACAGTAAACAATGAGCTGGACGTTTCAATCTGAACAAAAGAAATACCTGAAAGCCCTGAATGAAATAAGAACCCATTTAAGAACCTGAACAGCCTCATTTCCCACTGAGTACCCCATATACAAAAACCTAGTCAGGCTGACTTGCAAAACTTTAGGTTCTCATACGCGGGTTTTCACGTGATGTCTAGCTTGAGTCATAGTATAGAGCTTTAGCGAAAATTTTGATCCAAACTTCGCGACAAACTTTCCAACTGTCACTATTAACCTGCCCTATTATTCGTCTAATGAAATTTTGTTTATAAATGACTTTGATAAAATTACGAACACTTTGATTAACTAAAGAGATGACGCAACTGGAAGCTCTAACCATGTTCCCAAGAAATTTGTTTTATAGGCAGATGTGTCAGCAAAATTTGCATACTAATTACCATTTCCATTTGCTTGGTAGACAGACGATGCCCTGCAACTTGAATGACGTCATCAATTCTGCCATGAATTGTTATATAACCATTTTCGTCCATAACACCAGCATCAAATGAGTCGTAGTAGCCCTATAATAATGCAAACACACAGTTATAATCAAATCTTGGTTATGAATAATAACACTACGGCGTGGCTCACTAAAAACTTGTGCCTCGTTTGTGCGGCTACTGTGGATGAGCTGTATAATTAATCATCTCGGTTTTTAGGCAGTTGCATAGGTCAAGCTTTAACTTAGAATTTGAGACCTTGTATGAGTCAATCTGACAAGCGGTTGCTGATTTACGGCAGAGAAAAGGCAAAATCATTGGTTGCTTAAAAAAGCACTTTTGTTGTTCTCTTCTAATGTCAAAGTAAATTTTCAAAGAAAGGGTTCTAGCATCGTATTAAATTTCTGCTAGATCTTTTAAAAGGTTAACAGTAGTGTCTACTCATAAGAGAGAACTTTCAATCATTTAGAACATGTAAGGAAAATTTTAACATGATGCTAGAACCCTCCCTTTGAAAACTTCTAAAACTTCTTGAAGTCTAATGAAATCAGGGCATACCCAGTGCCAAGTTTAATTACCCTCTTCGTTTCTATTACGACATAGGTTTGCGGTGTTCGAGAAACAACAGCACTATTGAGCTAAGGGTATACCTTGCCCAATGTCGACACAATAAACTACTTACTCCTTTGGGTCATTCTTAGGAAGTACAGAATTTTGTCTACTCTGGAGGTAAACATTACATTCGTTGCGCTACTGGAATCATTCAGTTAATTCAAAAACTGAACTAACTGAGTCAAGTCAACTTATGCAGCCCACGGAGTTTGGCAATGTGAAATCATTCTGTAAACTTTCAGTAGGCTTCTCCTGGACTTTCCCTTCAGCTAAGAAAAGATTCAAATTAATTCGCAATAAATTATGCGAATCGATTGGTGGCTGTTGGGTGCGGCTTTGCGGGCGAGTGGTACGCCTTTCCTGATTCACCCGGTAGTTTCTATTTCTTTCTATGTTAATTGCCAGGGAGTTATCATAATCTATTGCTCCCCGTTATATTATCGTCCGTGTAGTGTTTCGGAGAGTAACTAGTATTTAGTGTAATAGGCAATTTGTCTTATAAACATTCAATAGAATGTGAAAAAGGATTCAAATTTCTTGGTATATTGTACGCCAGAAAGATCTACAAGCTAAACACATACCGGATATGTAGTATGATAGGCATTGTAAAAACGTTCATCGTCCTGCCATAATGTTGCAAGAGCACCAGGAGGTAAAGGAAGCCTGCACATAGAAAAAAGAAACGTTGACATTGAAACTGATAGAGGTGAATCCAAAATCCAAAAGATCTTGAACAGTTTTCATCTGGAAATGTGTTTAATCGAGGGTTTTTTTTTGTTTTTTTTTTTGTTTTTCAACTTGTTTTGAGTGGGCTTGTCAGGATTTCTAGCTACTGAAAGCTAATTTAGGCCCACTGTGCATGCCGCATTCAGGCACGGGACCCCTAGTTTAATGTCCTTTCTGAAGGACGACGAGGTGAGTTGTGGGGTCAGGCCTCCGAGGTCATCCATCCGGAATTTGACCTCACTCGACCGAGCTTAACTTCAGCTACCTGACAAAAACTGTATAAGTCACTCGGCCACTCACCAGGTGTATTATCGACGTTACGAATCAAATACCAATATCGTCCCCAGAGTGAGTTCGTTGCTCTACCTACCTCTACTTTGGGATACAAGAGGCCATTCGGCAATCTGATTGGCTGTTCTCCATTTTGCGCGGTAACTCCGCTTTGCGTAGGGTAAACGGCAGCGGCATGTCAAAATTCGACGTAAAACAATATTCTTTACCTATTGCGACCATCATTTGCAATTTATTTCTGAAATTCGAAGAATAACGAGCCATTTCAGTTTCGAAGCTACGGTGAAAGTTTCTATAATTTTCAACTTAGGCCCATTTTCGCTCCAAACAAACCGTGCGTATTTTCACATTAAACACACTTGCTAACCCCAGATTATTGTTCAAATACCTTCGAAAAGGTTGAAATAAGGTCGTCAATGTGTTTGCTTTCAGCTTTTCGATTTATCTACTGCTGAATTAGCTCTAGAGTAACGGCCGATTTCCGTTGATTAGCGTTCCCTAGGAAACCCAAAAATCCATAATGGCTGCTAATGCATTCAGATTCTGGGCGCATTTGATCGAAGAGTACCAGGGTGTTCATTCGGCTTCGTGATTAGCGTATGACGTAAGAGCACCCTGGGAACGAGGTTGATCAAATACTTACTTGACAGCGATGGTACCCATTTCACCTTGCTTACATTCTTGCTTATTTTTGTTCAGCAGTTTCACTGAAAGTAAATTCAAAACCTTCATTTTTCAAGAACTGGAGATCATCAAGCATGCATTAAAATGATAATCAATTTATTAAAGTTGGCGCTACATAGCTATGTACAATAAAAGGTTAGGCCTTAAACTACAAGGCCTAACTAAACGAAAGGAAATAGGTTTACCATTCCAACCAGGGACAGGCCTTCCACAATTACCAAATCGATAGTCACTAGGCATGCCAAGTCCTAATGAATGGGTTGTCATTGGCCAACCAGTCTCTGTAACAAAAAAACACAAACATCCAAGTAAAGAAACCCACTGAGACGAGTTTCCGTTAATAAAGCATTAGTTCCAGATCTTTTTAAAGGTTGCTGAAAAGTCCTAAGACCCATGTCTTTGGATTTGAAGGGCTTGAAAGAAACTTTAGCAACTTTACTAAATATTTTGGAAGTTTATTCAAGAGTTTCTGATTGACGATGTTATTCCTGGGACAGAGCAGAAACTTCACGCGGATGTGCAAAAACGCGTAACTTTGAGTGCCCCTTGCTCCCTTCAACAGGTCCCCAAAACTTGGCAATACTTGACATTTTGTTCCTTGGGCCTATCGTTTCAAAAAGCTTATCTTTTCGAGCACTTTCTTATCTCAGATTGCTCGATGACATCATTTTACGCAGTTTCTGTTCGGTCGATTACTTTATTCATTCAAAGTTTTTAATCTGATGTTTTTTCTTTTCATGCATACAAGGAATCACAGCCAAACGCAATCGAAGAAACAAAGACTAAAATCTTACAAAAAATTCTAGAGAATCATCAAACGTCTTCTGTCCTTCGAACATCAAAAAGAAAAATCGAACGTCGCTTCTAACTTCACATCGAACGTCGGTTCCATTAGAAAAGTCGAACTTTGAACTAATGAGCCACGTGGGTTGGCCATATCAAGAAAGTAGCGATCTGATTGGCGGCGCCGTAAAAACAGCGGACGTGGCCTAAATTAGTCCTCATTTTGAAGCTGTATTGTCATGAGTCTCAGTTTGTAATCATGAACATCATCTAATTCAATGCAAAAAACTGAGACTCATGTAATAAGTCTAATCTTCTGAATGGGACTTCTCGAGAAACTCCTTCATAATTTCAGAACGGAGTCGCCGATTTCCGTCCGATCAATTTCAAAATTTATTTGAACACGCCCATCATTAAATGAGATATTACCAATATCATCGTATATTAAAATGAAGGTTTTACATACCTGTCTGCCACCAATGGTCCAAAACAGCAGATCTGAATGCCTCTTTTCCCCATTCTAATGTTTTTAAGTCTGCATGCTCACCAGCCAGATATAAATACCTAAATCTGAAATGAGATCAAATTCAGTCTTGCCTGTTGCTCTCAACATGGTCTGACAACCGTTTGGCGAATTGCTGTTATTCCACTGAACAAATGTGCCAGGAACAGCTGAAAAATATTGCTCAAGCTGTATCTACATAATATAGCAAAAGTTGGCATATACTAGGGGCGCTTTAAAGATGTCTTGGCCATCCTCTCCTTTTCCTACAAATAATAAATATTCTAGTTTGATATGCCTGGCAGTAAAAGCACATAGGAAGATGCTGAGCAAGCAAATCCATTGAGCACGGGGAAAGTTATGGTATAAATTACAATTTCCCTCCATTTTTAAATCATTAAAAATGAATGTGTGATCAAGGCAAACAATGCAGAGAAGTTTTGACTTACTTTGACATTGTGTAATTTTTCGAATAATGGGCCTCTGGGTCCTGTGGGAAAAAAGAAGAACTTATCCAAAAATACAGGTTAGATCTGTGAGCTCAAAATGAAGTAAATCATACTTTACTTCAGCTAAGAGGAATCCTTATGAGCAAAAGTTAACTATTGCCATAAGATGAGCAAGAGCAGATTTTGTAATATGCGCATACTAACCGGTTTTGTTGTTGTACAGGAAAATATAAAGCCCTCTGTTTTAATGCACAGACCTCGCAAGCTCGGTCTGTACTTTTAAGACATCGGGCTTTATATTTTCCTGTACAACGACAAAACCGGTTAGTATGAGTTTTATTACCTGACATCTTCTAATCTTGACTCGCATTTCATCACACACATTTTGTTACAATCTTGTCGTTTGAGTTCACTGCAAATCTCACAGGCCTAGGCCTAAAGCGGTTGCTGTGGTGACAAAAACGCGTCCTTGTATCGTATTATACGAAGCTACGGGAAACCCGCGGGAAATGTGTGACTAGCCAATAGGAATGGCGGGATTCTGTATTGCCTCGTTTTTGACACTCCAGTCAGGTAATTATACAATATAAAATAGAATCAGTTGCTTTGGTTCACAATGTATTCAAAGCGATTAGCGAATGCAGACAAAAAAGATTCTCTCAGCCAGTAATTCGCGGATTTTGTTTGTGTGATTCAGAAGCCGAGCAGAGGGCATTACAATTCTTGCATATTTATTGCACAGACGTCAGATTTCACACCTCTGAGTGCACTCAATCAAATCAAACTAAAGAAAAAAAGCAAAGCATTATGATAGCATACGTTGAAGGTGTGAAATATCTTCTTGGGCTGTCAAATTACATTGTCTTAAACAGAACTGTATCGTTTGTTTACAAAATTCACCCTTGCTGCTACAATCTATCATAGATCTTTCCACAGAATCATAAGTGCATGCCACTTCTTCAAATTTTGACAACCTCCAGGGACACTGACTGTCGTGTATTTCCTAACTACTCACTTCATTTTTGATGACTCGAATTGCAGTAGGTGCTGTGAACAAACTGACAACATCATGATCATCAATCACACGGAAAAATGTGCTACCATCAGGACTGTTTATTGGTTTGCCCTAAGAGAAATCAGTTGAGTAATCAAGTCACACATTATCGTCGCATGAACCATCTAAATCGAATACACAAATGAAAACATAACTAAATAAATAGATACATTAAGTTTTGAAGACATATATGGAAACGATTTACATCATATCATTGAATTGACAGAAGTTACATTTACAGGTTTGGCCGTCCCATTTTTTATCATACCGGGTGACCCAAAAAAAGTGACCCGACGAGATCCGTTATAGAAACACAATTAAGAGGCCGATTGAGATGATTCAAACGCAGTTCTGTCGCTGAAGGGCTCCGCAACATTTTGAGTATTTTTTTGCAATTTTTCTAAGCACGGTAAACTTCCAGAATTAAGGATTTCGAAGAAAATGGCAAGCTTGAAATCCTGGAAAAGTCGTCAAAAACAGGGGATCGATTTACAGCCATTTCAGATCTTCAAAACAATAAGGAACGTGCTTTATTTCAGGCTGGGAATAGGCAACTCATTCGAAAATTTTCAAAGCAAGTTATTGTCCCTAGGTACCTAAAATACTCTTGTCTCGAGGGACAAGTATACTCCTGCTTTTTCTGCAAACAATTCTTGAAGATTTCGATATGCGCGAAAAATTTAACATCTTTGAAAATCCATTAGCTACAAAGCAAATTAATACCAAATGCTTAGGAATCTAGGGACTAGCAACGTTCGCTAGAAACTTTCGACTGAGATGCCTATTCCCATCCTGAAGTAGAGCACGCTCCTCATTGTTTTCATGATGTGAAGTGGCTGTAAATCGATCCCCTGTTTTTGGCGACTTTTCCACAATTTCAAGCTCGCCATTTTCCTCGAAATCCTAAATTCTAGAAATTTGCCGTGCTTAAAAAAATTGCGAAAAATACTCCTAATGTGGCGTAGTCTTTCAGCGACAGAACTACGTTTGAATCATCTCAATTGGCCTCTTGATTGTGTTTCTATAACGGATCGCGGGCGGGCACTTTTTTAGGTCACCCGGTATTCTTGAAGCTTTTTAAATTCTCGGCCGATTTTAATTCATTAGGTAGCAATTCCATATCTTAGGCCCCATGGACCTAATCACCATCAACGGAATATTGAGCTATTTCAGTCTTGATTATTGTTTTACAATGCATCTTGAAACTGGTAGGATATGAACAGATAACAAGAGATTCAAATTAAAATGAATACGAAAATAGCAATACCTCAAACATTACAGAAGTGCATCCATAAAGCAAAGGTGCATATACAATGTATGAGTGTCCTACCACCCAGCCAATATCGGATGCTGTCCACCATGTCTGAAAAAAGACAATTGACATAAAAATAATCTGTAACTGACGCTTACCTTACACATTTAGAAGTCTGCTAGATGAGGATTTTCTTCGAAAGTTCCTTATGCACTCAATATATGAGTCCATGACAATCCTGCACAGTCTTGTCAATGAGATTTAGACCACTTTGGCAATCTCAGAGAAAATTTCTCCAAGCCATTTTTAGAATCTATGGTTAAGAGTAAGTCTTCTGCTGGACATAAAATTCTTTGTACACGTGAATTTTTTCTCTTGGCGAGATAAACTCTCGAATAAATGAAAATTCAAAATTTTTGACGTTTCCAGTTGCAATTTTCTACACTCTTATGTTTCAAAGGTTCAATTCAAAACATACTGTCACCAAGTGATCTCAGACTTAACTCGTAACTCAACGACGTATCAAGGTATATGTTGTTCTTCCATGTTTTGTTCCCTCCTTGTTTCTCCATGTAAAGTTTCTTTCAATGTCCTTGTTTTTCTCATGTAATCATGGGATAATGTCACTTCGCTCATTTTTGTATATCATCCCCGTAGTGTCGTGTAGCTAAAATTAGAAAGTATAGTAAAATGTAACTAATATTGTCAAATTTTGTCTTATTTAAAAGAATTATCAAATCACCTCATCTTTCTCTATATTGAACAAATTCTTCATTGACCATTTCAACGCCACAGCGTGTCCTCCATTGCTTCTTGTGATGCCCTATAAATTGAAACGGTTGCAATCGAAGAGACTTGCACAGAAATTCAGAATAGCACTGAAGAACAGATTCTGGATACAATTAAAGTTTTCTATACTTAGCAATCAAAAATTCCTAGTTGTCGGCGTAAGAGCTTTGAGTACATTGGTAGAATTGTACAAATCTCTAAAAATGTGAACAAATATGTCAATCTATTCAGATTCTTGCACAACACCTAAAGATCAATTGCCATTTATTCCTCAAGAATCAACAAAAGATTCCGCGACATCTGAAGGAATATCCCAAAGTAGCTGTAACAAGGACCGAGTTACAATTTTGCTTGAAGGGGCCATGGGCAAACCATGCGTCGAGCGAAGCAATCCAAAACCTATAAGGGGGTCTAGGCGTACTCCTCGGGAAAATCGGAGATCTGGCCCTCAGACTGGCTTAAAACGATGCTGATTTTTGTTTCTCAATATGGACTGACTTTACCGGTAAATCTATATTGCGATGGAAATTGGAAACATTCCCTAAAAAAGCCCCCCTCCCGGCTCCCTTTATCCCGCGATCCTTGAGCTGCAACGTATGATCCGTCGATTATACTGACAAAGAATCCTGGAGGGGTACTTGACTTTCACTTCTGAGGGGTTGTGCTTATCAAAGATACATTTTCACCCGGCGCCAAACACTTTCCTGCCAAACGAAATCCGACTCAAAAATCGATGAAGAGCAAACTCCAAACGCTAAATGTAAACTTAAAACCATCGTAACAACAAGGCGCTAACTTGTGACAACGGGCTCAAGATACCAAGCGCTGTAAAAGGAGTGAAATGATTAGCGGCACATCCCTGTTGGACAAATATACTACCCTCCCCGGGCAAAGAGATTGCCGAAAGATCTGAACTTAGTTATACCTTCATAGAAGAAAGATCTAGCAAGATTGCCATTAAGATACCTAGGAAACCGAAACGTTCTACATACATTTGGATTTTTCAAATGATATGATGATATGTTTGCACTGGCTCAATCTCTTATCATATCATCCTGCGAGTAAAAACGGAGAAAAATCGAACTGTTTGTTGCTACACTTGTCATTATACTCATCATATTCAGGTTGCATTTTCCTGAGCAAATTCAAGATCTTCCTATCTTCCAGAAAAACACAAACAAGAGACAATATTCAAAACAAACCTTTGGACTGCCTGTTGTTCCTGAGGTGTACAGGATATAAAGAGGATCATTTGCATTAACTGGAACGCAATCATGCGGAGTATTTACAGCAGCCATGGCTTCATTCCAATCAACATCACGACCACATTTTAAATCAAACGTTTGCTGCAAATAAACATAAAACATTTTCAGCATTGGAAGCTAGCAAATCAAATAGAAAATCCTGATAACGTTATTCTGGTCAAGTGGCCATATACTTGGGAAGTCGTCTCTGTTTGTTTGTTTGTTTTGTTTTCAATTTATTTTGAGTGGACTTGTCAGGATTTCTAGCTACTGAAAGCTAATTTAGGCCCACTGTGCATGCCGCATCCAGGCATGGGACCCCTAGTTTAACGTCCCTTCCGAAGGACGACGAGGTGAGTTGTGAGGTAAGACTTCCGAGGTCACCCATCCGGAATTTGACCTCACTCGACCAAGCTTAACTTCAGTCACCTGACGAAGACAGTATAAGCCACTCGGCCACTCACCCCTATACACTCACCTCTCTTTATCGACCTCTCTTTATCCGTCGATACAGTTCTCCCTCAACACGCTTTTCATGGTATAAAGTCTTCAACTTGCATGAAAAAAATTTTCCCCAAAAGGACAATCATGTGATGTTAAATTGGATTTTTGGTATGTTGATTAATTTGAGAATTAATGTTTTTATGCTTACTGAAAGGATTGATGTGAAGTGTTGAAAAAATCATGAGGATCGTCGTAAGTCCGAACATAGAGGAAAAACGGGTCTTCTAGAGTTTATCAATATGGTAATAAGAGGAAATTTGTGGCTTGCTTGGTTCACGGTTTCACCACTTGACAATGTCACAACCTCAAAACTTGTTCACTCATAAAAACTTTTGTAATTCTGAATCATTTGAGCAATCTTTTTTTAAAAATTCATGTTTCTGTTGACCAGTTGTCATATTTCTTAATTGTTCCAGACAGTAAGCAAAACGTTTTGGAGGGCTAGAAACTTCCACATCTTTATGCTGTGGTGAATGGCTCTGGAAATGTCCAAACGTTAGTGCATATGTTTGTACATCAGAAAATTTCTTTGACAATTTATGTAGCTAAATTTCATTCAAGATGTTTCAATGTTACTTAACACTTAAACTGAAATGTGTTAAAGTACCTGAGGACGATTAAGGACAATGACTTTCTCTGGGGGTGTTTCAACCATCTGCAAAGCTTGCTCCACAAAAGGCCCATATGGCAAAAGACGATGGGGTTCAATGCCACAAGATGCTGTGACAACTACTTTAGGCTGTGAGGAAAAAGATCCAACTATAACCAGAAATAATTTTAGTCACTGAGTGTAGGGTTTAAGGCATTGAAAACAAGCTGAACCAACATATGACAAAGTTGATAATAGGTCCTACATGACCTGTGGGCATTGCATAATTCAAAGATTGATGCCTGCAACAGCTAGGTCTTGCAGTCGAATCTGTTTAAATCAAAAGATCAATGCCCATCTTGCCTGCCTCAAGAATCATTTAACAAAAAATCTAGCTATGCGACTACAACTTAAATCATTTGATTCCACATTCCAGAACATTCCACAAACAATTATTTTTTACAACTGCTTTTGACTTTTGATGATTCCTTAACTGCAATAAGTTGTTAACAAATAGTTTTGTTTCACCCCCAGTGTGGCTTTTGCAGTTAGCAAAGATATGCAATTCAAACATCTCCACATCTGGAAATTGCAGTGTTTTAATTCAATCCAAACCATGATGCGGCTTTGTAGCAAATATACCAAAAAACTAAGCCCATTGCATTTGTGTGGTGGGGAGGCAGGCTCAGGGCACATCTAGGACAGTTGCACTGTCTGAATGATGGAAACACTGTCTGAATGATGTCTGGGATGTTGCTGATCAGATAAGGACAGCATGGGGATGCATCAAAAGAGTTGAGGTAAGTTTAAAGCCTGGTTTCCATATGATCATAACAGTGATCATTTCCATATGTTGCCAACTGATCGGGGACACAATGCCAATGTGTCACTGGCTGTTACCATCATATGGAAACCAGGCTTTACAAAATGCTGAGCAATCATGAAAAACTATACATATAAGTAACTAGACTTATTACGTTGAGTCCTAGTAATCGCTACCACCCACCCACCCCCCACTCATACTAGTGAGCAGGGGGTGGGTGGGTGGTAGCGATTACTAGGACTCAATGTAATAAGTCTAATAAGTAACCTACAGCAGCATCATCAATTCTTCTTGCCAGTTCATTAGGAGCAAATCCGCCAAATACAACAGAATGAATTGCACCAATCCTTGCACAGCCATACATGGCAACAGCAGCCTAGACGAGAGGCAGATGCACCAAGATTAGGAAAAAAAGCAAGATTTATATCCATCCAGTATCTATGTCACAGTATTGTGGAGTTAGAGCTATTTGCCATAAAAAACAAACAAACCTAAACAATCTAACAAATTAATGAATTTATGTGCAACCATTTAGAAATAATTCTATAGCAACATGTCTTGGATGAATTCTATTTTCTGCGCAAAATGATTAAAAAATGACTTTGAAAGGTTAAGTCTCTAGGCAAGTTTTAAAGGAAGCATTTGTGTATCAAAAAAATATATTTTTATGCATACCTCAGGTACCATAGGCATATAAATGACAACCCTGTCACCTCTCTTGACACCATTGTTTGTTAGAACTCTTGCAAATTTTGCTGCCTGGGAAGCAAATTACAGACTGAGCAGGGAAGATTTTGAGTAGCACAAAAATGCAAGTAAAATTTTCACTTGTATTAATCATACCTGTTGGAATCCACCATTTTCCACCATTTTCAAAATGCGCCAACATCACATGAAAGCAGCCTATTGCTAATTGTTTTCCCATTGTGTTTTCAATACCTTTGGCATCTATTCCTTTTAAATGTGTACTGGCAACAAATGCTAAAGAGCAAATGACAGTTGAGATAGAAAATGTCAACTGTATAAATCACCTGATCTGTAAGCTCCTTATAATTGAATTTTGCAATGTTTCCAGAGACAGGACTGTCCCATATCAAGGCTGTTTTGTTCCCCCTTCCTTCCTCAACATGGAGGTCTAGTGCATTGTAACATGTGTTCAGCTCACCACCAACAAACCTACAGAGCAACAAATTGCATTTCAGTTAGTCTTGCGAAAACAAAAAAAGTTGCAAAGCCAGTCTGGAAAGCATAAGATAGATGCACAGAGATTGCCAAGGAAAAAATTGATAACAACAGACAAAACAATCATGAGTTTTTTGCCTCGCCAACACCTTTTTTCCTTGTTTTGGCCAAAAGCTTTGTCAGAAGTGCCATACTTCACAGACTGCCAGAGAACTGACACATTCTGCTTACTGGACTGAGCACAGAAGTTCATTTTTCTCTTTACTCTTTGTCTGCTATTAACTCTTGAAATGGAGTTCACCATTGTGTACACAAGTGCTGTGGTCATGCAGGAAACTTTTGTGTTTTTTACAGCTTAGCAAGTGTTCAGTTGGAAAACAATCAAAACATGTTCTAATTACTGCATCAAGATATTCTATGGAGTATAACACTTTTCAGTGAGATCTGTGGTGTGCAAGGAGAAATTAGTTGTGTTATCCATTGTCTATTTTGAACAGGCTCTTGAAATCTCCAGTTTGATACCAGGCACATCATTCTTCATAAAACAAGAAGAGGTGCTGTGCTTGTATCATTTTAGATTCATCGCAGCCCTAATATCTGATGTTAGATAGAATTTACTCTAATGTATTCAGTAGTTTCTAAATCATTTGTAGTGTGGTTTCATGCAGCTAAACATTGCATTGTGTGTCTTTATCTTTCCCAAGGGGGAGTTATTGTCTTTCGCTGGCATGGTATTGTCCCTCTGTGGCCTTGTATAGCAATAAGAAAAGCATTTGTAGAACAGAATTATTATCTCCAGTGTGCAAGTGTTGTGCATATCTGCCAGTCTGCATGCCTGCATCAAAATGTTCGAATAAACCATGTTCTGTTATTGTTTTGACAGTTCTGGTTTTATCAAAATAAACCCCAATGTAGTATGTTATTATCTGGGCAGACAGTAGATCTATTCTTCTAAAACAATAGCAATTCGATAATTGTTTGAAAATAATAAGTTGATCACCAGAAATACAATGATGAATAGTTCTTTTTCCTATTAATTTGTGCTTCTCTTCAGCATTGTAACATTTTCATAGTAGCAGTTATTGTTTCATGTAGGTTCTAACTTGCATATTCATAATTGTAGAATTGTATTCAAGTTTGATTGATGAATAAATGAAACTGAAACATTGTGCCGTTAAGCCGCTTTGTGCAACTTTAGGCTCACCACTTGCACCCCCAGAGGTTTTGCTTTGCTTACCATTTCGTGAAAGGCGAATTACTATCATCCAGCACTTTCTCATATGGTGTAAACCATTTTATGTCTTGCGCTACTTCATCCCAAAACTCTTCCGATTGTTCAATCGATCTTTTGTAAACTTCTTCATATCTTCCATAGACATTCCCGCCACTTGCTATCGTCCTCCTCGCAGCAGGGCCTAAAAACTTCCATATTTGGTGCTGCGGCCACCTGCGTGCACAATTCTTGGAAAGCGTTCTTAACAGCAAATTGTTCATCTCCCTTCCTCTGCACCGTTTTGCGATGTGGAACAATTTCTCTGGAAATCGTCGCAAGGAGTTAGTATCAATCTTGGTTGGATTACCCCCTTTGGAATAGCATTTGTACCAGCCACAATTTTCAAAAAGAAAGATGGTGGCTTGGTGATGGAGGTGCGCTGGTGCGCACGTCTCAATCAAGACAAAACCTACTGGGTTTGAACAGCAGGCTCCTGCGTATGGGAAGCATCGACCAGGACCAGGACATTTTCGCGAGAACTGAAGTACGAGGAAGAGTTTCGACTGGCCAGAAACATAAGATTTGGATTGGCTTGGAACGTAAAAATGTTGTGAGAATCACTCAGGGATAAATGTTCAACGACGATTTTGGCAAGATGTACGAGTTTCCAACCATTGCTCAGTTGGTGGCAGAGTTTCTTAAGTTTTCGACCATGCTGGCACCATATTTCATTAAAAACAAATTATTATGTAAAAAGTGTGCAATGTTGATTCTTTAAACATAGACTCTCCCTCTAATAAAGCCTTTGAGTAAAATGGATCCAAAGGGTTTGACATCTTTCCACAATAAAGGTGAGAAGTGAAGGAGGTCCAAGAGACATAGTCACAGGAAGGGGGCGCACTGGGGCATATGAACAAGTGCTCCGTTATTTTCAAGAAATATCCTTTTAGCTTAAGGTGAAAAGTAACCTTGAAGTATCGTTCCCTCCAAGTTTGAGATTCTTCTTCCTATGGCCCTGCTTGGGGATAAATCCTGTACGAAGGCCCCCTACTTGGGGATAAATCCTGTACGAATGCCCCCTACTTGGGGATAAATCATGGACAAATGTCCCCTAAAATTTCAAACTCCTGCAGGTAGTTTCTCGTTAGAAAGATAAGAAACAAGAAAGCTGGATTACAAACAACACTTAGTTCAGAAACTCGTTCTTGAAAACTAATTCCTCATATACCAAGGACTTCATAGTTGGAGATCCTAGCAATACAATATAATGTTCACGCCATAATTGGCCAACATCTTATGACAATAATATTGATAATTTCTGCACTAAAAACAGCTTCAAATTTCTCGTAACTTGTACAAATGTACCAGTCGAAATAGTTTCGAACCAGATAATCCTTAATAAGATTATCAGTACGCTCTAGTTTCATTCTTTTTTGATTTCCTGTTGCAGGTTGTTACAACTAGTTTTCTAAGTAGAAACTACAGAGGATTAAATGAAATAAGGTGTATACAGGTTCTCGACCCAATTCAGATGAAAAATGTAACCTGTACCAATTGCCTTTCCTGTGCAAGTATTGTCAATCAGTTTTCTCTCCGAGCTTGGTTCATATGTAATATTACTAAAGGTGCCAAATTGTTGGTGCAAACTTCTGTAATAATAAATAGCATTAGTGCTTTAATTGACACCTTACTTCAAAGCGATCAGTGACCGCAAACAAAGGGAATTCTCTCAAAAAGTAAATCAAAACAAGCAGGACCGCAAAAGTAGTCCCAAAATCACGAGACTACGTGAATGGGAATGGATGCTCCTTAAATGGGAATGGTCTTGGTTTGTCTTATTGAATTTAAAACATGTATGACGCGTGAGTATGGGATTCACAAGATGTGCATTCTTGAATATTCAAGAAGAAAAGAAAGGATGTTTTCCAATAATTTAAAAGGCCTGTTGTCAAAGATTTTGTCCGGGGGAAGCCTCCGGACTCCCATTCTCTTTCGTACCATCTACTGCCCCCTGCTACGGTGACTATCAACTAAAGACAAGGCAAAACAAAGTGCAAAGGCTGTACTTTTAAGGCTGAGTTCAGCGAACTTTTTAGATCGTACACAATTCACTGTAACAGTGCACATACTTTTTGTTATCATTTTGCATTTGATACATAAAATGATCTTTCGTACGTATTCATGTGTGCATGGATGTGCGCTGAGTTCAATTTGCATAAGCAGTTGTTCCTGGATTTCCCTACTTATATCGCATCCCATCATGCAGTGAATTTCATCTTCATGCAAACAAAAGTAGCAGTTGCATTTGACTGTGTAAGATGCCCCTTTGAGAATGCCTTCAAAGCTTCCGTGCACTTAATCGGAGGAAAATAGTTATGAAATTTGAATTTTACCAATTTTGCAAACAACGATCGATCATCTTTGGGTTAACTGGTGCTCTAATGATTTTGTAACATAAACACGTAAAGACATTAAACGCTTATTAACCTGCTTTGCTTACCCTTTCGCATAGATCAGGAGATTTTAGAAACACTGCTAAGCAGGTCAAACATGGTGGCCTATTAAGCGTCTTGCAAACCTTTAAAATTGTATTTGTAAATGTCATTGCCTCATTCTTTCAACTAATGCAAGAGAACTTCATTAGCCACTAAAATTTATGTGATTTGCCATAATCCCAGAGAGAGAGCATTTTCGACATCATGATTTCTTTTGGAATTACAGCGTTAACTGAGTTTCGAATGTACGAGGGAAGATATCAGAAGCTCTGACCCAAGGGGGGACTTGGTATTTCAAGGTGATGTACCCGTTGCAAGATTTAAGGTCTTGAATTCTGCAATTTACTACCCCTTAGGGAAGAAAAAGTTTCAAATTTACTACCGCTTAGGGTCGTAAAAATTGATATGATTAGGTCGCGGAGTTTTAAGAAAGTTTGATGAATTGAACTGCTCTTAGTAAGGTTCTGTAACAACAGAAATCTACCAGTTATTCGCTTTCTTCACGTTATGCATGCCGATCAAAACAGATTGCAATTAATTTCTCATCAGTGATTGACCATTGACCTTCTGTCATATGCTCATACTAGGAGAGAGTTCTCCAGATTCTACCTTTACCTCATCACTTACATTCTTTCAAAGTAAATGGAAGTTTTTGTTGCTGTATACTGAAAAAGTTCCTACCGCTGAGGCTAACCAAGCAATTACCGGCGAACGGTCTAGGTTCCGCAACATTTTGCAAAAGTTACATCACCTTGAACTGCCAAGTCCCCCTTGGAGCTCTGACAAATATTGAAAGCTCCATTAAACTGATCGAAGAAAATCAGTAGAAATCATAGTGTTTTGGCAAGCAAATTTTCCTTTTGAAATTTTCACTATTTTGACCTCATGTTGTTCCTAGAAAGGAGAGACATAAATCAATTTGGTATGTCGAAATTCCCGAGTACTAGTTTCAGTAACAACCTGCTGTGTTTACCCTTGGCAAATATCACAAGATTCTAGAACGCACTGCGCAGGTCCAAAATGGTGGATTTAGGTTACCATGGAGATTGTTACTGGTTTGTTTTGATATTAGACTGATCGAGATCACGCGGAGGGGAAAAGATCTCTCGTTTCTTGCATGTGGCTTACTGTTCACCATAAGATTCGCAATCATAGACGGGTGGCGGGATTTTAAGAGACCCAAAACCATGCAGTTAAGATATTAGAATATGAATCAAGGCTTTGAACAAAACACCCTATTTAATTGAACAGCATTTCAACAAATCAGAACTCGAGAAACATATCTTGGCTGTTGTGTTAGAGGTTCTAGAGACATTATAACGGCCTCTTGTCTTGTATTTTCGGCAGGATACAGAGAAGGGTCTTGCAAGGAATTTGTAGCAACAGTTAGAACTTGATGAAGCTCATACAGGAGTTATCTGCCGGCGTTTGTGGACAGATAACTTTGAGAATTAGATAACCTCTGAAGACAGCAAGTTAAAAGAGAAACAACTCAACAGGAGCAAAAAATCCAAACGTACTGAAACTTTGTTCAGTGTTCTTACTAAGTATGAAAGTCTAACACTGGCTGAAGAATATTGCAAGAGAGTGGGAGCGAAATTAATAGAAAACTTGACACATAAAAGATACTGGGAAGTCTTCAAACGGTAAGAACAACGGTGTAGTTATTCGAGGAGAAATCGACAGAAATCAAGTGAAGTTCCTTGGTAATTCTATTACCCGAGAAGTCACCGAAACTCTAGCGATAAAATTTCGTTTTGTTGGCTAAAACTTTCCTTCTTCATGCATCAAAACAAGCTAGCCGATTGGGCATGGTTACGCTTAACTACCGAAGGTGGGTTAAAGAAGCGAACTGAAGACATAAACATTGGTGACCTTCCACCGAAATCGCCTGAGTTTTACGAAATGCTCCCGTCATTGCGATCATCACCGATATTTCATTTCCAGGCTCGAGAAGAAGAGAATTCCGATACATTTCACGTCGTTCCTTCGATGTCAGCAAAGTCCGTAGCTTCTCCGACCGTAACAGACACGTACGAGAAATTCATTCGAAATTTAGAAAGCAACGACAGAGAGTATCGTAATAATGATTTTCCATTATCGCCTGACTGTTTTCATTTAACGAGAATCTCACCAGAATTTGAAGAAAGCTGCGAGAATTTTAGCGAAGATTTTCAGATTTATTTACAAAACGAAATCTCGCCTACGCCTGTCGATAAACTTTACAGTACCCTACCAGCTGAACAGTCGACCAGTACATTCGATTTTCCAAGTTTCGATGAAAATCAACGCTTGGAAAACATCGAAGTTAAGAAAGATCCGAACGATGCTAATTCTAACTGCATAACGAGAAACATTCCACTACAACGTGCATTCGAAAATAGAGATCCCCAAACATCGAATTCAAATCGAAAGCAAAATCGTCTATCGCGTAAACGACGAGTTACGGAGAATTCTGATGATCAAGTTTCTTCGAAAAGCGTCGAAAATGACCGCCTAATGCCGAAAAATGACCGACCATCACATAACGACATCGAAAGACAGCGCCGTAACGACATGAAAGCAAGATTCGATGGATTAAAAGCTGTTGTTCCTGAGATCGAAACGGTTGAACGAACGCCGAAAATTCAGATCCTGTCAAAGGCAAAAGATTTCATCAACAAACTCCACGAGGACGAAAAACGATTGGACGATGAGAAAGAGCTAGAAAGGAAACGAAACCGTCTGTTGTTAGATAAGCTTGTACAGTTGACCCAGGGACATTGCGTCTAAAAGGCTTTCGTTATATACAAAGTGTCCAAAAAATACAAGGGTTTGATTTGCTAAATTGATTTACATCCTATTTTCTCTCCTTATTTTGAGAATTATCGCAAGGAACGTCGACATCGGAATATTTTTTGTATAAATTTAAAGAAGCTTGAATATTCGTTGAAATTTATTCTTGTATAGCCAAAGTATATGTTATTTTGCTCAATTATATATCATTTTTGTTTCAATGAGTACTTGTGTATTTTTAGATAGAATGGAAATATATAGTAGTGACATATACATAGATATATAGTTTATTTCTTAACTATGACCAATTTGAATATATTTATAGAGACAGCATGTGACATAAATGACAACATAGAATGTTTTTCAGTTCAAGATTTGTAGTAAATTATTGCGATTCTGCCTCAGAAGTATTGATCCTCTCTGTGTTGAAGATCAGCAATAATTGCGGAAAAGGCATACATTCTACCAGAAAACTCTACTCACTGACACCAAAACCGGTTGCCGGAGTACGGTAAGGCGCCGCATAGCAAAATACCAAAATCTCCCCATAGTTCTTGCATGGAAATTTAAAGGAAATGGACAATTTTCTTTGGGAACTCTAAGGGAAACGGAAATTTCCATTCCCCTTTGGAATCTTATCGGAAATGTGTCTGTTTCTCCTGAATTTCAAAACAGAAAACGTTGTGAAATTTCATAATTACCTAAAAGAGACTTTTAGCCTATTGGAAAATAATCAGCCCCAATATCTACAAGAAGCTCTTGAGGCATACACCCAAAGTAAACAGTTTCTTATATTTTGAGTGACATCAAGTACTGGTCTGATGGACTGGAAGCATCAAATTTCACACAGGGTTCATACAAACTTGCTTGCAATATATCTTGGATTTAACAGATTTTTACCTAATTTTTAATTGATGTTCTTGAGAATTTTTGATAGGATACACATAAAGCTAAATATGGCCAATTCATCTGTAGATAACCCCATTTTGTTGTAATTTATTTTTCTAAGACTTTCCAGAAGTGAAATTAGAAACTTGAGCCTAAAAACATGCGAAGTATCATAGAAGAAGCATTTTAGGCTAAGGTGTAAAAAAGTGGTTTCTTAAATATAGGGCTTAACTATAGCGGGAAGAGCTGGCTTCTAGTCCTGATATTTCTTTGCAAAGGAAAGGTTCTTGAATCTCTTGAGTACTTCGAACTGGACTAGAAGTAACTAAATGGTCCATTTCATATTTTGCATGTAAAAATGTTGGCTCCATCAACTCTTCCCCTAGCCCCTAAGCTGAATTTCCAGAAAAAGAAGAAACTGAACTAGAAGCTATCACACTGCAATTAAAAAACTCCAGGCAAACGAGTCAAGCGATCAGTCTCTTGACTGAGGTCTTTACATTTCCTTAACATATTTTGTGCCCTGAATGCAAACAGTACAGAAATACTATGACTCCCATGGGTATCGGTACATGACTTCAAATTAAGTTTAGCCGATTAGCTTGACTTCAAATTAAGTTTAGCCGATTAGCTCTATTTCAGTTTATCATGGGTTTGTTACTACAACTAAAGGAATCTTGCTCACAAAGTTCAGAACTAAATTTCTATATAAAAATGAGTGCATTCGTCTTTAAGCTTAAAGTTATTTGTGAAGAGTTTTGATAGAGCCGCCGTCCACATAAAATCTACTTCTGTCCAAGTAGGGAGCGCCCGTTTTAAAACTGATAAGCCCGCATTTCTGCAGCGTCACGAAAAATATTTCCAGTTTGAATTCAAAACAAGATTTCACAAGTCCACAATAACTTCTGTTAACGTTGTTGTTGGTGTTGCATTCAAATAACTGTGAGTCGCTATACCAGAACAAAACAATAAAACACCAGAATATATATATTTGTTTATCAGTTTGTGAAGGTGATTTCTGCCTCGCAGATCAAAGAACATCATAAACCACAGGGGCCTGAGGGAAAAGCGCTATTTCTTCCTGCCATGAAGACATCTTTTGTGCCTCATTTTCGTGAGAAATTATGATGTCATAAGCACTCCATGAGCCTGGATCGAACTTTATTTCTATACATTTTGATACAATGAGGCTCGATCGAGTGGCATGAAGAATGTTAGGACGAGGATGTTTTAATTGATTATTTATTTACCTTGTTTTGATCCCTGTGTCTTGTTTTGTTGTCTTGTTTTCTGTTCTGTTTCGTCTTCAACTTAGCATAGCTAGGCCCAACCGCTCTCAAGTTGTTTGAATAGAGCTCCCTTATATTTCTGTGTCTTAGTGCGCCTTCGCACAAGAAAGGTTTTTCTTTTCTCAAATAAAAGCACTTGGCCAGCAATATTTTACGACGTGCTCAACCAGGCAAACATTTGACCTGCAAAGCAAATCTGAAGTTTTCGCCAAATAAAGTTTGCTCGCTTTACCAGGGCTTTAGAACGACAGGATTTGAAGAGGTGGGAGGAGCATATCATTTAACATTTGGCCTTCCTTCACTTCTAAACATATCGCTGAAAATCGCAGAATTCAGTTTTTCGCTCTGAAAGACATCTCGTGCACTCATCGGGGTGTGATACTCCCCTCTACTAGCTACTACCATGAATGACCCCTTAAAATCAGTTTAAGTGAGAGCGCGTCAAGCTGAGGCTATTCGAATAAGCACCTGAACTGACAGTTGCCACCCGTTTTGTTTACTTGTTTACATGATCAGATTTTTGCTTTAATCAACTTGTTTTTAAATCATTAGCATGACACATACGACCTGTAATACGCAAGGCAACCATGTGGCAGTGATGTACAGTATGTTGCATAAATTTCTGATTGGCTGCCAGTGAGTGAAATAATCAAAACACGTCATGGTATGATATCCGTTTAAATAGTAAATAAATGAGAAACATGACTTCTTGAAATCGAGGGCAAAAAATTTCATCAAAATTAATGGTAAAAGTCAATTAATTTCTCTTCTAGAAAAATCCTTAGAGAACATTTTCTGGTGAAACAGCATACCTTTTGAAATTGATTTGACTCTCGAATGATTTACAGTGAAATCCAAACTTTTCAAAAGGTAGAATCTCGCACAAGAATCGTCAGACACCTTTGAAAAATGGCAAAAAAGTTCCATTTCGACACCTTTTTGTCAAAATCCCTCGTTTAAAGGGATCTTTGCATGAAATAACACTACATGGACTTTTGACCAAAGACCTAGATTTAATACTTCGATAGACATCATGAGGACAAATTTTAGCCAAGGAAATACGTTAACGTTCTATAAGTAACTTTTAAGGCAAAAAAGATTCGATCAAAGTTTTGTTTCAAATTTGCTCTCCGAAACATTTCGAACATGATGAAGCAAAGTTGGTCTCTCGTTGCAGGAAGAAATTTCTATAAGATACGATGAACGAAGACTGAAAGAATACAAAGAACATAGACTTACCAGTTGTTTCTTCAAAAACTCTGTTTGCACCTTCACTTCAAGAACTTCGGGAATAACTTCTGATGTTTCCTTTACATCTTGCAGCATTTCTTCCAACCCCTGACCAACTGAAACTGATCTTCCATGGAACTATCAACTTTCAAATTTCTTTGGTCCTCTTCCTCTCTCAACGGGCTTCATCTTTTGTAGCATCTTCGCCTTCAAACTGGACAACAGGCATGAATTTGCTCCAAGCGAGCTAAAGTTTGCTTCCAGCTTCCATTATATCTCCATGGCCCCAGCCAACTGGAATTGGCCAGTGGAAGAGCTCGAGGACTTTAATCGTCTAAATGTTTTTGACTCTGGCAGCACTTCTAGAAATGATCCTCTGGAATAACTTGGAAGAATTCTTTTGCAGCATTCAGAAATGTCGAGCATTCTCAACGTGACCAAAATTTCCTCCAAAACTCTATCCTTCAGAAAGGCGTTGGTGGTAGAAAATTTTCATACTAAAATTTTGTGAATTGCTGCTATTTTCAATTCATCTAAAAAAGGATAATCCTATGGGATGGAAAAACGTTGCGAGATAGTTTTATATCTAGTTATTAAACTTTTCTGAAGAGATTCGCAAAATCTAGGACAAATATACACAGCTTTAGCTAGGCAGCATGCGCCAAATTATTTCTGCTGAAAATCTATCAACTGCAAATATGATCCTTTATATAAGCGATGCAGACGGCAAAAAGGCACTAAAATCACACTTAAATCTTTGCAAGGGTCTTTGCCTGACATCAAATGTGAAATAGACATAAATCTTTTTCACTGTGGTTTGTTTTCTTTAGAAAGTTGTACAATTTTGAATTGCGAGAGTCTGTCATGGTGGGATCTCCGATGACCTGGTGACTATTCCCGTCATGACAGGCACAATAGCTCTAAATTTTTTAGTTTATTTTATTGGATTTCAAGAAAAAAGACGGCAAAAGGTAAAATTCAGTAAATCCGGGCATCTATGAAATAAGATATATGCGACTAGAGTTCTATGAAAAGAATACATTAGGCCTAATTACGTAATGCTGAACGTTCGTTTGGTCAAACCAATTAATCGGCTCACTATACAATTTACACATAAGGTACACTATTTACAAGTAAAACGATAAACCTCTTTCACAGGTGTCTATCGAAAGCGAGGTTTTCAAACTTGCACCACGGGGGGCCCATGGATTACGGGTTACTACTGGTAACACAATGAATTGAAATTCTCAATACGGACGTGCTATGAACAAAGTTGTGCTTACAATCTTGATCTGAGTAATTTTCCTGGGAAAGCTAACTTTGGAAACGAAACGACGTGAAGTAATAATCGAGTTCAAATCTTTAAAAAGGTGGGTGTAAAATTCCAGTATATTTTCCTTTGAATTATAAACTTTGGATAATTTGTTGTCAATCTGCCAGGGCAACTTTTTCATATTATGATTACTTTCAAAATGGCAGCATTTATTAGTTTTGAGGCTGTGAAGTCATCAATCTTCTAAATCTTTAACCGGAAGAGCTACAGATTTCTGCTTGCCAACATATTTTAGAACTTCATAAGCAATGTTTTTCTTGAAAATTGTATCAATATTCATCAAGGGTCATCAAGTAATTTAAGATTTGTGATGACTTTCATTTTTCAAAATTTTCGATAAATTTTTGCAAAAATAATCAATATGCTCCCATCTTAAAGTTAAACAAGATATCAAAAAATTGCCACGGCAGATTTAAAGCCAATTTCCCACAGTTCCTTTCAAATCATTCAATTCACAAATAAATGTAACAAGGTTTTACACTCTCTTTTAAGAGATCTGAAAGATTTGAGCTCTATCCTCGTGAAGTATGGATAGACTTATGACGATGAGTCTCTTGTTTCCCTGTGCTCTTTGACTTGATGATGGCGATTCAGTCAACAGAGACTCATAATACTTCTATGAAAACCCGGCCCTATTTAGGCCCAAACTTCACGATTCCTACAGTACCAATCAGATTGCGAGATTTGTGGATTACTTTTGTTAGGATGTATATGTGATAGAATTTTCGATTCGATTGAAGAATTGAAAACACTCCCACGGGATTGAGATTCGAAGCCGTGATTGCATCATAATTCCATTGATGATTGCAGAAAACAGGGCCTGGTTTTTCACTGTTTCATTATGAGTCCCTCTTGACCAAGATTTACCGCAGGGATACAAGGGACTCATCGTCATAAGTCTAAAGTATGGACACAAATGGACACAACGAATTTTCACGTTACTTTACAAATTCACACGCGAATATCAGACCCCGTCCACACGTATCCGGATATTTCTAAAACGCGTCTTTTTTACCCGTTTTGGGTTAGCGTCCACACAGAGACGGCGTTTTCGGTCACCAGAAACGAAGCTTGTCGAAAACGCTCTCCAGAGTGGATCTTTTTGAAAACGCCGTTTTCATGTTGTCGTGTGGATGGGTGAAAACGGAACTTTTCGAGAAATCTGACGTCACAACATCGATCTGCGACGTATCAGGCCATGTGCACAGATCTTTGGGGATCACGCAAGGGCATATTGATCGCCTGTTTTCTTTCATGGAAGTTCGAACATCGAACATGCTAGCTAGTCATTTTGTGCACGGGAATATTATCGAAAACGCTCCTCGTGTGGACGCGGATGTCTGTTTATATGGATAACGAGAGATGCCTGTTCAAAAATGACCGGATACGGGGCCTCAGAGTTGGGGTTAATGGAGGCAATGCAAAACAAAGCGTTGCACTGCGATTCCGAGGCTGTCTCGTTCATCTATTCAAATAAATCAATTATAAAAGATTGGAGGCGATTCAAATAATTCCAAAACCCTACCTCCCCCCCGAATGATAAAGAGGCCTTCCTCTGAGCCTCCTTTGCGATTGCGAAGCTATTCTCTCAAAGCATTACGTCATAGCTTCGCAATCGCAAAGGAGGCTCAGATGAAGGCCTCTTTATCGTTCGGGGGGGGGGGGGAGGTTATACAACTTCCTGGTGTCCCTGTGGAATGGTCTTGGAAAATAGCTGGGCAAGAGGCCTACAAATCCTACAGTTCCTTGCACTTCTTTCAACGTAGTCTTTGCTAGCCACCAATTTTATATCAGATTGGTAATAAATTGTACGAAAAGCTTGTACTTTCAATTAAATTGAATATCTTAGCTTGAAGGTTTAATGGATCCTTTCATGCAGGCCCCAGTTAAACAATACCGGATACATAACACACCGGATTACTTTTCGCATCGGATAGGGGGATTCAGTTACACTAGCCCGAGGCAATCCGGTGTCACTCCACTCCGTTTTCGCGAAGTGAAACCAATCCGCTTTGGAGGTGAGGTGAAAATCAATCCGATTCACTCCGCTCCGCACTCCATCTCGTGTAACTGCACCAATCCGATGCGGTCCCACTCCAGTTGGGCTTCGCAGCTGTCAAGACAATAAGATTTAGACATCGCAGTGTAGGTCGACTCAGTGTCGTGTAACTGCAATCAAAAGTGGGTTCATGGCAATCCGGTGTCGATGGAAATAGCGCGATTTTCACGACACCAATCCGATGCGAAAAACAATCCGGTATCGCGCGACCCAGGCCTCAGAAACGGATCATTTCAATTTGTTACATTCAATAGTTCTGGTATCCCACAAAATACTGAATGGAACAACTTTCTCCTTCACAGAAGAATCACTTAAAATTTAGCGAGAGCCTCAACCTTAAGAGATCCTACTAGATAAATTAACGCAAGAAGCTCACGCCCAAAATATTACCTCTATGTATTACATGAAATTAAAGATAACTACGATAATTGGTCCATGCAAATTGAAACCAGAATAAAAATTTCTGACACTTGATATTTTGAACTCTATCGTTTTTGCCTCAAACCATGCTAAATCTATCTTGTGCCCTAAACAAAGTAAACAGATTTGCCAGAGCCTAGCAATGATAAAAATGTATCTTTAATCAATTTATACTCATTTAAAAAAGATTCCTCGATGGTAAACTTGAACACAGATAGCTTGCTTATTGATATTAAGTGTTGAAATTTTAATGTTGAAAATTCACATTTGCTTTCACCACTAAACCAGGACTTTGGCCTTTGTCCTGAGCGAACTACTAATTAACTTTAGTAATGAATGCATCAACTTAAGTTAACTGTCAAGAAATATTTCAAAAATTACCAAACATGGGTTAAAGCAAGATTTTATCGTCTGGCCTGACTTATTTGGGTGAAGAGTGCTACCTAACATAAGCACAAGTTCTAGCCTTTCAAAAGAAAGGAGTCACAGCTAGAGTGAGTCAGGATGGAAGTTTTCCAAACTTCTGCTGCAGGCGAAAAATACGTGAACGATTCCTTGTGTCTTGACATCCCTTTCCCTTCCTTCTCCCAGAAAACTGTATGATGTTGGGCCTCCATTTACCACGTATATTGAATCTAAATCTAAATTACAATTTACTGTGAACAGCAATTGCCTATTGCTACCTCAAAGCTGGCACGTAAGACAACAGATCGATCAGATAACGAACGAACCGAGAACTGACGGTTGTTGGGGATACGAATCATCATTGTTCAAAGCAACGGTTATCCCCCAAAAAAGGAAACTCTGTGATCATGCGCAGAAAGCAAGTTTGGTTTGTGGAAAGAATGAGGGCGGAGAATCCAAGTCCAACCACAATCCAAACAAAACAAGGATTAACAAAGAAACAAAGAGATTATCGCCTACTGTAATAGGTACCTCGGCTGTTGATCTGCTCAGAACATTACCAGTAAAACAAAAGGCTCTGACAAAAAGGCGGCCCTCAGTAGCCTCAACAAAAACTTGGTTCAGATTTTACATTGGCTGCTTAGGAGTGAAAGAATGGACGGTTCACAAAGTAGTTCAGATTATCGTATGACAACCAGAAACCCTGGCCGGACAGCACATGCGCAGTGTGTTGAGGGATAGGGACTCTGGGGGAGGATCAGTGATGGTAGCAATTGCTGTCGTTGCTGTTCTCTCGTCCTGTGTTCCTGTTGTTCAGCATCTTTCTCCTATGCTGGCCTGACATCCAATGTGAAACGGATTCGAGTATTAATGTGTATAGTGCTAAATCGTATGTTTTGTATTTTGTAGTTATTCATTTAGTTTTTAATATTTGCATGTCTTTATATTAATGGCCACAGGGTAGACATTGTCCTTTGCTCCTTGTGGTCCTGTCCCTGTAGTGTTTGTATAGTTTGTAAAGTAATTAGAAAGTATCGTAGGATGTAGGCGTAACTTGTATTGTACATTTTAGATGCATATAAAAAAAATGGACGGTTGGCTTACAGTTTTGAAGAGTCAACACTAGTTCGGCACTTGTATCGACTGTTTTGAAGTCGAGCTTTGAGATCAAGATTCCTGCTCAAATTTCCGATAACTGTGAGCTAGACATGTTTGAGCACTGTCTCGGGACTTCCGCCTTGACAAGCATTGGCCTTGGCTCCTTCAAAAAACCTTAAAAATTGGCAATATAGATCGATCACCTTAACAAAGAAAATATGTAAAATGAATGCCAAAGAAAACCATACCATCGAGAGTCTCATGACTCATCGATTGATACAGCCCCCCAAAGTAATAAAAAAGTTAGAGATCTCGTCTGTTCACTCAATTTCTAAACCAAATTTTGAGAAGTGCTCTTCTGGTAGTACACGACTTGACTTTTGCCTTTAAAAGGGGAAGCCACACCAAACATATTGACCGCCTTTCAAAAACTGAGGTAAGTAAGAGAATGATTTGCTGATGACTCTTCTACTCTGTCCCAAATTCCCTTAGAACACTTTTCCACAGTTCTCTGCCACATAACATTCACAGGACCAAACGTCTTAACATTACTAAATTTTCGAATCACGTGGCAGTTGAAGTAGCAAATCCTAACTCTAAAATCTTATTCAAAATCAAATTCAAATTCATCAAGGTAATCCAGATTACTTACAGATCGTCGTTCCCTGAAATTGTACCTCAAAGAATCATGAAACGTCTCATTATGCTCATCCAGCTCTTCCTCATTCTGAAACCCTTGATCACATCTTGAGCACGTGTACTCTCCATGGAGTTTCCCCACTGTAATAAACTCCCCATCGAGGTCTAGTCCTGCATCTTGTGCCGCATCTTCCTCATCAGAGATCGTTATCCTTGAACGCCTCTTTCCACGTTTTTGATTCGCAGAGCCCTTACTTGAGATGCTGTATTTTCGTATCGAGCTCTTACTTGAGTTAATTCTCTTCCTCGGTGTGCTGCTCTTACTCGAACTCCTCCGGAAACGTTTCGGGGGCTTAACATCCGGTTTAATATCCTGCTGAATGTTTTCTTCAAAAACCTGATCATCGAAATTAGCATTCAGGTCGAAGTCTTCCATAACATTACCCATCATCCCGCTGTTTACACCAACCGGAGGAGCCGTTTGACCTATCAGGGTTTCCGTTAGGCCGTTCAGCAGTTCGGATAAGTTTGTATCATTTTCGTTTGACGAATTACTGAAAGCCTCGCTATCGAGTACACCTAAGTTTGCTGTCCTCATAACCTCATTTCCGCTCGTCACAAAATCCATTGCATTATCAGTAATATGATTCGACGTGACTAGCCTAGCCCCCTTTGAATGCGCTGTTATAGCCTCGTTTGAATGCACAGTTGCCAAGGATGAAACACTTGTGATCGTTTCAAGGAAATCTATATTTCCTCCTCCATTTACCGATGGCGAAGGTACTCTGAAATTCCGTAGCACATCGTCATTAGTTACTGGAGTATTAATAACGTTGTTGCAATCGCCTTGTTGTAAATGATTCTCCAAATCAGCATTGCTCTGGAAACATTTCTGACACGTTTCACAAACTGCGATTTTTGGACAAATAGCACGCGGCAACGAAGTCCGCCTTGTACTGGAAAACGTTGTCGTGTCGTTCAAATGCAATTTTCGATGTCGCCACATTAGATTATAGCTGCCGAATTTCTCACTGCAAAAGTCACATTCAAAACCGAACTTGAGATCATTTTCGTCTGAATCCGACACCTTCGTACCGTTGTTTTCAGACATGTGAGTCCTAAGTTCGTTATTTTCGCAAGATTTCCTTCTTCGTTCGTTTTCCTTCAGTAATTTCATTTTACTGTCAATAACGTCCATCTCGTTACGACTATCCTTTACGACAACTATCGAAGTAGTCGAGCAAACAACGTCTGACGAAACGATATCACGAGGAAGCTTCTTAAGGGATTGTAATGTCGAAAGAGATGGCGTATCAGACACCGAAACTGAGATGGGGAAAGACGGTGTTCGTTGACTAACAGGCGGTTTCTCGGTTACGTTTCTAAGCTGATGACTCGTTGTAACATTGGTCGTAATATTCGTCGGATCATTTGTCGTAACATTCATCGAATCATTATTTGTTGATCTACGGATTTTTCGTTTCAGTAACGCGGTTGGTACTGATACTCGCAACATCGGCCGTGCTGCTGGGAAATCGCTTTTTCGCCTCTCAATCACGTTAGAAGCAGCCTTTTGCGAGCTTGTACATTCAGCGCTGGTTGAGCGTGTAATAGAGCGAGTACTGACGAGATCCTGCGGTAGACTGGTAGTCACAGACAGAGTACTATGCGTAGAGTTCCCATCTGCTGTACTTATTACGCCGCCAGCCTGTGATAAAGCCGGCTCTTTATCGCGAAAATCTGGCTGCATCTCAGAGGCTGTTTGAGCTGGTGAAGTCCTTGGGCAGTCTGAAGACGATCGAGTTGGTAACACCGTTGGACAATCAGCTACAGTTTGGGCTTTCGATGTTATTTCAGGATTTATTGTCACTGGGGCTTTGGCTGCTCCTTGGACCTCCGCCGGTCCTTGAACGTCAGACATCGTTTGATCACACGGAGGCACTAGATCGAGTTGTTTGGACTCGACTTGTGTAGTGGTTTCTCCTTGCGTTTTCAGTTCAGCTTTGGTTGTTTCTTGATCCTTTGTTTCCTCCACAGTGGAATCTTTGGCCCCTGTAGCAGCAGATTTCTCCTCTTTCGACAATTTATCATGAGGCATCGCAAATAGTTTGCCATCTCTCAACGCGTAAGTAACAGGGCTTCCTTGAATATTAATCGTGATTGTTGATCCTTGTTTGATATCTGTTTTCAGCAAAGACTGCAGGCTGTTCGTCAAATCGAGGATTCCATCACGCGAAGGAGAGGCTGTGGTACTAGGATCAGTTGTTGCTGTTGTTGTGGCAGTCGTTGTTGTAGTCGTTGCTGCTAAGGTTACAGTTGCAGATGATAAAGTAGAAGATATGGATGTTGTTGTAGGATCAGCAACTTGACCTCTAATCCCACTTGCTTTTAATGTGGCCGACGCTGTGGATGCTCCTTGAAACTCATTTGAACTTTCACTCGTTTTTGTACTTGACGGTTGCGCCCCCGTTTTTACAGGCACTGTACTGATATTTTCAATGGCCTTATTTCCGTTTATTACCCTCATTGTGCCTAACGGTGCACTGATTAAATCTGTGCTATTCTGACAAACACCGCTTCGCGTCGGTTGTGGAGCAATCTTCTGCAGTTTGCTAGCCGTTGCCACACTCGCTTTACTCTGCACCAAATTAGCACCCCAGGTGGTCGTAGTTTTTGCGATGGCTTGCTGGGGCGCTGCTGCAATGGTCTGCTTAGGTTTTGCAGCGGAAACCATCGAATAAAAAGTTGAAAACAATGTATTTGACGTGGCCGTTCCTTGTTGCAGGTTGATTCCGGGGATTGATAAAGTAACTGGGATCATCATTGTTTGCGTTCCAAGTCGGACATTATTAGAAGCTGCCGGCTGGGTTCCGGATGCAATTCCAGTTGGAAATACTGCTCTTGGTGCTGACTGCTGTACCATTACTTGTGCCCTTGAACCGTTTCCTAACTGCAGTGGTAAAGTGGTGAGGTATGTCAACGGGAAACGCTGTAATGCTCCATTCCCAGGTTGTGGAACGGTTTGTAATGAATTAGCTAATGTTGTGATCGGCTTGGGTGCGAGTAGGGTCAAGAATCCTTGTGTAGGCCGTGGCAAAAGCGGTGTTTGCTGCGCTGGAATAGGGATTTGTTTACCACTCACAACTGCAACGGACGTCTTGGGAGCTGTCTTCAGGGGCCTAGAGTTCCGCAATCGTGTGCCAGAAGCAATGGAGGCTAATTTGATTGATAAAGGCAGTCTTTCAGGATTCTTTGATAAGGACGGAGAAGTGACCACTGCAGGAGTTGGGATCGTGTGGCGTATGGCCGGCGTGTTAATGACTAACGGTGTTACAATTGGTGTTTTTAGTGCTGGCGTGTTGGTCAAGGAGGCAGTGGGTACAACGGAGGATACAACAGAATTAGGGAGGCTTAAATTTGCCATCGTAGGCCGCTGCCCCAAAGCTTTAGAGGTAAGGAGCGTGTTAGTGCTTGGTTGTGTTACTTCACCTGCTAAAGATAGAGCACTGCGTGGTGTGAGGATTGTACCAGGAAGGCTGCCTCCGATACCTGAGACATCTGACTGTTTGTTCTTTTCAGGAGATAAAACAACAAATGTCGCGCCTGAAGAGTTGGATGGCAGCTCGAGATTTGTTGCTTGTTTGATGATCTGTGTAATATCTGCCAGATCATTTTGGGCCAATGAAACACCTTTACTGGCGGAGGCAAGACTTTCGTTTTTCTCATAGTCAGATTTCTTATTCCGCACAAGTTTCTCAAGTGGTATTTTTACAACCAACGGGTCAGCTTTCGGTAGTTTGCTTGGAGAAGTTAGAGACGCTCCTGGCAAAGTTGGCAGATACTCGAGAATTTCCTTTCCAGGACTTAGGCCGTTAGCAGCAGACGAATCAGAACTCGTAGCCGCTGCAAACGAACCATCTGCCACTCCTTTATCTGCCCCATTGGCAACCGCTTCCTGACCGACCATACTTGCATTTGAAGGACCACTGGCTGCCAAACTCTGTGACTTAACCACGAGTCCTGATGAAGTTGTTGTTGTTGTTTCTTGCGCAAAATTGATCTTTCTCATTGCTGCATTGACAACCGTTGTAGATGCAGCTCGTCTTAAAATCGTTGGTCGTTCTCTCAATGTGGCTTTCGTAATAGCAATAGGTTGAGTGGTGATTTGTTTAGAATTTGACACCTGCTGTATAGCACTGGTAGCGTTCACTGACGGGTTCGTTTGTATCCCATTGGCATTGTTCACTATTTGATTCGGTGTAGTGGCCGAAATCACAATATTCTGCGCTTGTAAGGACGATAGGGCCATCTGAATCTGTGAAGACAGGCTACCACTCGTCTGCGGACTAAAGATAAGCGGCACGGCACCTGCGAAAAGAGATTTGTTTTGTTGCAAAGTTAACTGGAGTGCGTTGCCTGGTGTGTTGTTCGTTTTGTTCACAGGGCCACCAGCTATGAAGACGGCCTGTGGTTGGGGGTTGGAGGTGGCAGCTACGGGAGCAGTGGCGGGTTGCTTAGGTGGGGTAGGCTGGGCGGCTATGAAGATTGGTCGCATTACTGATGAGGACGAGACGGTTGAAGAAACAGCTGGTTTTTGTGCCACTTGAGTAACTGGTCCTTGAATCAGTTGAACTGGTCCACCAGGCTTCTGTCCCATTGTTGGTATCAACGTGAAAACTTGTTGTGAGCTGCCTGTGTGTTTGATTATCAAAGTTTTGGAATTCTGTGGTATGAAGGCTTGTTTAGCAACCACTGGGGCGATTGTGGTGGATACTGCACTTGATGCTGCGGTGGAGAGGGTTGTCGTTATAGGCAAGCTTCCATTTTGTGCAACTGGGATCGAGGCCGATGTCATATTTGATAAGGAGGTCGGTATTGAACTGACAACGATAAGCTTCACAGGGCTCATATTTTGTAACTGTTTTCCTTGTGAAGGTGCAGCAATGTTAGTCAATGTCTTAGAACTAGCTATGACTTTCTGTGTAGAGACTGCTGTTGCAGTTGCAGCACTGATTTTTGCGTTTTTGTGGACAGCAGACAGCAAACTTGGTAATGCTGATACTGCGGAAGAGCTTGCTATCAGAGATGATAATGGAATGATTGAATAATTAGGTGAACTCGTGGCTGCTTTGGTAGCACTACGCAGCGCCCTTGTTGGTTGTTTACTGACTGTTGGGGTAGAATTGCTTGTATTCGATTGGGTTGTTTCAGTTGTTATTGGCAACAAAACAGCCTGCCTCGTTTTGACACCAGTCGAACTTTTAGGTGACGTTTTCGATGTTGTTGGAACATTTGCAATTATTGTTTTGACTGTTGTCGCGTTCTGACTGTCGCTTGTTGGGTTGAATGTTATCAAGACTTTTTGCTCGCCTGTGAATTTCAGGGTAGCATTGTTCTTCATGTTCTGAATGCCTTGTATCTCAACTGTGTCAGTTTTTTTCTGTTGATTCGAGTTGACAAGTTTCCAAATCATAGGCGCCTGAATCGGGATTATCTTTCCAGCCAATGTTGCCGGCTTGGATGGAGCAGAATTACTTCGCTTCAGCACCATATGTGCCTTGTTTTCACGGCTAATCGCGGAGTTCTTGCGCCCATTGGTTGCTGACCTCGATGTCACAACCATAGAAGGGATCATGTTTTTAGTTCTGGAACCTTTCTTCACCTTCTTTGTCCCAGCCTTGAAATGACCGATAAAATGTTCCTTGTCAGCTCCAATGTAATGGTCCTTTTTGTCGCTAAAAACGGACTTCTTCAAATCATCTGGTGCAGTATGATGTTTCCTTTTGCTTTGATCGACCTTCCCAGGTGCAATTTTTGTTTTTTGCTTCGTCCCCTGTTGCCCAGCAAGCCGATTTTTCATTTTATGTTGAAATACGAATGTCACGTTATCTCCCTTCCCTTTCTTGCCATTTACTTTCTTTCCATGAACAACAAAACTGTTGTTTTTAGTCATACTCGTTTCCAGTTTTGACCGCCTTATTGCTTCAGCCAACTTCTCCGACTCTGACATTGACTCAGACGAATCGTCATGACATACTTCTCCTGCTGACGTCAGCTTTCGTAATCGCATAGAATTCGTACTCCTTCGTCTAACTTCAGCTGCAGCGGCCGCAGCGGCTGCAGCAGCCTCAGCTTTCAACGAAGCCTTTTTACTTTCTTTTTTCTTAATTTTCGCATTCTTCACCAATTTATTAACGACATCATCCGAAGCCTTCCTCTTATTCTTTCCATTTGCGAAGTCCTTCTTATTGGTAGTAACTGCTTTCGATTTTGCACCAGGAGACTTTCCGGTGTCCACAGGTTGCTTTTTCTTGGGGGTCCCTTTGTTTCCTTTGGCTGGGGCTTTTGCCCGCGGCTCTTTCTCTCGTATTCCATCAAAGTTGCTATCCTGAGACCATGTAGTGTCAAGGCTACTCAGGCTTTCAGCCCCGATTGAAATGTAAGAAGGATAGGAGTACATACGAGACCGCTGTCCGCCAATATCAGTTTTGAAGTCCTGAGAATAGAAATTATTGGTTTTATGTCGATAATTACTAGCTAGGGGCCTAATTACATGGGCGAATTGACCCAGTTGAAGCTCGTTTAATACTCAGTGAGTTGTCTGGTGCTTCAGTCAAATCCTTCATTGAAACATTTTGAGATTACATGAAACGAGCCAGAGTCCCCGGGCCCGGGGGTACTCCCATACTTGATTTGACGGGATGTGCCGCTCAACAGGGTGCCCTTTGTAAAAATAATGCGACGAGGTGTCCTTTTCTGATAAAAATTATGCGACAGGGTATTACAATTGATAAGAAATTATGCTACAGGGTATCTTGTGGAAGGACGCTTTTTAGAATTCTCTTAAAATAATGGATTTTAGCAAAGTTTTTATGCGACAGGGTATACTTTTGGGCCATGTTTTTAACGACCGGTAACTGGGTATGGAGAGATTTGTCACACACCCCTGTCACTTCCCTATTCAAGTACGCCTCCCCCGGGGGCCCGACCGCATTGCCAGGTTGTCTCCCTTTTTGGAAAGTGGGTCAACCAGGCCAGGCGAGCTGGCCTTACCCATGTAATTGCTGCACCAGAGTCAGCACCGGGTAGAATTTCCAGTGTAATTGCAGCAACCGAGTCTACACCGGGTAGAATTTCCAGTGTAATTGCAGCAACCGAGTCTACACCGGGTAGAATTTCCAGTGTAATTGCAGCACCTGAGTCAGCACCGGGTAGAATTTCCAGTGTAATTGCAGCGACCGAGTCTACACCGGGTTGACTCGCTGTACGCGTATGCGTTTTGACAGTCGCTTATCAAGCAAAGCCTCGTCTTCGTTTTAGCTTGGCTGGCTCAGGGCTAGAGCCGAGCTACAAGTGGGTCAACCATTCCATGTAATTGCGATTACTGAAAAGCCAAAGCCGAGGCAGATCCTAGCTGCTGCAAGCGAGTCAGCTCACCCATGTAATCAGGCCCTCTTGAATTTGAAAATTTTACTTAGTAAAATCACTCGTCTTATATAGACTCTAAATAAGGAAAGTCACGGTAAGAGGTTGGTATAGAAACGAGAATTTCAAACTTTCTTGCCACTGATGAAATCGTGATAAAAAAGATTTCAAGTCTAATAAGATGTGAAGCAAGAAAATCTTAAGTTTCCTATAGCCTGATTGCAACAGCAGACTATTTAAGTGACTCTAAAAATGCCTTAGAAAAGTGACATATACTGGGTGTCTCAAAAGAATTGTGCCGGTTTGCGTGGCTACTGTGGAGGAGCTAAAGACCTAAGTACCTTGCTTTTTAAACGATTGTATAGGTCAACCTTCAACTTAGAGTTTGAGACCTTGTTTGAGTCAACCTGTTATGTGGTTGCTGATTTATGACAGAGAAAAGACAAAATAAGTGGTTGGGCCAAAAACAGCACTTCTATTGTCCACCAGCAATGTCAAAATAAAGCAAGTTTTCAGAGAAAGGATTCTGGTATCGCAATAAAATTCTCACTACATTTTTCAAAAGGTATAGAAAGTGCTTTCTTGTGAATAGACAACACTCCTAACCCTTTAAAAAATTTTTGTTGAGGATACCGATGACTGCCCATTTTGTCTGAGGCTTTTGTTTTGCTGGCAATGTGCAAAGCAGATCAACAGCCGAGGAACGTATTTCCATGCGCGAGAATCTCTTTTTTCCTTTGATAATCCCTGTTTGGATTTTGGTTGGCTTCTCCGCCCACACTATTTCTACAGACCAAACATGCTATCTGCACATGATCACAGGTTTCCTTTTTGGGGGATATCCGTTGCTTTGAACATTCATGATATGATTCGTATCACCAACAATTTAGCAAAAATTTTAATACGACACAAGAACACTTTCTTTGAAAACTTACTTTATTTTCTGACATTGCTGAAGAACAACAGAAGTGCTGTTTTTTGAAGCAACCACTTAATTTGCCTCTTCTCTGCCATAAATCAGCAACCACTCGTCAGAATGACTCATACAAGGTTTCAAACTCTAGGTGAAGACTAACCTAAGCAAGCGTAGCAAAACAAAGATGGTTGAATCTTTAGCTCCTCCACGGCAGCTCCACAAACGGGACACATATTTTTTGAGACACACTGTATATTATGCAATAGTTCAACTTCAGACCCTTTGTGAAACATGAGACTTTGTCCGCCAAATAAAATACACCATTTCAATTAACAGCCTCGTTTTCGAAATCATTCAAAATTCTTTCATATGAAATTTTAGAGGCCAAATTCAGATTTAGCACCCAAAATTTAGTCTAACCACATGTGTTCATGTTGCTAGCGGTCGTAGTGTTAATACGCAGTTTTAGCAAGAAGATGTTAGCCAAGAGGACGCCAGCAGAATTCTTTTGCTAGAGGAAATAAATTACAAAGTGAAATCAATTTCAAAACTTTTGCAACTTTCGGAAGACTTCGCATACGTTCTTTTTCTGAAAACTGACACACTTTTAAGAGTACTTTTAAAGACCGCCCCTCGGGAAAAGAACGCCGAGAAGAGAAACGAAATACTGTGTGAGCGTATTCATAAGCGATGAAAAATCCGAGAATGCAAGCCAATTTTAGGAATGATTTCTTCATGAGCAGCTTTCTAGGAAGGAAACGGTTTGAAGGTCTGCGTATTCAAGACGTCCGCATGTTGCTGCTAAAAAGCCTAATTTTATGGCGATGTTAAGTTTGAGAATCTATGAGGGATTTGACCGTCAAAACGACTCGAGGTGTAAAGTTTCACCCCGAACGACTTTTCACGGTCAAATCCCTTATAAATGTTTAAACCTTGCTTTGTCATAAAATCAACATCACAATAGACCTTTTAGCTATTCAGCAAAAAAGCCTGGATCGAGCGTTGTTTTTGTAAATTTTCATACGCGAGATTCGATCGAGTGGCGTTAGAGCTTCTATCCCTATTGTGCACATTCGAAAATTCTGCAAAATGTAGCAAAGCATTTTGGTAAAAGGTCTATTGCCGGAAGCTTAATAGTAAGTAACTAGACTAAAGTTTGTAAGTTAAATCGGAATCTTGGCTCAAAATTTTCATATGAAGAGATCCTGACAAAGTTCTGAAACGAGGCTGTTTAATTTAAGAGGTGTATTTAGGCTAAAGGGACCCTTAGATAATACAAAAGTCGAATTTGATGCTACGAAGAATCTTGGTTAGCGAAGGAGTCTTTAAATCTGGCCTAGGAGAAGTTATAAACAGTGGACCTAAAAACTTTAGTTTGAAATTATTTTTCACAAAGGCAAATATTTTTTCCACCACTGAAAGTACAAATATCCGACTTACATCATCTGCAACATTATTCGCTTTCTTATTCTTGCCATATTTTCCAACACTTTTATTCTTGCTTTCAAGAGTTGACTTCCTCAGCTGACGAATATCAGGTTTTTGGTCCTCGTGGTCCTCGATATGGCTCGTAAGATCCTCGTAACTGGCACAACCATGACCACATTGAATACATACAAACACCAAATCATCATTCGCCATGGTCGAAACGAATTATGACTGATGTCTAATGCATCTTCAACCTAGCAACAGAATTAAGAGATTGTTAGCTGTTTAGGAAATACGATCAAAAAGTTCTTCTTGCTGCGTGCAGTACAGTAGCAAAATATAGCACTTTGATTTTGACATGAATCAAGCATGAACTAATTCCATACATATCAAAGTTCCTACATATCGCTTAGGCCCAGTTCAAACGTCGTACTTCTCATGCACCGAATACAAGTCAGTTTGGTGCGACAGTGGAGCGACGCCGATTCAAATGTCGTATTAATTGTATCGTACCTAAATTGAGTTAGACTTATTACCTCGGCCCCCTGATTCCGCTTCAAATAAAAGGCGTGTAAAGTTAAAACTCTTTCAAAATGGCGCCTCAAAACAAGAATCTCATAATTGTTAAGAGGTTAATCGCAGAGAGTCGGAGAAAGCGGAGAATTCTAGGATTAAGAATGTTGGAAGCCATAACAGAACGGAGAAGAAGAACCAAAGCACTGCTTCCCATAATTTTGTTGTTGATTTCGAGAAGCCAATCTAAAAGAGCCCTAATTCGAAGAATTTGTCGACGACTTTAACGCAACTATGGTTGGTGGTTGGTGGTTGGTGCATGAGCCATAGGACACGAACTGAGTAGATTGGGCCTAAGCTGGGGTGGTACTCTCGTAGTAATTTGGCCGACGTAGTTAATTCAGTTTGCCATTGATATGTAATGATGTAATGAATACTCACTTTAGTTCTTCTCTGTCGTATCCTAACCTTGCTATTCCTGCGAAATACAGCCAGTAACGGAGCTCGATTCCCCTCCCACGACAAACATGGCGCCTTTCCTGTCGACGGTTTGCAAAATGTGTTTTCGCGCCTCTGTACTACGCTCCTCCGCACGCACCTTTAAGTTTGAAAAGGTGAGTGCGGAGGCGCGAAAACACATTTTGCAAACCGTGCAAAAGTGCTTCGGAAGAAACTAGGGGTCCCGTGCCTGGATGCGGCATGCACAGTGGGCCTAAATTAGCTTTCAGTAGCTAGAAATCCTGACAAGCCCACTCAAAACAAATTGAAAAAAAATAAAAAAATAAGTGAAAGACCTGCTGATCAAACACTGCAGAAAAATCTACTTAACAAAACTTCGCTGAATTTCCTGGTTTGGTATTTACATTACATACACCAACGAGAAACTCGTAGATTTCCAACTACGAATCTTTCATCGATAATTCTCCGCGGGGGCGTATTTTTAGTAAAGATCTTGATGTGTTTAAAAATTCATGGCCGCGAGATGACTGGAAAAGGGCTAGAAACATTGACCAAGTCATAACATGGTCATAACAATCTTCCCGCACAGAACAATAAGGAAAATGCAATTCTTGATCGTTGAGAGGTATTCACTGCACGTTTACTGCCACAATCTCTGATGTTTATTTGAAAATCGATGTCTTATAACTCCTGAAGGAGGTGAAACGTTCATTGCATATCGTTCTGTATAAGGAGCGTCCTTACGATTTGATCAATGTTTTAGGCACTTGCTAAGGCATTTTGCAACTATGAAATTTCTATAAAGCTGAATTTACCAATATTTCTAGTGCTTGTGCGACGGTGAGAAAAATCACAAAAATACTTCGATTGTTCGGCTTTTAAATAGAATTTGAATCATACTTATCTGTGGAGTACTTTTGATGCTATGAATTCTCAAAAGTGGGAAGTTTTTTCTGGTTCAACCGGCACTGTTTATCGATTCTCTGTCAACACTGACATCGGCCTGGGCGTCGGCAGGGGGTGAACATGTCCATCCTAATTTTCTCAAGGCGGTAATCATTCATAGGACCACCTTTCAGAGTCTAGTTCCAAATCAAGTCAATTCTCCGCCATTTCAGGGCTAGCGACATCCCTGCAGCCTAGGAATCCTTTGAAAGATCGTCGATCCACCGTCGAGCCCAGGTTTGGTAGGAGAAATGCACATCATTCAGTTGGGGCAACGAGAGAAGTCACCTTTATCTGCAACCCGAAGGCAAACTGTGGCCAGATCATGACTCGAAGATATCCGGTGACCGCTACTTGAACCACAAAACTTTCGAGAAACATCTATATCAAAAACTTTCAAAAAAATAGCAGAGATGTGGTTGGGTGACATGAATAGCGACTGAAATAACCAATGGTTGATACAAATTGCAAACCACTGTAGTGTTGATATACAATCATTTAGTTTTTTCTGGAATTATCAATCTTATACGTCCGCAATATGCGTATCTTTCAAAGAAAACTTTCTTAAAAGTTAAAACTATCAGATTTTAAGTTCCTACGAGTTATTCCAAGGTCTTAAATATTCTAAAACAATCTTCATGCTTTTGTTCCCTGGTGAATATTTCAAGAAAAAAAGGTTTTTGAAGGAATTCTTTTATCAAAATAAATGAGCTAGATTTTCCCAGTACCACAGAGTTCCTTATGACCACTCTCTTATAAAAAATGTATATGAAACACAAAAATGGAAGGTGGTCGATTTATCAGTTTGCTTTAATCCATGGAGGGGGCAGAACTCTTTATATCTCTAAATTCCATTGAAAATTCCTAAAATTCTGATTATTGCCCTCTGAATTTACTTACTCTATTTATGGTCATCTGGTTTTATGCTTACTTTTAAAAAAATTCTTTTTAGTTTTCTTTCATTGGGGGGGGGAGGGGGTCCTCTCTCGATTAGTCTATCTACTTTGAGGACTCCTCCTTAGATAATCTTCCTAAATACAAATCGTAGCATTTATTATGTAATCTTTATTTTCATTGTTTTTCCTTTGTATGTAGATTTTGATTTTCATATATTCAGAGTTATTTATTGTATTTGTAGTATTTGTATTGTATTTAGGATGATTGTCAAATGAAAATGAAACTGAAACTGATGTCTCATTTGCTTTGTTCATCAAATTGATATTTAGATCCCCAAATCTTTTGGTTGTCAAAAGTTGTTGTTTTGGAAATTGCATGAGTTAGCTTAATCTAAGAAACCAGGTGTTGTTGGAGGTCTATAGCGAACTCCAACAAGAACTGGTTTTGATTTTGGTAGCTGGATATAAAAAAAACAAATTCTCAATATCTAGTGAAAAATCTTCTCTTGGATCTTCCCTTACATAGCGAGTTACTCCTCCACAATGTCTGTCCATGTCAGATCTTTTGATTTCATACCCATCAATGTTTACTTCATCATCGAGAACAGACTTATGTCTCTGAAATCCCATTCACTGCAGCATTGGTTTTGTGAACTACTGTATTAGACAAAGTTCATTAATTTCGACTGAAATACCGTTTATGTTTAGATGTAGAAAATGCAAGTCCTCTTTTATTAAAATTTACCCATTTATTAACGTGTTTGTTGAATGCTCCTCAATATGTACATTTGGGTTAGGGTTAGGGTTGGTTTGCCTTTGATGTATTCAGCTCTTCTGTTGGAGGTTCTGTAAATGAGAAGTCAGCAAAGGGAAGGTGATCCAAAAGGTTTTCTCTTGTTTACCTTTATAAGATAAACAAACATATCTCTTCATTTTTTGGAACCCTACAGTATGTATCATAGTCTATATCTGAAATTTTAATGCAATTTTAATTCTAAATGACCTGAGCGCAGCGTGTGTTTACCCTCTTGGATCATATCACCTGGAAAAAATTTTTTTTACTTCTAGTGATGGCATTTTCATACTCCTACAGGGCAATACATGCCACCCAGAGAACCAACTCAAGTTTTCCCTTTCTCAACAGAACATTGCAACTTAGGGGTGCCAAATTCTGGTCAAAAACATATTTGGTCAAATATAAACATAAAATTTAAAGGGTCTGTTTCATCCAGCATTCCTTGCGTCATCTCTTGGTTTGCCTTTGTTGTCCCCATTTCCATGACCCCTTAATGCTGTTTATTTGAAACTGACTACAGTGTATTCTAAATGTCATTCCTAAACTCAGTTGAGGGGCTATTCACATGTAAAATTTATTTTTTGGCAAAGAGGTGAAGTGAATGCAAGTTTAGTTAACAGATACCATAGGCCTTGCACACATTAACCATATGGTTTTCCATCCCAAGAATTGTCCTTTAGAAAACCTCAGTCTTCCATCTTTTTAAAGAGCGCCAGTCACACTTTGCTGAGCACTGCTCTATGTATGATCAAAATGGCTGCCACCGTCAAAAGGCAAAATGCCACACATGCAAAGGATACTCGTTGACCAGCATTCTTTAAAAGGCTCAAGAATTCTTATCATAAAGTAAAGAATTCTTGTCATCATGTTGTGCGCAAGCCCTGAAACATTCTATGATTCCCAGAGGAAACTTTGATAACACAATCTTCAATTAACTGAAAGCTTTGAACCCATTTTGGTGCTTTTGAAGTTGCTAGAACAGATCAATATGCATTTTTTCCCTGGATGGAAAAAAGGAAATGAAGAGGCATGAGAGTGGGGGAGAGCAGAAAAGAAGTAAACGAAAGAAAAGAAGAGGATGAATGAAGGATATAAAGAAAGTAGAGTGAAATGAGAAAACAAAGATTGAAATATATATAGAGGAAAGGAAGGAATAATGAAGGAAAGGATAACAAAAAATATGCACAGTTGTATGACCAATGGACATTAGTATTTCTAATTCCTGGATTATGGCCTACAATGTACACAACTTTAATAATAATAATAATAAAATATAAAGCAATAAACATAGAATATTCTTAGTGACCCTAGAAATGCCTAAGAAAATTGAAATACCTGTTGTGCATAATAGTCCAAAAGGCATAAGAAAATATCAATAAAGCTGGAATGAAGAATAAGTCTGAAGTTGCTTTGCAGGAGGGCAAACATTTTTTCCACCAGGTCATGATGGACACAGAAGAAACTGTTCTTGACAACATACAAAAGACAGAGCACAGGGAACAAAGTTGTTTGAAATAAATTGACAAATAAAAGTTCACAGTATCAACGTCACTCATCGGATCTGAGGATGTTTGCAATGATGAGTAAGTATAAAGTTTCAAAGCAGAAACACCGCAACATGACAAAGGTCAACAGCAAAGTGTTGAACAACCAAAAGTTTTGTATGGCAGGACAAATTTATATTAATTTGTACATATTTGCTGTTGTGTTACGATTATTCACTTTTTCCAACTAATAAAATTCCTTCTGGTATAGTGTTGTCACTAGATATAAATTGAATGCCAAGCATAAACTTCAAACCAATGGTTTGTAATATTTTGCTGTGCCAAAAATATTTAGAAACAGCAAGAATCTTGGCTTTATTCTAATTTCAAAATTAAACTTCTCTTGGCTGGGCATGAATCTGGATCAGCACCTTCACAAGGCCTATGAAATGTAAAGATAAACTGCCCACTATGAAAATTCATAGTACCAAGGGTGCACTGGATAGATTGGGATGAATCAACTTCTGCTCCCAGGGGGGGGGATGAATCAACTCTCAATATGGGGGAGGAGCTCATTCATACCAATATTTGAGATCCAAAAGGTTATGTTAAATCAATATTTTCAGTCTGTGAATAACAGAATGGACAAAAATTCAATATTTGGGGTCTATTTGGGGTCCACAAATCTGGAGAATGGAAGCATTGAGCATTTTGGTCTTGGGAAATGACCTATTCAACAAATGCTGTTCTGCATAGGGGCCCCAGAAATCATGACAATATATGGAGTCTACAAAACATTAGAGCCAATATTTGGGGTCCAGCAAAGAAGAATGAGTAAATATTTGAGTAGATATTTCCTATGAAAGGTTGTTACACACTGGTCTCCATTATGACATTCCTTACAATCTCATCAAGTGCTTGTGTTCACTAATGGCATTTCACTACCAAGAAAGTTTAGTTCAAGTCAAATTCACTATGTTGTCAGTGTCTATAGAAACAATAACACACAAAATGTTAGCTTCCAAATAGAACACATTAACCCATTCACATTTGTTGAGTTCTCTTGGTGCTATGAATTTTCAAAAGAAGAAACTTTTTCTTTTTCACCCCATAGATCATAATGATGTCTGTTTGCTATGAACAGACTTCCAACAGGAGCAAAACTTTGTTCAAAATCATAAAATTTCTAGTGACACCACACATGTTAAACTCTTAATCTTGAGAGCAAGGTACATGTAATAAACAAGATTTTTGATAGATTAACAAGACCACTGAGACAAGGGCAAAAAAGATCCTTTGAATAACAAGATAACATATTGAATACAGCCATTGTTCAGCCTTCCTTTCCACAGCAAGCAACTCCCAGACAAACACCAAGCATGAAACCATTGCTATGCATGAAACCTAACCTAAGCTCATTTTGTTGAAATGCACTCTGATTGGTTGATCAAATTAGCCTCAGCCAGACGACCCAAGAACAGTAATTTGATTGGTAGATGAAAATTTGAATAACCAATCAAATTGCAGGGAAGTTCCTTATGTTTACAACACCTGACGCAGAGAGAATCATGAAAAGTTCTTCGCTCAAGGTTATAAATTTGTTCGAAGTCTTCATGGAAAATCGCTCAACTAATTTCTTAATGTACTTTCTCAACCATAAATCAATGATTCCAGGGTAAACTTGAATTTAAATATCCCTTCCTTCCATCACAATTTCGCTCACACGGACAATCTTGGCCTAACTTTGTGTACAGACATCTCTTTTACTAAAATTCTGGTCAGTCCTGCAACTCCAAATCGATACTCAATATCTTAGCAGTTCTCTTCATAAACACCATAAACCATCTACAGAAACCAACAACTATTAGAAAATATCTTATAGATAAAGTGCCCAAAATTTTCGCTTGACATCCACCGCCTATTCGTAACTCGACTGATCCAAGCACACTGTATTTACATTGACTACTCTCACTCCAACCTTTGATAATTTCAGTGAACAAAAAGATATGAACACAATGTTCTCCGTGAAAGAAGGCATAAACACACATGCCATGGTTCGATTGGGATTTCAAGAGCAGGTCTAATTTGTTTCAGAAAAGCCCGTGTATTTTTGAGATTTTCTGTTTGCCCGTGACCTCCCCGCTTTCCACTACCACTGAACTGAGACTGGTCTGGGCCAAGCAGTCTCAACTCATTGGAGTGTAGGGTACCTCGAACCTGAAAGGTTCTGTACAGAAAATCCAAATAGATAACCTGAAATAATCCCACATTGGACAACCGAGACAAATGAATTAAAATAAATCGTTGTCGAGAAGCGTTCATGATAACTTATCGCAATCCCGCTGAATGATTTCCGATTAAAAGCAGTTAGGCCATCATTCATTACATTGTTAGGCCTACGATTTTCGAATCAACAAAACCTTCGAAAAATAATAATAGAAGTGGGATAAAGTGCTTGGAAATATCCTTAAAATATCGATATTACTATTAGGAATGGCATAGCGTATATATTCGGGTAGAATGTTGAGTGTATGTGGCAGGAGAGAAGTTTTTCAAACAACAACCCCTCTGGGCCTAAGCAAATCGGAAAATTAGGCCCTCACAAAACATGAGCAACTCCAGAACAAAGTATGACAAAAATATTTGCTAAATTGAAATCAAGTATCACGCTTACCTTTATGTTTCATTAAAGCATCTATCCCTTTAGTTTGGATCCAAGTTGGCATTAATCGCGAGCAGAAACCTACGAAACATTTCCAATACTGAAGTGTACTGCAGCAACCAAAGTAAAGCCTTGACTTGTCAATGTTGATTAAAACTGAACGCTGCTCAAATTCAAATCAAATGCGCACGCGGCGGTCACTGAGCGGAATCATGGACGGGGGCATAGAGAATTTGGGGGCTCTTTTTTGTACCTGCTGGGGCAGGGAAAAGGGCCGAAAAAGGTGGTCAGAGTAAATATGATTTTCTCATGGCGAGAACTAAATCATCTGAGTGACTGTACTGCTCTGCTGTACAGGGCGGAATGATGGGTGGAGACATCTTCTACGAGTTACTGGTACTGGGGGACAGCAGAATTATTATTATTATTATTATTATTATTATTGTTATTTATCATTTATTATTTATTATTGACTTATTTCAAGTAGGCAACATACAATAATAGCTATAAAACAAGAGCTAATTCAGGCCTACTAAGGACAGCCATCCATCGTGGAGACCAAAAGGGGAACGATTGGTTTTTTCTAGGAAACTGCTGATAAGCAGTGCTGATAAGCAACTAAACTATCCGATTGCCAAAAAGTTAAAAAAACGATTTGTCTAAAATGTGAAATAGACTGTGAAATGCGAAACAGAGTGAAATACAAAACAGTATGCAGGAAAGAGTGAGAAATGTGAAACAAATATTGACCTTAAATGCAAAGCAAAATGTGACTGAAATGTGAAACAAAGTTGGCTGAAATCCTGAAATGCAAAACACTCTGATAAACAGTCAAAGCAAGTATTGGCTAATCAAATTTTCTTGGTGGGGGGACTCATTACATCTAATCAATGCTGGTTTTCAAAATTATTGGGGGCATCAGCCCTACCTGCTCCCGCTTCCTACGGGCCTGCTTCTGAGTGGGGATGCTTTTCGACAATGAGCTCTGAATGAATGAACACTTGCCCACCTCTAACCATAGCCATACTGTTTTGAGGTTCAAAAGAAACAGACCCCTGGCCACAGGTAGTAAAGTGAAGACCGTGATGAAACTTCTAAGACACTCGTAAGAAACTCAAAGAACTTTTATCAACAACAAATTCATTTGCTAATATCTCTGCGCAGGGTTATCCGATTTTAGCTCTGTTTGTTTTAAGGGTCTAGGTAAGGTAAAAAAAATCTTTTTTTGTGAACATCTGATTGAGAAGATATTACACATAAATATAGATTAACGGGTGCTGAAAATTTCTATGAACTTTATTTTGCGCTATTTTTAGCTGTTGCCATGGAAACGGAGAAAAAGTGTCACAATTGGTCAATTGGTCAATCTTATGGCACAAATTAAAAGATAGCTACCAAGGTTGGAGGAATGAAACAAATACCATCTGAAAGTGCAGGAAATTCTCTATGCAATGTCAGAGGGATTTTTTTGTATCTTTCTTGTAAAAATTCTTATAAATCAAAAGGTTTTGTTAATCTTTTGTCGCATGCAGTCAAGTTACCATCTCAATATCTTGCCATCTGGTAAAGTTAGAAAAAAATCCTTCTGACAGTGCACAAAACATGTGTTTAACCTCGATTGTGCCAAATTACAGGGTCATAGCTCAAGTAGTTTTTCTTAAATTTGAGCCACAAGATCGAAAATTCCGCAAAAAAACACATTTTGATAAAATCGCGTTTAAAGATTGGCAAACAATTCAACCATTGTTTTCATCATTAGAATCAACCATATTCATATACATTCCCTTTATTTCCCTATTTCTGTCTTCCTCCCTTAATCTCTTTTCCCTTCTGGCCTGCCTTATTTTCTTCTCTTTCTCATTGACCTTTCTTTTACTTTGGTAAATTCTTTCTTTGTCCTTACAAAACAGAACTCTGGTGCACGATTTTCCGCATGGCATCCCCAGGTTCTTCAAAAGTGATATAAAGCTTTGGTATCCATCATTATATATACAGACTGCTAGTGAAGCTGATATGTTCAAAGGTTTTGATCCAACAAAAGTTCCCTTTGGATTAATATTCCATAACAGTCCATTGAAACTCTCTGCAGCATTTTGGGTGCAAACATATTGCAAACAAATCTATTCAAACATCGCTTTAGCAATTCATATGTACTGAGACGATCAAAAACAGGCATAATGTGCACAGCAACTGCCTTTGGGAGAGGGTTTTTTGTGTTTGTAATTATCTGGATTCTTTTGCTACAAACACCACATGTCCTCTCATGTAGGGTATTTGGAATGATTTGGCACATTGTCAGTGGATAAACAACGACGAAGGATTGCACCTATGTCATTTTTCATGCCTTCAAGGTTTCCAATGTTTCGACAAATTGCTAATCCATAATAAATCTGTAACTTGTCTGTCTCCCTTTTTGTAAGTCTTCCTTTTTTCCACGAATTCAGCACTACCTTCTTCATACTTTCTACAATGATCTGACACTTTTTGCAGGTTTTCTCATTATTTCTAGATCAATCACCTTAGAATTATCAGCTGAAATGCATGCTACAACGCCAACAAATGAAGAGAATCCTCTCCTCTGCCATGTCCCATCAAACATACAGGTTGCATTAGAAATATCAGCACTGTCCTTATCATCTTGAATTTCTCTGCTAGCCTTTAACATACTTTTCTTAGAAACAACCTGAGATGCAGACTCAAGTGTGCCAAGCAAGTTGCTGTAAGCTTCCTTTGACATTGATTTTCCCATATTCATGATGCCACTGAATAGGTCCATCCCAATTAGACCTTTTCCAAGAAGCCTCATAGCTAGAATAACCGCATATTTACTCGAAACATTTACTTGAAACGGTCTTAGGCCTTGTTTGCCTGTGTTTAATTTGCACCTTTGGGAAGTGAAAAAAGTTTGACTTTCATGGCAGTCCTCATTTCCACTCAAGAGTGAGCTTCTTGGCCATTCCTCTTTTATTCACTTCAATGACTGATAGTGACCCAACTTTGCAGATCTTGCATACTGCAAACATTTGATAAAATTTTATTGAGCATTCCACACAGTCTATAATAATAAAACTATCTTCATCTGCATGCAGTGGCTGATATGCTTTCACTACCTTCAGAAGGCTGCTGAAAGGCTGTCATATCGATTTTCAGCTCACTTCGTGATTTCTTGGCAACTGGTTCCTCTTCTCTAATGCCTAGGCCCATGACAGTTTCATCACTTCCCCTTCACAAACTACTTCTTCAACTTGAACTACTGCAGTGTGTTGCTATCCACAGCTTCATCGTTGGCTTCCCTTTGTTCATCAAAGCATAGAGCATGCTTTGAAGCCCTAGCTGCTGCCAATTGCTCATGTCTTTAACGTTTCCTTGAACGTCTAGCTGAACGAAATTTTCTCTCACTGCTGCTGCTCTTCTCCAATTTCCTCACGACTGCAGTCAGTTTAAATTGAATTGAATTCAACATCTTTACCTGACACGAGGCTGCTACTTGTACGCAATCGAGGCAGCTATGACGTTGTCATGTTTGGCGGTTTTCAAGGAGGGGTTTCGTTTTCAAGCCTTGAGATGCAAAAAGGTCAAACTTAGGGGTGTGAAATTGAAGTAGGGTGTAGAAAACCAAATTTTTGCTGTTTTTGAAGCTCAGCACCATCAAAATAGTATCATTTTTGAAATCTATGATAAATTTTGTATCAGAATAAATGTTTAACTGAAAATACCCAAAAATTTCAAAATTTGCAATTTTATTACCTTACCTAGCCCCTTGATTGATAGAGCTACATGTCAGCTTACAAAGAAGTCGGACATTGCCTCTTCTGTTACGCTTTTAATTGTTTTCTTGTTATTTTTCTTAAATGCGCTTATTTTCCTGAAATTGACACCAAAAATGCGTAATTTGAAATTGAAAGTACCAAATAAAAAATTAAGGGAGAATGACAGCGCAGAAACTGCGCACGCATGGGCAGAAACTCGTCACTTTGTTTGTTACTCCCTAGCTCCCTGCAACAGATCCCGAAATTAGGCAACACTTGATATTTTCTTCCTAGGGCCTTAAAACTGTTGATTTATCGTTTCAAAAAGCTTATCTATTCAAACACTTCCTTATCTCAGATAAGTCCATGACGTCATTTTACGTAGTTTCTGCTCAGTCAGGGAGAATGTGTCCGCCAAACCTAGATTTTACTAAAGTAGCACATTTCAGCAGGTAGACTACAAAAGCAATCAATAAGGATCGTGCAGGGAACAAATCTGTATTACTTTTAATGTGTCCACTAATATATTTTTTCTACTTTGGACCCCCAATTATTTTGATGTTTACTTTCAGACAAACGCAAATCATGCAATTCAGACTTGAGAAATACAATCCTGAGAGGTTTTATCCTCTTTAACAAGTGTTCTGACATGAGTGAAAGAAAATTTGAATTCACTGCCTGTGCATAGACCATAATTACTTTCTGACAAGAGATGAATCCTGATTGGGTGTCCTGATCCGCTATTCAAAGTAAAGAACAAAGCACAGGTATATCAGGGGCCACCGCCCTAATTCGCATCTTGCTCACATTCTTCTAACAAAATGTTATACGAAGCAAGATCTGAAGCGACTGCAAAGTTTACTAATACAAATATAGCAAAATACAAATATATCAAAAGAGATACATCTTCAAAATACCAAACTGTTCTCTACTATTTACTAAAAAGCACACAAGATGAAAAGGCAAGGACCTATAAAATACCATATGAGTAAAACGAGTAGGTGCGCATTTGTTAATTTTGATGGCTACAATCAAATCTGCAAATTCGTTTCTCTGAAGATTCATGCGGTGAAAAATGGCTAACTTAGATCCTGGGGGGAAGGGTACTTGACCCAAATTTGTACAGGGGTGTTCCTACGAAAATTTTTTTTAATCTTTGCCTTCAAATGATACCCGATTCTAGAAACGAAGGCGGTCAAAAGTATATTCCAAAACACAAGAATTGGACTAAATAACAACACAATCTAACAAAATTCCTCCTTTGACGTACTTTTACAACCACCTCCAGGAAAATTGCCTTCTTTCTACCCTGCTCTAGGAAAATTGGTAAACACGATACCCTGAAAAACGGCATATCCCCGTCGGACAAATGTCCTAAGTAACCCTACCCCCTGACCAAGATACGATAATTCCATGGCTAAAATCAGCCTCGTTTTGAAGCAGAAAAATTACCAACAAACACTTGACCATGGGTTTTGGGAAAAGTGGAAGTTCTTATTAGATTAATCATCGTTGTAAAGAATCAGGACGGTCAGGCCTACCTTGTTTGTTCTTTGTATTCTCCCCGCTGAAGGAGTTCACACAGACCGAAGTAAGGCTGTGCCGTTGAAGGCAAGATGGCTGGCAATGATGAGGAAAGTGAATGGCAGCGGGCTGAAAATGATAAATCGACAGGACAACGGAGAGGATAGAAAAAAGAACACAAAGGTAGGCCTAACAGTTCTGATTCTTTACAACGATAATTAATCTAATAAGAACTTCCATGCTTCCCAAAATCCATGACTTGACATCTATAGATGCATCACTCTTTCAAACAAGGATAATGGACTTTTTATGGATTCTTCTATAAGACAAAGGACTTTTGCAAAAGGTATACGGGTTTCTTAGAGCATGATACGATATATGCCCGGGGGGGGGGGTAACTTGAGTTTCCAAGATACGGGGTTGTGCCATTCAAATCGTAAAAGTACCACCCATAAATCCGGAAAACTTTCTCAAAAGTATACCCATAAATCCGGAAAAATTTCTCAAAGGTATACCCATAAATCTGGAGAATTTCTGAAAATCATACCCATAAATCCGGGAATGCCAAAAAAGCTCATCAATAACTGAATTCTGATAGAAAACTATACCCATAAATCCGGAAGATGCCAAAAATTGTTGAAAACCATACCCATAAATCCGGAAACTATCATGAAAAAGGTACCCTAAAAAATGGCACAACCCGTACCATAGACAAGTTAAGTTACCCCCCCCCCCGGGGATATATGTTTCAACAAAATCGCTTTTGGGAATATCGAAAAAAGGAAAGAAAAAGTCAACAAACTACCAGCAAGGGTGCGAGGATTTTTGACATTCATAGTACGCTCGAAAGTATGTTAATCAAGACATAATATTCTCACTCGACAGCAGGATTTTCCCCACCAAATGACAGCTGGCTTTGGAAAAAATCACGAAAATATATTACAGCGATTGTTGAAGGAGACGAGATCGCTTTGTCCGAGGAAACTAATGTGTCCCCCAAGCAGTGGGTTAAAGCTCATGCGCCGTCAGAGTTTCAGCTCCAAAACACTACTGCGCACGAGCTTTAACCCACTGCACGGGGGGACACATAAGCTTCCTCGGACAAAGCATATTTCATCTCCCCAAAAAGTAAGCAACACTAAAGTATCAACCTACTCTGACAAAATACCCCCTTTGACAACTGGCTCTTGAAAGAATGCCTTCTTCTGATAGCCGGCGGAGCGAGACAGAAAAGGCAGAAGCAAAACCCAGAAAGGAGAACACATCCTGTCAGCTTAATATATAAAGATCACCCCTCCCCCTGGGGAGCAACTAAACTTTCTGAAGCAAAAAGCAAACCAAATTTAATCTTTCTTTTGAATTATGAAGCTTTCCAAAAGCATTACAAAACAAACAAGTGTGAATTAACGCTTGCTTCTTTGCAAGACAAGTAATAGTTATTGGCAGCCAATCAAATTGAAGAATTGATTGTTTTTTTACGAACAATTGTTTGTCGATAGCTAATGAAATTGAAGAATCCTTAGATGTCCTCAGAGCTAATTGTTTCAAACTACACTCATGGCAATAACAGTTTTGATAACATTTTTTCGAGTTTTGGTTTCGAAAAATTAAAAAAGTGAGCATGGCCATCCTCCATGGAGGAAAGCCTTTTGACAAACAAGTTCCTAAAGTTCCTCTCAAAATTGTCTTTAAGATCATCGGGTATTCTGCTTAAGCCTGGTTTTCATTAAATCGTAATTCATCGCCGATCATTGTCTTACAGCATCGGCGATGATCGGCGATGCTCTAAGACAATGATCGGCGATTAATTACGATTCAATGAAAACCAGGCTTTAGAGTATCTTTGCTGTAAAAATAACGTGATCTGCGGGCTGCCAGAATTTTTTAGTTCCTGTTATCGTAGTACAAGAATAAACACCTGCCATGCTAACATAGCAACGACAATTAGATATTAACAAAGATTTCTTAATTGAAGTATTAGTTTGCGAACTCAACGATTTGCTAACACGGTGAGTAAAAAAATTTGATGCGAAAACTAATTCACATCTAGGGATCCTGGGGTAGGGCCAACTTCGAGTTAGTAAAACAATAGCTACTTAATCGAAAAACAATCCTCGGCTAGGTCCTCGTTACATTTGAAACAAATCAAACTATTATAAAAACTACCAGCAAAGCTGCACTCTGGAAATGTTAAATATAAAATGCATGTCTCAAAAAAGTCTAGGATCCAACAAGAGTTGTATAAGAACATGTGAAATATACAAAACTACTAAATTATCTGTTCAATGGGAGTGGAACTGACGCTAGCCGCTCTAAGGCCCGACTCGACCACCTTGTGGAACAGCCACAGAGGTAGAGTATTTACTGGTCGAGCTTCCAAAATGCTTTTGCCACATGTCGTGTTGATGTCCATTAAACAGGGGTTCGAAACCAAAGCAATCACTTTAGGATAGAGGAGTTGAACAAGTGACGAGTCACAGGGAACATTATAAATGTATAGGAAACATTGGGGGGATACTTTCTAGTGTGGCAGGATGCACCGAAATCGGTCCACAATAGTTTCATTTACTTATCAACAAGCAGTGTCTTCAGGGTAGCGTTCGTTTTCAACACTACAAGGGCATAAAGAGGGGCCTGGCATGGCATATCTGCTGCAGCTTCTCATAAACACAAAATCGAGGGGCAAATCACTCCAAAAACCTCCTAAACTCTTAGAAAAATTCTAAAAAATCTTCAAAAATCCCAACAACCTCGAAAAATCTTGAAAATCTAAGAAATCTTCGCAAAATTTTGGAAATCCCAAAGAAAATCCGGAAAATCTTTATTAACATTTTAAAAAATTCAGCAGACCTTTACGCCCAAAATGACAGTAATTCTAAAAAAATCTTTCGAAAATTCTTTGATAGTCTCAAAAATCGTTTAAATCCTCAAAAATTTTGCAAATTCTTCAAAAATTTTTCCAAATCTCGAAAATCTTTAAAAATCTCAAAAATTTCGAAAGTTTAAAAATCTGAGAAAGTCCTAGAACTTTCAAAAAAAAATCTTTGAAAGTCCTGGAAATCTAAAAAATCTTTGAAAAATCTAAGAGACTTTTAAAATCCAAAAACCTCGTACGCTATTTTTGGATTGATTTACCCCTCGCACAAAATATCCCGAAAGTTATAAAACACTCTAGTGTCCATTTCTTATAAAAAACATCTGCTATGAAAATACACAATATCCGAAATCAAACGATTCAGCGTTCATACAAAAATACAAAAGATTAGGTCATCACCTTCAGATCCAGGGCAGCTGCAAATGCGCTTTTTCTTGACGGCTCATCCCCCTGCGAGGTACAATCGCCTGTAGGCGGCGTATTTTCAGTCGAGACTCTGCGTTCTCCATTGTTCAAACCATCACTTGCAACGGTGACCATTGATTGGTTACTGTCGACAATCCTCTTGGCTTCTTGGCTTGTGATTGGCTGGAAACTGCTACTTCGAGCCTGCTTACTACTGTTGTGTTGATTGTCGCCAACAGAAAATGCCTCTTCACTCCAGCTATCTTCCTCAGGGCTCCCATCTTCAAGACTTGGGGATTTGCTCAAAATATGATCGGTGAACTCTATTTCGCTGCGAAAAGCTTTTCTCGAAGCCGTAGCACGGAGGCTATACTCTTTGGACACTGCTTCTGTTTGCAGCAGGCTACGTTTGATCATGTCGCGGAGGCGCTCAGCATCATCAGCACTCATCTTCCCGTGTGCCCGTCCGTAATGAACTTTGAATGATTTCTCATCGTCAAATTCGTTCTTGCAAATAAAACAAACTATTTTCTCACCAGCAAGACCAGCAGGGAAGTCAGGAAAATTTTCATCTTCATCCATGGAGTCAGCATCAATTGCTGAAAAGCAAGTAAACACGTTTCCATTTAACATTCATTCGAAGATAGATATCTATACAGGCTTGAACACAGGTGGCGGAAAATGGTTCAGTAATGTTTGCAAAATTCAGTAATACACACAAATGTGCCAAGATTTTATCATACCTGATAGTCAACTGTGTTAAATTTCTCTTGAATCCTCTATCACTTACAAAGATCCCACTCTCTACATCTCTGTTTTCGTTAGGCCAAACATTGTGTTGTGTTGTTGCAGTTGTTTTATATTCAATATAAGTGAAATCTCCCGAAAATATTCAATATAAGTGAAACCCACCGGGGGCTTATCTCGCAAAAAGTATTTGGGCTGGGGGCCTATCCGAGGAGGGGGGGCTTATTTGCGGGTGGGGGCTTATTTAGGAGCTGCGAAAAATATTACCACGACAAACTGTCTTCTTTTACTGGAGACTAGTCAGTGTTCTTAACACAACAGATATATTGGGATACATTGGTTTCAAGGCAATATCAAAGCCTGAGTATATTGAAAAGGCTGCAAAACCACGAAGAACGTCAGTAAAAGAAGAGAATCAAAAGCACCCACTACAATAAGAAACAATCTTTGATCGATTAACCCGTCAATTGGGGCTTATTCGAGGGTTGGGGCTTATTTTGCAAAAAATATTATTAGGTGGGGACTCATTCGACGGGGGGGGGCTTATTCGAGGGCTTCGGTGGTATAATCTTAAAACCAAATAAAGCACTACCAGTGACTACTGCAGTAGTCGATGCCAAAAATAAAGGATGTTAGTGGAAGCATAAGACAAACTTCTGAATCATTCGCGGGGATAGATTCTTCCGTTTCTGACTCACCATCTATGTCACGCTCTGATCCCAATAACACATCCTCATCTTCCACTTCATCAACCATGTCGGCATCATAATCATAATCACCTTCTTCTTCTGCTGCTGTGACGTCATGATTCATATTCTTAACTTGGAGATCAATGTCATCAATCTTCCTTCCGTTCTCTTCTCTGACGTGGACAAGCAATTGTAATGGCGTTGTGAATACTTGTTCACATTTTGGGTCAGTGCATCGGTATTTTCCTGCGTTTGCCTGAAGGTAAAAGTAATTACAATTTGTGTAAAAATAACGAATCTTTCAAGAGTGGCAAGAGTGGCATGTAAAAAGAAACCAACCTTAGTAATTATCAATAAAATCCCCAAATCAACACGAAAAAATTCTCTTTGTCCATTCATGTTGAGTTTTTAGAAAATTTGATCAGCGTTTTTGGGTTATTCTCAGTGTTTTCGAAATCGAAAATGTTAAGAAATTCGCTTATAGCTCCACAAATAGCGGACTAAAAATATACAAAAAATATTAGCATCTAATTGAAGATCTTAGCTAAAGCTTAAAGACTAACTTATAAATCTTCAAAATTGACATAGCCCGGGGGGAGGGAGGTAACTTGAGTTTCCAAGATACGGGGTTGTGCTTGTGCCATTCAAGTCATAAAAGTACCACCCATAAATCCGGAGAAGTCTCTCAAAAGTATACCCATAAAGCTGGAGAATTTTCTGAAAATCATACCCATGAATCCGAGAATGTCAAAACAGCTCACCAATAAATAACCATAGATCCGGAAAATGCAAAAGACTGCTGAACGCCATACCCATAAATCCGGACTTTATCATGAAAAAGGTACCCTAAAAAATGGCACAACCCCATACCATGGACAATTTAAGTTACCCCCCCCCCACCCGGGTGACCCAGTACATAATTTATCGTGGCATGTCAAAAGTGCATAGTTCACTTTGGTGCACCCGGCATTAGGATACAAAATGTGTCCATGTTGGCATTCATACGTCGTTCAGCCAGTAGGGAATGAATGAATAAAAATTGTAATAATTACCTCTTGTTGGGTTTGTCCACTCTCCGCAGACGCTTCCACATCGATGACCAGCTCCCCCTCCGCGTCTTCTTGCTCTGCAGCCTTCCCAGCATCGCTAATAGCAACCTCCTTCGCAGTATCACTATTCACTGTGAGGTCCCCAGATTCTGCAGCCTCTTTCCCACCCTCGTTGGGCTCCATTGCAGTATCTTTGCTTTTATCATCGGCAGCATTGTCTGTCTTCTCTTCGCAATTTCGATGAACAAAATACGTATGAGCAGCAAAGATTCTTTCATTATGAAAAACTCTGAGACAGTCCTTACATGTCTTCTCTGTTTCATCATCTGTTTGGTTGCGCTCTGGAAACATGAACCCCAGCTCCACTTTATCTAGTCCATGAATCCTGGATACATGAGCTCTGAGTCCACGTTTTCCGATGAACTTCCCTCCACATATAGGGCAATCTGTAGTTATGAGAGGCTCTTTAGAAACTCGCGGTGGCTCTGCTGTAGGTTGTTGCGGAGTAAATCTTTTGGCGCTGAACAACGACCGTCTTTCTGCTGGTGAGAGCTGTTTACATCTGATTCCATGGCGTTTGAAGATATGAGTACCTAAACTTCGCTTGCTTGGGAATCTCATCGAACACAATGGGCAAAATTCTCTAAGACTAGTTGACAATCTTCCATCAACCATGCCTGTCTTGCTATCGACATCCTCAGCTTCGTTCAAAACATCTTCAATATTTGCACCACGGTTGAATTTGTGGATACGGGCTCTGTTCATGTGGTGATATCGCACTAAATGCATGATCAAGCCTCTTCGATTCTGGAACGCTCTTTGGCAAACTGAGCACACTTTGAAATCCTTTGAACCTTTAGCTGGAGCTGAATTTGGGGCGGTAACAACTGGTAGGGAATCTCCATCTGCTGGGGGTCCATCATCTGGGACATTCTCTTCCTCGGTGACTTCCTGGTAGCCAGTGCGCATCTGTTCTGCAACTCGACTTTCTTGCAGCGCCCTACCTTCCTGCAAGGCCCTGGAAAGAGCAGCTCCTTTTAGCTTGTGAAACTTAATCAAATGAGCATTGACCCCCTTCCGGGATGGAAAGGCCCGGTCACATCGAGAACAACCAATGGACGTTGCAGGATTCATCGGGGGGACAACATCTCCTGACACAGATGGCATTGGTGAGGTCTGGAATGTAACTTCTTCCGGGTGCTTTTCTTGGAAATGGAGTTTCAATTCCCGAAAACTAGGAAACTCTATTTCGCATATCTCACAAGGTGATATGACGTTATCAGCATCATCAGTAAGTTTTGGTCTTTTGCGATTAGGAGACATGACATCTTGTCCTAAAACATCAACTTCGTCTTCCCTGACTGCATCTGGTTGTGCTAACTGCGCAGACGGGCTTAAGGGTCCACCATCACTTGTAGGGACTTGCACAAAACCACCTCTGTGTTCCACATGCCTCATTTTCTTGCAATGGATTCGACGTCCTTTCTCGGTAGAAAACTGATAATCACAGGTTCCGCATTGAAATAGCTGACCACCTTGAACTCTCGAAAAAAAGTTCCCTTCACTGTCTGGTTGAAGACCCCTGTGATGAGTGTCCTTTACTCTTATAGCATGCAGCTTGAATTGATGGGTCCTCAGACTCCTTAGTCCGGTAAATACACGGCTGCATTTCGAGCATGAGTACACAGCACTTGGGCTAAGATCTTCACTACCAAGCTCATTTTTCTTCGGCACCTGATTGGACTTCTTGCCTGCTTTGGGAGTCGGATTATTGCTGTCATTCGAGGCTTGGTTCACTGCCATGGGTAACAGGCCACCTTGCTGGTTAGGTGACATGACAGCACTCTTTTCCTCTGTCAATTTATGAACTCTGGTTCGATGAACTTTCCAGCCAATCTGTGTTGCAAGCTGCTTGTTACAAACCTCACAAACATATGTGCCATTTTCACTCATCTCAGGCCCCTGTGAAACCTCGACTTGAATCATGTTAGCATCAGCTTCGTTTCTATCGATACGGGCGTCATGTACACTGATCATGTGATTCCTGAATCCTTCTTGCTCATTAAACTCAGCTCCGCATTGCGCGCACACAAAACGAGTATGCTGTGGGTATTTGCCTGCCACACTAGGTCCAACGTCAGTAACTTGCTGCTCTTGTCTGTAGCTGCGATCCTCGTTGCTAACTGCAGCTAGATTTCCACTGCTTGCAAACTGTGCCTCTATTTCATTCCCACTATCATCACCAAGGTTACTATCACCATCAATTCGCTCTTCATTCGGATTTGCAAGCTCCCCAGTCCGGGTTTCAGACTCAGTCTTCTTGTCAGCAAAATGGCTTCTGCGATGCCATATGAGATGGGTAGAATACGAGAACTTCTGGTCGCAAACATCACATACGAAATTCTTGTAGCCATGCCTCATTCCTAAATGATTATTCAACCGCTTTTCATCCTGGTAAGTTGTGTTGCAATGAATGCAAGTGAAAAGCGGCGTTGCTTGCTCTGTTGTGTACACTCCTCCTGATTTCTGCAACTCCGTCGAAGCATGAACATCTGTGACACCATCTTCAGTATAACTAATAGGTTCTCCTCCATTTGACCGTCTTTCTCCACCTCTTTGTTCACTATGTTCCCGCATGTGCCACGATAGCTGTCCAGAATACGCAAACTTCTTTGAGCATACATCACAATCAAACGGCTCTTGTCCATGAACTAAGCCTAAATGATTCTTCAGCCGTTTTTCATCAGCAAAGAAGGCATCACACTCGTTGCAATTTAGGGTTGCTGGCGCTCTTTTCTTGCCTTCACTATTTCTCCTAGGTTTCACTGGGCCTTCAAAGAAAACTTGACTCGTGGAAGGAGAACTAAGACTGCCTGATCCCATTTCTGGCAGCAAAACACTAGTGTTTTCATCACTATTCCCAATTATTTCAAGGCTGCGGCCTTTCTCAACGACAAGTAAGCTGTGAACTTCTTTCAAGTGTGCGATGTAGGTCTTTTTAGTCAATCTTTCGATGCTGCAATACTGGCATTTCCATGTCTGTGTTGAAGGTGATTCGAGGATGTTTAATGAATGCACGCCTCTGCGGTGCACCATCAACGAAGAGAGATTCGTGAATCGTTTCTTGCATTCTTTGCACGTGTAGATTCGTCCCACTTTAGACTGAAACGGTTGAATCTGGTGGACTGTCCTCAGATGATCCTCTAACTTGTTGCGACTCATAAACCTCTCAGAGCACGCAGTGCAAGTGTACTTCTTTGCCATGGTCCTCTTGCTCCTGTGGAATGCTTTCAAATGCAATTTGAGTCGTGACCAAAGACGAAATTTTCGCGGGCATTTCGAGCACAGATATCCGTCACGAGTTAGATGAGTTGTATTGTAGTGACTAACTAGTTGTGATTTCGTTGCGAAGAATGTATGACAGGCTGCACAGCGGAACATCTTTGTTGAACCTTGTCCAAATGACCTATGCTCACAATTTCGTACATGAGTCTCGAGTTCTTTTTCCGAAACAAACTTGCTCTGACAAAATTGGCAACTAAGCTCTTCAAATTGCTCCTCGTTGCCATTTTGGATAGCCTCGGGTTCATAATCACTATCAATGTCACTATCCACAGGCTGTTCTTGTTCAGTACCAGCGGCAGACAGCTGAGCTTCGTTTCCATCAGCAGCTGCACCATTTTGTCGTGGCCTCTTGTGCACTTGCTCGATATGATCGCCTAAGGTAACTTCACTGCCAAAGTTTTTGTTGCATTGTAAACACTTATGAAACATGTCTTTATGTCTTTCTTCGTGTTTCCACAGATTCTCTTCGCTTCCAAATCTCTTTCCACACTTATCACATCTGAAGATCTTCTCATTTGCATTATGAGTGGTAATATGCTGCACCACAGTGTTACGGTCCTCAAATCGCAAGCCACAGACCCCGCAGCGGAAAGGCATTCGCTTGTTATGCACTCTAACTTTATGCATTTGCATGTTCCGTGCCGTCAAAAATACTTGTCCACAGTCTCTGCACCTTAGACTGTCCCTTGAGTGTGTCGTTTCATAATGAGCTCTCAGCTTCTGAGCATCAGGAAATTCTTTTCGGCATATGGTACACTTCAGGAAAGTATTGTCACTTCTAGACGTCTGTTGCAGCTCAGCATCTGTCCTTTGGGGAGGCTGATAGGCAACGTAGTCAGCGGACAAGCAGCTCTCATCGGTCTGAACTTCCACTTCACAGGTTTTTTTCAGAGGAATAACCAGAACTCCTGCGAGGCCATCATGAGAGCCATAAGGAGGCAGCAAGATTGGTTGGCTGGGATTCATCACAACAGTTCCGCTGTTAGGGATAGGTACCGGGCAGTTGAATCTGGTCATGTTTTGCCTTGATGTGGGATCCGGAGAGGCGTGATGAGGTCCATGCACAGAGGCTTGATGGGGGATTCCTTGCATGCTGTGCGAATGGGGCTGATGGTTGGGCCTACTCGTTCTCATGTCTTGGTAACTGGGGTAATGATGACGAACTTGATGGTTGCTAGGGACGTTGAATGGCACAAAGGCAGAATGTGGAGACGAGAGAGGATGAGAATTTGGTGCTTCTAAAGCTGTCATTGGTCTGCTGCTGTGAGCCTGTGTGCGCACGTGAGCCTCTCGTGATCTGCAGCTTGATGGTCGTGTGAAGATATCTTGGATCACAGGGGAAGGGTTCGAACTTGCGTATGAACTGCGACTGTGCTGTCTATGATGTGAGCTCGATCTAGCAGAGTTAATCGGCTCTCGATGAAATGAAAGCTCGTTGCTTATGTCTGATTCAATCGTTACGGTTTCGAATGTTGGCGTGGCGTAACCGGGTTGCTCGCTCCGGACTGAAGTCTCATAACCATCCTTTGAGTATGCAACACCATTAGACATGACGTATCCTCGTTGTTGACTTCTAGGCCTAACAGTTGTGCAGTTGATAATTTTGGGCATACCTTGGCCCTGTTCTTGGGATTCATGAGCCGATGACGATTCGGTTTGGTGGACATTCCGATGTCGGTCAGTGGGCATCCGGATTGCTGTTGTCCTTGATGTTGGTTCACTCCAACCGGATGGGAATATGACACGTGACTGTGTTGTTGCAGTGCCAGAAGATGAAGGGAATACGTCAGCAACCTAGAAACAAATATCAAATCGAAGTTTATTTCAAATTGGTAGCCAGGTAATATTTGCGATAACGCAAAGATAATTATGCAAAATAATTCAACTGTCTTTACAGCAAAAGCCCGCACATAAGACCCTAAGATTTTAAACTCAGCCTGTTTGGGTTCTTATGCTATGAAGTACATCCCAGAATCAGGGTATTAACATAGGGTTCTTAACATAGGTTCATAGTTTCTTAACATAGGGTCCACAAAATGCAAGAAAACAAAGGATAGTTGAATGTTTAGCATTGAGAACATGATGGCAATATGGCAAGCAACGCAAAGCTCTTCTTAAAAAAAAATATAGTCCTTTAATCCTTTGGGCTGAATTTTCTCATCTCCTGACCCATCCATAGCCATCAGACAACCAGCTTTTTCTGAAGCCTGGTGAAGAATTTCTTGTCTTCCCTTAGGTCCGCCATGTTTCACCAGTCCACTTAGTCATCACCACTCTTCTGATCCTAGCTGAATTCATTTCCCAGTGAATGAAAGAATGAATTTTTATACCCTGTGTTAGGAACCTGGATAACATATCAGGCTGAAATGGTTCTTATTTATTGGGTACAAAATATACCATTTCAGGCTGGAGGTTCTTAATAAGTGAAGGTTCTTATGTGCGGGTTTTTACTGTATTCACAGAAATATTCAAATGACAAATTCCAGACAGACTTCAAAAATTTAAACTGATTAAAGTCTGTCTTACATTTGACGGCACGTGAAAATCTAAGCGAATAAACACAACTGAGGTGCTTTGCATCATCAATTATAAGTTATCGCAAAAATATAACAACTTATTTGAGACAGAATTTAATACAGTTAAAAAGAGAGTATATAGCGAGCTATTTTGCAAAACCTGTACATCAAATGTAGGCAAAGGATTTAGGGTTTCAGAAAATCATGATCTCATTTTTGTCAAAGTTTTTGTTCAAAAGAAAGTTAAAATTTCACCCGGTAGCCCATCCTATAATGCGAATCAAGCTTCAGGAATCGTCAACATTTCAGCTAGAACTGCAGACGCTAACCTGTGGACTTCCTTGTCTATCATGCAGAACTATGATTTCGTCATCTTCTCCATCTCGTTCTGATGATGCGTAGCCTCGACTCGGATCTCGATAAATGGCTCCTTGATGACGCTCTGATATCATATCACTTCGATGTGTGAATATAGGATCTTTCGGTTGGCCACTGACGTAGATGACTTCGCTTCCGTTAGTTCCAAGAAGAACTCGTTGACCTATGAACGATAATTCCAAAAACAGTGCTCAAAATGAATTACAGAATCAAAGAAATACAGTAGAAGAATGAAGAAAGGTAAGGTTATATCAACAGTATAAAAAAGTAGCTATTAAACTTTGTCTCTAACTAAATGTCAGGAGCATAGGTTTCAAATCTTTAAAAAGCTGGGTGTAAAATTCAATGACCTATTTCTTTCAACTGAACAGCCTCAAAGAAACTTGAACTATTTTAAAGAAAATCTGCCGTTGGACTTTTCTCAAATCTTCAATATTTTCAGAATTACTCTGTTTTTCTTCTTTTTTAAGAATTCAAGAAAATTTTCGAAAAAAAACTTTAAAATTTCGTAATTTCTAAACATATTGACGAAAGATCAAATATATTTCAAGAAAACCATAGTTTATGGATGACTACAATATGGTGTCAAGCAAGACACTCACTCTTCTGGTTTGTGATTTAGAATTTTGATGACGTCACATCATAAAATGAGCTGAAATATTAAAGAGGCCAGAATTTCGACAAATAATCAAGATTTCTGAAAAGTCCAACGGTAGAATCATAGAAAAGTGACTAAAGTTTCCTCCAAGTCATTCAGTTTAAAGAAGTAGGTCATTGAAATTTATCCCCGTAACCTATGCTAATGTCACGCGAAAATGTCACGCGAATAAAAACACTAGAAGCACTTTGCATGACAAATTTTGCCGTATTTCAAATTTTACGCTATATTTAATTTGAAACTGATCTACCGGGCGAGTAAGTCAAAACGCCAGGCGGTTGAAAAAATCCTGCTCCCTGAATATGACATTAAAAACAACGACATTAAAAACAAGCAATGACATTAAAAACTGTCTTATTTTATCCCTGATATGTCAAATTAGGTTCATTAATTTACCCGGCTTTAATCAGCCATTCCTTCCCGTCGAAATTGGAGATTTTCTGCAGAAAGCCCCATTCGAAAAACAGCAAAGACGAGTGAAAACACCAAGCAAGATTTCCCTTTGTTCCCCTTCCTAGCAATAAATGACTCTTGGCTTTGTTCATGTATTTTGTCCTCATGGGAGAATGGAATCCTCCTGAATAAGTTATTCACACTAGGAGGAAGACTTTTAAACCCGTCCAAAGGAAGGCACGTGCTAAAGTATGCTGAAAGTCATCGCTATAAGGCTAACACATTAGGGAATTTTGCTTGTAAGTTTAGCATGCTTTTAAAGGCTTCTCAAAGGGGTTCATTTTAGAAAACCGCTTACAGAATCTGAACGGATTGACCGATTGTAGACAGATAAATTGCTGAAAATGATTGAACATGACAGCTATTCAATCAGGTATTGCAAAATATCATTGCTTATATACTCACAACCTCGTCCCCAGGCCCGACATCTCAGGTCATCGATGTCGGCCCTGGTACCGGTTGCCGCAAAAAAGTGGCCATTTGGGCGCCATTTTGTTTTGCATAAATTATTACCTGCAGACTCATTACAAACTCTCTATAGTAAAATGAGTTGAACAACATATACCATATGCCAATATACTTTGATGCATAACATACCATGTAATAAGTCCAAAAAAATTGGAGGAAGTATGAAAATGCGACGAAAAATGGCCGATCTTCTTCCACCGATGCAGCAATATATAATGCGAGAAACTAAAAACAAATTCTTTGAGGACCTTTATTTAACCCTTTCTAAGGTATTTAGACAATAATCCGAGGTTAGCAAGTGCATTTAATAGGAAAACGAGCACGATTTCTTTGGAGTGAAATGGGCCTAAGTCGGAAAATTAAGGAACTTTCACCGCAGCTTCCAAAATGAAATGGCTAGTTATTCCTCAAATTTTGAAAATAAATAGCAAATTAAGGTTGGGATAGGTAAAGAATGGGGGTTTACTTCGATTTTTGGCGTCCTGATGTGTTTTGCCCGGCGCAAAACTGAGTTAGCGCGCAAAAAGGCGCGGGCCAAAACTTTACCCTATTTTTGAACCCCCGTCACAAAGCCATTGGGGGCAATATCGTACCCTAACTGGCGGCAAATGACTCCTAGAAGGTTGGTCTCTTGAAATCTTTTTTCCGTCTTTTAATCGGTTCAGTAAACATCGAGCATCAACTCCAAACGTAACATCAGGTCGAAAAAGTCATTTTTTTCTTTGACCCCCATTTATGATGTCATAATGACCCCCAACTTTCTTAAAACCCCAAAATTGGAAATCTCCATAGCCCCTTACCCCTTTTCAACTCCTCACCGGCCCTACGCATAAAACATAATTTTCTCAATAACCATTTGAAATAGGACCATTTTTGAATGGGAATCAATAGGAATGGTCCTCAAAATGACCAAATATAGCTAATTTCTCCCACATGTGCCGACGGATAGGGCTCGAGCCCCGTTAAGTGGGGCATATACGTGACATTTACGTATAACAACAATCCTTTTTCAATCCTTTGTCTTGTTTTCCCGTGACAGTGATCCAAAGTTTACCAATTTCTCTCCAAAGCCAAGCAATAACTCTTTGGAATAATTAGTGAGCCTTTTGTTATCGAATAGCCAATCAAATTGCGAATTTGACCTGGCGGTACCAGGGTCAGTACTGACGTAGGAAGCTGGCCCTTGGAACCAGGTTGATATACTCAGGGAGCACTGGCCTTTCAAACGCCGGGGGTGTTTTTGACTCGCAGTATACGGAAAAAATGTGATGAAATAGCATACCATTATCTTCAACTGCTTGTTCTGATGTTTTGGTCATATTTCTACCATCCTTGTGCATCTCCGATCTCCCGCTGATGGCTCCTTTCGTACGGTGATGATCTGGCAGTTGCTCCGTTTTGATATGTGATGCGGTATGCTTTGTAAGTGCGCCAAGACTCGTTTCGCAGAATCCACATAAATGACAACTGTACAAAGTAATCTGGTCAGCATCGGTCATTCTGCGTTTATTCTGCGGATGAAATCATCCTCGGTGGCTGAGCCCTGAACGAAAAAAAAATGCAAAACGTTAAGCGAGACGCCGCAGCTAAGTTAGATCTGAAAATTTATTTGGTAAGATCAACCAATCAATCATTTTGTAGACAAAGAACTCATGAGTGCCAATGCCAATGTAGGCTCTGCCGAAATTTCATACCACTTTTAGGTTTTATATAAGTTTTAGGTTTTAGGTTTGTTCAACATGATATTTTCTATCCATATCCAACTAATCTGAATTAGTTGGCTTTTATTAGCTATACTTGTAAATATTTTTATGCATGTGTAGCTATTTTATACCTTTTTATGCCAACATTGTAAAATAAAGTGTTAATAATAATAATAATTAATAATGATAATAATAATAATGGGCTCGGCAATAATGCACTGTGTTTGTGGCTCTAAAGTTCATTTTCTCGATATTACTGCTTTTTCTTTGTTTTCTTCTCTTTGGGCCAAGCCTAACCAGGCCTAGCCAGTGTCAGAAATCAAATTCAAATGGTTCCTACACGTCTAAGCAGTTAGCTCCTACACAACGTTCATCCTCGTTCCAAACTTCATATTTCATATTTGATTTGTTTAGGGAGGATTGCAATTCAACGGAAGTTGTTTTTCAAGGGGCCCGCCAGTCCTCGTAAAGAGTTTGAAACCAGGGAAACGCTGTGTAGGAGCTGACTGGTCAGACACGCAGGAGCCATTTGAATTTGATTTCTAGCAGTTTCAGGTCTGAGCCGAAAAGAAAACAACAAACTGGAGTTTCTTATTTTTTGGCAATCTGAGAGTTGAGTTTTTTATAAGCAGTTTCTTATAAAACAACTTGTATTTCCGATTGAGTCGATTATCTCTTTCTAAAAACTTATGAACTTACAAAACTCCTCTTCTTGCAATAATGAACAGTTAAACAACTCTTAGTATTGAAGCTTCCTCTGCGAAAGTCCCAACGAAAAGAGCACCTCTTCTTCAATGAAAGTTGTGCACGGTGGGCCCAGAAGGAGTGCTGACAATAGGCTTGAAAAAACAATATTCCTCACGATTCTCTACGGAACCCCCGTTTTGAAAAAAGCCTTCTTTGACCATTTAAGACAGAAGCTAAACCACAACAAAAGAGTAGCTGCTGAGCATGAAAATGGGCTGCTAATCCACAAAAAGAGGAAGGTCTGCAAGAATTTCAATGAGCAAAAACCCTTCATTAAAATCAAGGAGATCCAGCCGCTCAACTGATGTTCTTCACCTTCAACTTGAAGAATGTCTTCAGTAGCAAGAGATCTTTTCCTTTATGATAAAGCAGTCCAGCAAGGTTTTATTTGTTGTTCAGCAGGAAATGTTCGAAAAGGCCCTAACGAAATCTTCGATCATGATTTTGAAATCTAATTCAATCTTGCTTAATCTGTAGGAATTAAACCAAGGATAGAACTGAGATCGTATGATTGCTACCAAAGGGATCGTCGTTAATCCGTTGTTACTAAGTTTGGATCAGGTGCTCCTTTGTGCCTGGTTGACTGAATGCAGCGCAGCAAATGTGAGTGAGGACATAGTCATAAGAGGATAATGATTGCTACGAACCTGGTGAAGGTGAAGTTGTGGTCGTAGACGTAGGAACCGGGGACACTGGGGGCACGTGCCTCCCCCGAGATTTTGCAATAAACAAATAAGTGCTCTGTCGTGCCCTCAAGTTTGAGACGCTTCCTACGTCCCTGAATGTGGTGTTTTACCAGGGACGTAGGAAGCATCTCAAACTTGGAGGGGCACGGCACTTCGAGGGCACTTCTTTCTTAAGAAAATGGGGGCAATTTCTAAAAATAAAAGGGCACTTCTTTGTTTATTGCAAAATCTTGGGGGGCACGTGCCCCCAGTGCCCCCGGTTCCTACGTCTATGTGTTGTACGTCAAGCGATTGGATCGAAGAAGTGGCGAAGACCTAATCGAGTCCGTGACCCCTTGATGCTCAAATGGTGGGGCTCTTGCCTCTACCTGGGGGTCGAAACATAGCCGCTTGATCGTTCTAGCTGCGAAGTCGGAGGATCGCACACCCCACAGCAACAACAACTTCAAAGAAAGTAGTAACTAATAACGTTAAGTGAGAGCTGCGACAGTGCTTGTGCCTCTTATTTTGTTGCTTCTTCAAGGTTCCGTAGGCTCAATAACGAACAGAATCACAGCAGAATATGCGTAGAATCTTTGTAATATTTTGAAATTAAATAAAATTCAAAATTTCATTTGTCCCGTTTCTTCAACAAATCGCTCGAAAAGGGGAATTTCATGTTATTTACCAAAATTCTAGAAAGAACATCTCGGATATCATCATCGTTTCCATGTATGTATCTATAACAATCTTCAATGTGAATTACAAACTAAGGGAGCTGTCATTTTTAATTCTGGGTACAGGGGTGGAAGACTTTTTTAATACAAATAGCAAAATTGTCTTACTCCATTCACGAAGTTCAATTAAATTTGGCACCCCATTTCAAGGTAGCAAAATATTTCATACCCCATTATTGAGTTATTTAGCTTGGATTTACATACAATAAATCAAATTGGAACAATTAGAAGTGTCATCAAAACAAAGAATCATCACCAACGATTTCAAATAACTTCTTCCTTGCCTACTAATGAACATAGCAGAAACAGATGAAACTTTTGTTGTAATAGAATACATAATTTTTACTTTAGTCCGAAATATATCCCAAAATTTCACAGCCCATCAGATATTTTACAATTTTTTCCAAAATATTTGATACCCCAATATAACAAGACCTAAAAATTTGGTACCCCTCCGAAAATTCTTCCACCCCTGTACCCAGCTTTAAAAATGACAGCTCCCTAAGGGAGCGGTCATTTCTAATCCTGGGTACCAGGGCGGAGGATTTTTGCAGGGGCATGAAACTTTTTTCTTCTGTTTTGTGGGACTACGAAAATATTAAGAGCAAGTTTTATGGAGTACAAAACCATATAGCATGAAAACCATATATCATATATCCAGATATCAAACCATATATCAAAAGTATGTGACTGGTCCAAGAAGTGGCAGCTACCGTTAAATTCACAAAAGTGTAAAGAATTACGACTTGGCATTGGCAAAGACAGTGCAAAGGCTTATATCTTGTCTTCTCATGACAATAAAGAGACAAGCATATCGAGAGTTGAAGAGATGAAAGACCTTGGATTGGTAATGGATAGCAAATTAAAATTCGATAAACATATAGCTGAAATATCGAGAAAAGCCACTGGAGTGCTCGCATCCATCAAAAGAACAATGACTTATATAGACAGAAATATGTTCATTGGTCTTTATAAGAGTCTTGTCAGACCTTTGCTAGAAACATCTGTTTCCGTATGGAACCCGTATATGGTTAAGCACGTAAAACAATTAGAAGCAGTTCAAAGAAGAGCGACAAAACTCGTTCGTGGCATCAGCCAGTTATCATACAATGAAAGATTACAAGCTTTAAAGCAGCCAACCCTTCAGTATAGGAGAAAGCGTGGTGACATGATCACAACTTACAAAATATTTCATGGCCTTGTTGATACTGATCCTTCTAATTTCTTCAAGATCAATCATATTATTTCATATTTCATATTTCATATTTTAAACATATTTATACAGGGTACAAATTCAATAAGGATATTGTTTTACAATTTGGCCCTGTTAAAATTAAAGTACCTAATAAACTATTTACAAATAAATTAATAGATAAAAATATATACATCTGGCGACAATAAGCAATATACAAAATTAAAGATCAAAAAATCAAAATAAGACAAGAGGTCATAGATACAAAATAGTATTGAATAAATGCAGATTAGATGCAAGAAAGAACTTCTATTCTCAACGAATCGTCAAAGAGTGAAACTGCTTGCCAGCGAACATCGTCGAAGCGAAGGATGTAATAACTTTTGAAAAACTCTTCGACCGCTTACACGGAGACTCAAATTCGAATTCAAACTAAACTAGATTATAAGTCATGACAATCAGGGTTTTATAGGCCTTGGCCTTCCAGCCCCTTTATCAACATTTATTATTATTATTATTATTATTATTATTATTATTATTATTATTATTATTATTATTATTATTATTATTATTATTATTATTATTATTATTATTATTATTATTATTATTATTATTATTATTATCATTATCATTAATAATATTAATTGTAAGTAAAGATTCTTTCGTCTTGATTGTCCAAGTGTAATAGATTCAAGAAAAACAAGAACTTTTCAGTGAAATATTTCGATCTTATGTAGATCTTCTTCAGTCACAATGTGAATAAATTACAAGAGTGTACTATCGTTATAGTACACTCTTGTAATTTACTCACATTGTGACTGAAGAAGATCTACATAAGATCGAAATATTTCACTGAAAAGTTCTTGTTTTCTTGAATCTATTATTATTATTATCATTATTATTATATATTATTATTATTATTATTATTATTATTATTATTATTATTATTATTATTATTATTATTATTATTATTATTATTATTATTATTATTATTATTATTATTATTATTATTATAAAAAGGTCAGATTCAGTCATTGATCAAAGATCAAGAGAAAAATTAACAGACACCTGGAAATGATGAATCACTTGAACGGTATGAAAATCGCCTGGGGCAAATTGATATCTGTCCATAGATCTATGCTTTGTGCGCGAAGACTTCTGGATGGGGTTCTAAACCATTTTGCTGAAAGATGATGGGGTATGAAAACTATTTCCATCTCCATGATGGGGCATGACATTTTGGTTCCATTTTGGTTCACAACCATTATTCTTGGAATAACAGTGCTTTTCTTCTGATTATGAAAGAATTTACGAGAGGAATTATCAACGGCGTTGACAAACATTAAAGCACCATATATTCTGAACTGGCAAAAGAAAATCTACCCTGGGTACCTGAGCCAAAAAATAATAAAAAGAAAAAATTAAGTAGGAAAGAAAGGACAGAAGTTGGTTCTTCTTCCTTCTCTTTTTCCTCTTCCCAATTTTCCTTTCATTTAAATCAAATCAAAATGACCAAGACAAGAAATGCTCAGTTTGTGAAGGTCTACGCAATAGTAGCGAGAAAAATTCTTAATATTTTATGTGGCAATTTGATAACGTCACAACATCAGAACAAGCAGAAATTTGAAAATAATGATGGTATCACAAAATGCTTATTCTTGGATCAAAGGAAATTCCCTAAAGCTTCCCTTGAGCTATACATGGGAAAGAATAGATCAGTTACCTTATACACAATTAATTTCAATTTTTGCGCAAATACGTCAAATAATGCATGGATGAAAATCAAAGGCGCCCATTAGCCACGTTTGGAGAATGTGAATATTACTCTTAAAGGAGGGATTGTTCTTTCAAAATGGCCTAAACTAGCGGGAATTCTCGTACACCCAACAAAAGTGCTTCAAAGTCTAAAGAAATTGAACATTGAAAAGGAAACATTAGTACAAAGAATGATGTTGTCTTGAACTACAAATCGCAAAATGCATACCTTGCAAGTAATCTTCCTCTGTATAAACATAAACAAAATAGACCCATCGCATCTGCGAGAGCTCTAGGCCTCATCAACCGCTTTTTTATGCAACAACAACAACAACAACTATCTAAATAGCGCCTCCTGATTGGTTATAAACTAGATTCTAGCAAAAAGTGGAATCAGTGTGGGCCTCAAGTGGATCCACCTTTTAAAAGAAACATTATGAGTCCCTGTTGACCAAGTGATATCAGTAAATCAAAGACCTTGGGGACATGAGGAACGAAGAGGCATGAGTGTAAGAATTATTCGTTGACGAACCAAACTCATGGTTTTTCGAACAGATGATCAGTTATCTGTGAACTAAATTTAGTACCAATGTCGAATTTAATGATTATGGATCTTGCAAACATTTCGTGCAATACAGATTCATATCTCAGGATTTCTCCATCTCCATCAAAAACAAATTTCTTGGCAAGAGAACTAAACTTCCGACGTCGTGAACCAACAAAGTGTTTATCTGAAAACCAGACAACAACGAACGGGCAAAATGTCCTTAATGGATCTTGACAAACGTAGCATAATAAACATTTCGACAAGTCTAAAATAAAGCTTTTCCCAAACAAACCTTTTAAGGTCTTGACTTAATTGGATATTTGTCAATTATGTAAAGAGCTTAAATTCGTACCCTTGATTGGCACCAGCCGACTGTTTCGTACAGGCCGTCCAAAAAATTTTTTCGATATTTTTCCAAACTTGCAGACACAAATTAAGGATTAATTCCAACAAACAACGTAATGCAATTTGGTATTGGAAAGGTTGACATCGATAAGAAAAATAATTCATCAAAATCACTTATAAGCTGAATACGCGCATCAACTAAGAATTAGGGCCAGTAGTGAAAGTTTCTTAAAATTATCGGATCTTGAGTAAACAGAATTTCTTACGAGTTTGAGACATAACAATCTTCATATTCACTACCTGGGCCCTCAAGAACATTTCAAAACGAGGTTATTTGAAGCCTTTTCAATGCTCAAGTACCTTATAAGTAATATGATGCAAGAAACAAATGGAACGAAGGTAAAAACACGTTAAGGACTCCTTGTAAAAATGAGTAGTTTCTTAAGTTATATCTTCCAGTACTGGAGTTTCTTAATTTTTGGCGATCTGAGAGTTGAGTTTCCTATAAGTAGTTTCTAGTAAAATGAAAAATACGTGTATTGATGAAGGCTCGCTTCTGCTGTTCCCTTTAACCTGATGAAGGATTAAAAAAGTTGTTATTAACTTATGGTATTCGTACAAAGTCGATTTTGTTAACAAATTTATACTTTTATTGAAAACATTCATGAGGGTACAGGTAGTGAAAATGAAGATTATCATGGAATCTTCAAGAAACTCGTCAGAAACTCCAGGAACTAAAAAAAAACCCGTAATTCTAACAAACTTGTAGTACTGACTCAAATTCTTAGTTTCTTATAACAAAGGAAAGTCCTTTTAGGAGCTATTTATCTGAGGGTTTGGCTTTGTAATATATTAGTATTTCATAAGAAATTGGTTGATAAGAAACTAGAATCAAGATGGCCAAAACTTTTATGTGTTAGAAGTATCAAGAAACTTTTTAAAGTTAAATGCAAGAATATTACGGCACATGGGTATGTCGTTGAACCTTTGTTCTTCAGTAATAATTATTGGCCGTTTTATATTTTGAACGTAATTGAAAAATTTCAATTCTGTTTCATATGTAAACAAACATATCTGCAGCAGTGTAAGAGACCACGTTGACAATTCATAACGAATAAGAAACAAATTAAGAGACTTTCGGAACTAAAATTTGAAGATTTGAATGTGAAATTAAATAAATTTTTAGTAAAATGGCTTGAATCTAAATGTCTTCAAAAAAGTGTAAGCGTAATGCAAATCGTCTGTATGCAAAGCATCCAGCATCACATACGTCTTATCCGAGTTAAAACCGCTTTCAAATCTATCAGAATGTCTATTGACCACAGTTTAAACCATGGCTTTGGTTCAAGATCAGCGTTTTGCCATTAAATGTGAAAACATGAAAAAAGAGAATCGCTTAATATGTTATGTAATGGACCTTTTAGCTATCCTGAAAACGGAGGTGGATCGAACGATATTTCATTACCATTTGTAGAATTTTCGAATGTGCACAATTGCGATCGAAGCTCTAACGCCACTCTATCGAGCCTCGCGTATAAAATTGTATAAAAATGTCGCTCGATCCAGGCTCTTTTGTTGAATAGCTAAAAGGTCTATGCGCAAGAAACCACATTAATCAGGATCTAGAAGTTCGATGTGATGGTCTTGATCAGAGCATGGGTCACAGGAAACGAAGTAATTGTTAAAAATGTAAACGCAAACATACCTGTGTCTTTATCGTGGTTTCGTCTGCCTTCTTGGCTTTCCTTTCCTTCCCTGCCTCAGCTCAATTCATTGATTCAAGTCTGCAATGGCCTATTTCACGAGGGTAGCCTCGCGTTTGCAAAGAAACTGAATTAGGCCATTGCAGACCCGAGTCAAGGGATTGGGCTGAGGCAGGGAAGCAAAGGAAAGGCAAGAAATGCAGAAGAAACCACGATAAAGACAAAGGTATGTTTGCGTTTACATTTTTAACAATTGATTCGTTTCTTGCGACCAATGATCAAATCAGGAGGGTGCAGCTGGGGCCATGGGTTGTAGGACACTACAGTTGTGCTTCATTGCCGCACCTTTATTCTTTTGCAGAGGAAAATTATTTACTCCTACAGAGGAGTTTACGCTTAGAAATCGAAATTGGGCGTTATTTTAGGACAACCAAAAACAGAAGAACGTATATATACTTTTTGTAATACCATTGAGGATGAAATACACTGTTTAATGACATGTAACTTAAATAGTGAGGAAAGGAGAAACTATTTAAGGTAATATCATCAATAAAACCAATATTCAACTTTCTGGACACAAAGAACGAATTTATATACCTGATGAATGAAACAAATATACCACTAAATCACGCCATAAATAAAGTCATTGAGAACTGTTTAAAATCAACATATAGAGCAACGCAGATAGGTGCGTGAACTTATAGACACCCAACATGATAGCAATTTGATTATCATTAAGGGAGCGGTCAGTTTTAATCCTGGGTACCAGGGCGGAGGATAATTTTGCACAATTAGAGAAAATCTTATACCTCATCTTGAAAATAGAAACAATTTTCGTACCAAACAATTTTTCGGCAAAATGGTTTAGAACCCCCTCCAGAAGTCTTCGCGCACAAAGCATAAATATATGGACTGATACCAAGTTGCCCCAGGCGATTTGCATACCATTCAAGGGCCTTCAAGTGATTCATCATTTCAGTTGACTTTTTTTTCAATCTTTGATCAATGACTTCATTCAAATTTTCTTTAAGCTGAATAGTTTTGTACCCCATAAAAGTTGCTCTTAATATCTGCGGACTCCCACAAAATAGTGGAAGAAATTTTCATTCCCTGCCAAAAATCCTCCGCCCTCGTACCCAGGATCAAAAATGACCTCTCCCTAAATATTTGTCCGTTGTTCGAAACAGAGGTATCCTTTAATGTAACTCGATTACAGATAAAGACGTTTAATAGCAAAGAGTAAGTTAAGTTGTCGAGACCGCAACTGTGCAAGAAGGTCGTGTTTCCTTTATTGAAAGCCTATATACTTAACAAAGTGGATGTTTTAGTGCACATTTGTAGTGATTTTTCGTCTGGAAAATTGTTAATTCCCAGTAAGATATTCAAATTTACAACAGAGCCTGCACGTAAAGGTGAAGGGTTTTAGCGCCAACAGCTGATATCGCAGAAGTAGCTGAGCGCTAATCGAGTCCGCGACCCCTTGTCATGACGCTCAAGTGTGGTGGGGCCCTACCGGGTATCGAGCCTTGTCCGTTTGACTGCAAAGTCAGAAAATTACATCACTGCGTCACAAAACCTTCAAATTGATCTCCTGGGCAAATATTATGAAAGAAGAAGTCTCACTTAGGGTTCAACGAAAGCAATTTGCAGACAACAACCAGCACATAGGAGATCAAATTTATAAATAGAACAGAAAGTAAGTCTGGCACCATTTACCGCCCGATTTTGTTCACGCTATAAGTACCCTTACATCCCACCTCACACAAAAAACCTCTGTCTAATTCACTATCAGGAGCTCCTTTAAATTTTGCCATTCTAATTTCCAAAGAACCCTCTGGCTCCCACGCCGCATCTCTCTTTTGGCCCCCCTTTGTTTCCTCCGCTTTGTGCTTCTGGCGCGGCCCCTTTTGATTTCATTGTGCAAGGTGTCTATCGAATAGGTCCTTTTGTTCGGCTGATCTAGGTAGTTATGCTATTGTAATCTAGGTGTTTAGCTTGGTCAAAGACGATCGATGAGTCATAATAGGAGCGACTGAAGAAGATTTCTCCAGATGTCAAGCCAGAGTCTATTTAAATCGACACTAAGGCCCCGTTTCGTATGAAAACGGAGTGGAATGTCTCCGTTTTTGGGTTGCTGTTTCCATTGAAAACGATCGAAAACCAAGACATTTGAAAACGCTGTTCAAAGTGGAGTGATTTGAAAACGGAGACATCTGAAAACGCATCGTTTTCAATGGAAACACCGAAAACGGAGTCATTCGAAAACGCTCCAACAACAATCTATACAACATCCTCGGTTTCAAAACGAGTGCGAACAAAGAAATGAATACGAACGAAAACGGAGTAATGGAAACACCAGGCGCTATTTTTGCGCTCTTGGCGAAAACGGAGTGATGGAAACGGTTCAGGATCATCCGAAAACGGAGTGATATGAAAACGGAGACATTTGAAAACGGAGTAATGGAAACGTAGCCTAAAGGGCGTGTTTGATATAAAATTCTACCAAATTCTGAAAACCGAGGGGTACTTCCTTCAGTCGGCAAAGCGTGTAAGATTGTAACAAAACAAAGGCTTTTTATAGATTTTCGATGGATTTTTCCTGAAAACAAAAATATCGTTGCCGAAGGTGTGCGGGGCTTTTTTGGAATCAAGTGTTTTTCGCTACAAAATGCAGAGTTATCGATGATAGAAATATATTCCCATCACTAATGCAATTCGCTTAACAAAAAGAAAATTGCTCTTAAGTCTGCCTGACCCTGCCATTCTACCTAATAGAGTTCTGGGGCAGAAGGTCGATGACCAAACCTACCATTTCCAAAGTTCGGAACCAATCAAACACAAATTTCCAGAATTTCGGAACCAATCAAACACAAATTTCCAGAATTTCGGAACCAATCAAACACAAATTTCCAGAAGTTCGGAACCAATCAAACACAAACTTCCAGAATTTCGGAACCAATCAAACACAAATTTCCAGAAGTTCGGAACCAATCAAACACAAATTTCCAGAACTTCGGAACCAATCAAACACAAATTCCCAGTCTATCAAGTCCACCGTTTGGAGCATTTGCGCCAATCAAACATACCCCGAGAATAATTTTAAAAAAATGAAATGCAGGGGTAACAGATTTGCATTTTCGCGTTACTCAAGAACTTTCATGTTGCACTCTCATAGAAAACACAATTCACAAAAAACAGGTGCCTAAGAATTCTAAACTATTTTATGCAATCATCAACCCGTTTATAGTAAGGAAGTGAAACCAAATTTTAATATAAAGAAAATAATTCATCTCTAGATCTGAAAGAAACAATTTATCTCTTTCATCCCCTTCACTTGAACCTCTCTTCCTTCCTTAGTCAAATTTCTTCCTTGTTGTGTGTGGATTTTTAGGTGATCTCATCACTGATCCCAAAAGGATCTTAGATTTGTGCTCCTAACTTTCGAGTTTTCTTGTCTGCCTTGTTCGTTTTAAAGTGAAAAACTTACCAAATTCCTGAAACAAATACCTCAATTTTCATCTTACACTGATCACACCTAATTAGCAAACATCCAAAGGGACTGAGAGATATTAGTTTTGCAGCTTGGCTCACACCTGAAACATGTATTGCACATAAAAAACCACACTTCAGTATCAATCTGTGAACACAATATTGAAACTGAAACTCAAGTAAGGATCTTAGCTGCCCTCAAAACTTTCTGAAACATTATTCAGCAAACTTTGACTCAATTTGATAGTTGTGAGGCAGCTTTTGGCTATTTGGCACATTACTTTACAGAAATTTTGCAATTCTGGCTGGTTCACCTTTGGTGAGAATATCCAAAAGTCCCCAGAAGTCTCAAAAATATTGACATGATCTCAAATGCTTCTGTCAAATGAGTCAGAGATACCCCTGTTCTTCTCACATTTCAAATCCTGTTATCCACTTATTAGAATGCATCATCATTTATGATAAACCAGTTCCCAAATAAATTTTATTACAACATCCACTGTATTTCAATGTCTCATTTCTTAGCAGTTTAATTTTCAATGATCATTGCCTGTGCAAATATCTAAGGGCTGGAATTTCCTCAGTGGTAGCTAATCTATTGAATAGATGCAGCATCCTAGAAAAGAACTTTTCTTTCATGATGAATTTCCAAAAGTACAGACTTTCCCACACAAAATTGCATCTCTTGAAAGAAAACGTTGTAAAAACATAGATTGGTTTGAAACTAAACTTCTCTTTTGTGAATGATAACAAAATATTCTTAGAAATTACAGAAGAATCAAAATTTTTGATGTGGACAAGAAAATTGCTTGACAAAATGTCATCTGCACACTATTCTAAATTCTGCTTAAATGTCTAAAGAATAATCAGTGAAACCTCATTCTTTTAAATCCTTCTATCAAACATTGGATGCAAGACTCCTTAGAACTAAAATTCATTTCACTGGGTTTCAAAAGAAATTGGAGACTTCAGATGCAAAGAGGCTGGAGACCTCAGATACAATGATGGCTCCAAACGGCCCTCCCTACACCAGACAAAGTGATTCATCTACTTTATTTCAAATCCCTTTCAGATGTTCATCTGAAAAAGATTTTACTTTTCAGCAGCAAAGTAAAATCGCAAAAGACGATCACACCACGATATTTTTGTGTTTATTCAAAACATGATTTTAGATCCAACATTGTTTTGAAGAGAAAAAGAATCATTTATCAATTTCAACGTTTCTATCTGAGATCCTTTGAAAGCATTTCAACAAGCGACGGTTTGTTTTCAAAAGAATTTTAAACAATGTGTTGAACATCTAAAGTCAATTATCCTTGTTCGAAATGAGAGCATAAATTTATTCAGTTTGTCAAAGAAAGCTTTCAGCCGTGTTTAGCAGCTTCGTTTATTGACATTAAGAATTGTCAATTGGACAATCTCCCCGTGCGCACGATTTTTGAGGACTTCTCTGTTCCCCTCAAATCACACCTCCATTTAATTCTATTTACTTGCAATTAATTCACCACATTTCTACCAAGGTTTGGGAAATAAAGTCTGAGACAAAAAACATCTTTCGATAACTGATAACAGCTCGCATTGTTAGCGAAGTAGAATTCCAACAGAATTCTCTTCCGGAGGTAAGATCATTTTGGACTTCGAAGACATTTCAGAAAGTGCGAAGCAAAGATTCACAAATTAATCAGACTGTTCCCCGAAATGTTATTCGGTGTTATCATTCTTGTTTTTATAAACCAGAAATATCATCACAAATTCCTCTGGTGTTAAAAACTAAACATGAAAAGAACAACCTAACCAATATCATATGTTTGGTTTTCAAAGCAGCGAAGCTGTGCCCAAGCATTTCAAAACATCAAATAACTTTCAAATCCCCTTACCAACATCAAATGATGTCTTAATTTTCTGACATTATTTCTAAATTTAATGACACAAGACTTTAATTCTCCTTCGAGCTAAAAACCAACGGGGATGCTGTGAAGGTAAACAGTAGTAGAAAGGAGGACCTTTGATCTCACACGGCCTGAAATTTCTTGATCGGGTTTTGCTTTCAACATGAATCATGTCAACAAAAGCACTGAAGGCATTTGACATTCAACACGAAAACGTCTTCCTTAAATTTGGATATCATAATGTTAATGATTCTAAGTATCAAAAGATGAATTTGAAGATTGAAGGAGGGGTGTTTCTAGAATAACAGAACAGAACGAGAAGGTAGAAACTCCAGGCGGCTTTGATCTCCGTGAAGCATTTGAAATCAGATTCTGCAAGCACGCTCGCCTTCATCTTGAGTTCATCTTATCGATGTGTTGTTGTCTTTGAGGCCAAATACCTCTCTACATATGCAATTCGTTTGGCATTACTAAACACATAAATATTGCATGATGGCCTAGAATCTGCATTGATCTCTCATTAAGAAAATAAATGCAACATGTTTCTTTGATGCGATGTGATACAATTCGGAGGACGTGATCACGGAGAGAACTTTTCGTCGCTTCAAAACCTTGCAAAATCACTTCTAAATTCAAATGAAAAAATTTCTTACCGCTGATGAACCAATTTGTAGCAATATGCAGGCTTGAGATCGAAAATCTGACGTCTTTTGGTACACTTTGAAATTGCCTTATCTTCTCCTACTCGCGTCTTCGAAGGTTAGATCGAAAAGAACTGGATCATTGCAAAGGTTTCCTCAAGGCGTTGTAAAGGTTTCACATGTATCTTACCTGTCAATCAAGCATACCATCTATTGTTCGCAAGGAGAGAAATCGACAGATCCCGGATGTTGATACATGGCATCCTAATGGCTTCCTTGCTTTGTAATATCTTCCTTGCTTTGTCATGGAAAACATTGGAAAACAGTTTATTTGTTGGTTCAAATTCAATTCAAGAATCTTATCACCATTTTCAGATGGATTTCATTTCGAACTTCCTCGATCCGCGAAACTGCTCCTTGTTGGAGATGTGTGATGTCCAGTTTGCAAAACGTGAAACTTCCGATCGTTTAGCTGTGAACAAACAAGATTTTGATATTGCTAAAGTGTTTATTCGATGACGCATTTCCTTTTCCAGAAATAACTCTGGATTTATATTCATCTTTCTGGAAAAAGAAGTCTTCCTTGAGAAGATCAAAACGAAAATTTGATGTAGAATCTTTGGAGAAGTTGAAGGGGTGACAATAGTTTTTCGCCCTGTTCAGAAATATCACGCTCGGAATATTTTTAGTGTCTCTTCGATGGCACATTTCTTGTATTAGAGATAGACCATGCTATACATTCATCAATGATGAGAGGAATTTAGTTTTCAACGTTATCTGAACATTTCTTGAAGAGTTCTCCAGGAGGATCTTTGGAGAATTAAAAGGGTGACACACCATTCCCACTTTGACAGAGAAAAGGGCTAGGAGACGTCACTCCACTTATTTCTTGCAGCAATGAAAAACAATAAAGTTCAAAGTTTCGGGCAATGACATCTAATTTGCAGCAATGAGGAAAGTAGCAACTTAGATTCTTGAAGATTCTCGGTTGCGATCGAAAGTCAAGAGATCAAAAGTAATACAGATGCATAGAAGAGAATGAGGACCGTCATTAGAGAAATAACATACAAACAAAGTGCTTTTGATATGAACTTTGTAACTTTGTAGGAAGAGGTCATCAGGAGAATTCTGTGGACGATCAAATTGAAATAGGGGTGAAAAATTTCAGTTCAGAGCACTACTAACAAAGCACTGGATTGGAAAGTTGTACGATTTACAAAACGTCCGTGTTTTGTTGTACAATATTGTCAATCTCTTTGGCTTTGATTTTATAAACTTTCGACACGCATCTAAATTGAGAATTTTTTGCATGAACGTGTTTCTTATGGAAATTGAAATGATTTTGTGAGCCCTTCAGTTCTGAGTTGCTTCGGTCGTGAAGACAACCGAATGGGCAAATCCCTTGTTGAACGTCTTATTTGTTCAGAACAACAAATGGACTGATAACTATATGCAAATTATCAACGAGATCGATAAAGTTGGCAAAATTTTCTTGGCCAAAAAGAGCAACATATCTTTCAATCTGTAGAACTTTTCTTTGCACTTGTTTACTTTATTTTGCCAGTTGAAAACAATGTTTTGACGCAAACATTTTTAACTTAGTTACACTGCTGCATTCCACTGGTTTCGCTAGAGACAGCACAATAAGGGTTTCTATTTTCTTTGTAAATTCAGCTGAGGGATGGAGGGCCTCAGATGAATGCGAATGTCGACAGTTCTATAAATTTCCATTTTCCACGGGGAAAGGAAGAAGTATGCCAAGGAAGTTTATCATGATTTTACCGGTGTGCTGGTAATTTCCTTGATGCAGATATTTTGAACAATTTGATAGCACATTAGTCAAATTATCAAATTACACTGACAAAGTAAACTTCATTTTTCCTGCAGTAATCTCCGCCATGAGACACTTCGGGACTGTCAAAAAACTTGTTATTACCAGTCTCTCGTGTACCTCCTGTGTAATGTTGATGATGAGCAAAAATAATGCTAAAAACAGGATTTTTGTTTTGATTTGTTCTCTTGGCTCAGAAGACTATATTAGCGGTCTATTTATGAAAAATTGTGAAATTTAAGTTTATGAAAAATTAAGAACACTCAAGGAGAAAATTTTGCAATAACAAGTGTGCCCAGAAATAAAAAGCCTCGAGGGCTGTTTTTCAGCTACAAGGCTATGTGTTTAGCTTTTGCTCCTGATGAATTTAAGCCGCAAAACAGCAGGAGACATATTGCGCAACTCTTTCTTGTCTAGCAAAAATGTTTAGCTTTTCTCTCCTTACTTCCTGTCGTACTTGATTTCAGCAAAGGATACAAACCTAGATTCACACAAGAATGGTCACAATGATACAAGAAACTGGTTGCACTACTGCACAACTCTAGATTTTGTTTAGGGTTTCTCAACTTTCGGTCCAATCTTAATTTCAAAGGTTCCTCGTGGAGTTTCTTGATGTTTCATGCAATCTTCCACTATGAAATTTAGATAATTCACGAAAAGTTACAAAAGCTTTGTAGTTTTAAGAATTCTTGGAAAGAACGGGACCTAAATTTTCTCTTTGGTCTTGATAATACTTCAACTAAATTTTTCAGTTTAAAAAAATTCTCAATTCCGAAATTCAAGATCCGAAAAATATTAACAAATGAAAGGGCTTTTAGGAAGATTTAAAATCGAAATCATTAATGAAACCTGTACAAAGTTAATGTCCTCAGCAGAAAGACGAGCTAAGACCTCCTCACTGATCGGAAAGATAGATCGATAGATTTCCAACCTCGGAGAATATTCCACATTTTGCAAACAACACCAACGTAGAAAGTGTCTCATCAAACATGGGCTCACAGTTCTTGCAGAGTTGTTTATTTGCGCGAAAAACGCAGGGGATAAATTTTCAAAACAACATGAAAGCATTAGAAAGGTTTCGTCCGACTTTACTCATAAATCTTCTATTTTGCATTAGAAAGAAGCGCTCTTGACAAAGCGTTCAATTTCAAGATCAACTTTTGGAACGAATTAAACGGGGGTCTCTTCAAACAAATTTCTGAAATGTAGTTGAACTTTGTAAAGCTGTGGCAAAACCATTCGTTTTCTCCGATAACTCTGCAAACAAAGAATTCTGTTGAATTTCCATTATAATGCAACAAAATGAATCTTCCACATTTGAGGTGACTGCATTTGACGACGTGATGTCATCAAAAATCGTAAACCAGAAGAGTGAAAGATTTTGCTTGATACCAAATCGCAGCTGATTGTAAAGCTTCATAAACCAAATGTTTCTTGAAAGATTTTCTTTAATTCCTTAAAATGTTTGATAAATCATGATGGTTGTAAGTTTTTAAATTTTTTCTTCAATTTCTAAAATAGAAGGAAACTCTGATATCATTTCGTAGGCACCTCAAAATACATCGTAGATAATCGAAGGAATCACGTTCAAAGTCTAATCGCGTTTTTGTCAATGCAGAAATGAGCTTTCTCAGAGAGATCTTTCTCGAAATGTGAAACCTGTGCGGTGCTACGCTCGGAGGAGTAAGGTTTCGAAGTCAATTCTCACAGTGAATCTAACACAAGGTCAGCTGCCTTGAATGGACCTGCAGCGACTTTCTTCGCGTACAGGTTATCCAACTCCTCCTTCAAAACATTTTGAGAACCATTGTGAGCTATGGTTTTAATCTGATCAATTACAAGGCGATGAATTTCTTAACCGAAAAGAACGAAGAATTACGAATTTCAACGTACATTCCAATAAATTCATGGAATGTGCGTTTACGGAACAGAAAATATCCTGCTTGCTCTTACCCAAAGCGCACCTAAAAAAGGTTCCATGATTTTGATTTTGATGTGGGGAATCTTGATCGCGTGAAAATGTAGCTAGTTAAAATGTGAGATAGCGTGATGTTGGGCCAATGATATTGGGATTGCTGCAGAAAGCTCACACGACAACGGATCATGGTATACAAAACACAAAATCTTCACAAGAAGATGAATACAAGGTTCTTTAAGATTAGCTGCTTTCAAGTACGATGTGTTAGGTTTGTTTTTAATGCTAGAGGCAGCCATTGGGCTAGCAGGGGCTAAATAAAGCCCCCTTCACTTTTTCAAGAGATGGGTTGAAATTTTCGCCAGTTGAGAAGCTTGTTTGATGAGGTTGAAGTTATGTTTAATGTTTTCCTGAAGATGCTACGATGATCCTGCTTTGCTGCACGGTCCCTGGTTAATTCTCTCCCAATAATTTCTCCTACTGAATAAAAGCTTGTTCCAAATCATAGTCAACTGAACTGACTAGATGGCCTCTTTTTATCTAAAGTGAACCTCAGAAGCATTTTCGTTATGTTACTTCTGAAACTGGTAAAAACAAACGATCTGCAGTTCCCAGTGGGCAAGAGACAAAGTTTCAATGACACACAATCGCAAATTGATAAAAACCAATTACACCTTGAAAGTCATACAAAACTCCGTTAAATTCTTCCCTTTAAATGAACTTTCACAGTGTTGGTGGTTATTTTTAGAGATAAAATATCCACCACAAAAATATGAAATATTACATTTCTATCAGTTTTGCAAATCGACTTTGGTTTGTGGGTAGGCCAATGTCTCCTCACACTTTGAAATCATTGATAACATTTCATTCACCTCTATCGTTGAATTTTCAACCAAATCGTTCAATTATATCTTCCATGCATCTGCTTACTAGTTTCAACCAGGGAGATATAGTCTATATCTCCCTGGTTTCAACAGCTTTCGCCTGAGTTAAAGGTTGCAGAAAGCTCCACTAGAGTTCTATGGCGAAAGCAGTCTGAGGTACCAATTTTCGACTTAGCAAGTCCACAACACTCTTTAATATTGTTCATAATAACATTTAGGCTCTGAATCATCTAATTTTTAAGAATATAAAAAGACTATTGCTCATCCTGAACTCGCAAATTTGTGTCCCATTTTCCAGCAGGTGCCTGTACGATTATCATCACAGAGAACCTCGTGACTAACATATCACGGTTATTCAAAAAGAGTGGTTCTATTCTAGATTTTTATCTATGTTGCTGAAACCATATCAGACTTGAAAAATAAGAAGACTTTAAGGATACATTCAAGTTCAAAAACGAAGAAGATTTAAGAATATTGAGGCAAGGCGAAATTCATGGTATTCGTATAAAAAGCGTGAATTTTACATTATGATGACGTACCTACAATATCCGGTAAATCGATCCTGGTGATGATCTGCTGACTTTAGCGATGAAATGGGAGCCGGTGCAGCCACCCTTGGTGGCAATTCGTAAACACAGTAACTTCCGCATAAAAGAAACGGACATATAAAAGAGCGCAGCCTACCATTAAAGAGGGCATTTTTTTCTTCTTACGAAATAGGACAGCCTCTTTTCTTTGTTTCTTATAAATAAGAGTTAATTGCAAGATCAAAGTTGTTTTTCAGTGTCTCATAACAGACATTTTACCACATGAAATGACATATTACTTACGTATCTTGACCTTTGTTGCTTTAGACCTCCACAACTACTCGTAATTTTTAGTCAGAAACTGCTTATAAGGCAATCAGGTTTCAGATCGCCAAAAAAGTCAAGAAACTCCAGTACTGGGGAAACATAACTTAATGCATTTAGATGAAGGAAATCCTTAACATTGTTTCACACATTTTTCACTTGTTTTCTGTATCATGTTACTTGCACGTTACTTGAGAAATGTCAAGACCTCATAACCTTCGTTTTGAAATATTCACGAGGGCACAGGTAATGAACATGAAGACAGTGTTTTAAGAAACCAGTACGAACTCCGAGTATTCAAAATCTGCTAATTCTAAGAAACTTTCAGTATTGAAGAAGTCACAAGAAAAAAACTTTGAAATACTTTCTTTCTCGAATTAATGAGAATAATTCAAAATTCAAATGACGAACCTAACTGTTTACATTTTCCAGCACAAAACGAAACCAATCAAGCGTCCATTTCAAGGTGATACTTTAAACCATCAATTTGTATGATGAATATATAGTTTGCAAACCAATACATTGAAGATACTGAAAACGTTTATCAACTCCAAAAAACCTAGTATTATGTACAAAGCATATTTACATTTCTATTTTCTTTATAAATGTTTCTTCACAAGCTCAGTTCATACAATATATGGCTAGATTCGGAAAGATGAGAGCAGAATAAGGTGCTAGAATGTTTATATCCTAACCTATCACCTACCCATCTTACAACTGTCGCCTCAAAAGCTTACAAAAATATCTATTTACAAAGCATGATTTTCCCCGAATCCTTTTGTAATCTAATGACAATCATAACAAGCTCAACTTAACATTTTCAAAAAGTATCAGAAAGTTTATTTCTGTTTCTCTTTTTGGTTGATTCTAACGAATCGGTACCACGAATTTTCTGGACTATAAAATCTCGACGAATACGAAATCTCCAGCGGCTGTACACTTCTTTCAGTCCAAGTTTTAGCCACAATGTAAATGGTGTAACTTATTCGCATGTACTATCACCTTATTTATAGCATTCTTTTCGTATCGCAATCACGTTTAAGACGAGTCGCTGGTATCAAACTACCTCATGAAAACAGCAACTTTTTGTTTGTGGCACCTTACAAATTTGGCGATAGATTTCCATCCCTTTTAGTAATTTCAATTTTCGCCAAACACAAGCTTTGGTCCTAAGAAATATGAAAATCTAAGTGATTTGAATCACACTATTAACTTATTCAGTTTCATCAATTGCAAACAATTTACTTTCCTTAACTCTAAAAAACACAATCAACCCACATCCCGGATTCCTCTAAGGAATATTCAACAGCTGATCAACTCATCTTTATTTTCTTATTGCACTTTCTGTACAAATGCTTCGTAAAAAGTAAATGAGGATTGAGATGATTCACTGCTTGTAAATTCCATGAATTGAGAACCATTTCTAATTACACTTATTTTCCAATCAAAAGTTTTCTTTTTTTCAAAGCTATAAACTCAGTTACGTCTGTTTTTGAAAGTAGTTTCTCTACCATACATAACAAAACATTGCATGTCAATTTAATTTTGATATGCCTAATCATGCTCCCTACAGTATCAAATTTGCAATTTTTCAGTGTTGTTCTTTTGAGGATATGTGAAAAATATCAGATTTTGATCACCTCTTCTTACGTTCCTTTGTTGATATTCTTAATGCTATTACAATACAAATGTTGGCAAAACTTTGTAATTGAAGTCTGAAAAAAGGGAAACTTTCCTCTGCACACGAAGGCCTTTCTACCTTATGCTATCATCCGAGTGCGTGTAAGCTTCACTTAGTAGATTCTATTCTGTCTTGCAACTTGGGTCTGTAAGGGATGAGGGATTAGGTAGTTGGAATATTTCATACATATTATGTATTTCACATTTCAATCATGTTCATACAGGGTACAAATTCAATAAGTATATTGTTTTACAATTTGGCCCTGTTCAAATTAAAGTATCTACCAAACTATTTACAAATGAATTACACAAAATATATCATTAATACTACTAATATAAAATTTTCCCAGCTCATTAATTCCGTTATTCACTTCTTCACTAATTCATCCGCTTCTTCCTTGTCTCATTAGCAATATACCGGGCAAGCCAGAAAAATTCACATTCTTGAAACTTCATAGCATCAAGATTGCTTCACAGATCTGAACGATTTAAATTCTAGTTAAAAGTCAAAGATCAAAGTATTTTGATGATTTTTCTCGCTTTCTCACCAGCACTAGAAATATAGGTAAATTCAACTTTATAAAAATTTCATGGTTGCAGAATGACGGAAAAAGGGCCTGAAACATTGATCAAAATCATGAAGGACTATTCGCACAAATCAACAAAGACAATGCTATTGTTCATGGGTGAGAGATATCCACTGCACATTTACTGCCATGGGACTACAAATCTTCAGTAGTTATTGAGAATTGATGTCTTACGACCCTTGAGTGCGGTGAAACACCAATTGCGTATTGTTCTGCGTAAGGGGAGCCCTTACATTTTGATCAATGATTTAGGCACTTTTTCAGTCATTTTTCAAACATCAATTTTTATGAAGTCAAATTTACCGATACTTCTAGTGCTCGTGAGACAGTGAGAATAATCACAAAAATACTTCAATCTTTCGAATTTAAAGGAGAACTTGAATCATTTAAATCTGAGAAGAATTCTCGGAGTTATGAGTTTTCAAAAGTGGCAGCTGTTTTCTGGCTCACCGGTATCCATCTATTAATCCAGCATACCATCAATTTGTTGACTCAACCTTCAAGCATGTACATGATCCCGATATAATCTATTCGGTACATCGAACGCTTGATCTCAGGGCATCTGACAGCTTTACATTTCTGTTTTCCTTTCTACCAATTTTTAAACTATTTTAAACAAAAGACCCACCATTTAACTATGCGATGGGACTTGAAATGAATAATTCTTGTGGAGCAGCAAAAGAGGTAGCAGGTCACTTGCAAGTGAATCATAGTAACGCAGACAAGACAGGGGTTCTGAGTGTGACACTATGTTGTTAAAATAGGGTGATTAGACCACTTAAAGGAAATGACAATAAAACTGATAAATTATCCAAGAAAAAGTACAGCCTTACAACTACTTCTTGAAAGCAAATAAAAGCTCATGTGGAAACAAAGCTTCGTTTGTGAATGGGGTTATTACACATAAGCAAGAGAATCTGAAGGATCATACACAGAAAATAACAATTTCCTTAGTGAGCCAAGAACGCTATCACAAAATATGCACCTTTTATAAGATTTTGAATCGACAGTAAACGACATGAGAGACTTACGTGTTACCGTACTTCTTACACATTACCGTACTACTTCGTGACACGTTACCGTAACATGAAACGACTGACTAGCATGTTACTGTATAGGGCAAGACAATGCCAAAATCACGCAAAAGGTCTCTAATAATTCAAAAAACATATTATGGATAAAAAGGGAAGTTAAAACGTTACCACAAGAGTAAACGACAGACTTGAAAGGGTACAGAACTAAATGGGGACAACAGTATCCATTAATTTACAACCGAAGAAAGCAACAAACAACAGAAAAACAACGAACATCAAAGCATACCAACAAATACCTATACAAGCAAATGCAAGTAAATAAACATAACAAACAGCATAAATCAAACATAATATACATAAATTAGAAACAAATCAGGAATGACATGAAATCTACGAATAGTTTCGTTAGCATGGGGAGCCGCAAAATAACACAAAAGGCACAGAACAACAACAATTTATAAGAAGGAAGACAAACATTCGGACCATCAAAAGAGCTTTATTAGCCTGGGGCAAGAAAATTTCAAAAACCTACTTTCATAAATCATGCTTTGTAAACAGAATTGGTAATGATAAGAAAAATATTACCTATTTGTTATTGTTGTTTATTGCTACGAGTTGATCATTTCTTCAAGCTCTAACAACAAATCATCGTCATCAATCTCTTCATTGCTTCCAAGGGAGGAGAAGTCACCCAATTCCAATTCTCTCTCTAATTCTTCATCAGATAATAGATCTTCCTTCTTCCGTAATTCTGCGTTTCTGTTTGGAAAAGAAATTACAGAAGTCAAAATTCCATGTCTTATGAGTATTGCAGCCCGACATTTGATAAATTAGGTGTCAGAAAGTTTTGGAATCAAGATCTTGAATATCAAAGCTCTAAAATTTTGAAGCGATACTAAAGGTGGTAAAGGAAAGGCAAAAACAGTTCTTTCACACAACTGTTCCACTGCCTTGTCTCCGTCACCAAGAAAGAATGTATAGTTTCAGACAAGTGTAGTTAAACCAGGATCTTGAGCACGGGGCCTTGCTTTATTTCTTCGATTCAAGAATATTACAGGAAACTAAAACAGATAAACAACCCTTATTATCACCAAATAGGAGGACTTTGCTGGATATCTGCGGGGAAGAGGCTATTGTTCATTTGAAATTTATGGTTCACCTCGATGCGGTTTCAAACACAAGTCCACTGCATCCCTTTACTACAACCCATCACAATATACCTTACTTTTAACTAGTCTCCTTAACAGTCCAAATAGAAAGATATTTCGAAGAATTTTAATTGTGCTTAAGTAATAGTAGCTCTGGCCCGGTTCACACTGCTCCGTTTTTGTACAAAAACGGAGAGAAAAACCTCCGTTTTTGTAAAAATGTTCACACTGATCTGCACACAAACACCCCAAAACGGAGGTTTTTGAAAACGTATTTGATCAATGTGAACGCACAAAAACAGAGGATTTTGAAAACGCTCCAATATCCAATAATGAGCTTTACAAAACCGGAACAATGTGAACGGACAAAAACGGATGTTTTTCCCTCCGTTTTTGTACAAAAACGGAGTAATGTGAACGGGTAGCTCTGATGCAACAAAAACGCATCATTTCAAAAACGGAACAGTGTGAACGGGGTCTCTGGCGCCACACAATTGGGCCTTTTGTATAAAAATGTGTAAAAATATCCCTCAATCGATTCAGACTCTTTGCGCGATAGCTACAGGGTTCATAAAATGGTACTACTTGTGAGCTTACTTAACTACAAATTATTCGCAAGCAATGCATAATCAATTATTCATCGTGCGAATTCTGCATAATAAGGGCCATTGAAATTACTAACTAAATGATAAAAAAGTCCACTGAGACTTTTATGAAAGTATGGAAGAATTTTGTTGACTAATTGAAAGGAGCTTGTGCATAAAAATTAAAATAACAATGAATGGTGTAACAAACATGAAAAGAAAACATAACTTACACAGCTTCTTTGATGTCATCCATATGTTGAGGCGTGATCGTGGTTGATTCTTTCTGTAAACTTACATCATCTTTCACAAGATCAGTGTTATCAACCACGTTTTCCTGTTAAAAAAAAAGAAACATGACTATTACGACATTCTTGTTATAATTGAATGGTCACCATTCAAGTCATACAAATCATGTCAAATGAGGTTAAAGCTCCTTTATACCTCTCCTGATATATCTCAGTTCAGGATATCAGCATCATGAAAATTACACATGGCCTTCAAATTGCAGGCAGTTGGACGTTGGGTTTATCGTTTGCAGAAATGTCCGAAAAACTTGTGCTGTAACCTGTCGGTCTTTCTCGTAAATGAAGCCGCTCCTTAGCTTTAGTAGAAAGAAAACGTTATTTTGCCATTCCCATCTCGTTCAAGTTGAATTTGAATAGAATTACTTTTACTCTAGCAATGAAGGTGATTTTGCTTTGAAACAACAGGAAGCATGGTAAGACCGTTGGCCTTGAGGCAGACCTTGGCCTCGAAGTTGGCCTTAGAGTTGACCGTTGACAGTTGGTGGGACAGTATAGCCTTGAAGCAGACTCAGAAACAAATCCCTTTACAAGTTTCATCAACATGTAAAACTAAATAAAATTATCAGTACACATGCTACAAAGTTAATAAGACCTACTTTGGACAGGTAAAAGTGAGCAACAAACCTTTTGTGCAGGACTTAGGGGTGCATCCTCAACTTCGACACCAATATCCAAGTCAATATCATCCAAATCATCATCGAAAGAATCTTTTCGAAATTTAACACTACTTTCATCTTGTTTCTGCTGAGACCCTTTCAAAGGTTTTACAGTCCTTGTCTTTAACTTTGAATCGATAAAATCACTTGACGATCGTGCTACTTTCGTAGAAACATCGTTTGATGTGTCAATGTTTGTTCTTGATCGCTTCAATCCAAGCTTACTGTTATTTCGTTTCAGGATTCTTTGCTTTCCTAAATCTGTCGTCACAGACTTAAAATCTGTACTCCCAGATCTTACATCAAAAGGATTCGTAACTGTGTCTTTATTTTCTTTGGGTAAAACATTCTGTATTGGTTTATCAGTTGATGCTTCTTTTGCTGGTTTCTTGATAACTGCTGCCACGTTCCTGTCCTTGCTGATTCCAACTACAAATGAAAGGATTAATAACATTATAGCCTACAAGTAGACCCATTATTCCAAAAGAAGAAAGGGTCCACAAAACAAAGAGCAAAGGCTTGCTACAGCCGCCCAATTAATCATTCTAATCCTCTTTTCAAATTATTTGTGAAACACGTCTAAACAAAGGCTGCATGAATTAAGTTTCTAAAAATCCAGAAACCTCGTAGCAAGCTCTTGATCTTTGCTTTGTAGCCCCGTTCTTCCTTTGGGGGTAAAGGGTCTGCCCGTAGTCTACAGAAATATATACTTAAACAGAGCTTTTACACAAATATTAAATTTTCCACTTCCGTAAAATCTGAATTTTAGATAATCTGAAAAATTGCAGTCTGCCCACAAGAGACTCTTGGCTGTCTAAAATTCTACTTACATTGTTCGAGCTCCTTATTGGGCTCATCTGCATTAATCTTCTCTCCCAATCTTTGCAATTTACCACTTGCTCTTCTTTTTGTGTTATCTTGGGTCTTCATTCCGAATCTTCCAAGCCTCCTCGCTTTCTTTTCTTCCATGATTTCTTCAAAGCTTTTAACCTTTAAATCTGGTGAAGCTGACTCGACTTTTCTCTCCCCTCCTTCTGACGCTTCTTGGTTCTGGTCGCCAGTAGAATCTTTTGCTGTCGCCGAGCGTTTCAGCTGCAACAGAGATTCCTCCATTAGTTCCCAAGACTAAGCATGCTTTGTGGAATCGCTACAATAGCAGACTAACTGGTTTTGTCATTGTAAAGGAAGATGTAAAGCCATCAGTCTTAATGCAAAGGCCTCACAAGTTCGCTCTGTACTTTTAAGATCTCGGACTTTATATCTTCTTGTACAACACAGAACCGGTTACTATGCGCATAATAAACTCACAATCTTGGCCAAAAGGTTACTGGAAAGCCACTGAAAAAGGCACAAATACAGTCTCCTTACAGTTTTAGCCCTCTTTTGCTTTCCTAACCACTCCCCCCGGTGTAAATGCTGTAGTTTTCCATGACCAGATGGTTTATGAACTGCTTTCACAATCTCTTGCAACAACATTGCCACGGGGAAGACGGGGGGGGGGCTTTTACTGGCAAAGATATCTAGGTTTTGATCAATCGCCCAATAACTTTTGGCCACGATTGCAGCGTTGATATTGCAGCGTCTTACCAACTTGGTTCGTAATGAGAAGGACAGCTTTCCTATCACAGCTAATATTACTATGAAATGAAAAGAACCGCTGTTACACAAACAAAACATTCCGTACATGATTTAACTGCTGCTTCAAGGCTCTTATTTTTGTTTACATTGGAATCAAATAATCAAATAAGAAATCAAATAACAATTTTATCGTACCTTCAGCTTGGCTGAGGCTTGCTTGGCTGATAATTTGTTCGATGCCAGACCATTTGGAATATCCGTTTGTGATACTCTTGGAATTGACTGGACAGCTAAAACAAGAAGCAAGTTCATTAAGATATAATGCCTTTCATGCAGCAAATCAATATGCTGATTAACAACAAACATCTCAATTGTCTTCAATGTATCCTTGGAATCAGAAAATCACTGATCATGGAATGTGAAACTGACTTGACTTCTATCAAACATTTTACAAATACACGCCACGGATCGCTGTCATCCAGTGGTGGACATTTTGCTATAAATTGTCTCTATTGTTTCATTTTAAACAAAAGGACATTGTTCTCCAAGCATTTGATGTGACTGCTCCCCCGTCCCTTTACATACCTTGCTTCCCAGGTGGTTTATACATCTCAACTGACTTCCTGTCCCTTACTTTCTTTCCCACCTCATCACTTCCTGCATCAACTCCCTTCACCGCAACTTTTCTGACAACTCTCAGCTTCTTTGAGTTATCAAGATCAGAAATCTTTTGGTCTTGTCCACCTCCACTGTTTGTGTCGTTCCTTGAACTCCAAATAGGTGCAGTGTTCACCATGACAATTTGACTTTTCATTTGTCCAGGAGTCTCACTTTTAACATCTGAGCTTGGAAGTGACACTTGACTTTCAACTGGTGACCTGATCTCACTTTTGACCTTTGATTTAACTTGGGATGGCTCTTCTTTAAGTGGCTTGGATACTTCATTCTTCACCTTCGATTTCTCGACTAAAATGATAAAAAATGTTTCAATTCAAACGGTTTACGAGACCATTCTCACGACATAAGTCTTTTTGAAATAGAACCTTTGCCTTGATATGACGTGGAGCCCAGAGGTGGAAAACGCACGAAGCCGTCACGCAGCTCTGCAGGAAGCTCGTTTTCGTTGAAGGAAGAATAGGGTATAAAACGAGAACGCTGAATGAAAGAAGAAAGAGGGTAGAAACGAAGAAGGGAGGAAAGATGAACAAAGGAACCAACTGAGGAAGAACGAAAAATGGAAAGGGGAAGAAGGCAGAATGAAGAGCGAAATAAAGATTAAAAATGTAAAGAGGACAGCAGGACAAAACAAGTTGGAGGGCAATGTTGATTGTGTTCTTCTGCTGGTCATATCCGTTATGCAATAGTTCAAAAGTGCTTTGGAATTTCGCACAAGAAAGCATCGATAAACAATAGAAGCATGAATTGAGGCCAAGGTCGCTTCGCAGGAATTAAAATATTTTTGGACTGGCTTTGGATGCAACCAAACATACATGGTTTCGAATTCTTGCTTTACTAGGAATTCAATAATTTGCCTCGAAATTAAATCTAACAACGAAAGAGATCTGTTAGGAAATGCTTTTCAATGTTGTCCAAATCACGATACTAAATTTGCAGAAAAGTACTGACAGTCTAAACAAATCTAACAATGATACAAGAAAGATTTAACAAAATATTTCTTTGAATGTTGATAGGAGGTTTAATGAACGTCTTACCAATTGTGAACAACATCCAACCAAATTAGTTCCTGTTTCATATTACTTTTCAAGCAAAACTTTATCCAGACAGCGATTAGATAATAGATAATCATAGTGTTTCCCTTCTTATCTTGTGTCAAAGAAAAAACCTCACTGACCCTTTGCAAATGTGGAGAAGCAAAGCTAGAACCCTTCCTCTCAAAATTGTCTTCACTTTCATCTTGCTGAGGATCAAAGGAATTACTGTTTCTGAAGCAACCACAAATTTAGACTTTCCCGTGCCATAAATAATTAAGCAGTCATCAGAAAGACTCATAAAGGTTCAAAACTCCAAGTTGAAGCAAATCCTTTGCTACTACATAGCAAAATGGGACAAGTGGAGTCACAGCTCCTCCGCAGCTGCTGGACAAACGTTGCATAATACACTCAATCAAATGAGAATTGTTTTTAACCACTTCACGTCAAGTGGCAATCTCCTGATAAAACATCTCTTCAATTCTGTAACATGAGACACGCCATGAAAAATTGTATTGTGGATGCAAAAAGTACTTTTATGCAAAACTTCCCAGCAGTATATATAGTTATCACATGGTTTGATGTGGTAAAACAAACCTTAGCTCATTTTGTCCATATCTTTAATACTTAATCCAAAGTCAATATTCATACCTTGTTTTTCAACACTCCACTCTCCACCTTCCTTGGGATCTGCCTTCTCTAGTTCCGCAGTTCCTGTCGCTTCCTTCTCTTTCTGCAGCTGCTGTCTCCTTTCTAACATCTTTCTCAAAGCTTTTTCTCTTAAAATCTCTTCATAAGTCTTGATATGAAACCCTAAACCAGCTCCATCACCTTCCTTTTCTGTTAATTCCTTCAATTCTTCGTCTATACTCTTCTTCTTTTCTTTAATTCCCCCATTGGAGTTCTTCTTCTCCCCATTACCATCAACCTTCCCCTCCTTCTCACCACTCTGCAAACTCTCCTCCTTCATCACTACATCTGATTCGGCCTTGTCAACATTCTCTTCCTCTGGCTTATTCCCATTTCCTTCTTCCTTACTTCCTGTGACATCTTTTCCTTTATCATCCATGAAATCTTCTGGATCGTTCTTAGTGCTGTCATCCTCTTCTTCAGAATCTGCTACCAATTCAAAATCGTCTGACGACAGCACTAGGATCAGATATAAATGATACTTTATGCAAAAGATTGAAATTCAACATATAAAAGCAACAAGGATAGTGAAGAAAATAGGCACTGATGTTCTTTCTGCAGAGTGTAAACTGGAATAGAATCGATTATATCTATGAAAGAAAGGTTGCCACCAAGATGCATAAAATAGTAAAGGGAACAGGGGGTCACAGACTAAGGGAAATGTTTGAAATGAAAGTCAGCAGAAGAAGAGGTCTGCAGTTATTGGTTAGGAGACTGGTTACAGAAGGTGAAAGGAACACTGTGAATTACAGAGGAACTATTATTTGGAACAGTTTAACAACAGATGTAAAGAATGCTAGCCGCAAAGAAGTTTTCAAAAGAATCCTGACCAAGGAATGTAACAGTATTGAAAACTAACATTTGAAAAAGGAATAGTAACAATCAAAAATAAAGATCTTGAAACCTTTATATAATTTTAGGCATAGGGACTAGATTTTAAAATTGTCATTATTATTACTATTACTTTTCTTGTTACACTTTAATTTGCAGGTGCATATCAGTCAACTCGAGGCTGACATATTATTAACCTGCATTGTTAAATAAAGAGTGTATGTATGTATGTATGTGTACACGGATAGAGAGAGGCATAAAATGTAACAATTTTCGTCTTTTGTAGTTTAAACCAAAGAGCAAAAATGATCATAAAACAGCTTTAGCACATTTTGACTATTCTAATCACACAAGTTAATGTGACAACCAAGCATATATTAGTCTGACAAAAAGACCAAGCCATCTGCAAGAAAATCCGAAACCAAACAACTAATAAACAAACTACACTATGTTTAAACTTCATTTTTTATCATGCCAAAAGGGCAGACGTGTGAAAAACAAGTATGTTCTTACGTTAGCAAACAATGGCCTATTTCAGTACATGTGTGCACAAATTCATAGGTCTCCAAGTGAAAACATGATATCATGTCGAACTAATCAGCTCCTTCCACAATGATACAGTAGGATGCAATTTTTAAGTTTCTTGGACCACTGATACCATTTTCTTCATCTACGAGATTTGTCGACAAAATATGTACGGCCAACCGAAGGACTGTGCACTGAAAGTGTAGTTGCTGAATGGGGGTTTTAAACATTTGTGCGAGGCAGGTGATATGATGCTGCTATCTTGCTAAACTTCTCTTCATAAACTACTCCAGAGCTATGTCAAAAATATGAGCTGCTGATCAATGTCTTCATTGAAACTTTCATTTACATCAAAGATATTGCTGGCAGTAAAACCTAAAGACCACTGCTTCTTACCATTTATTTCCTCTTTTTCCTTATTCTTTTCTTTCTTTGCTTTCTTGCCCTGCTTCTTTCTCTCTCTTTCTTTCTGTTTTCGTAATCTTTCTTTCTCTTCTTTTCTTCTAGCTTTCATTTCTTTATATTTCCTCCTCTCTTCAGCTTCCCGTTCTTGTTTTGCTTTTTGAATTCTTTCATTTCTTTCTCGGTTTCTTTCCAATTCCTTTGATTTGTATCTATCGTCTGAAAGCTGCTTGCCTGAAAAGAGGAACACATATTGTACTGAGAGGAACCTACTGGTGGTCCCAAAAAATTATTCCTTTAAAGGATCAATCCGTGTATTGCATTCCATCCTAAGTATCAAAGAAGAAGAAAAGGAGTACATACACACTAATTTTGGAGTTGCGGCACGACTTTACAATACATCATTCTTAACACACATGTATTATATTTGTTTAATCTGGGCAATGTCCACAATTATTTCATTCTTTTTATTCATTAAAAACGAAAAGCTGAAAGTTAATGTTTACAAGTGCTTTGGAAAATATCAATGATAAATACAAATTATGCCTAGGTCCTTTTCCAAACCCTCTGGTTTCGGGTGCACTATAAATTTTGACTTTGCAAGCTCCTATCTCCAGTGTTTGGTGGACAGTTTTTAAATACGAGGTATGTGAATCTAAGTTGAAGATTGATAAATTTAGCTGCCTACTCTGAGGGCAATAATATGTTATCATTTCATTCCTTTTTCCAGTCAAAAGGGAGTACTTTTTTGAGACACCTGGTACAGTAAACCTATTTGAAACTTAAATAATATAGATATAAAATATCATTAAATATCAAATATATATTTTAACTAATTTTCCTCTGACATTGGTCCAAGCAAAGCGTAAGATGAAATATAAAAAGGAGGTTACAGTAGAAAGAGTGTACTTAAAGTGAAAATTAATTTGAGTTGTAAGTGCCATCCATGGTGAAGACCTGGTGACTTCATGTCTGTTTTCAATATGGGGGGCGGTACAGTCTAGGTGCACGTAAACTTATTGTAATATAGGAACTAACATCTGCGTTGTTTTGGCACACAACTATTATATATCATTTTACAGAGGTAGAAAAATGTTCTTACTTCTTGAGGAGACAATTTCTCTTTCCCTTCTGTCTCTTCTATCTTTCCTGTAAGACTGATATGACTTTTCTTTCTTCTGCCTTGCTTCATATGCATTTATGATTTGCTCGAATTCAGAATCACTTGAATCTTCTGAAATTGAAGGATGTGTTGAAAGGCTCATAGACTGCTTACTTTTGAGTCCCAGGAATCACTATTCAAAACAAGACTAACACACCTAACTGAGACCACTCATCCTGCTTTTTATTTAGGAACATCCGGCAGCCTTTCAATAGTGATAACTACGACCATGTAATCAGTCTAAAGGACTCCATACGTATCAACAAAAATTTTGATATATACATTAAAAGAAAGCATAAAAGAGTTTCAACCGTTTTGAGCTTATCTCAGAGAGGCACTTAATTTGGCATACAGAATTTTAAAATAACTTTAAAAAAATCTAAAGTACAATGAACCAAGTAATAAAACACTTAACTCATGCAGGCCTTGAAATGAGCAAACGTTTGGTACTTGGTCGATCAAGCTCCTCAATTCATTTAGGCCCTTAATCAAGCTCCTAGATTATTTTTGTCTTTGTAGGAAACCAGGAAAAGTTGTGGACAAATGAGCTGTTCGGTCTGAAAATTTTCAGTTAAGATCACTTAAATCATTGAAAAAGAATCAAACAAAATAAAGGAAGGCCAGCATTGGCGTTTGAGCTGGGCTGCATGTTGAATAAGATCAAACAGCCTTGGAATGGCTCCTGCAAAGTATGCACCAAACTTTTGTAACCTGCTGCGCTTTGTTGATAACTTTAACTTCTGGCCAAGCCCACTGCCCTTTCCCAAGAGTTTAATAGCAATAATTCTGCCATATAGTTGGCACGGTTTACAAGCAAAGCTTGCAGCTATTTTTGCTTCATCGTATGCCCTGTGCAAATCGCAAATCACAGTTGAAAATGATGGTGAACATAGAAGCGAGGCAGCTGGGTGATGGCGTAGACCAGCGTAAGCAATATGGTGAACGCTACTTTGGAAGCGAGTGAAAATTTTGCGAGTCAATGGAGTGAAGAAAAGACAATTTAGTGTAGTTTTACAGAGATAAAAGGAAGATTTGGGCTGAATATTCTGTGCCAAATGCATTCACAAATCATAATTATAGACCATTAAAAGAAACAAAGTGAAACACGTGCAACTATTAGATATGCTCCAAGATTTAGACATAGATGGGAAAGACATACGACTACTAAGAAATTTGTATTGGGAACAAACAGCAGGTATAAGGATTGAAGATAAAATTAGCACCTACACGCAAATAAAGAGAGGAGTGCGCCAAGGATGTGTGTTGTCGCCTGACCTTTTTAACTTATACAGTGAACAAATATTAAGAGAGATAAAAGATTTGAAGGGTCTAGTGATAGGAGGCTATAACATGAACAATTTAAGATATGCGGATGATACAGTGTTGATAAGTGACTCAAGAGATCAGTTGCAGGAGATTTTGGATAAGGTAGTAGAAGAGAGTGCAAAAAGGGGATTATCAATTAATTGCAAAAAGACTGAATGTATGGTGGTAAGCAAAAAATTGGATGTACCAGACTGTCAATTAACAGTTGGAGAAAGAGAGATAAAACAGGTTGAAAAGTTCAGTTACCTAGGGAGTTTAATTACATCAGATGGAAGAAGTGACAGCGAAATAAAGAAGAGGATCGGAATGTCAAAAGCTATTTTCGAGAAAATGGGGAAGATACTCAAAAATAGAAAATTATCAATGAAAACAAAATTAAGAGTATTAGATTGCTACATATTTTCTACCCTCACTTACGGCAGTGAATGCTGGACTATATCACAGACTATGGAAAAGAGATTACAATCAGTTGAAATGTGGTTTTACAGAAGAATGCTTCGAATATCTTGGACAGATCATATGTCAAATGAGGAAGTACTGGCTAAGGCAGGAACAAGAAGGAAACTTGTCGTAACGATCAGGAAGAGGCAACTGCAATTTTTAGGGCATGTTTTAAGAAAAGAAGAACTGGAAGATGTAGCAATAACTGGAAAAATTGAAGGAAAAAGAGCCAGAGGAAGACAGAGGCTCACTTTCATCTCAAGTCTCAGCCATTGGATGAAGATCAATGAAAAGGATATAATTAGAACTGCAAAAGACAGAGACTTATGGAGAACCATGGCCGCCAACGTTCTGGAAGAACAAGGCACTTAGAGAGAGAGAGAGAAAAGAAACACCTTGGATCTGCAAGGCGCTTGAGCAATCGAGCCAGTAGAATTTTCGAGGCAAGTGTGGAGGTCCTTGGGCTTGTTCAAGCGCCTCTCATTTCAGGGCCTGAACTCATGGCACATTGAAATGCCTCTTGACTTAAGAAAAGGAAATGGCATCTTCATTCAAAAAGTTCTAAAATATGAAATTTCAAATTACTATACCAGGCCAATCATCAAAATTTACCACTGAAGATGCCCATTGTCAACCATGACACCCTTGTGCACCTGATGAAAAGCAAGACAAAGACAGTTTGTGCCAAAGCCCATTTTTAGGTAACATACAAACAATGATTTTGGCAACATGCAGGGCCATGATTTACAATGGGTCTTAACAGACCTTTCTCCTTTTTACTGGTTTTCTTCTTTCTTTCTTCTTTCTTTGGAGACGCTGCAACAACAATAATTCAATATCATATAGCATCACCAAAGAAATTCCCTTAATCAAGCAGACATTAAGAGATTATAATTCTATTTTAAATTTAAGCTCAGTACTGCCTGTAGTGGACATCATGGGCCAAGGGGGTATGATCACCCCCTATACTTGGCCTGCGTGCATCCCCTCCTGTTCCTGTAGAGTTGAAACTTCCCGTTGAATTGAATTCATTTTCCGATGTCAGTAGGGTCTGCAAACCAGCAAATGAAAGCCTGTTCTGAGTCACGTGCTGGTTCCGCAAAAACACGGAACTACTTTCATTGATTATTGAACAGTCCATTGTCATGCGAGGCCATTTCGCTCTTCAACAATGCCATTTTGGAAGTAGGATGAAGTAAAACCCACATACAGTACCTAGCGAGATAATGGATTGTTTATCAATCAATGAAAATAGTTCCGCGTTTTTGCGGAACCGGCACGTGACTCAGAACAGGCCTTCATTCGCTGGTTCGCAGACCCTACTTGCGTCAGAAATGAATTCAATTCAACAGGAAATTTTAAGTCTGCGGAAACAGTAGGGGATGCACGCAGGCTACCTATACTGTGCAGAACAAGTATATATGTATTTGTTCAAATCTGACAAACAATGCTTTGCAACGGAAGAAATGGATTTACCCCCTTATGTTTGAAAAGCTTTCTACCACTGAGCGCTGCCCAGCAAAATATAGTAAAAGAAATCACAGCTACTTTCCTTAAATCCAAAACAAGTTATATTGCCATCATTTACCTTGCCTGCCTTTGATCATTTCTTTAAACATCCTGACATGATCTTGAAATGATGTATCTGCAAGGCAATAAAATCATCTTAGCATCTAAGCAAATCATCTAAAACTTTACAATATATACATGTTACATCTACATTTTGCTGTACTTTCTAATTACTATAAAATATATATATAAACACTACAGGGACTATAAAAAACCAGGAGCAAAGGACAATGATTACCCTGTGGTCATTAACAGAAAGACATGCAAATATTAACAACTAAATAAGTAATAAAAACACAACTGTTGTGCCGACACATACATTTCGATTAAAATCTTCTTCAGTGTAACAGTGTAACAACTAAATAAATAACTAAGAAATTTGAAACATAAGATTAATTACACATAAATACTTGAATCTTTTTTACGTTGGATGTCAGGCCAGTAAGAGAATAATGCTGAATGATAAGAATCGTGGATGAGAAAGCAACAACAAAAGCAATTGCTCCTGTCACAGATTCTCCTTCAGAGCCACCACCTTTCAACACACAGCACACATGCTGTTCGATCAGGGTTCCTGATTTTGCAATATCAATGATCTGAAATACTCTTGATCTAGCAAGGATAAGTTTCCATTTACACTTAATTTTAGTAATCATGACAATACATACCTGACTTAACCTAACGTAACCTGAAAACACATGAAGTTACCTAAATTCATTACATCATCCTCAAAATGACGAGCTTGCATTGAAGGGGCACAGAATCATTTTTGATAAATACTGTGCTGCAGTTGCAGAGTTAATAACCTGTCAACTAAAATTTTCATCAAATGAATCTTAAGTTGCATATACTGTAAATCATTCCATGTGGAGTAGTTTCTATTTCAACATGTACAGAGTTAGTTACAACTATATTTTGTCACTCAGCTTTCTCAATTTACATTGAAGTGGACATGCTGCCTTGCAGTAAAAAAGATTGTATTCTAGTCATGTTTGGTCAAATCTGGCAGAGAGAAACAGCACAGTTCTAGCCTGGAATGTCAAAAGGGCAGCTTGAAAGAAGCAGTTTAAATAGAGCATTGGGCACATTGCCACAACAAGGATTCTTCATGCTATGTATTACAAGAATTTTTGTGTCAAATGGAACATTGTAAATTCTCCTAAATAAGAAGAATTCTTGGGCAAGAAAACCATCTCAATAAATGAAGTGAGGGCCTGTCCTGTATACAATACAATCTTGCTTCTCACTGTAAACTATTTCATAGTAAACCACATAAAGAAACTTTATCTAAGATTACCTGCACCAACAAATATTGCTTGCTGTCCTGGCAAAGTTACAGGGTTACTGGTTGCTGGTGGGGCCTTCACTGCGGCTGGGACATTCAAGACTGGTTGAATTTGTGGCTGGGAGGATGGCACATTGAGTATTGGTTGAATTTGTGGCTGGGAAGATGGAACATTGAGTATGGGCTGTGCTGGTGGCTGCGCCTGCTGAAGAAAAATAACGGAATATGATGTTTTCAAAACAAAAGGCTTCTTCAGAGTTTTCACCATTTTCTCCATCATTTGAACTACAAAAATAGATTAACACTCCCTTCTCATGATCTTACTTATTTAGAAATAAACTTTACAAAATTCACAATATTTCAAAATTCAAACATTGGTTGGAAATGCAGCTCATCAGCATTTTGAAAATTTTGAGGATCATTTCAGAAGACAACAACAAACAAACAAACAAACAAACAAATCAGTGTAGAGTTAACATTCCAATATTAATGACACAAATCCATGTTTAGATACAAATGATGTTAATTTGCCTAGGCCATGTTTTTCTTATACAGACGTTTTGAGACAGCTTGTCTCATCCTCAGCTTAATAAAAAATTAGAGTGTGAGGTTTTAAATTATATATAGACAAATTATTCAGAACCAATGCTCAATTAAAAGGAATATATGTCATAGAAGTTTACACCCACCTTTTCCCCAGATTTAAAGATTTGGAACCTATGCTCTCAGAAAATGAGATTTTACACCCAAATAGCCTAATTTCTGATAAAATCATGTAAAAATTCTTGCCCAAACTAAATGCAAGATAAGTAAATGGAGGCCATTGATACATTCTCTGTGATAGTCAAATAAATGATTTCACTATCAAGAAAATATCCACACAGAAGAATATTTATTTATATATATACCTGTGAAATAGCAGGATTACTCAGTACCGGAACAGTTACCATCCTGGTGCCAAGCAAAACAGCTGGGTCAACAACGGTGGCACTTTGTGGTGGTCCAACTGACACAGCCAGAGCTGGTGCAACTGTAGCTCCAAATGGTCTTGGTTTATTATGGAAGAATGGACAATTAACTTTCAAACATCCGGTTGGTTGAGCTTCCCAGAAACATGCAATGGCTTGACGATTTTTCTGCAAAAGAATTTCCTAGCTTAAAAGACATGTCCATGGTTGATAAAATTATTTCCAAATGCAACCTTACCAATTGCTGAACACCAATTGTGAGTTCTTTCCAAGTTGTGACATCTCATTTTTCTCCAACTCCACTTTTCATGAGTTAGGCCAAATGTGGTCACCACTTTGTATGTTGTATGAGTGGATGAATGCGCATATGGGCATTAAAGAAGGTAGCAATATGAGTGGCATATCAACATATTTGGTAGCCTAGTTCAGGTCAAAGTGAAGTGAAATCATGAAAAGTAGCCATGGCAGAAGACCATGTTTCAGTGATACAGGTTGCAACATTAGCTTAACCTTTGATTTCACTATGGGAATGCTGTTTGCCACTAAATTCTAGATTACAAACCAGATATGATGCAAAAATAGTGCCTATCTTTCTGATGCACTTTACTAGGTATATTCATGGCAAATGTATCACCATTTCATTTACGTTTGAAGAAGAGAACCAACATGAAATTTCCTAGCCATGCATACACTGATAAACCAGATCAAATACAGAGGACAAATGATGCAAAAGAACTGATAAACTTACATCAATTTGCATGTGACGATACTTGCAAACAGCTCTTTGGCATTTTCCTTCCAGCCATAAAAGACATGTAACTTCATTTCCTAACGCTGCTGGTTGATGTCTGAATGGGCATGAATCACCCTGAAATAAAAATATGGCTCATCAGTAGATGAAAAACATAGAAACTTAATCCTTGGCTGCGATACCCTTGTGGAGAGCTAATTATAGAAAAAAACCTGTCTGGTTTCAGAACAGATTCTCTGACGGGTTAAGTTGTATGAAAGACTGCAAAGGTTTGGAAGCAATATCGCTCAAGGAATAGAAAGTTTTTTTCAAGAAGTCTTTAAGAAGGGTAAGGTGGGAAAACACAAGCTACATGAATAATTATGGCATGAACTTGTTTCTAATTCTGAAAATTTGAAAAAGCTGAACAATAGCAGGGAAGATGGAGATAAAATTATTGAAGAATTTAAAACCTGAACATTTATCGACTTTGAAAAATTGCACAGATGATCCTGTATAGGGCTTGAAATGATGAGAAAGTGAGATTGGATTACAATAAGGATATTTCTGGAATAGTTGCTTCATCTCTTCATGACATTAAATATAAAGAAAACAAACAAATGACTTTACCTTTGCACATGTTGAATAGTAGTAGAAGTAGCAATCATCGCCTTGAGCTGCCATATTGTTTTAACTCTAGAAAATGCCTTGTGGCCAATTAATTGAAAGCTTTCCAATACAATACTCCTAATGGCTCAACTACTCTGCTACTGTATCTTTATCTTGTTATTTCAGCAAGCTTTCTGATCTCCAAAATTGAGCAGGACGTGTTTCAATCCTGGTTAAGTTCTTAAAGAAGAATATTGACAAGGTTTGTTGCCAAAATCAGCTGAGAATCTCTGGCTCAACGATGTAAAGCTTTCTAAAAAGTTTTTGGTAACATTGATGGGTCTTTGGTTCCATAAAGAAAACTTCTTGCTGCAGGCAGGGTAATTCTTCCCAATTTCAGCAATATACAATTTCAGCAATATAATTTCAGCAAAGCAAAAGATGTGAACAAATACTGTATCTGTCTGTCACTATTTCAAGAGAGAAAGAATATGCAGGGGTTGCGAGAAGTCACAAAACTTCAGCTGGAATTAAAAACTTTCTTTGCAAGACTACAAGTCTCTTTGGTTATACTTTGTTTCCAAAAAATTCCAATGTGTCTCTTTAATTTCTTTCTCTCTTTTATCTGCAAATGGTCAATAAAAAGATTCAAAATCAACTGCTCTCCAAAGCAATTTCATTCCAGTTGACTAGAAACAGGAGAAGAACAATAACCAAAACAGCATCCAATCAATCACTGTGAACAGCTTCAAAACCAGCTTGATGCACTTGATTCCAATATGCCTGCTTGAAGCCAAATTCAGTGAGACCCTTTCCTTTAGCCTTTTACCTTTTCAGCTAAAAGTTCACTGATTTTTAGCTTGCTATATTTCATACAATTTCATATTTCAACAATATGATGGGCCATTAAAAAATGTTAAACACACAAAGCAACAGAACATACTGTACACACACAACACAACATCAAAACATGGCAAGCAAAAAGCACTGACGATTCAAATATTGATAATCAAATGGATAAACTGTATAAAATAGATATATCTAAAAAGCAATGCATAACTGGGGTCTGATAAACATCTAATTTGGAAATCACTTGCGGTATCGATAGAGATATTTACATACAGTCACTTATTCATCTGACAAAACTTGTGTCTCTTCATTCCAATAGCAAGGACATTCAATAATGCAGTTAGCAAAACTTTTGCAGTCGTTTTCATAGGACACTGATTTGAGGGTTGCTACTGTATCTTAGAAATAACTTGTACAACAAACACAAAGAAACACAATTGTCTGCTTTGTTTAGTCCTGAAATGTCCTCTCTATAAGAAACATTATGATGTTACCTTCTCATGGCAGGGTCCATGGTCTTGACTTACTGATTTATGTGAAAACTTAGTCACTGAGGGCAGTTATGTGTAATAGCTACTTTGTTCTTGTCTGGAAGATTACAGTCTACAATGACTTCTCCAATGACAGACATGTTATCATCATTTTTCTTGATGTGTGAAGGAGACCATGGTCACTTAAAAGCTATTCATGACATCTGGAAAGCTGCTTGCAAATTTCCAAAATATCTACTAGGTGACCAAGAAAAAAGAGACTCATATGGCAATCTATCAAAGGAAAGTAAGTGGCTGATTGAAATTTTTCAAACGTTTGTTCTGTTGCTAAAAGACTAGCCTACATTATGAGTACTTTGCACAAGTTTTTCAGCACGGTAGATTCCTCAAATTAAAGTTTCTGTGGAAAAGGCTTGCTTAATTTTGTGACAGAGTTGTCAAAAACAGGGGATTGATTTAAAGACATTCCATATCTTCAAAACAACAAGGAGCATGTTTCACTTCACCCTAGGAATAGAAAACTCATCTGGAAGTCAGGAAATTTACCATGCCTAAAAATTGCAAAAATACTTGTAACATAGGCTAGTCTTTTAGTAATAGAACAACATCTGAAGTATTTCAATTGGGCACTTAATTTTCTTTGTATAACAGATTTCTTTAAGTCACCTTTTCCTGGATAACTCCATACACTACAGGCATATGACATGTACAATTTATCAACAAAAACAATGAAAATGTATGAACCTGAAACATCCACTTCAAGAATAAAAATAGTTTTGGACCTATTTAATTCCCAAAAGGAAATTCAGCTTCAAACATCCTCACTGGCTATCTTCTACAGTAACAGATTATTCTAAAAATGTTGCACATGAAAAAAATTCTGTGATCCTCTTTGTGACACAGTTAATGATCAAATGTCGTTAAGGATCTCAGTAGACTTTCCCCTGAAATATCTTTCAGAATAATCCATTATTAGCAGTGAGTCAAAATGTTCACAAAAGAAAGTGGCAAGGATCTCCAAACAGGCAGTACGACATGGACAACTACAGAACAGCATGCACAGAAATAACTACAGTGAGATGCAAAAATGAATAAACCATGAAGCTAAATGATTAAATGCTGTGGCAATTATGACTAACATCTATTTTAGAGACTCAATTAGCAACTGCATGTATACAAATATCGAAACAAACTCATCATGCTTTGACAACCTCCTAGTTAATCGTTTATGCTTCAGAAGAAACTTTGGAAATGGACCAAAGACTTGACTCTTTACATGACACTTCCCCACTTTACAATAATTTACAGAACAAAACCATTTCTTGCCAAGCACTGATAACATTTGTATTGCATTGATTCTAAAGAATTCCAAAAATCTTTTCACTACATACAGGGTGGCCCAAAAAATTTTTCACCACGTTTCTTTGTCTACTGTTAAGGTGCTGAACACATTCAATTATCTTGGTTTTTAAACAGGTGCATAGGTCGGGATTCAACTTGGGGTTTAGGACCTTGTTTGAGTCAATCTAACAAATGTTTGCTAATTTATGGCAGGGGAATGGCAAAATAAATGGTCACTTCAAAAACATCACTCCTAATGTTCGTCAGCAGTGTCTCCTTCAGCAAGCTTATTTTGCCATGGTGAATGACAGAAGTGCTGATACTGAAGCAACAACTTATTTTCCCTTTTCTCTACCATAAATCAGCAACCACTTGTCACACTGACTCATACAAGGTCTCAAACTCTAAGTTGAAGCTTCACCTATGCAACTGTGCAAAAATCGAGATAATTGAATCTCCAGCTCCTCTACGACAGCAGCACAAACAGGGCACAACTATTTTAGAACACCCTGTATTAACTGTGCAAAATTTAAATTGCATGGGAAATACAAATATTTCTATTGCATCTACAGCAATATTTACGGAGAAAGTGCACAACGTGATTAAACCTAAATATATACTGTGATGATTCTATATCATACGATATTGCACTGACAAAAATAGAATATATATCAACTCCCGCAAACAGGGCTTGACATAGTACAAGTTACATAACACATAGAGCTGAAAAGAAACCAGTCATCTGTTAGAATTGTAAAGAACCTTAAAACTGAGGATTTCTGCTGATGGGACTTTCCAACATGACCAAATCATGGGAAGGGGAATGAATGTGCATATTAATCAACTATCTCAGCTTCTTTGTGACTTTCAACAACAGATTTTTAACTTCTCAGTGGCTGGAGACCTAATACTACCTCTAAGTTTGCAAATTTTTTATGTCAGTGAGGAAAGATGATAGATGACCAATCCAACCTTGCGAAAAGACAAGAAAGAGGTACCCCTTTGCAAGGCAGCTGTGGAGGAAATGTCTCTTCTATTGTCCTGTTTTGATACAGTTGCATGAGATCACTTGCTATAGGAGGTGCAGCAGTTATTCATGTGAATACTTGTTAAAATATAAATGAATCTTTCTCACCCTTAGTCTTACTTGCCTGGCTTGTGAATCTGCTAATAGAGTTTCTGCTTCTGCAAATCGAGTAGGGACTTTGTGGTACTTAAGGCAATTGTAATGACAGCGTGACTTTACAACAACGACAGCTTACAATGCACCACTGCAGAGAACAACAGAGGAAGCTGAAGGAAACTTAAGGTTCTCTGGTCTCTGTTCTTCTCTGCTTCAGCTACCTCTATCATTCACAGTGCTAGCGCATTGTAACCTGTTTTTGTTGCAAGTCGCACTGTCATTATGACTGGCTTGAGTACTGCTAAGTGGCTACTTGATTTGCACAAGCAGAAACTCAATTCGCAAATGCAGAAACAGGTCAAATAAGACTCAAGGTGAAAATGATTCAGTCATATTTCAACAATTATCTGCATGAACAACTTCCGTGCTTCCTATTGCGTGTGATGACATATGTGGCAATGCAGATTTCAGACTTTGCATCCGCAAATCTGGATATATTGTTGATGCTTTATGAGACAATTGAAAAAGTGATTGCTTCAAAAATAGCACTTTGCTTCTTTCCCAAAAATACAAAAATCTAGTCAATACTGCAAAGGGCTCTAGTGTCACAGGCCTCATTAAAAGTATTGGTGTGCCTATGATAAAATGGTTGGGAAAATGCACCTTTAATCTACACTCTCATTACAGGAGAGTTGCCAGCAAATTATATGTAATGATGTTTTGTGCCTGCAAGTGGCACCAGTGCACTTTACACATCTAAGAGACCTGATTCTACAGTGGGGAAAGGGTTTATTGCGGGACGAGTGCAGTTTAGCGGGCGGCGATACAGGGAAACAAGATTATCGTAAACAATAATACAATAGCTTATTAGCATTGAATCAGTCTAACCCTAACCCTAACCCTAACCCTAACCCTAGGTTGTTTCAAACTGACTTTTGATTTGAATTCGAATCCTGTCAAATACGACGTTACTGCGCAGGGGCCGCCCGCTAAACTGCACTCTAGCCTTTATTGCTTTGTTTACTGATAAAAGTACACCATATATCCATTTTCAAATGCAGAAGAAATTCAAGTACAATGCCTCAACTTGATCCCTGCAATATCTATTAGATTTCAACATTTTTTGAGAACAATGTAAGTGCTGTTTGGAGGCAAAATCCTGGAAACATTTTTCCATCTTTTGTGCATTATAAATCAGCCACCATTTTTGTCTGAATAGCTAATACTAGGTCTCAAACTTTGAGTGCAAGCCTATTCCATGCAACTGTGTCAAATCTGGAGTTATCAAAGTTACAGTTTGTCTGCAACAGCCACAAACAGAGCAACAGTTCTTTGCGACACCTTGTCTGTTGCTTGAAAAGTTAATTGAACATTCTGCTATGAACAAATTACCGAGCAGATTTGATCTAAATCCAGGGTGCATTCCATGTAAAACCTACGCCGAAGGTATGCCGGGCCCTAATTTTTCGTACGCCCAGTATTTTCAGGGAGACAGAGCTGCTAAAAATCTGAATACTGATGATTTTAGGAAACTTTCAGTACTGGCCCAAATTCTTAGTTTAGTATCACAGAAATGCATGTATTATCAAAAGAAACTGCTAACAGATTGAGGACAACTTCACATTTACCTCAAGGTAAACAGATTTTGAACGCTGTCACGCCATCAACCAATTCTACTGAAAAAATGACACCGCCACGCCAACGATAAGTTAGGTCTACGCCGAAGATCTTCAGGCCTAAATGCATGAAATGCACCCTAGATCTAAATTCAAACCAAACAAATCTAAACTAGGGTTGATTTGAGGCTTTTCAGACAACTGGGCTTTTCACAAATATCTCCCATTTTGAAATGTTTCGAAACCTGTGTTTTGAAAAGACTCAACCATTCTGCAGTCTATCTAGCCCCATCCTCCATTTGGGCCTCAAGCAACAGAAAAAACTTAAGGCCCCCAAATTTCCTGCGGTTCAGATTCACCCAGAAAAATCAAATTTTAGTCATTCCATGTCTTGTAAAATATAGACCTTCGTTAGGAATGAGCACACCAGGGGGTGTAAGTTATGGGAAGCACCACTGCGGTCGGCAAAGATCATAACAGTTGGCCTTGCTGCCTTCGAGCCAAGCCAAGGGACTTGGGTCGAACCCCAAGCGCGATGGATGTTGAGTTGATCTTGCAACAGCAGGCTCTTTCGATCAACTCATATTTTGGCTTACATCATAACAAGATAAGCCAAGTCAGGCTTATATCAACTATACCTAGCCGTACATTAGCGGTACGATTGTCCATTGGCAAACATTTCCTAGACAGGAGAGGCCATTTTGTTAACGACCTGCGAGAGCGGTCTCGGCTCGGCTGCTAGGCCATATTTTTGGTGGTGTCATCTTACCGTATCTTGACCATTTTACGAGCTATCTTTGAATTCAATTGGTGAAGACATCTTTTAACATCCTTGGGCCGTCTTTGCAGCAAGACTTTGTATCGATAATTGTGAAAAGATTCTTCAATTTGGCACAGCTTCCCGCCGCATGAACTCCACAACCTTACCGCTTGCTGATGTTCTTGTTCTGCATTCATGTGCTTCGCAATGCACTATGGGAACATATTATGACGTAAGAAAGCCAAAAAAGCCCTATCGTGAATTTTCATGGGTCGAAAGAAAATAAGGCTCAAATATGGAGGCCCGTTCTGGTCAAAATACAGTAGATAATTTTGTATTACCTTTTGATTATTTATGAGCGTTTTATAATTGTTTTCTTATGTCTCCAATTTTCATTTTCATTACATTTAGAGATAATTTTCATTCATTGGACGTCTCTGATTACGTGTTTTGTGTTGTTTGTTTATTTATGTGTTAGTATCGTCAAATGAATTATTTGTGTGTTGCTTTTGCGAATTATTTTTGTGTTGTTTTGTGAATTATTTTTGTGTGGTTTTGTGAATTATTTTTGTGTGGTTTTGTGAATTATTTTTCTGTGATTTCGTGAATTATTTTTGTGTGGTTTTGTGAATTATTTTTCTGTGATTTTGTGAATTATTTTTGTGTGGTTTTGTGAATTATTTTTCTGTGGTTTTGTAAATTATTTTTGCCTAATCCCAGAATCCTTTGCGATGTTGTTTTGGCGCCAATTTTGCAAAGTTTTCAAAAGGGAAGCCATGCAGTTGAAACCTGACCAAGCTTCTTGATGTATGTCTTGATCACGTTCAGAATTAAGTATGCCTGGTGGAAGGAGACCTATCATACGAGAAAGGAATGAGCGTGGTTTCACTCTGTTTCTTCAAAATTTGAAAGGTGTGATAAACCTCTTTGTATCCCCTGACGTTGCATTTTCATCAACTCAAAATTTGATAGAGATCAGGCAAAGACTGCTGGATGCTTCAGGGACTTTGGCCTTGCTTGTGCATAGCAGACCCAATGCAGCTGGTATGAATCTTTTACCAATCCAACGTACATTGCAGGACTTGAATAATCAAGTTAGAGAACTTATTCAATACTTATCAACCATGATACAAGAAAGAGATGATACAGATTACCATGACACTGTGGAGATGGCATATGCTGCACCAATAAACATCGAAGCAAATGGCGCCGGTCGTAAACGTTTGGAGATTTCTCAAGAACAATTGGAGCATCTACGGTCTCTTTTCTTTTCTTGGACAAAAATCGCAAAGCTTCTTGGTGTGAGTACATCAACTTTGCAGCGTCGTCGAAGAGAGTTTGGTATGGCAGCACGGTTTGAAGAGTATTCAGAGTTAACCGACGATGAATTGGATGATATTTACAAACAAGTAACGACGACGACGGATGGCGGTCCACTGACACCAAACATTGGCAGACGGAGGTTCATAGGTGCACTGAGAAGTAGAGGGTTGCGAGTGCAAAGATGGCGTGTCAGCGACTGTCTTCGGCGAATGGACCCTATTGGCACAGCACTTCGTTGGCGTATGCTCATTCACCGTAGGAAATATTTCGTACCCTATCCCAACAGCTTGTGGCACATAGACTCGTGTCACAAATTGATCAGATACAAAATCATCATTCATGTTTGTGTCGATGGTAAAACAAGGTCCATTATCTATGCATCATGCCGCAACAATAATAAGGCAGAAACCGTGCTTGCTCTGTTCGAAAATGGTGTGCAGAGGTGGGGACTCCCCTCCCGTGTTCGCAGCGATTATGGAATGGAGAACTACCTGGTAGGGTGTTATATGATTCAATATCGCGGTTTGAACCGGGGGAGTATCATCACGGGATCTTCTGTCCATAACTGTAGAGTTGAACGAATGCATCGCGATGTTTACTCAGGTGTCCTTGTTTTCTACAGCAACATATTTCAAGATCTTGAGCACGAAGGTCTCCTGGATGTGCTGAATGACGTAAATTTGTTCAGTTTACATCACGTATTCATTCCGAGAATTGAAAGGTCTTTACAAGAGTTTGTGGATCAAATGAATCATAGACCAGTTTCCACGGAAAGGAACTTGTCGCCACTTCAGATGTGGGAGAGTGGCATGCTAGAGAACTTCCATTCTGAAGAACCACCATTGACTGAATCAGAAATTGAGGAGTTTGGTATTGATCCTGACAGCGTTTTCTCCGTGGAAGAAGAAGATTATCAAGTAAACATTTCAGAACCCAATTTTTACTTGACTGATGATCAACTTAGATCACTGCCAGATCCGATGCTGGATGATGGAGCAGGAGGTAGACATGTATACCAGGAGTGTAATAGGTTGCTAGGGACATTTGATTTGTGATCCAGTATGATAATTTAGAACGATAAGGTCTCATTGTACAACCAAGTTGGATTCACTTTAAGTTGCTAACATGTCTCTTAATGATTCTCAAATAGTTCACAAAGGTTCGTTAAACTCTTTGGCTATCGTACATTTGCCTAAACCAGTTAGTTAGTTAGTTAGTTAGTTAGTTATCCTACAGGCATTCAAGCTCGCAGTTTGACCAAAGTTTCGAATAACAAACAGCATGCATTATGGGTGCCTTTTCAATGAGAAAAACTGATAGCTTTTATAACTTCTTCTCTATGATATTTTAATAACCAGCGGAACCATGCTTTGATGCAATGAAGTTTCTGGATCCAAATATCATGCAGTGACAAATTTCCATGCAGGGGGGGGGGGTTCTTCCATTGTTAAGGTACCTTGGGATGTGCTGCCAGCAAGGGTATACTTTTTTTGGATTCCAGCCAGTCCAGCCAAGAGTATACTTTTTGGCAAATTTGTCGAGTTTAGTCAAGGCAAGATTATGCTTTTTGGCAATCTTGGCCAAAGAAATGTCAAGATTCGCGAATTCCAGTACCAGAGTGCGAAAATTTGGCAGGTTTTGCGCAGAAAACGCCATTTCAGGGCACTTTTGATGGAAAATTTGTCTGGCCAAGGGTATCATTTTCACAAAAATTGGTCTAGTCAACGTTTCCATTTTGAAATTGTGGGCGGCACACCCCTACCTGAAATTTAGCCCCCCATGCAAATTTCGGCACGGCCACCTCTACTTCTAACAAATAACTATGAGAATTATTCTTAGAACTAAGGGAACAAAGAGTTTCGCTCACTAGTGAAGTCGCAAATATTCGCAAAAAAAGTGTGAATATAGTTGCTATTTTCTTCAAAGGCCTTAACAGAGAATAAACATTCCTCTAACAACTTCAACAAAACTAGAATTATAGGGTTAGCTACTGTATCATAGCTCACAACATAACAAATTTAACAGAACAAATCTTTTTTTATCATACTCTCCACACCATGTGTAACTACTGTCGATATGACCTCATTGGGTAGAAAGATGGGTGTCCCAAAATAAAGTATGGACCTTTACCGCACATGAGGGTACTCCCATTATGATTTAATGTAAGGGGCCAGTCATTTTGTGGGTCTTACTAAATGGGCACCAAATAGCTCTATCTGTCAGGCACATTCTATCAATTGAGAGTATTCTAAGATTCCAAACACCATTGGAGAACACAAGTTCTCTTTCTCCAGATGACCCAAAATGCCCATTCCCAATAGAAGATATAATAAAGAAAGGAAAAGGAGATAATCTAGTTGATCCAGTGGAGATTTTGAGATTTTTGCAAGCAGAAATAGTACAAGGGAGAGCGTTGGAGATAAGTTCCCCTGATGAAGCATTGCTTGCCGGAGAAACAAACTTCATTACTGTTGATAGGGACCAAATCCTCAAGTCGACATTCAGTGAACTAGAATTTGTGGAAAACTTGCGCTTCACATTTCAAGTGGATTTCATGGGAGAGGAGTCCCTTGACCAAGGTGGACCACGGAAGGAATGGTTGATACTTGTGATGCAAGAAATCAAGCAAAAATATTTTGATTTAGGACTTCGTCCTCTTCTTCAGAAGGATTACTATCATGTTGGGGTTATGTTTGCATTATCATTGCTTCAAAATGGTAAAATTCCTTCATTCTTGGCAGAAGGCACCTTGCAGCAAATAATTTCTATTGCACCATCAGATGTATGCATAAAGAATTTTCAAAAAGGTCTAGAGTCACTTGGAATGTTGTCTGCCATGAGAGAATTTCCAATGTTGGTGCATCTCTTGCGCCCCAATTCACAACACAGATTGTCTGTGCAGAAACTTCTCCAGCTGTTAAAACCAAGTTTTTCTGAAGAGGGGTCAAATGCTTTCACCAAGGAGAAAGAAACATATCAATGCCTTGTGAGATACATCAGGGAAGTAGCTGGCGGTAGAAGATCATGTGGTGACATGACCTTGGATCTTGGTCACATTTTGAAGTTTGCAACTGGTGCAACAGAAGAACCTGTTCTTGGCTTTAGAATTCATCCAAGCATAGAGTTTCATGTACCAAATGAAGTGGAAATGGGCTTACCTCAGTTAACAGCAAGAGATGGTGAGGCTGCAGGTACAGCAAAAGTTGTTCCATGCTTCACGCCAACAGCTCACACATGCATAAATGTTTTGAAGATACCCAGAGCCACACTCTCTACTCCTATGCCATGCTCAGAGAGACTTTACAACATCTATGACCTTGCATTTGCATCATCATACTTTGGAAAACAGTAAGATTGTTTTTATTGGCTTCAACTTTTCAGTTTATTGATAAACAGTTGGAGAAACTGCAAATTTTTGTTCCCGTTGATTTTACAAATATGAACAATAGTTTTCACAGCCCCTCCCCCAAGAAGATTATGATTTTTATTCAAAGTTTAAGTTACATATAGATGTTACATAGAAATATTCTTTGGGGGAGGGGGTTGTTCTTGGTGTTTTCATTCAAAAAATTTTGTATGAAACACGAACCTCTTGCAGATTTCAGTTTGCAATACAGATGTTTGGTCAAGTTACAATGTGCCAGTTATTCCAATACGCACTATGCCAATTGATTCATGGTTTTTATGCAAACACATATTGCCATAGCTTACTTTTGGCAAAAATCCCAATTTTTGCAGTTTGACAAATTCAAATAAATATGTACCAGCTGTCCTGTAATGATGTACAGCATTTAGTGTTTTGTAGAGGCAAGGTTTTACTATGACAACGATATTTATACTTAGCACCAGATAAGTAGTATGTGAATAAAACATCTATATTTGGATAAGTTCACATAGCTCTCCATGGATGAAAAACTATTACCCAGTATGTGTACCTTAGAGGTAAAGATATATGAGAAGTATATACTGTCCTTGAATCAAATTTCTTGGGAAATGATAGACAGGTGTTGTATCCAAGAGTTTCAGAATGGTATGACCAATTTTAGTGAAATGAATTTCTAAATACGTTCATAGAAAGAACCTGCAAAATGATAACTTTCAAGAAACCTTGGGCTTTTTTAGAACTGGTCATGTCACATGTCACAGAAGAAATCTGTTAGAACTTGAATAGGAAACTTGACAGGCAGCATTTAAATAAACGGTTTTCTATTTAGCTGGCTCTTGCTTGAAACATTCCAATGCTACAGTGCAAGCCTTGTGCATTGTAGCTTATAACACGGTTCCTTGCCTAGGAATAGTTGAGAATTTTTGAGAAAGTCCTTAGAGTCTTGTTCAAAAATTTTAGTGATTCATATGAGAATGTGAAGAATTCTTGAAAATTCTTGAGAGGTCCTGTCATGTTATTGTGCAAGGAGGACCTGTACTTTGCAACAAGAGTGGTAAATCTGTAAAATCAGTGCATTATTGGTACAGTAAAGCCCAGGGGTTAATCCTATTGTGGCTTGTCTGGGGATTTAGTCAGGGTTAAAGAGGGTTGCAGCAACAATTTTGAAAAATACCTTCAATCAAATGGTAAGTGTCATTTTGCAGAAACCCCAAATGGTAGCTTATGGACCAAAATTGAGTCATTTGGTAGCATCCAGTAAGAAAAATCTTCTGCAGTTATTCATAATGTTCTCTTTGTAAGAGCTGATTGAACAAAGCTAGTGAAAACTTCAACATTCATTGATGATTATTGCTGCAATGGCCATATTGCTATGCAGAGGTGTGTAGTGGGTTGAAATCTTCTTTTTAGCCTGGAATCTTAGAATACTCTCAATTGATAGAATGTGCCTGACAGATAGAGCTATTTGGTGCCCATTTAGTAAGACCCACAAAATGACTGGCCCCTTACATTAAATCATAATGGGAGTACCCTCATGTGCGGTAAAGGTCCATACTTTATTTTGGGACACCCATCTTTCTACCCAATGAGGTCATATCGACAGTAGTTACACATGGTGTGGAGAGTATGATAAAAAAAGATTTGTTCTGTTAAATTTGTTATGTTGTGAGCTATGATACAGTAGCTAACCCTATAATTCTAGTTTTGTTGAAGTTGTTAGAGGAATGTTTATTCTCTGTTAAGGCCTTTGAAGAAAATAGCAACTATATTCACACTTTTTTTGCGAATATTTGCGACTTCACTAGTGAGCGAAACTCTTTGTTCCCTTAGTTCTAAGAATAATTCTCATAGTTATTTGTTAGAAGTAGAGGTGGCCGTGCCGAAATTTGCATGGGGGGCTAAATTTCAGGTAGGGGTGTGCCGCCCACAATTTCAAAATGGAAACGTTGACTAGACCAATTTTTGTGAAAATGATACCCTTGGCCAGACAAATTTTCCATCAAAAGTGCCCTGAAATGGCGTTTTCTGCGCAAAACCTGCCAAATTTTCGCACTCTGGTACTGGAATTCGCGAATCTTGACATTTCTTTGGCCAAGATTGCCAAAAAGCATAATCTTGCCTTGACTAAACTCGACAAATTTGCCAAAAAGTATACTCTTGGCTGGACTGGCTGGAATCCAAAAAAAGTATACCCTTGCTGGCAGCACATCCCAAGGTACCTTAACAATGGAAGAACCCCCCCCCCTGCATGGAAATTTGTCACTGCATGATATTTGGATCCAGAAACTTCATTGCATCAAAGCATGGTTCCGCTGGTTATTAAAATATCATAGAGAAGAAGTTATAAAAGCTATCAGTTTTTCTCATTGAAAAGGCACCCATAATGCATGCTGTTTGTTATTCGAAACTTTGGTCAAACTGCGAGCTTGAATGCCTGTAGGATAACTAACTAACTAACTAACTAACTAACTGGTTTAGGCAAATGTACGATAGCCAAAGAGTTTAACGAACCTTTGTGAACTATTTGAGAATCATTAAGAGACATGTTAGCAACTTAAAGTGAATCCAACTTGGTTGTACAATGAGACCTTATCGTTCTAAATTATCATACTGGATCACAAATCAAATGTCCCTAGCAACCTATTACACTCCTGGTATACATGTCTACCTCCTGCTCCATCATCCAGCATCGGATCTGGCAGTGATCTAAGTTGATCATCAGTCAAGTAAAAATTGGGTTCTGAAATGTTTACTTGATAATCTTCTTCTTCCACGGAGAAAACGCTGTCAGGATCAATACCAAACTCCTCAATTTCTGATTCAGTCAATGGTGGTTCTTCAGAATGGAAGTTCTCTAGCATGCCACTCTCCCACATCTGAAGTGGCGACAAGTTCCTTTCCGTGGAAACTGGTCTATGATTCATTTGATCCACAAACTCTTGTAAAGACCTTTCAATTCTCGGAATGAATACGTGATGTAAACTGAACAAATTTACGTCATTCAGCACATCCAGGAGACCTTCGTGCTCAAGATCTTGAAATATGTTGCTGTAGAAAACAAGGACACCTGAGTAAACATCGCGATGCATTCGTTCAACTCTACAGTTATGGACAGAAGATCCCGTGATGATACTCCCCCGGTTCAAACCGCGATATTGAATCATATAACACCCTACCAGGTAGTTCTCCATTCCATAATCGCTGCGAACACGGGAGGGGAGTCCCCACCTCTGCACACCATTTTCGAACAGAGCAAGCACGGTTTCTGCCTTATTATTGTTGCGGCATGATGCATAGATAATGGACCTTGTTTTACCATCGACACAAACATGAATGATGATTTTGTATCTGATCAATTTGTGACACGAGTCTATGTGCCACAAGCTGTTGGGATAGGGTACGAAATATTTCCTACGGTGAATGAGCATACGCCAACGAAGTGCTGTGCCAATAGGGTCCATTCGCCGAAGACAGTCGCTGACACGCCATCTTTGCACTCGCAACCCTCTACTTCTCAGTGCACCTATGAACCTCCGTCTGCCAATGTTTGGTGTCAGTGGACCGCCATCCGTCGTCGTCGTTACTTGTTTGTAAATATCATCCAATTCATCGTCGGTTAACTCTGAATACTCTTCAAACCGTGCTGCCATACCAAACTCTCTTCGACGACGCTGCAAAGTTGATGTACTCACACCAAGAAGCTTTGCGATTTTTGTCCAAGAAAAGAAAAGAGACCGTAGATGCTCCAATTGTTCTTGAGAAATCTCCAAACGTTTACGACCGGCGCCATTTGCTTCGATGTTTATTGGTGCAGCATATGCCATCTCCACAGTGTCATGGTAATCTGTATCATCTCTTTCTTGTATCATGGTTGATAAGTATTGAATAAGTTCTCTAACTTGATTATTCAAGTCCTGCAATGTACGTTGGATTGGTAAAAGATTCATACCAGCTGCATTGGGTCTGCTATGCACAAGCAAGGCCAAAGTCCCTGAAGCATCCAGCAGTCTTTGCCTGATCTCTATCAAATTTTGAGTTGATGAAAATGCAACGTCAGGGGATACAAAGAGGTTTATCACACCTTTCAAATTTTGAAGAAACAGAGTGAAACCACGCTCATTCCTTTCTCGTATGATAGGTCTCCTTCCACCAGGCATACTTAATTCTGAACGTGATCAAGACATACATCAAGAAGCTTGGTCAGGTTTCAACTGCATGGCTTCCCTTTTGAAAACTTTGCAAAATTGGCGCCAAAACAACATCGCAAAGGATTCTGGGATTAGGCAAAAATAATTTACAAAACCACAGAAAAATAATTCACAAAACCACACAAAAATAATTCACAAAATCACAGAAAAATAATTCACAAAACCACACAAAAATAATTCACGAAATCACAGAAAAATAATTCACAAAACCACACAAAAATAATTCACAAAACCACACAAAAATAATTCACAAAACAACACAAAAATAATTCGCAAAAGCAACACACAAATAATTCATTTGACGATACTAACACATAAATAAACAAACAACACAAAACACGTAATCAGAGACGTCCAATGAATGAAAATTATCTCTAAATGTAATGAAAATGAAAATTGGAGACATAAGAAAACAATTATAAAACGCTCATAAATAATCAAAAGGTAATACAAAATTATCTACTGTATTTTGACCAGAACGGGCCTCCATACTCAAATCCTTACTGGTTCTCAGAACACGCGGAAATCATCCAACCTCACGAAAATCAGCCAATGACATCGCGGCTTCCAACCCCTAGAGACAAAATAGGTCGTTTGTGGTGAAGTTAACAGTACCCTCACCAAAACTGAAATGGATGCTCAGATACTGCAGTTTTTTAAATGTTTTTTGATAAATCGGTTGGTTGCAGAGATACAGTAGTGTCCTGCATATAAGAAAGACGAATTTAAGAAACACCATACCTTGATTCTTAAAAAAATACCACCTCTTATAAGAAACTGGTGCAGGTCTGAAAAAAGTCTTGTTTCTTATTCAAAAACTATATGAATGTATTAGACATTTGAAAAGCATAAAATGTTCAGCTTTGCAGTTGAATCAGGCTGTACATGTTCAAATGAAAACAAGAATTTTACATGCAAATGAAGCAAAAAGAACTTTCCTGGAAAAATTGCAGCTTTTCTTGGTAGTGAAAATATATACAAATCAAAATAGTGTAGTTTATGGAGATACTGTTTGGGGGGGATAGAAATAACCAATGCTTGATGAAGACTCTGCAAGTTCTTCATAACAAATGTACCAAAATAGTATTGAACATGAAACCATAAAACTCCAGCACGAAAGCCTTAGATTCACTGCATTGGCAGTCTCTAGATTTTAGACGAAAGTTCCATCGATGTGCCACTATTTACAAGTCAAAGAAAAATGAACTTGCTACAAGTCTCTCTCGCGGGAAAAACGGGAGAAGGAATAAAAGCGAGAGAGACTTGTAATACTTGGCAGCGTGGGTCGTTGGCTGGACAGAATTCTGTCCAGTCGGCATCCTTTTACAAAAAACCAATATCCAATCATATGCTTAGAAAGCACAATGATACAACAGAGCGAGGCTCTGCGATGTTCTTTGACAATGGCAGACTCAAGCTTCGATGAAACAGTTGACAACAACCCCGTCATTTTTGAAAATGGAAGCAAGGCTCAATTGCTCATGAATATTAATGAGCATGCCAAGTATTACAAGTCTCTCTCGCTGTTTTTCCTTCTCCTGTTTTTTCAGCGAGAGAGACTTGTAGCAAGTCCAAAGAAAAACGATATCAGCTACACTTTCAACAATAAAACAGGAAAAGATTTGCACAACATCCAGACAAGGAACAATGAGCAATACCATCTTCCTAAAGTAAGGACAAATTGGGGGAAGCAAGTGTCATCCTATCTGTTCGTTTGACTGGAGTAAACTGGACACAAATATCAAGTCGGCAGGAAACTTTAACATTTTTAAACAAAGGTTTTTGGACAATGTAAACTGATTTTATACCTTTTTATGATGAACTGTTCTTTTTACTACTTGAATTTATGTAATTAAAATGTTTTAAGTGAATCGATATGATATATTAAATAGAGGACCCTCATGAAAAGCACTTTCGAGTGACTGAGGAATTCCTCTGTAAATATCTGTATTATTATTATATTATTATTATCATATGACAATGGAGTTTGTCTCTCAGTAGTTCATTGATAGTACATGATTTATCTAATAAGAAACTTAAGAAACTTTACCCTGATTTGAACTTTATATCTCCTTTTGTAAGAAACAAATCCGACCTCAAATTGAAAACATTGTTTCTTATATGTGGGACACTACTGTATTCGTCCAGAGTTGGTTACATGTTTAGGCAAATATCTTATTTTGGAGCCGGAGCTACGAGCGTTTACCGGCCAAGAAAAATTGACCTTTCTTACAAAATTAATATGAATTGCTAGAAAGGAGATAGATCGATGAAAATTTAACAGAATATGTATAATAACCTGGGCAATAACCCAGATACATCTGTTTTCCAAATATCTCAAAATGTTTGACAAATTTCAGTGATTTCCAGCAGGCAAGGCAAATGGGACTACGCTCAACCTGGGTAGAAAACCATTCTTGGGCCAAGAATCGGCCAGTTATACAACCCCGAGCAAGATCATTCACTCGCCATTGACTCCAGCACCTACTTGAGCTAATTTCGTTAGAAAGCGAACAGTTTTGTGCAAATTTGAAAAAGCTTCCACGCCCGGGGGGGGTACTCCCATTGTGACCTGACGGGGGGGTCCAGTCAGGGCTAAAGAGGGTCAAAGCAAAAATTTTGGAAGATACCCTCAAGTGGCAGTATCTTTTTACAAAAACCCTCAAATGGTAGTTCACGAACTTGAAAACTGGATCATTTGGTAGCATTTAGTAATGAAAATTTTCTACGGTTTTTCATAATGTTTTATTGCAAAACCGATAGAACAAAGCAAGAAAACTTTCAAAATTCATTTATGATTAATGCTGTAATGACTAAATTGGCGTCCGGAGGAGCGTACCGGGTTGAAACATAATAAGTGGGTAGGAATCTAAGAATATCTCCAATTGGTAGTATTTGGTTGGCAAATAGCGTCATTTGGTAGCCAGTCAGTAAAACCCTCAAACTGACTGGACCCCCCTGTCAGGCCACATTGAGAGTACCCCCCGGGCTTCCACGTTCCATGTTATGTCGACAAATGCAACAACTCTCCACTATTGACAAACTTACGAGGCAAGTTTCACGTTAAGTCGATTTCCATGCAGTGTAATCACCCTAATATTCTGCAAGTCAGCTCGAGTTTTTTTCTCATACAATGAATTAGAGCTTTCCATTTCTTGAAAAAAGAATCTTATTACCTGGCAGCTTCTAATCTCGACTCGCATCATTTAATCAAACACATATTGTTATAGTCATGTCATTTGAGCTTAATGTAAATCTCACAGGCCTAAAGCAAAGCATAGTTTTCAAGTCTTTATATGTAAAAACGTCGGAGTATAATTCAATCAAATGACCTATTTCTATAAACTGAATGACTTGAAAGAAACTTAAGCCACTTTTCTATGATTCTACAGTTGGACTTTTCAGAAATCTTGAATATTTGTCGAAAATACAACCTATTTTTTATTTCAGCTCCTTTTGCGATGTGACGTCATGAAATTTAAAAAACCAGAAGAGTGAACGAGTTTTGCTTGATACCATATTGTAGGCATCCATAAACTATGGTTTTCTTGAAAATTATTTGATCTTTCGTCAACAAGTTTTTAAATTACGATAGTTCTAAGCTTTTTCGAAAATTTTCTTGAATTCTTCAAAAGAAGAAAAACACTGTAAATCTGAAAATATTGAAGATTTCAAAACATTCCAACGGCAAATTTACTGCAAAATAGTTTTAAGTTTCTTTGAGGCCATTCAGTTCAAAAAAATAGGTCATAGAATTTTACACCCAGCTTTTAAAGATTTGAAACCTATGCTCTTCAGCAGTTGCTGTGGCGACAAAAACGCGTCCTTGTATCGTATCATACAAGGCTGCGGAAAACCTGCGGGAACTGTGCGATTAACCAATAGGAGTTGCGGGATTCTGTACTGCTTTGTTGTTGAAACTTCAGTCAGGTAATAAAGCTTCTAAAACGCTTATTTATCCATGCAGATATCCATGCAAACTGAGATGTTCTAAATTAGTATCGAGATCATCTGGGATGTCAAACTCATACCGTACAAACTGACTGAGTTTTGTTACTTCTGCAGTTTTACCAACACCAAGTGAATCATATTTCTTCAGTGTAGGCCTCTGAAGCAGAACTTGTTTCTTTGATCCAGTTTCAAGGACAGTACTCTTCCTATATCTCGTCACTGGTGATGATACACCCTTATAATGCCCGCTGTCCGAAGCCACCCTCTCTGGTACTGCACTGTTTTTAGCCAAATCACCAGTCGGGGAGTCAGTATTGTTTCTCAATAGCGTATGGCCCTTCACGGGCAATTTGGCAATTGGTACACCTAAAAACTTGGACAACTTTGAATAGTCGGCCTCTTCCCAAGATCGCTGTAGCGAAGAAGGGAGGCTAATGTCTCTCATGATGCGCAAAGTTTTGTTCCATGCGTTAGGAGCCTTTTGTTTGGCCTCTTTTGAGGTCACAGCCTCGGCCTTTGGAATTTGTTTCTCTTTAGTATCATCGAAGGGTTTGTCATATTGGTCTCCCTGAGACTGAGTTAGCATCTCTCTTGCTTTCTCATTTTGCAGAGGCTTACCTGAAACATATACATACACCGAACTAGCTGTGGATTTATTTGTCTCTATAGTTTTGGTTGGCAGAGGGGGTGAAGTCTGCTTTCTACTGTTTAAAGATATCCCATTATTACTTTTTTCTAAGGAGGGCTTTTGGCCATTCCTGACTTTACATTTCCGTACTGCTATTTTTTGACCGTTATTACCATTTCGCTTAGACGTGGCCTTGTTTGAAACATCTCCTTCCGAATTCAAATTACTGCTTCTTCTTGCAATGAGAGTCTGGCGACCATTAGGGCGACCATTTCCAACTTGCTTAGTCTTTCGTATTCTTCTGTTTGCATGACAGTCATTTACTTCAGATAGCATTCCGTTTGAAATAGTCTCCCCGTTACACTCAGGACTCTTAATCCGACAGCTTGCGAATGTTGCAGGGTTGTCTGTTCTCGATGTGGGCCTATCATCAAGGCCATACTTATGAATAACGGGAAAACTTGTCTCTCCGGGGCCTCTTCCTGTCAAGTTTGTTTGTTCAAATGCAACAGGACTTGCCACAAATTCTTCATGTTTCCTTTGTGTTCCTTCATCTTCGCTGCTGATGACAGATAAGACATCAAGTACACTACTGTTCGGTCTCTTGAAACGTACAGTTTTCTTTTCAATATGAGGTGTTTGTTCAGCCTCTACCCTATCCAAACCAGGCCCTCTACCTCCGTTTCGAGAAGCTAAGGGTGGATCAATTAACGACGGGCCATAGCCATTTGATGGTTTCCCTTTGTCCTTTGTATGATGCTGCGGTAGCTTTGCGAGATGCTTTCTAGCAAGAAACTCAGCAAATTCCCTCCCTGCTATATCTTCATCATCATCCTGCTTCCTTTCATCGTCTAAAAACCATCTTCTAGAGCTACCAGACCTAAAATCCTGTTTCATGTAATTATCCAGAATAGTTTTGGCATCTTTGATATAATTTGAGAACATCTCAGACAGTAATTTACCATTGTGCAATTTAACTCTATCATGTACGTAGCTCCTCGCATCATTCTCCTGTATGCTCTGTATCATTTTACATGTCTTCTTGGGTGATGGATACTTTGCGGAACCTCGCTTGTAAAATTCGGACCAGAATCTGTCTAAACATGCGACTTCCGTTTCTTCTGTATCATCAAGAGATTCTGTTTCTTGAGCTTGCTTTGATAAGGGAGAAAATGCAAGGGTTTGTTTTGCAGCTCGTTTGCTGAATTTCAATGGACACTTTGAAGTTCTCTTTGCTTTGGGGCTAATTAACTTAAAAGTTGCCATTAAAATTAAGTATTCATACATGCAGTTCTTGGTATTCTAGCGAATAATAAGCGTACTGAATGTATAAATCCAAGGTTTGGTCAGAAATGGCATGAAATGCGACAGTGATCCTGGGAAATGTTGCAGGAACCTCTACAGAATCTACTTTTTGGTCTCAATTTGAACTTCGCTATTTTATCAAAGTCATGACAACTTGGTGCCTTTCTAATACCCATACCATTACATTACATTAGCTGATACGCTAAACACTGTGCATAGGCAAAAGCAGTTTTGGAGGACTCAAAAATGGCATCATGAAATGTGATCATAGATTCATTCAGTTTTTACAAGTGTTCGACTTCGCGGAATGTGAGGAGAATTTATGTGGATGACAAGATTGCGAGCCAGTTTAAAGACGACTATATGAATCTACCCCAGCATGCAGCAAGATGCAAGAAGCGTCTTCTGTTGTGAAATTGTTAACGTTGCTTTATCTTGCAATTACAGGTACTCAACTTCCAAGTATGAATGAAAAATTTTATGTGGATGACAACACTGTAGGTCAATTTAAGGACGACTCCATAAGCTAGTCCGATATAGCAAGCTGCAAATAATGTGCTTTGTCGTTACTCGTGTAATCTTGCAATAAACAGTTCAACGTATTGAATTCTAGCAAAATGAAGCCATCTCAGTTGATTTGAGCCAATGTGTAATGTACGCCGTAGCAAAGATTTCCTTCATTCTTTATCTGGATCAAACTTCAGCTGCACGATCTTCTGAAGACAAATTGCACCAGATGACCGAAATGGCTACAAAATGTACAGGCATTCTATGAAGTACTTCGACGGAAAGTTACAAATGATATACGAGATCGTAGCCCTGGTAAGTATTTCAGTGCATTGATCAACTGAGTTCCAGAAACAGCATTCTTCGTCTTTAAACTGAAAGCATTTTATCTGACATGAAAAACTGTCGTCGTAAATAAAAGCATCTCCCAGTAAGTTCTAGTTCTTCATGCCCGCCTACTTATCCTCTTCCCTCAAAAGCTTGCAACGTGACATTGACCATACGGATCTTCGTTAAAGAAAGAACATTTTCGAATGACAATGAGTCTTGTGCCCATTGCAGCTCAGCATTGAATTGACGAGCTATAATTTGAAGATGAAAATTACAGTAAAACATATCCATAAGCCCTTCCAGTAACTTCTCCAATCTTTCAAAAACGTGCAGCTTGATATTGATCAACGAAATATTTTGATACTAAAACATTCTCATATGATATAGAGGTGTGAATGATTAATGCTGAATTAACAAAGCATTGTCTGACGTGGAAAAGTATGGAGAAAATATCAACATTTGGACTTCAAATCTGGTTCCTCCAGCCTTCCACTTAACTTCTCAGCTACTTGAAAAACGTGCGACTTGATCAACCAAAATGCTTCGATATTTAAACATTCTTAGATAATAAAGAGCTCTGAATAGGCCAATGCTGGATTGACGAAGCATCGTCTAACGAGAAACAGTATGGAAGGAAATATCAGTATCTGGTATTCAACGCCAGTTCTGCAAGCTTGCCACTAACTGCTCAGCTCTGTCAGAAACGTTCAACTTGACATTGATCAATCAAATATTTGTATATCAAGTCATACCCAAAATGATACAGAGCTCTGCACTGATCAACGCTGAATCGAAGAACTATTGTCTACCGTCGAAAAATTATGGAAGAAAGCATCCACATCTGCTGTTCGACTCTAATTCCTCCAGCCGTCCTTTTTCAAAATACAATTCTCCAAGAAAGCTACTCCTTGCCTTCAACCACCCAAATCTTCAGATATCAGCATGTCTTAAAAATAATCTTTTGCCACGTAAATCAATAATCTCCAACCAATTTTAAATTCACAAGATCAAAGTCTGTGAGATCTTTTTAACGTTTATTCATCAAAGAGTTAGAGAATGTTGTCCACAAGATCCTCAAATTAATAAAGTTTGATCGTGGAGCATTAAATTGCTACTGGTTTTGCAGGATCTAGGAGGCCACTAAGCCTCAAAATCCAATTATTGTGGAACGATGCTTAACTTTCAGAACAACTTCGCAAACCTGCTTTCTCGAATCTGCATTCTGTTGATGAACTACCTCAGTCCATGTTACAAATATCGAAAGACTGTTGGGCACACCCAAGACACGTAATGTCCTCTAAAACAGTACCCCTTTGTATCTACAAATCCAATAATTTTGCATCGATGCTCATACGTTATATTAAGAATATCTTTTCAGTCCCAAATCTGTATTCTTCCAAAACTCTAAACCTTTGGATACATGATATCAAGCGATGCTGCACATTCAAACAGCATTGAACATTCCATAAATCATCAATTCTCAATTTTCATGTCAAATTCTTCTTGCAACGCTCTTGGAATAGTCAGTATACTTTTCACTAATCTATCATTGATTCTCAAGTAGAAAGAGACAAACTTTCTTTCCAACGATCTTTTAAACTGACTTTCAAAATGCATCCATCTTTTCCACTCTCAAATTTGCAATGATGATCAACTGTTTCAAGCGTTGCAGCAAAATTTCGAAGCTATTCTCAGTTCATTTAGGATCAGTTATAGTGCTGGTTCTCTAGCATACTTTCAACTTATCCAATACTGCTTCTCCAGTAGAAATCACCCAATATTTTGCTGTAATCCTCGATTTGGAAAGCGACTATCATTTCCACTCTCGAATCCGAACTTAAATCTGCAGACTTTATGAAAAGATGCTGCATATAAAAGAGCACAGATCATCATATTCACGAGAAACCTACCATTGATTCTCTATTGAAGTATTTTACAAAGTTCCGAAGATTTGTCCATCTTTCTTTTCTCAAATTTGCGAATCTTCTTCGAAATGCTGAAACATTATTTGAAGCGGTAGAACAAAATCAAAAGCATTGAATGTTCCGTAAATTATTGATCTTGATTCTCCGGTAGAAAGCATCGAATTCCCCAGGCAACAATCTTTCACTTCCTAAGATTTCTCCCTGTGCTCCATTCTCAAATTTCCGGTCATTGTAAAATGTTGATTAACAGTTTCAAGCGATGCAGCAAAATTTGAAGCAGGTGCACTTCCTATCTATTTTGGTACATGTTATCCTAGCACGTTAGTTTGATATACACTATGTTCTTTGAAGAAACACTATCCCAAAATTTTACTGCTTTTAGCTACCCATCGACAGGTAAAGGCGATATAATCAATTATGAATTTCACAAAGTTCACTTGAAACAATTCTTTGCTTTCGAAATTCTTGTCTTGGTTTAAAACCACGTAAAAATATGGAAATGGGAAAATTACATAAAATTTTTATATATTCATATGTGTGGGCACAGTCTTTTAACAGGGGCTTATATGCTCTAGAGAAAACAAACTCAACATGTACGATTGAACAGGGCCGCAGAGAAGGGGGCACGAGGAGCAATTTGCCCCAGGGCCTCAGGGTCCAAGGGGCGTCATAACCGAAGATTTTAAACATTTTGACTGCAAGAAATGCTCTGAAATGCATTTCAAGCTAATCTAAATTGCGTGATCGAGAAAATTTTCTGCTCGCTTCGCTCCCAGGGGATCTCATTTCCCGGTTTTGCCCCTGGGCCTCCCACAGCTCTCGGCCTCTGGGATTAAACACTGGCTGACCCAAAAAAGAACATCGAAAAAACATTTTACACCAAATAAACTAATCGACCGAAATCAGGCCCCGTTTACACGATACCGTTTTCATTTCCTGTCGGATTGGTTTCATTTCGGATTGGCTTTTTGTTTACACGAGAACGCACCAATCCGACACGCTTCATACTTTGGATGTAAACAGAACCCAAATCCGATATGAAATGAAAACGGTATCGTGTAAACAGAACAGAATTTCACATCGGATTGCCATGCCCAGTCCGGTATGAATGAAATCGGTATCGTGTAAACGGGGTGTCAGTGATTCAAACATTCTTTGGCAGCTAAATGGTTTGTTTGCAAATAGGAAAATTTTTCCGTGAACTCACATTATGTTATGCAAAATGTCTTTGCTGGTCATGATATGCTGAAAAGGTCCGATGGATATTCCAACCAAACTCGAGAATCAAAATTATCTTTTACAAACTCTCCTCACTTACTTGAGTGAAGAATTCTTGAAAATAATTGAGAATCCCTGGACACAATGATGTTTACAAGGCCTTCCATTTTGCCCGGGATTATAATCTGCAGAATAGAAAAATCAAAACAATTTTCTCTTTTTTACAGAAAGTGTAAAACAATCATCGGTTCCTTGTGTGAGATGATTTCTAATTGAAAAATTTTCTGGCAGAGTTGGAATTTTTCTGGAAACCTGGTTCTTTACCGTTACCGATGCTTTTTGCAGAGACTTATAGCTGCCATGTTGTCTCCTTGTAAGCAGTTAGAGACCGCAAACAGTGAGAGCATTTTCAACTTGTGTACCATCGGTCTCTCTATTCAAAACAATTCTTAAGTTTTGTACCATAAAAAAGACTTCAAATGCAATATGACTATTTCCAAATTTTTATGCTGCTAAAAGTAACATCCAAGGATCTAATTGCACTTAATGTTAATGAACCAGTGATCATGGAAAAGCTAATCAAAACATCAAACAAGCGATTTTTTTAACTGTTGGATAGGCTCATTGGGTGATACACTAAAAAGTGAATTTTTTTGAAAATTGAATTTCATTATTAATGTTAATGAATTTTAAATTGTCCTTTTGTCCACTTGCGTAAAAGATGGTTACTAATTCATTCATTTGGGAAAAGGGCATACAGGAAAAACCAGACCCTATGACCCTGAGACCCCTATGACCCCTAGGACCCTTAAGTACTGAGATTTGTAAGGACCCTTAACATAGAGGGGTCATCTCCTAAGATGGCCTTAGAGAACATGACAGTTTTCTTGCGAATATACCACCAACTATCAGTTTTAAAACAGGTTGGCCTAAGTTTTACTTGATGTTTTAACATGGCTTCATTATCATTAAAGTATTTATTGTTGTTTTTACCTGCTCTTTTTCTATTCAAAGCCTACCTAACTGATTGTGCTTTGTAGATATTTGTTACTTTGTTTGGCCTAACCGAAAGTGGTTTTAGGTAGCTTGCAAATGACCAACGGCCCGTTCCTCCTGTTTTTGTTTCACGAAAGATGCCTCGACGAATGCCAAAGATAATGACTGGATAGAAAATAATGTACAAGAATTTTTCAGACAGTAATTGACAGGAAATTAACATGCCTACTGTATTTGTAAGAGCCTGAAAAAAGACAGAAACTCAAATAGATTGTAGGATTTAACAATCAGAAGACAGAAGACGTAATCATTTGGCAACACAAGGACACTTCCATTACCGGGGGACCAAAAGTCCCTTGTTCTGCAATTCAAAGAATTAAATGTTTTTATCTGTACCGCTGTCATGTCTGTTCTCACGCCAGGCTGCAATGGACCATATTGAACAATCATAGCAGAAGTAACCTGATTTGCATATAGCATCTTGAAACATTGCCTTTATGAGAGGGGATGACCCCTCTGTGTTAAGGGTCCTTTCAAAACTTAGTACTTAAGGGTCCTAGGGGTCATAGGGGTCTCAGGGTCATGGGGTCTGGTTTTTCCGGTATGCCGGGAAAAAGACATTGAAAATAATGGCATGAAAGCCATATTTTGAGCAATAGTTTCTTTAAAATATCTAATTTGTAGTCAAAAGATGTATCTTGCAATTCAATATGAATTTTGAGTCCAAAATGACAGAGCAGTCCTTCCAAGGCCAAAAGTCAAATTAATGACAAAACTCTCCATTATACCTAAAATCAATATGGCTTTGACACAAATGCACACAAGGAAATCTTCATCAACAGCATTGTTATCAAATGCTGTCGATTTATTCCAGAAACTTTGAAACCAAAGTATATGTTCATTTTTTGAGTTACCAAGTACCTGAGACAGGCCTCATTTGACATTTATTGAAAAAAATAGTCTACAATGGTTCATCAGAGAGAATATATTTGAACAAATGCAATGGAAAGGAAAGTTAATATGTGCCTCAGCAAAGTCACTCCTATGCAGTAAAACTGATATTATCTCGACTTATGCGTCTTTATGCCTTTCCAAATCGCAGGAGGGCTAACCAGTAGCTCGGGCAACCATAATAGTGAGCATGCTTTGAACAGACACAAAAACAGCATCAAATGTGTCACAGTAGCAAATGACAGGCAAAGATGGAGTATTACTCTAATAAAAAAATATTAAGAGCTAAAATTTTTCAACTTTCCTAGCCTCTTTTGCAAAGAAAATTTGTGACCAGCTTTCTTGAAAATCTTACTCTTCTTTACAAACTGCTTAACCTAACTTACTTTGTCCTGGGAATCTTATGGATCTTTTTATAGGGTTACAAGAAAGTGATGATTTTGATAAATAAATAAGGTGTCTGTCAAATGTGCATAACATGTAACAATTGCAAACAGAAATGAAAAACCATAGAAAACATGGTCTATCTGCCTGTTGAAACAAATATAAGATACTAGATACCTAATAGATCCTTAGCTGACTTTCTTCCACAATGATTGCTTTGTGCAAAGCGGGGATTTCAACACTTTCATTTGCAGTAAAATCAATGTCAATGTCAGCTTTATAGTCTGAGAGGATGAGCATTGACAAAAGTTGTGTTTGTTGCTTTGCTCCTAGTTTCTTGGAGGCCCATTTCCAAATGACGGGCTTCATACTTCTACATCTGTCTATGACTACTGCTGCAGATGATGACACAGCTGGAATGGACACTGAGAAGATAGGAGATGTTGATAACTTTGCCATGTTTTTGTAATAATCAAGACTTGCTCTTAGAATGATACGGAGGAAGTCAACATTAAGACTCAAATATGCTTTGCTGAGTGCAACAAGCTCTAGACTGTGGTGAAACTTCCAAATCACTGCCATCCTGTCCTGTAAGGTATCAGCTTGTTTCATCATTGGCTCCAACTGCCCAAACGTAGCCAACTCTTCATTGATAAAAAATGAGACATAGTCTCTGATATACCTTTCCAGGCCAATGTCTGCAATCATTTGAAACACTTTAGAGGGGTTTTCCATAAGCCCATCAAGCTTCTCTTGTAATTCTTCCTTCCCTTTTGCTTGGTTATTAGCCTTGTAGAATTCACGGATCCATGATGCCATTTGTGTCTTGTTCTCAGTATTGAAAACTGGTTGTATCTCCCTTGTGCATATTGCAACAAAAATGTGGTCAAGGCATTGCATTACTTCTTCAAAGGATTTTGCATTTTTGAGAAACTCCCAGAGTTTATCTGTGAAATCCCAATCATTCCTTCTGAAACTATCAAGAATGTAGGTGAGCAAAGGAGAGGCTAAATCATCGGTTTCACTTTGCTTTTTCACAGCTTCTTCTTCTTCTGTGTATTTTACTGTTTTCAAGTCCTCAAGAAACTCTGAAACATGCCCAGTGATATCGTATGGTTTGTCAGAAGGTGCTGTGAAATCAGGCCAGTTGCAATCAGAAATGTTGTGGATTATACTTTCAAGCTGAATCAGTTCTAAGTAGACAGGAGCCAATGGGGAGCAAGGATCAGAGGGGACAATTCTGAATTTAGCAACTGCATCTGCTGCTAGCGGTGGTGGCTGGAAATGAAGTGTTGGCTCTTGCCAGGCAAATTCTAAATACAATTCTGCTCTTTCTTTTGTATCAAAGGCCTCTTGTTTGAATATAGAGCCAAGGAGGTTATATCTTGAAAAATAGAATGAGTTTTTGCTGCCTTTGTCTTGCATCCCCATTTGTCTTTTAACCATCTCTTCAGTATCTGCAATAGCATTCTTTTCCTGAATTAGAAATGATTTCATCACCCCTTTTTGCTCATTTTCCTTAACAACATGCTCAATCTTGCAACATATCCAACTAATCATTTGAGGAGCCTTTGTATCACACTTCACAAGTAGCCATGGAAATTTCAGATTCCAAAATTCAAAGTCACTGAGCTTCTCTTTGAGATTTGACACTGCTTGGGCAAAAATTGACACAAGATAGCGAGCATCTCTTAAATTCATTGGTGCAAGTTGTTCAGTTTCCAAAATTTGCTTTGTTGATTCTCCACCAATGAACTGCAATTGTGAGGTCCCTGTCATGAACTGAACCGGAGCAGTGCTTGCAGGGCCTGCCCTAATGATCATTTCCTCGGACAAGGTCTTCACATTGTTTCCGTAAGATATTTTTGCTTCTTGACTTTGCTGCGTGATATCCCCAGTGGACAGCTCACTCATATGATATTCAGTCCCAGTAGCATCACTCTCATCGAAAGTATGACCATTCACTAAATTCTCAACGTGTTTGCTCGCCAGCAATAAATTACCAGCATTTAGGCTGTTCAAGCCGCCAATCACATCTTCCAGTCCAAGAACTGTCGTCGTAGCTCCCTCCTTCCCTTTCTTAACATAATTCAAACTGAATTGCTCTTTAAATGAAATGACATTCAAACTGAATTGCTCTTTAACGTCATTTGTGTCTTGAGTTTCTCCATCATTTTTCTTCGCTTCTTGTAGCAGGAGCTCTTCTAAGATATCGGACAATGATGCGACATCCACTTGCCTAGCCATCTTAAATTTTTAGGCCATACCATCAACGTTTTTTTCGCGCCCCATCTCAACTAGCGTCCATACCCCTACATTACGTCACTGTAAGCAAAGACCTCACCTGAAGTTGAAATTTTTTGAGAATTTTTTGAAGAATTAAATGGTCAACTAAAAAGCTCTTAGATTTCTAATTATGTTTATTAGATTCTTGAAGTTTGCATTCTGTCATTTGTTTCGTTTCGTTATAAAACTCTGAAAATTGAAAATCTGTTAATTCTAAGAAACTCTCAGTTCTGGCTTAAATGCTTTTTTTTACAAAAAGAGACCTGATTTCACAAAGTAGCTCTACCGAATGTTCCCCAAAACTCCTGTTAAAGATCACCGAGAAAAACAAGAAATTTGCTAAAAATCAAATCAGTTACAAGATCAGGTACCGGGTGAGTCAATAAAAAGGCCCAACGTTTGAAAAAATGCTGCTCCCTGATTTTCAAAGCAATAACACTGAAAAGCCCAGGGGGGCACTCAGCACAAGCACATACGGGGAGGTAAGTCCGATATTTTTGGGTCAGAATATTGCCAAAAGTGAAATTTTTGGGTCTAAATAAAACTGAGACCAAGTTCATGATATTTTTGACTCCAAACGTCGTTATACTGACATTGTCTTGATTCAATGGAGGCAATCTTAACTTCTATTTGCATTGTTTCGGGATATTTTATATTCATGTACAGGTTTCTAGGTATAAAAGGAGCTGATATTTTTGGGTTGCAATGAAGCTGAAGTGATATTTTTGGGTTGCTTGAAAATTTGTTGGACTAACCCGCCATATGCGTATGTGCTGAGTGCCCCCCTGGGCTGAAAAGCGTCTTGTTTTATTTCCGATCACTGCAAAAAGCGGTGGAATTTCTCAACAATTTTGTAAGAGAAACTGTTTGGAAATTCGAAATATATTCTGGGAAACTATAGAACACTAATGTTAAAAGCATACATTTCCTTTTCTCCTCTTGGACACTAAGGGGAAACTGTTCTTTTACCTCCTTAAATTTCCAACATTAAAATTGTTGGGAATTCGTAGTATTGAAATTTGTGTATGTCCAATTAGGTTCAGAAACTTACCCGAGTTTAATAGGCCCTTCCTTCCGTCGAAATTGGAGATTTTCTCCCGAAACCCCCTTTCAGAATTTCTATGTTGCGGTTACTTTCGACACACCCGTTGAAGAGCTTGTGCAAGTTTATGAGAATGCATTTGCAATGCAAATAGCAAAACAATCCAAAAATACCCCCATTCAAATCGAAATCGCGCACGCACTGTCCACAATTTATGACCAAAGAAGCAATGATGTCTCGGTAGAGTGGGCTAATTACCATTGTGCACTCCCTTTAAATATATACACATCGATTCAAAATTTTAGTAAAATGAGAGAAAATTAAGTTCTAAAACCTGCAAAATTTTAGATTTTAAAGAATAATACATCTTTGATTTGAGCCACTTTTTTGCAGTCGGCCAGCTTTTCGTCGTGGCAAATCTGATACAGTCCCACTTGGTTCCCCTAAATGCTCCAACTCATTCGAATTTCGAGCAATGACGTCATCTTCTTCCTCCTCAGAAGCATTTCTTGACACTGGTGTCGTCATTCTAGTTCTCGTTAGGCCAATGTTGCTGCCATTTCTAATATGCTCATCACCCTTCTGCATGTCCGCAGTGTCTAAATGTAAAGCACGGAACGAGTCCAACGATAAGCAGCTTGAGGTTTCGGAATATGTGGCATCTAGTCCGGCGTTTGGTCCAACAATATTGACATCCCTAAATGGGGCTGTCATGGCCAAAACTTCTGGGGTGAGGCTTCCGTCTGAGAAGAGATCCAGGTCGTTTTCCCTGATGTATCTTTCCATTTCCTAGAATAAGAGAGCGCAGCGATGTCAAATACATGATTTTTCAGATTTAGTATTATCAATAATTTTCAGTCATATAAAATATTCGATTTGGATTTTATCTTGCACTCACTAAATAGTCCCCTTCATCGTAGCAACAGTATTGACAACAACAATGTCAACAACAGTAACAATAACAACAATATTTTCTATTTTCGCACAAAGAACTTCGATCTCAAATGTTCACAACGGCACAGGTAGTAAACATGAAGATTGTTATGGAAGCTCCTATAAAACTCTGAAAATTCAAAATCTGTTAATTCTACTAAACTTTCAATTCAGAAGTTGCCCTGAAACTCTAGAAACTCATGTTGGTTTTTTTCACTAGAAACTCTACTAATAACTTCCGTAGCCTTCGAAATACGGCAACGGACTTGAGGCTGCCAAAGAAAACATCTGCAAATGGGCAGAAGTGTTTTTCTTTTCGCGGAGCTAAACTTTGGAATAGCCTCCCAGCTGAGACCAAAGAGGCATCCTCTATAAATATTTTTAAACATAGTTGATGATAGACCTAGGTACTTTTCTTTTAGGTAGGATTTTTTTGGTTAGTTGTTTTCATTGTAAGTAGTTGTTAAGTTTTTAACTTGTTTAGTTTTTGTAAGTTTTATATGGAGGGCCCCTTGTAAATCAACCAGTTGATTGAAGGGTCTCCCTCCCTAAAAAACTGAAATATGATAAATATGAAATATGAAACGAGTACCGCTAACTCTCAATTGGTGCGGGCGAAGGGAGGTTTTAAGAGAAGTTATGTGCTTATAACGAAAGAAGAAGAGTAAATCTGAAGTTCTGTCTCACGGATTTTGTTTATTTGATTCAGGAATTGTGACGTAACTGTCAAATTTTTTGCAACAAATAAGCAACTATTGCAATACCCTCTGCTCAGCCTCTGAATAGCGTAAGCAAAATTCGCCGGAAACTTTAGATTTACCCTTCTTCTTTCGTGTTAAGCACATAACTTGTTTTAAAACGTCCCTTCGCCCGCACCAAGTGAGACTTTGCCACACTGGTTTCAGGGCAAATTTGCGGCTATGTTTGTTTTGAATTACAGGTTGAGAGAATTTCCTTTGTCTGTACTCGCTAATCGCTTTGAATTGAGCTGTGAACCAAAGCAACTGATGCTATCGTATTACAAAATCTGCCCTTGTTCTTTAGATAAGCACCTCGAGCGGTCAAAGGAGGAACTACGTTAAGAAGTCTTACCTGAATTGTTGCTTGCGTCAGCATATTATCAATGACACTATCATCGTTCGGATTCGACTCACTGCATGATGTTGAGATTATTCTCTGACAAGCTGAAACGCAAACCGGACTCCTGTCTCTTTGGTTTTTTGTGACAGGTCGGTCAGACACTGAACTTTCACAGTCATCAGTGTTACATTGCTCTGCAGATCCATAAAGCCAGTACGTTTTGATACATACACCCTGGTAGATAGAAATATTGCATTTGAGTAAGAGAGAAAAGGTTTCAGCAAGCGTTTAGCAGCAATTGCGTGAGAAAATAAATTTATCAACTGCTTGAGAACTCGTACAGTGATGCCTCAATTATGACGTCATTTTACCATTGTAAATACTGATGAATGGCATCAGTTGAGGCAAACCATGGCAGAAAATTGTCGGGAAATTCTTCGTTTGAGAGTCAGTGTATTGTCTAACGAATGTATGAATGTATATTTTACCCAAAAATTGATATCAAAATAAAAATAAGTTTATCAAAATAAGAAGTCTAATTATAGGCGAGTGCTATCAAGTAAAAACATGAGTTAAAAACATCTAATTTAAAAATGTCCCTGGTTAAAATGGCAGGGATAGCATTAAAAGGTCAGTGTGACCTTGTTTCCATAATGGTCCCTCCAAATGTGTCAATAGAAGTAAAGTTTTCATAGGAAGGAAAAATCTCGAAGATGTTAAAATGTAGCTAATTGTAACATCTTCAAGATTTTTCGAAATAGGAATGTAATGCAAGATTTTTTCAATTGCAAATCAAGATTTTTCGAAATAGGAATGCAATGCAAAATGCAGAATGAAGAATGCAGAAGGATACCTTAGATCCAAAACTGCCTCTTGGTTTCGTAAAATATTTTCCTTCAGTCAATGCTTCTACAGTTTTTTCAGTTATGTGACATGTATTAGGCTGTAAAACGAAAGATAAAACGCATTAACCGGTCAACTTGGTTGAAGTGATTCTAAAAAATTCATTCATCACATCGATGTCGTCTATTGTCGAAATTTTGTCCTTGCCTTTTCCATATTAGGGGGATTAGGAGGGAGATTGCTGACAATGATTCTTTTGTGGTACCAAAGTCGACTTTCGTACGATGTGAAACCTGCTTCTGGCCTATTATCTCGTTGCCTTTTTTCGGTTGAAAATAGTTCTGTAAATAAATCTCTTAGCCTGGACTTTTACAAGAACTTTTCAGCATAGTAACCTATGGGATATCTTCCATAATTTCAATGTCACTTCACAAGTCCCATCATCAGCATACTGAATCAATGAATTTTTGATAAAAAATCTAGGCAAATACTGTAAGTCCTGTCCTCGAATGGGCACCCATCTTCGAATAGGCCCCTATCCCAAAAAATTTTTGCAAATAAGTCATTAGGAGCTTTATTCGAGGATTTGCGATATCGAGCCGCTTGTCTTGTCCACCCAAATCACATTGGCCCATCACAACAAAGATGATGTAATAGTCATGTGATCAGCCATGGTACCTCATTAAAGATAGACTATAGTCTATTCTTATCCCCTTAAAGAGAGGGGTAGAAATAGAGACAAATCATAACCAATGGAGAAAACTACGTGAACAAACAAGGGCAGATTTTGTAACACAATAGCATCAGTTGCTTTGGTTCACACCTCAATTCAAAGTGATTGGCGAATATAGACAAAGGAAATTCTCTCAACCAGTAATTCAAAAACAAACATAGCCGCAAAGTTGCCCTGAAAACAGTACGGGTAACTCTCGCTTGGTGCAGGCGAAGGGAGGTTTTTATGAGAAGTTATGTTCTTATAACAAAAGAAGAAGAGTAAATCAAAAGTTTTATCTCGCGGATTTGTTTATTTGATTCAGGAGCTGAGGAGTAACTATCTACTTTTGAGCAACAAATATACAACTATCGCAATGCCCTCTGCTCGGCTTCTAAATAACGCAAGCAAAATCAGCGAGACCGAACTTTAGATTTACCCTTATTCTTTCGTTATAAGCACCTAGCCTCTCTCAAAAACCTCCCTTCGCCCGCACCAAACGAGAGTTAGCCGTACTGGTTTCAGGGCAACTTTGCGGCTATGTTTGTTTTTGAATTACAGGTTGAGAGAATTTCCTTTGTCTGTATTCGCTAACTGCTTTGAATTGAGGTGTGAACAAAAGCAACTGATGCTATTGTATTACAAAATCTGCCCTTGTTACGTGAACAAACTTACCGCTCCAGATGATTCCATTTTCGCTGCAATGTTAACAGTATCTCCAAACAAACAATAACGGGGCATCTTGACCCCAATCACACCTGCAACGACCATTCCTGAGTGGATCCCTGCGAAGGAGTAATGGTAGAAGTTGATACTTGATGCTTAAGGTACATCCACAGTCAGACAGCCCCGGTTCATTACCAGATAATTCCACTGTATCTCAGATAAAACTCCTATATCTGTAAAAACCCATTTTATTTGCAGAGAAATGCAACTTGTCTAAAAATATTTGTCATCATGCAGATAAACCGGCTTAATCTGAGATAAACCAACTCTATACATAGCAAGAACACAGGTGACAGAGAATGGTTCAGTAATGCTTGCACGATTCAGTAATACATACAAATGTACTAAGATTTGATCATACCTGATAGTTAACTGTGTTAAATTTCTCTTGAATCCTTTATTGATTACACAGACTCCAATCTCAACCATATCTCTGTCTTATTGCTTAGGCCACAAATTCTGTTGAGTTGAAATTCTGTTGATTGGAGTTTGTGTAATCAATAAAGGATTCAAGAGAAATTTAACACAGTTGACTATCAGGTATGATAAAATCTTGGCACATTTGTGTGTATTACTGAATCGTGCAAGCATTACTGAACCATTCTCCGCCACCTGTTGCTAGAATTCAAAGCTGTGATTGATTCAAAGCTACAATTCCAGAATCATAGATTTTAAACTATTTCACCCTGGATAGCGTCCGCGCAGTAGTCTAGGTTGTACCTGTGCGGATTTTCAAATGACCACCTTCACTGTCATCCGGGTTAGGTATGGATTCGATGACCCTAAGCATTTCTAACGCCATATCAGCAACATTGTCTGCATGTTTTGGAGTCCGGTCAGGAATACCACCTGCTAACATATAACCATCACCAATCGTTTCTACCTACAAATAAATTAATCCTCGTTAGATCTGTTGCAACAAAACAAGGGACAAGAACATCTCGCATAGGTACAGGCGCCGATAATGAACTAGTAACGACCACGCCGAGACATGGCCCCGCGAACTTAGTGTGTTAAACACGTTATTGTGTGATAAATATAGGTTATTTGGAGCAAAGGGAATTGCAGGACCGCAATTTTCCCACAAACAGACAGAAAGAAAGACAGATATTGCAGCTGCCAATTCTTTTGCAATATCATGCAGCTGATGCTACAACAAAGCTTCATTTAAAAGATTTGATTATCCAAGTGGTCGTATCGTGAAGGATCATGGTCAATAATACGTCCTTAATCATACCTTGTAAGCCTTATATCGTACACTGAGTTTATCAAATTTGATGTACATTGAGTTCAGCATCATGACAACATCCATTGGCGATATTTTTGCACAGATCTTTGTAAATCCAACAACATCACTGAACAGGATTGAAACATTTTCAAATGTCTGTTGATAAAATGAATTAACAAATATCAAAATTTTAATTTCAAATTCATTTCATTTTTGTTTCAATTTCATTCGCTTTAGATTTGTTAACTTTGTATATATTGTACATATTGTTAGCTATGTAAATATCGAATTAGGATAAATGACCAAAAACAACAATAACAACAACATAAAACAGAACTCGACAAGCATATAACTCAAAAAATGACTAAAATCATTGAAACTGAAATATTTACAGCTTCTGTTTTTATCCTACAATTAAAACATTATTAATCCACCAGGAGGCTTTAATTGATTCCAGAAGCTCTAGAGGGCGGCTTAAGAGAGGGCCAAGCTTATTTGTAAAGTCAAATGACAAGGCCATAAACGATAGCTTTTCAGGTCTTGTACCTGGTATTTCGAGACATTAGCATACAATTTAACAGTCAAATACACAAATAGACCTTTTAGCTACTCAGCAAAAGAGCCTAGATCGAGCGTTATTTTTATACATCTTTATACACGAGATTCGATCGAGTGGCGTTAGCGCTTCTATCGCTATTGTGGACATTCGAAAATTCTACAAAATGTATCAAAGTATCGTTCGATTGACATTCTTTCTCAGAATAGCTTAAAGCTAATGTGCAATGGTAAATAGGCTCCTCTATAAATAGAACAAAGAAATTACTCCGACACAGCATTGTTTCGTGGCGAGATAAAAATCTTATTGTGACACTATCCTTTGTTGACTCTGTGTGCAAGTTCGATTTGAATGAGATAATTTTAGAATTTCTGCTCTGTGCAAATGCAAGCTTGTAACCTTGCACAAACCCTTTAAAGGTCTATTTGGCGCATTTTCAATCCCAAACAAATGAAAATGAACATTTCTAAAATCATTTTAGCCAAATATAGGAAAGCCTTTGGTGACCTGCTGCATCGGATACTGACTAAAGCTTAGTAGGGAAGGTGCCTTATAGGGGGGGGGGGCTTACGCAAAAAATTTTAGCCTTTTACGTCATTTGAAGAGTTGATGTGACCATCAAATTGCTAAACATAAACACCACTTCGATTAAGCAGCCTCGTTTTGGAAATTTGTCAAAATTCCTTCCTATTGTTCTTATGAAAATTTCGAGCCCAGGTTCGGATTTAGCACCCAAACATTAGTGTAGTTACATGTTTTTAACCTGCTGGCATTTGTGATGCTGATTTTATGACAATGTAAAGTTCAAAGATTTATAAGGGATTTGACTGTCAAAGATCGTTCGGGGTGAAACTTTACACCCCGAGTCATTTTCACGGTCAAATCCCTTGCAGATTTCCAAACTTTACGTCGCCATAAACTTAACACCACGACTGCCAGCAACATGAAGACGTGTGGTTAGACTAAAGTTTGGGTGCTAAATCCGAATTTGGCCTCCAAAATTTCATATGAAAGAATTTTGAATAATTTCCAAAACGAGGCTGTTAATCGAAGTGGTGTATGTAATATTCCCCATTTGGGGAAATAGGCGAGAGGGCGACCATCCACAGATACACACTGTTGGAGCTGAACTAACTATAAATTCTATTGACAAGGTATTTACAAGAGCTATAGCAATCATAACATGAAGAAATATTACAATAGCCATTGAAGTCATTTCCCTGAATTATCAGAATACTACATCTCTCCCCTTGTTCATGAATAGGAAGTACTGACTTGAATGTCTGCAGCTCAAAGGTGTTTCTTCAATAATTTTACGACATGTCCAGTTATAGATTTTTTGATTACGTTGATGTTTGACAAATCCTTGAGTTGAAAGTCTGTCTCGTGTTTCTCTGCATCGGCTGCATCTGAGTTCAGCATGTGTACTGTTCTGTTGCTTGCAATCGGATGATCAATTATTCCTTCCCTCTCTCTTTGGTATCGTTGTTATCGAGCAGAACCTTGAATATCGTATTCTATATGTACTTGATCTTTTTCCTTTGTGACAACTTCTTTACTTTGCATTTCGCAATTTTCGACAATGGTCCATTTTCACGGTATTTACTTTTTGGCTCGCTTCGGTAGCCACTCCCACTTTCCTTGCGGAAACTGAACAACAAGACGACCAGCTCCTCGATCAGCTTCTGTGAACGAGCTTCGTCTTTCGCTTTTAGTGATAAACTATGTAATTAGCAATAAGGATGAAGTGACGCCATAACTCAGCTTTCCGTGAGTATGCTCACTTTGTCTTCTCTTGTGTTTGTGTAATGCGAGCAAGGACTTTTCTGTACGGCTTCTTCTGCGTAATTTACCTTCTCCACCACACCTCTAACAAGATGTCCGTATATTTACGTGGATACAGGCTCTTTCTTTGGCTGTTCCAGCGTTACGCGATAAAAGTTTGTGTGATTCAGTTTCGTCTGAGTTTTGTCTTTTTGAGGTTCTCCTTCCTATGTTGAGTTTTATCCTCTTATGGCAGGATGCTTTGATCAATAAGTAAAGATTTTGTTGTCTTGAACTTGAACGAACTTGTATCGGGCCTAACCTCTCGGGGTTGTTCTTTATCCGCTGCTCTCTTCTCCCACTTGGAGTTAAATGATGCTTGTTGTTACTTCCGTTTGACTTCGACTTGACTGGATGCAAAGAGGACTTTCCTTGATATTTCTCTGAGTTTTTATGCTTTATCCCATCCTCGTCGCCAATGTAATATTCCCCATTTGGGGAAATAGGCGAGAGGGCGACCATCCACAGATACACACTGTTGGAGCTGAACTAACTATAAATTCTATTGACAAGGTATTTACAAGAGCTATAGCAATCATAACATGAAGAAATATTACAATAGCCATTGAAGTCATTTCCCTGAATTATCAGAATACTACAGTGTATACATGAAACATCTAATGCCAGGCAACACATGCAGCGGTATTAGAATGAATTAAACAGATATTCAAGACAAAATTTCCACTTACCTCACAAGTGTTGAGTGTTGATTCTCCTTTTCGTAATCTATCTGCGATTTGTTTTGGTATCATTCTGTAAAGCAATGAATCTGCCTTTTTTCTTTCCATTTCAAGGCATTTTACACTCTCTTCAAGCTGGCTGCTCTTTAATCGTTCCTAAAACAAGAGTAACTGACTTTGTTTAACAAAGCATCTCTTTTTTTATTCATTGAAAATATTACAACAAATCCTACATTCTACTATACAGTTCTAATTACTATACAACACTACAGGAACGATACCATGGGGAGCGAAAGACAATTTTTTTCATCCATATAAAATGCTTACAATACATGTTTACCTACTCTACATATTAATACTATACAACTGCACAACACTACAGGGACAATAACGTGAGGAGCAAAATGGCATGGCTACCCCACGTTCTTACATATAACACTACTAGGACAATACACAAAAGAAAACGAAGAATACTTGTAAACTAATCACTGTACGCTAACTACAACCTAAATCAATTACAATGAACGCTTGCGGCAAAAGGACTGTGGGAAAGGAGTTTCAGAACAATTTCCCTGCTTCCCACCGAATTATGTCAAATTTGATCGATGGACTAATTGCAAAGCCAGGGTTTTCATGCGAAAGACAACGACTACCCCATGACCAATATTAAAAGACACGCAATGATAACCTAGGTACAACAAACACTACGGACAATTAATATCTAATGGATACTATACTATACCAGAGTCGGTCCCACATCAGATGCAAGGTCAGGATTGCGATAAGTTTAAGTGCACAACTTATTACGTTGCAATGAATATAACGAGTTGTGATTTAAAGTAATGTAAAATGCCTGTCATCTGATGTGAGACAGAATTTACAAAGCGAATGAAACATTAACGTTAACGGACGTGGTGGTTGCTTTGTGCATAGCTGAAGTTTGAAGGATTTTAGTCAAAGCGACCAGTTTCGCGAATGAAACGTAAGGTCAGTTCGAGTATATTTTTGTTCAGGTCATAAGAAAGGTCGCATAAGAAACAAAGCATCTGGGCCAAGAAGACCAAATAACAATCTAGCTTAAAAATTACTCTTACACAAAACGTTGATTACAGTAAAAAGGAATGCAAGAATAAGAATCTGTTACATGCATTTTCAAAATAGCTAATGGAAACACAAAAATACTGGAGATATGGTGATATAGTGGATTTTGGGGGAGTCCACTTCCCGTCCAGTTATTGGAAGAATCTAAATAAGGGAGTCTTTTAGAGTTTACTTGAAAAAGTAGTGGATTTTTTTGGCAAAATTTTTATGCCAAAGGGCATACTTGTTGGCCATTTTTTATGCGATAGGGTATGAGGTGTGGAGAGCTTTTCCTCACACCCCCGTCACTGCCCTAGTCAAGTAACCCCCCCCCCCCGGCATTTGACTCACCCCACACTCAATCAACATACCATTGAAAAGGTACAAGGAGAAAATGGACGCAAAAAGCAGACAGATTTTTCAGCCCACTGAGGCCTTTCAAACTTACGTTTTCATCAAAGTATGACTAACAGTTTCAAGTGTGACTAACTGTCTCAACAAATGACCCACTGAAAACATGGTAAACCGGTACTTACACTGTCAAGTGCCAATTTAAGTTCAGCAGATTGATGCACAGTTTGTAAAACTAGATCTCTTGAGGCATCATGCAATGGAAGGTCGTTTACATAAACACCCATATGGTACATTGTTTCTAAACTGTCAACCCTGCAAATGAAACAATGATAATGAATATGGTTCCTTGACCAAAAAGAACACATTTTCAGCCTTGGGAACGAGATTGATTGAAAATATCATGCTTTTCCTGGTACTCACTTTGTCAAACTTTCTCATCAATAACAACAAAAATATACCGATTATGTACCAAATAGCGTAGCCAAAGGTATATTAGACAACTTTACGGGTGAGTGGCCGAGTGGCTTAAACAGTTTTCGTCAGGCAACTGAAGTTAGGCTCGGTCGAGTGAGGTCAAACTCCGGATGGGTGACCTCGGAGGCTTGACTTCACAACTCATCTCGTAGTCCTTCCGAAGGAACGTTAAACTAGGGGTCCCATGCCTGGATGCGGCAGGCACAGTTGGCCTAAATCAGCTTTCAATAGATAGAAGTCCTGACAAGCACACTCAAAAAACAAATTGAAAACGTTTGTGCCACGGCCCCCTGAAAAGCAGTTCTCATGGACTGACGGGGCTACCGTGCCTAAATAAATAAAAATGAATGAAATGAAATGAAATGAAAAACTAAAAAACAACGTTTTGCAAACCCAAAAAGTGTCTAACCCCCCCGTCACCTATTAATGGGGTGCACCCCTCTGGGCCAATACATTGCCATGCTATCCAATATTATTGCCATCCATGCTATCAGGGATCCCCTGCATAATAAATTTTTTTACTAACCCTGTATGAGGTTCGATAGGAGAAAATCATACTTACGCAGGGGATGCAAGGAAGAGCAGTGATTCTATCAACTGAACATACATCATGTGTCCTTTCAAATGCAACCGTTGACTCGCTGTATGACCTTCATCTGTTGTGAATTCTTGTGAATTTTGCAAAGTTGTACCGTTGTTGTTTTTAGGTCGTTCTTTCGCCAGTAATTCGAAAATAACATTTGTGTGTATCATCTAAAAGAAAAAGATTGAGGTAAAGTGTTTGTGGGACTGAAAGTTCGCACTTCCAAAGAGTAAAACAAGCGAAAAATATTCCATTCCAATCAATATCGTAAACGCGCTGGGCACAAAAGTCTTCAAGAGGTCATAAATTCAAGCTAGGAAGTCACAATGCACATAACAAATTTTGCAAAAAGCTATGCAAGAGGTATACAAAAGTACTACTTCTGAAAACCCCTCTCGTCTATGGGAGTTCTTCAATCAAAAAATTTCTTCCATATTGCTCAAGACTAAACGATCTGCTCCAACATCCTATGACAAAGAGCAACAAATATAGAAATAAGTCCCCTTCATCTAGGGGCAGCATGGTTTGGATCGGCTACAAAGCAAATATAAAGCTGCAAAAAGCGATGATGAGTTCAAAACGAAAATCAGAAATTCGAAGAGATTCGAATATAACTGCCACAATTGTATGTCAGTGGTACTTTGAACAATATAAATAGGGGTTGAGTTGGCCTTCACAAATATCAACTGTTCTTCCCGCCAACTGTAAATAAGTTGTCTGAAAAAAACACAACTGTCATTTGCTATGACGTTTCGATAAAATCTTCGTCAGTTCTCAAGCTGCATGATTATCATCAATGAATTTTCTGATAAATGATATTCCCATGATTTGGAAGACGTAAAAAGTTCACCATCTGCTTGTGGCTTGCGTCGAAAACTCAAAGCCTTCCTCTTTGAGAACAATTACCGACCATTGAAGTCCTAAGTTTAAAGCCATTATGCTTTGCCAGATCATGGAAGTGACTTTATGTCATAAATCAGTTTTGTTCATTTCATTAATCACCTGTAAAATAGGGGGTGCTCTCTTTGATTAACCTAGCTCCTTGAGAGTTTCTCGTCAAGAAATTCCCCTGTATACAATTTCAATAATTTTGCTTACTTTGTCTTTAATCTTATTTGGTTGATATATTGTAGATTTTAATATTTGTTATTTTGTATTCAATGTATCAATTTGTCTGTTATTGCATGTAGAGGAATTTTGATAAAATGAAACTGAAACTGAAATCCGAAACAGAGAAACTGGAAATATAAACTGTTGAGGGAGAGTGCAATGGTAACCAAATTTCTCTTTAAATACCGGATGAGTAAAAAAAGGGTTTACCCCTTTGGCTGGACATTTGGCCATTATGCTAACATGAAAGAAAGCCGCCGGTCAAGATCTTGACCGGTCTCGTTTTAGGAATGCGTAGTTCACAAGTCTCGCTCTCCTTCCCCTGTTCTCCTTCTTCTTCCCTCCCGTTTGTTTATTGATCAAGAGCGAGACTTGGAGCAAGTCCACCCTTTGGCGGGCTGTGGAATTAAAAATTTTGGGGCGATATTCAAAACAAAAATGTTAATCTTTAAGTAAAGGCGAACTTAGATGAGAAAATTTTATCTGGTAAAATCACTTTTCTTTCTTTAAGATCCAAACTTAGAAAAATGCTTGTAAGGGGTTTGTATGGGAATCGAGAAATCCACGTTCCATCCTGGTCCATGATTTATATAGCACTGAAATTCAAATGCAATTGTCTGGTTCAGAAATAGAATTTTAACTTCAATAGCAAGTAAATCGTAGACCAGAAAATCATATGAAAAGCAGGTATCCTAATTCATCCGAAGTCGTCGCAACTCATCGCAATTCGTCGCAACTGATCCCAGCGAATCAAAAAAATTTGTTTTCTACGATGAAATAGGACGAATAGCGATGAATGACGATTCTCGATTTTCATATAATTTGACAATCTCAGTTATGGAAATCCGACAAATTACGATGAAATCCGATGAAATGCGACATATGAAACCAGCCTTTACAGATATTTTCTAATTTGTGGGTCCTAAAAATGAATGATTTTAGCAAACAAAAACTTTTCTCATTTAAATGATCCTTTGACTGATAGATTAATATTTCAGTTTTGAATATCGGCAACACTTTTTATTTCACCGCCCGCTAAACGGGTAAACTTTTTCAGACTCAACAAGTAAAACAAAGAAAGGCCTTAGACACAGCATTATGTCTTTGCTATAGACTGATGACAATGAGTTCCTTGTATACCTGCGGTAAACCTTGCTCAAGACGAACTCATAAAGAAACAGTAAAAAACCTGGCCCTATTTACCGCAATCATCAAAGGAATTATGATGGACTCACGGCTTCGAATCTCAATCCCGTGGGAGTCTTATCAATTCTTCAATCCAATCGAACATTCTATCACATACCGTAACAATACTAATTCACAAATCTTGCAATCTGATTGGTGCTGTAGGAATCGCGAAGTATGGGCCAAAATAGGGCCAGGTTTTTCAGAGTAATATTATGAGTCTCTGTTGACTGAAGCCCCATCATCAAGTTAAAGAGCACAGGGAAACAAGAGACTCATTGTCATAAGTCTATCTTTGCTATCCATTGTTCACGGCAAGTGTGTGACATCTGGTTGAAATGGATATCTTTAGACTGTTTTTCTCTTTGCAAGTGCAAGATCTTAGCCTTGCACAAACGCATTAAACACTTTGTGCACAATTATGATTAATTTTGACAGATAATTCTAGCAGGTGAATTTCGTCACCAAAATTTTTCCTCCTGAAAATGATGCAGATGTCCAAAAAATTGCATATTATGTAAGTGTTGTGAAAAGAACCTACGTTTTCCCAGATGAATTCGAAAGTCGGTCGAATAATATCGAAAACATCGATTGCTGCTTTTCCAACGACATCTTGGTCAGCCAGTGCATTTCTAAATCCATTCCCGACCCCACAAATAATCAGATGTCTGTCAAACATAACATAAAATGGAAAAATATCAAAAAACAACTCCATATCCAAATGTAGGCCAGACAAGGAATTCTCTTGAGATTGCAGCTGCTCAAAATAACCTCTGTTATCGAAGATCAAATCTAGAACCACATGGCAACCATTTTCGTCTAGTTTGTAATTCAGGACTTGTATTTCTACTTTTAAATCATAAAATTTCCGACCAACTTCTTCAATTTGTCCAATAACATAATGCAGAAAACCAACACGTTTCGATCGATAATGTAAAATCATTCCTTGCGGCGACTCCATTTCCACGAAAAACGAAGGCGGTTTTAATTTTGTGTAACTATAACGTAAGTATTCGTGCAGGCTGTCCAAGCCATTGAGAAAATCACGCATATTGCGCCCAAGAACTTTCAGCAATTGAGTGTAGCCATTTTGCTCCACAAACGACACGAAACGCACTCCGAGTTCATGCATAATGCTGTCTATGCTCAGCGAAGTAATTTCGGAGTAGGCCCGAGCAAGACTAGCAATTGTTGAGTCACTGTAAATGTTATGAAGTACAAACGATTGGCTTCTGATACCTGCTAGCTCACGAATTTGTTTCCAAATTGCCTCCCCATGTTTTGCAATGACCATATCCCTCATGTTTTCACATAGAAGGCCATACATTTTAAATAAAATTCTCGTTAGCCCTTACAGTCGTCCTTCCTTTGCTCACTGGTTTCTGTTTTGTGATGATGTGAAACTTCGCGCAAAATTTGTTGCTCCTATGACATCTGTTCGCGTTAGTCAGGTGATTAAAATTCAAAACGGCGATCTGATTCTCGAAAGAAACACATACGATACAGCATGTGGCTGCTTGGATTAGAATCTAGTTTTATCTGATTGTTGATTCAAAACCTGTTGAATATTGATCAAGGAGACTTGGTGGCAATCTAAATCAGGATAGTAAACAAACAAGATTATGGAAATAGATAGAAACGCTGCGTAAGGAGAGTTTGGATAAAAACAGACCATTCAGTCTCTTATCATCAACGAAATCTCCAGTTGCTTGTAACTGAAATGTAACGAACAACGATGAATTTGAATCCTTGCTTTATGAAAGAAATTTTTGCGGAAAGAAATACATTAGAGTTACGAGCAACATCTATGCACGGACCACATCATATGGGTTAGAAACTGTGAGTTTACAGGGGCAACATTTCTGGCGAGATTTACCATAGCATATAAAAAAGTCCCGATCTGTACAGTAGTTTAAAAAGGAAAATAATTGGAATTTTGGAATTGGAATTTTTCATGCAACTGTAGATTGTGTAAGGATTTTATTGTAAATTTAGGTTACACTTAGGTTTATTATCTATAACGCTTGATTGAACATTCATGGAAACAATTAGAAAAAAGGAACTGGCGTTTTTTGGACATTTGTGCAGAAAGAAAGGCGTGGAACACCAGTTATTGACAGGAAAAATTGAAGGTAAAAGAGACCGGGGGAGGCAAAGAACAACATTCATGGATAGCCTGAAGCTGGTGACCACAGAGAAGAACGCTTGAACTTTGCTTTAAAAAGCTGATGACAGGGAAAACTGGAAGAAACTGATCGTCTACGTCTGTAATCAGATACGACATAACAATTGAATTGAATAATGCTTGTATTTAATAACGGTAGGCATTGATTAGCCTAGTGCTATTTACAAAGAGCATAGGTTTCAAATCTTTAAAAATCTGGGTGTAAAATTGTATGACATATTTCTTTGAACTGAACGGCTTCAATGAAACTTGAACTATTTTACAGTAAATCTGCCGTTGGACTTTTCTAAAATCTTCAATATTTTCAGAATTACTGTGTTGTTCTTCTTTTGTATGAACTCAAGAAAATTTTCGAAAAATCTTCAAACTGTTGTAACTTCTAAACCTGCAGACTAAAGATCGAATAATTTTCATAAAAACCATGATTTATGGATGCCTACAATATGGTATCAAGCAAAACTCTTTCGCTCTTCTGGTTTGTGATTTAGAAATTTGATGACGTCACATCATAAAATGAGCTGAAATATGAAATAGACTGTAATTTCGACAAATAATCAAGATTTCTGAAAAGTCCAACGGTAGAATCCTGGAAAAGTGGCTAAAGTTTCTTTCAAGTCATCCAGTTTAAAGAAATAGGTCATTGAATTTTACACCCGCCTTTTTTCGTAGGTTTAAAGATTTGGAACCTATGCTTTTACAAAGTAGACATTCAAAACTGGAATGTTAAAGGAATTGAGTCCTTATAAATAGTTGAGCGTTAACGCTGTCCTGAATTTTCGCTGACAAACCGCTGACGGTCCTTTGTTATCGCACAATAATGCTAAAGTCATTAGGAGTCGAGACAAAAGACTTCTTAATCCTTGCATTATCCTAAGGAATTTCTTTGGTTTGATTTCAATAGGGATTAAGTGACGACTTTTGTTTCATGATTGAAAAGAAGTTGATATTGGTCATGAGAGCGCTATTTATACGGACTCAATGCCTTTAACAGAACGAATTTGAATTTCAAAAGCATGCAAAACATGGACGAGAACGGAAAGTGGAATTCTCGTTCCAATACAGGCCCCGAGCAGACAATTTTCTAATTGTGGGTCTTAAAGATGAGTAGCCTGCTCGCAGAGCCACAGGCTAAAAGATGAGTGACTTTTTACCAAACAAAATTTTTACATCTAAGTTCGGCTTTGACTGATAGATCAACATGTTGCTTTTGAATATCGGCCTGATACATTTTATTCCACAGCCCTGCAAACCTGTAAACTTTCTTTTGACTCACCCGATTGTCTGCCAATCATTTTGCGTTTGCTTAACCCCTTCCTAGGCATTTTTCAATCATCAAATTTTCGTAAAGTTGAATTTTCGTAACCATGAAAGTTTCGTAAATTTGAATGTCATGAAAGTTGAATTTGAATATGGATGTACTTTGAGATCTGCAAAGATCTTCAGATTCCGAGGTATAATCTGGAGTATGCCAAAAAATCATTTCCCTATTCAGCTCTTAGGGCCTGTTTATATGAGGCGGGCTGGCCCGTTAGCGAGTAGGCTCGCCAACAAGCCAGCCCGATTTTATATGAGAGATCCGAAAGTGAGCCAGCCCGGCTATTAGTAGCCACGTGCCGTCATCCTTTTGTGTAAAATTGAAAGAACAAGGAAATATTTTCTGACTCACGGCACCAAATGTAATACTGCGCGTGCGTAACAGGCGGGCTGGTCCGTTTCTTCTGTTTACATGAGAAAAGTCAGCCCGCTTGAGGCGGGATCCCGGTAGTCGATAACCGAGATCTCGGCAAGGCGGGCCAGCCCGGCATGCATATAAACGTAAACTGATCTCACCTGAAGGTGAGCCAGCTCGCTAACGGGCCAGCCCGCCTCACATAAACAGGCCCTTAAAGGGCCTGTTTCATCCAGCATTCCTTGCACGTGTCGTTACATGACTGGCCTTTGTTTGTCGCCATTTTCATGGGCCATGAAATGGCGTCAACAAAGGAAAAGCAGGAGACGACACGTGCAAGGCATGCTGGATGAAACAGACCCTTTAAGGTTTGGAATGTAATACCAAAATTTTTCTTTTTGTATATAATATGATTAATTGATTAATAAAATTTTCTTTTTGTAAGCCGAAGGGATTTTGTGAATAAATAATTTAAAATGAAATGAAAAAATGAACTTATATTTCCAGTGCTCATACAGGCGTGAGAAGAATTACAAAAAAACTTCCATCTTTCGGCTGTCCAGCAAACTTCAATTCAACCAATCCATCTAGTACTTACGATGTTATGAATATCTAAAACTGGGAACTTTATCTGGCTCACTAGATCGGATTGACTAACGGATACACTTCTAGCTGAATGTTTGCTCATAAATATTTACACCAAATCAATTTTCCAAAAAAAATTGAAAATATTGATTCAATTTTGTCAAAATGAAAACACCCATTTTTGATACCTTACCTAAAGGTTTCATCAAACAACATGAATAAATCATCAGCGAATACAAAAGATACCGGTTCGAGAATTTCGCATGAAGCACCTCACGCACGAAATACATAACAAATGGACACGCCATGGAGTGTGTTGTAATTTAAAATGCTTATGCTCCTGATGAATGTTATTGTCTTAAGTGATAACAAACGGCGAAAATCGAGGAAAGTCGGCGCTATCATTCTACAAGGTGCATCAAAATAGTTTATGAAATTGAAATTACTCTGAAATGAAATGTCTGAGATAAAGAGAAAGTTATTTTCTGGAAGCGCGGCTTAGCTGCTTAGGAAACTGTGAAGGATTTGCGAAGCCTTGAAATAAATGCTGCGTAGAAAGCTGCGAAGGAATCTGAACTATACGCATATTAACCGGTTTGGTGTTGTACAAGAAAAAGTTGTGATTTCTTTGGAAGTGTAGAAATAAGGACGGTATATGGAATTGTGACAATCTGGCCAATCTCCATTGCAAGAGGAGTCTACCACTGCTGCCCTTTGCCATGCAATTGAACTTCATTGTCTCATTCGACGTTGTCTCAAATGAGTTTCTCCGCTTCAAGGCTGATCAGGGGGTGGGGGGTGGGGGGTGGCTGGAACATATGATGATGGGAAAACAACATGTTTTCATACATTTCACACAATGATCATACTTAAGCTACACATGGCCTTGCTCTATCAAAAAGCTGAATTTTGCATTGAGGCTTGCTTGATGTTGTTTTTTGAAGTTTTCACGATTCCTAAGAATCTTCAGACGGTACCAAAAAGAATCTCTTGGTTTGTCAATTTTCATCTATATTACATAGCATCTTCTGAAAATGTTATATGTACACTTAACGCTCAGTATCAAGTCCCAAGGGACCAGCTTTTTACAATTTTTGCATTCTACAATATGTTATTTACAAATTCACAAATGTCATAAGGATCTAACAACAGTGTTGAAGATTCTCGGTCATAACACTCCATTCACTTTCACGGCAGTTTTCCTTTATGTTCCCTGAAGAGCTTTATCTCCAGATTGTAAATAAATCTGTAAACACCATTGTTTTCAGCACGTGTCTATTGTCTTTTGCAGTTTGCTTGGTGGCTTTATCCACCAATAACCTTTTAGCTATTCTGAAAAAGAATCTCAATCGAACGATACTTTGCTACATTTTGTAGAATTTTCGAATGTGCACAAAAGTGATATAAGCTCTAAAGCCACTCGATCGAACTTCGCGCATAAAAGTGTATAATAAATGACGCTCGATCCAGGCTCTTCTGCTGAATAGCTAAGAGGTCTATTAAGCTCTATTAAGCCCCCGGGGGTTTATCTAATTTTGGACACTTCAAAGAGGGGCTTATTCAAAAAGTTAGATGACATGGCTATATATGATAGCCTTATCAGTCTTCCACCCCATATTGGGCGGATTCAGAATACAATCTTACGTGTCAAAGACATACTTTTGACACAATTTTATCCCAAACCACATCAAAATTAATATGCACACTTGTTTAAGCTAAAAGAATTGAAAATCTGTGGCAATTCTGGAATTTGATATGTAAGGGGGGGGGGCTTAATAGAGAGAGGGCTTTTTTAGAATTTTCGCTCAAAGGAAAAGGCATATTAAAAAGTGGGGTTTAAGAGGGCTTTTACGGTATGTCCGAGATATGAATGCTTTGTTTCTCGGTAAAGCAAAAAGATTCATTCAACAAACTGCCAACATTTCTAAAAAAATTTAGATACAGAGCCACCTTCGAACTCTCTCCAATTTCATCGTTAAAATTGCTGTCATGTTTGGAAACATTTTCGTCCATTTGAAAACTCTGCTGACAGAAATAAGCATTTGGACAAAGAGTAATAAAAGGTGTTGGACTTTCCTTTGTTTCTGCAAACCGCCTTTCATTTTTCCACATTTCTCAACGTCTTCCTGCCTCTGCTTTCTGAGCTTGAGCTTCGTGATGAACTAGAATCCCTCAAATTGAATACAGGTGGACTGCGAACTGAAGGATTTGGTGCTGATCTGGACTTTTCACTTGAATGGCCTTTTCGAACTGCAATGAAAAACAGAAATCATGAGATTCTGACAGCGCAGTTACGAGTGAGAATAGATTGTTTTAGAATTGGGTACTGGCAGGATTTATTAGGCAGCGGAAAATATCAGACAGTTTTAGCTTTGAGCGCCCAGTAATAACCCTCATACACGTAAAAAACAAACGCAAACTTAGTTGCAGCTGTCATGACCTTTGCTCTTTCAATTCTGCACCACAAAATTTCCATCGCTTTTTGCTTCTTGAAAATATGCTGTCACAAAGCGAGGATAAACGCAACAGCAATTATCATGGAAGCTTCCCCTAACCTTGTGTTTGTTCTAGAAAATGCAAGAAGGATGTTGCAGGGCATTCACAGCTAAAACTGCTTGATATATCTCGCTGCCTGATAAATCTCAACAGCAGCCATGTGTTGGAGATCTGAAGCATCATCGACTCATTGCCACAGTAGCTGAAATTTTTCCAACCTTTGAGGAATTAATTTTTGTACTGCCTTAGATTAACAGAGTCAACTGTTTGAAAACTGTGGAATGAAAAACTGTCAGTTTCTTTTAATATTTTCAGATCAAAACAGAAGGATATTCCTACAAAAGGTAACGCTTTCTCATTCATTATTGATGGTTACGTTTAGATTTTGCTTTAAAAAGCCTCGTTCGACTCAGATTCTTTCTAGAATAGCTAAACAATCTATCGTCATGAGTCTCAGTTTGAAGCCATAACCATCATTCAATTCAATGAAGAAAACTGAAACTTATGTAGTAAGTGAAGAGACACATCAGCACGTACGACAAACAAGACTTAGTTCCCTCGCACTAAGTGCCCTTGCCCTCGCTGCACAAGAAGCAAAACATAACAAAGCATACAATACCTCGGTCTATGGACGTTTTTCTTTCAGATTGAGAGGCTAGTGAAGGATTTGAGGCATTCCTTGATGACAATAACTAAGGGAAATAAACATCATTGATTTTAAATGGGATGAGAGCATTTTAGCGGGCAGCGTTCAGTGTCACATTACTTTTGCAAATATTGAAGCAACCAAACCCCTAACCCTAATTTACCCATCCTTACATTAACTAACTCTGAATTATCTTGAAAACCCTTTTCCTGAAGCAAACCCTAACCTTCACCGTGTGACAACAACAACACAACCACAAAACAACATTCAAATGCCACATTCTATCCATTTAGGCCAATACTCAGCCATTTCAAAGGCAATTAATCTTGACACATTTGAATTCATTCATGTTTTCCTTGTTGATAAAATGTGAAAGTGATAACAAAATTACCTCAGTCTTGCTGTTATCAAGCGAAATTTGATTAATTTAGACCAATCCAATACTTAAAATACTACGACCTGTCAAAGCTGTTTGGCAGGGGTGGAAAAAATAATTAAATTTCTGGGACCAAGACATTCTTGGAAATGTTTTTGTGGCAGCTAGTTGCTCTGATAAAGAATTCATTCCTTGTTGACAGGTCATGCTGAAAATATTTTTGGATAGATTTCAAAGATGTTTTGTACTTTCCAGGTTATAAAAATTTTTTCATCTATCTAAAGACAGCATGAATTGATTGAGGAGCATCCCTCGAATTTTCTGAAACTGACTTTGAAAAATACAAAAGAGAAAAGTGAAGGTTATGAATTCTTCTTTCTTTCTTCCAGCTCTTTCTTTCTGGAGACCTGGAAAAATTCTAGGGCCATTGGTGCTGTGGTCCTAGCACTCGCTATTTTCTCCACCCCTGTTTTTGTCACATCTAGGACAAAAAGAAGCATACATCAAATTTAATACTTTGGTTATTGAGTATTACATCAGAAGACATCCTTGCACTTACCACTAAAGGTAAATTCCTGCCTGCAATTATTGCCGGATCCATGTAGGGTAGAGAAATAACGTCTTTTCTCCTGAAATGTAAGAGAATACATATGACTGGGACTTTAGCAAGGCAGCAATTGAGCAACAAAATGAAATATATCAGTTTACAAACTGTAATAGCTCAATTTCGTATGCCTTAAGAGTTAGCTAGCTACTCCGGTTTGAAGGAATTGTTGGAGGCTTAAGCTTGGTTTTCATATAATCGTTGCGATCGTTTGGATTGCTGTGAACAACTCCAGCGATCCGGATCATTGCAATCGCTGGTGGAGCAATGGAATGGAACAAGGTTCTATCCTAGTGATCCCGATCGTCGCCATTGCTAGGATCATTCCTTAGCCTCACTACCATAAGGACCCTCAAGTTACGCTCATCTTATTGAGTTGAATTGTTGCTGTTGTTATCGCTCCACTGACGGCCTTATGGACACAGAGCTGTAAAAACGGCAAAAAATTTCAATCGGCGACAGGATTCTGTCGCCCCGTCGTCTACCGATCAGCATGTGGCTTAGAGCAAGGCGGTTTTGCTTTTGTGGCAAGAATGATCCTTTACCGAGGTACTGATACCTAATTTGATGGTACAGCAGTTCTAGAAAACTGATTTTTAAGGCATTTTAGACCCAGTAAGGAAAAAGTAGCAGATGATTTAGGCCCACAGCTTCATTCTAAAACAGAAAGCGAATCGAACGACAGATTGATACATTTTGTAGAATGTTCGAATGTACACAATAGTGATAGAGACTCCAACACTGCTCAATCGAACTTTTTTCTGGCGCAGCAGAAAGGGTTCAAATAGAATCAGTACGGAGCTTTACCGTTTCCGCAAGCGTTTGGGAATAAGTCGTAGTTGTAGCGATATCAGTTCAGGCAAACAGCGAAACTACGACATGTAATCGAGTCTAATCATTCCGGCATGTTTCCATAAGATTGCTGGGATCGTTGGAGTCGTTCACAGCAATCCAGATGATCGTAACGATGAAATAAAAACTAGGTTTTAGATTGTAAGCAGGTTTTAGTTTATTTACAAACTCGAACAAACTTCTCGTTGAAAAATGTTTAAAATAAAGCTCGATCTAGGCCCTTTTGCACAATGGCTGAAAGATCTGTTGTTACAAAAACTGTTCTTGTTCATCAAGCAAGTAAAATGAAACAAATGCAGTTAGAAAGGTGAGGATCCTCTTACTTAGTTTGCTTCGTTTCTAATCTTGTTTTTGTTTTATGGTCTTTTTCTCTTTCACTGATGATGTCTTGGTAAGTATCAGAGTGTAGGACTGCTTGGTTACAAATCCAACTGAAAAAGAGAAAATATCATCAGGCTTGTTCAAGTAGCAGCCTTTCTTGACCGAAGGAGTAACTGTGGGCAAAAATGTAAAATGAAATGAATGAAAATGACCAAAACCAATGGGGGGAAGGCCAGGGGGCGGGGAGATAGAGCACCTCTAAAGAACCTAATGGTCGGAAATTTCGCTCTACAACTCGGATTTTTTTAGATTTAGAGGTCTAGGTCTGGAAGATTTTCGTGGAGAAATGATGGATTGAACAGGAATTTATCAACGGTACAGGATAAAATCTGGCAAGAATTATTCAATCTATACGGCATATTTTTGATAAACATTTACTGACTATGTGGGTTGCAAGGTTAGACTGTGAAATGAAGCTAAATTTGAGTTTTTGATGAATTACGTTGTTGTCGTCGTTGTTGACGACTTTCTCGCCGGAAAATTTTTCTTCTTTGCCACCTTTTCCCCAATTGGAGCCATGACTGGTTTCAGCCCTGTGGGCTTGTTTCTACTAGACCAGAGAGTTTTTAATAAAAGTCAGATAGTGAGGACCGTGTTCGAGTCAAGCAAAGCTATCTGAATTCTGAATCCAACAAGGCCAAAGCTTCTTTGTCACAGTATGAACCTGATTTTGCAGGAATGAAAATAAAACGGTATCCAGCCGAAGAAAAAACTCAAATGAAAGCAAATCATTAAATGATAAGCAACCGGAGAGTGGATTATTTTGATTTTGTCTTTGATTTTGACTCATAGAGTAATCCTAGTTATTGCAGCAGCAACAACGACACCAACAACAACAACACTAACAGCAACAATACCTTTTATCCTCGCTCAAACTGGTTTGAGCATTAACAGCCGAAGGTTATCAGCCTATTGACAGCGATAACTACGATTACGTAAACAGTACATCTTTGATCCTGTCTGTAGAGATTTAAACCCTACTCAAAACTGATGCCCGTATGTTAAAAAACAACTTACCTATTCGTCATTTTGTCCTCTTTGATCCTGTCTCCAGAGATTTAAACCCTACTCAAAACTGATGCCCGCATGTTAAAAAACAACTTACCTATACGTCATTTTGTCCTTGAAGTCTCTGTCGGTAGAAATGTTGGATAATCTCGATCCTGGATTAATTTCTCGTTGAGCTATGAAGAAGGAGAACTGTGATTATCAAATCTGGTAATGATACTACGCTAGGGATAGAAAAGAGTAGCATTATAGCTATGAAGGAGCAAACCAGAACGGGAATCCGTAACTTGAGAATTTGGCGAGCTCAAATTAAAAGTTGAAACGACGGGCCTAAATGTTTGCAGTGTGCTAGACCTGAAAGATGCTTTACTGCCACAGAGAAAGTAAAGAGGAAGAAACACAAGGAGGAGACAACATGATTTAATTCAGAAAAAATTTAGATATTAAAAGGAAAGGTTGTATTACCAGCAAAATACTCTACTCTTTGGTTTGGTTTATTTTTGGCAGGAGGACGCACAGTCATGTTTGAGTTAGACTGTTGTAGCTTCTTAAACAATGCATATCTTTTATCAGGTGCTGTAAATGGATGACAAATTAATTTTACTACCTCTTTCAGGAAACTATTCAAGATCATGGTTTGGAATTCTGGGGTTTGATCTGCGCATCAAAACCGGTTTTGTGTTGTGCAGGAAAATATGAAGCCCGAGGTCTTAAAGTACAGACCGAGTTTACGAAGATGTAAAACCTATGGTGTATTGTAGTTGTATTAATGAAATCTTCGCTGAAAATTATTCCAAAGACTTTCATGACCTAGGGATTTTTTGTATGGAGGAAGTTATCCCACCTTCAGGCCATGAACTGTCTGGTGGGACGAAAATTGTATGCTTTTAAACAGAAAACATCATCCCACCTTCTAGCATTTCATCCCATCTTCCAGTGTAGAATCTCAGATGATCGGGAAAGCTCATTCAATGCAAGGTGAAATTATATAGGATCATATAGAACGAGATGGGGTGACTCACAGCCTGGGAGGTGGGGTGACTTTCCTTTAAAGGTAATAGCATAATCCTAGGAGAAAACTATGATGATAGGCAGATGTAGAGACGTCTGTATACAAGTAGAACAAAGAAACCCCATGCACTTTTTGTCTCTTTAGCTCCCGCGCTTGTGAAATTCGACAATTTCAACAACTTATGTTACTAGTTTTCAGCCCCTTGTTCATAAACACACCTTCTAACTCGGCTGATTGCCTTTATATACACGCCTCATATAATCAGCTGTGAGCTCATTTGTGATAACTGATTGATCAAACGCAAAATTCAAGTAACATTAACTTACCAAGGCTGAGAAAGTTATTCTTTCGTGCAGAAGACTTCATTTTCTTTGCTCTTTTCATCATCAAATCAGCTGTATTTGAATTTTGAAAACCCCTTTGAGTTCAAGAGAATTCAGCATCAGACTATATTGCAAAGTGCGTCATTAGAACTGAGAGATATCTAAAATAACGTTGTTTATCACAGGCATTGCGATGCATTTCACTTCCATTATAAATTCATTCTGCGAAACTTCCCTCGGGGGGGGGGGTACATGACTTGCGGATGGACGGGGGTCTGCCGCCCGGTTTTCAGAAAGCTACCTTCTTCTAATTACCGACGGTTGCCATCATACCCATTTTTATGATGAATATTGGCTGAAAACCACCCATTTTTGACAATTTTTTGTCAATTTTTGGAAAACCCACCCATGTTTATGGAAAATCTGCCGAAAAAGGGACCTTTGTTTAGAGAAGTTTGGACCCAAAAACCTACCCATATGGGCGGCACATACCCGTACCCTCAATATTTTATGTTACCCCCCTCCTCCGGGGAAACTTCGCTTTAGCTATAGAAACTCAATAAAGTAAAAAAAATGAATAATCATGCTACATGAAATATTGTATATACAGTCAAAGTTGAATATCAAGTGCAGTAAAACGTCCACGTCTATTCTCCCTGGGAGTCATACCGGGAGTTAATTTCCGTTCTAAGGTTGCCCCTTAATTGCCTCTTGTGTCTGTTAATCGGTGAAGTGAAGTTGCGTTTTTCAGTACCAAGCGCTGGGATCGCAGAAATAGAGCAGACCTAATCGAGTCCGCAACCCCGTGTCATGACGCTCAAGTGATGGGGCTCTACCGGGACTCGAACCCACTCTGCCTGACTATTCTGGCTGCAATGTCAGAGGATTACACCACGGCGCCACAACACCTTCGTAGGGAGCTCTCTGATACCAATGGAGATATCGTTCGAAGCTTTACCAGCCAAATAATGAAAGACTTACTTGACACATCCAAGGTAATGCTTGGAAATTTTAGGTCCCTGCACTTCTTTGTTCTTTGTACTTTGGCTGAATGCTGAGTCTTACGCTGATATTTATCCCTAACATTTTCGGTACATTCCTGCCTGCTAATTACCTTATGTGTCACAACTACACAACTAATCGATCGAGTCAACAGCCAACCAGATTAATAAAAAGAACGGCCTCTATCCTGCAGGCACTGGAGGGTCTTTAATTGGGAACTTAAAAGACAAATGACTGCACATTGCAAAATACTCAGAACTCACCATTCCATAGCTAATTCATCTTTCTTTTTTGACACAGCACTTTCTGGTACCGTGCTTGCTTGATCACTTTGCTCAGGGCTCAGTTCAAGATCAAGTCGTTCTACCTTTTCCGCAGTGGAAGGTTGTGGTGTTCTTGGCATTGATTCCCATGCATGCTTTGGAAAATACGGAATGTCCTGAGGATGCAGAGAAAGGATCTATGATACTTCACAATGAACAAAATCGGTTACGATTAGTTTACCTATTTCAAGTCATGTAGCCATGTTATTACGAGCTTATTATCATACCACTTTTAGCATTAATGTTACAAGTCTACATGGCACAAAATAAGCTTGACAATTTTCATAGAAGACACTCATAAAGAAAGGCTGATGCCATGCGTGGAAAAGATTTGATAGCAAACACTTACAAAAAAGTTTGCTAGAAAAGACACAGCTTTATCCAAAGACTTACCATATTCTTTGGGTTGTTTGAAAACTCTTTGGATGGAAGAGCAGGGGATCTGGAAATAAAACAAACAGCACTCTGTAAAATCACATAAAGTTGAATCTATGAAGCAATGACGATCTCCGACGTAAATAGATGAATGTAGAAGAGTTTGCATTAATTCTATTTTCCTTGTATTAACAATGCATAGAAAAACAAGAAAAGTCACAAAATCATTCACCATTTCGTGTATCCACCAAACTTTGGTTAATTTCAATATCTGGAGAATTCTCCACAAAAGAATTTTTATAGATTTCACTTTCTTTTTTGTCCCCTCGGTAGATATTGAAAAAAGCCTCTCAAATATTACACAGAAATTTGGCTGTAAGTGAAAATGCACCAGTAGGCCAACATACCTTGGGGGTAATTGTGGTGTATCATCAGGTCTCCATTCATTCCCATCATCATCGAAATCAAAAGCAGCCAGATCGACTTCTTCATCATAATTAAAGTCATCATCATCATCATCTTCTGAATTGTTACTTTGTTGACGAGCCGATTCCAGTACTGAAAGTATGATTTGCCGAACTCTGTAACCACGGTAAACAGCCTGTACAATTAAAAACGATGTAGAGCTAATTAAAACTTTTTCGGGCCTTCTCCTCAAGAATTCTGCTGGCTATTCAGTAACTGAACATTTCATTCAAAGAGGTAAAATCGTCAGGGGGGAGGATCTTGAGCTGCCATCTGACAGGGACATGGAATTTCGTTTGAGAAAAGGTACCAATGATTCTGCAAATGTTTAAGAACTTTAGTGCCATAGTGACAGACGATAGTGCTAAAGATGGCGGCAAGGACCTTTTTACGAAGATGCAATGCGCTATAATTACGAATTCTTAACGATTCTTTAGGAATTTGATTAAAGAGTGCAATGCATCTTGGTAAAAAGTTCTTGGGGCCATCTTTAACAACGTCGTCTATTTTTGGCAAAGCTAGTTAAGGTCTGGGCCATAATTCTGTAAATTACAACAAAGTTCCTGTGATTCCTATATTTTTGCAAAAGTTTTCTCCGTTTCATAGCCCAAAGTCCGACAATGATATCCATGATGTTGCAACTATTGAGAAAAGGAATACCCATGAAAAATTCTAAAATCTTTTCAGTTTTCTCGTAGTTCTTACCTGTATCTTCGTTGCAGCAGATACATGCAAGCTCGTCCACTTTTCTTCCTTGATCTCTTGTTTGCTATTGTGTTTTATATCCTTTGAAAGTAAATCATACGACATTTCATGGCAGCTGGGTGTAAACGTTTTCTATGCAACGGTTCTGAATCACCACATATTACCATAGGTTATAAATAGCGGCCCAAAACCCAGCAGAGTACTCCCTAACTTTCATACGGGGGGTTGGGGGGGAGGGTTCATGCCACCACTTCTTTGCTGACCCCTAAATATTATGCCTAATGTTTTGAGAACCCCAGGGATGGTGCGAGCGGGGGGCTCAGGGGGCAGGAGCCCCCAAAATTCACTGTGCCCCCCATCGGCACTTGAATTTTTGAAAACTGCTATGTAGTGTTGGCACTTCCAAAACTTGCTTGTTATCTTTTTAGAAAGCGTAGTCCCATTTTAAGCAAATCTGAAAGATGTCGTCTGTGAAAATTTTGCTTGCCTGCTGGTACTCTAACAGTTTCGTCCGCCCAGCATTTTGTCCCTGGAGCCATCCCTGAGGAGCCCCAAAGATGCAGTCTAATGTTTTTCTCGCTCTAGATTGCTCTTGGCTGGAAATCCACAACATACGCAGAACGACAGCTATTGAATGGGCTACCGTAATTTGTGAACCCTGAATAATGAATTGTCGTCTATAATGTTATTCACAGATCCTAAATATTTATCCAACCCAAGATTTCGGAACCCAAATATAGGCAAGGACCAAGGATTGCCATTGAAAGCTAACAAGTATCCCCCAGGGATCAGAAGATACTTCAACTAGTTTGCAATAATTCTACCGTTAAACTTCTAATAAATTTTCAAACTTTTGATAATCTGAGGATTTTTGAAAGATTTGGACTTGCCATGCCCAAGCATCTTCCACGTCTAAATACAAAATGATGACCTATTGCGAAGGAAAGAGGCTTCTCTTCTCTCCAACCCAGGGGTAACTTTTAGTAGGCGACAATTTTTGTAGGCATAAACAAGGGAGAGACTTGGCCAAGTACAAGCAAGATTTTGAGACCAACTTAGAACCACCCTAACTTCTAAACCTTTCAGGCACAGATTCCATGAGAAAATGAACAGATACAAAACAAGGGGCAAAACAAGGTCCCAAGCAATAATTCAGTGTTTACGTACCTCGGATTGAAATTCTCGTTCAGCAGTTGGACTGTCTAATTCATCCTTTTCCTTCCTTGTCGGTGATATACCATCAGTTGGAGAGGCTTCTTTTTGAATGATATCGTATTGCAGATCATTGCTTTTTGCCCTGAAAATAGAATCGTATGTTCATTTAACCTTTTACTTGTGGACAACAAAGGAATCAAGTCTTTAAAAAGCATTGCAAGATTAGTTGATGCAGCAACTCGATTCAGATGGGAATACATAACAGCAATGATATAATATAATATAATATAATATAATATAATATAATATAATATAATATAATATAATATAATATAATATAATATAATATAATATAATATAATATAATATAATATAATATAATATAATATAATATAATATAATATAATATAATATAATATAATATAATATAATATAATATAATATAATATAATATAATATAATATAATATAATATAATATAATATAATATAACAGTAATAATTCTACGTCCTTCTGTATTAAAGTCTATCTAAGACTTATCCTTCTTGGTAAGATATTCTTGGTCTGCACGTCGAACAGGCATTTTTCAGTTGTAGATTACGACTGAAGAATTTCGATGAAGTTTGAATTCATATCGCACCTTCTGCTGAATATCTAGCAAGATTTGCTGTTCGCAATCGTGCTATTGTTACGTTTTTCTCTCAAGAAGTCTCTTTGTGCAATATTTGCGTTAAAAAATTTGCCTTTACCAGGAGACCCACCCAAAAAAGTGAAATTTTTTAAAAAATCATCAAAATTTTGTTCTGTAGACGATCTCGAAATTTTCTTTTCCAGTAGTTGCATCATAATCGTACCGGTGAGTGTACTGAAAAGGAGCCTGTGACGTCACCATAATGAGTAGAAAAATAAACTTTACATGTTTTTGGAAAAGATACACCTCCGACGGGACTCGAACCCGCAATCCTCGGCTCAGAAGGCCGATGCCTTATCCATTTGGCCACGGAGGCTTCGCAGTATGAGAAATCCTCAAATCTGATTCCAGTCATAGTTTTAATCATGACTCATCAACTGTAAGATGCCTGTTTCTTGTCTTCTTGACGTTTGTTTACTTATTACATCACTCGTTGCAAACGCTGTTGAAGTACACTGCTAGTGCATTGTCCAGAAACTCGTTTAAGATGGGATTATATCGCAGCACGCAATAACTCTTGACACTTCTTCATCAAGAAGTAGCTGCCGAGAAAGGGAAAGAAAGATTTCTTCTTCTTCTCTGTCGTTATCAAGCTGCTTAAGGCCTGTCCACAGACAGGTGAACAAAACTTTTTTCGGCTATTTTATGGATTACCAAGAAGAGAGAAATGCGGATATGTTACTACATGGGTTATTATAAGTTACAGTATGGTTCAATGGCTTTATACTGAAAGCAGAGTACTCGAACCCTGACCTGACGGCATATGCGCAGTGTATTGATCGCTGGGGACCCTGGAGAGGGATAAGTAGTGGCAGCAGCAATTGTTGTTGTTGCTGTTCTTCTCTCAACCGGGGTTCCTATTGCTCAGCATTATTCTCCTATGCTGGCTTGACATTCAATGTGGAAAAGATTCTAGTATTCATCAGTATTAAATCCTGTGTGTAGTATTTTGTAGCTGTTTACTTAATTTCTATCAATTTCTTGTCTTTATGTAAATGGCCCTGGAGTAGTCATTGTCTTTTGCTCCTTGACGTTACATCCCTGTAGTTTTGTATGGTCTGTATAGGAGTTTGAAAGGTTAATAGGATAAAGATGAAACATGAATTATAATATTCGATATGAGAATATATGCATAAAAACAGAGTAAAAGTACACTTTGTAACTCACATTGGCTTAACTTCGTCTCCTCCTATTCCAAAGTTCTCATGCTGCTGTAGGTGACGTAACAGAAGTTTCAACCGTGAATCTCTGAATCGTTTCTAGAAAATAGGAAAAGAGGGAGGTAGGATATTTGCCACATTTTAAATACCACCTGGTGCTAGAAATATTACACAAATCTAGTATACTAGCACAACTCTGTGGTATTGGGTTAACTACCAAATTACCAAAAACCCCGAGGCCTAGTTTACACATTGCATTCTTACCGTGTCGGATCGAATTGAATTGAGCAGTCTGCCTTGTTTGAAAATCTGATTTTAATATCGGCGTTTGCGATGTCGGATTGAACATAAACTGGCTAAAATGGCCGGCCATTTCTCCTAAATGTGGAAGCGCAGTTGCTGATCAAACGTAGAAACCACAAACCATGGCCTATAATTGATTAATTAAACACTCCAGAAATACATATTTAAATCAATTCATGTTTCTGCTGTTTAAAACGAGAGAGCTGGTAATGCCTGCTATTTTAACCATTCAAAATGGTTGGTGATTTAAATATCGTTTTCATGTCAATTCTAATTGACACCTAGAAATTTCTAGCAGCATTAATTCCAATCGACAAGGCGTTTAATAATAAGGTGTTTAAACTAGGCCTGAGTAAGGGGCATTACTTTCTTTTTCGTTTTACTTTCCTTGCAATACCTAAGAAAAAATTTCCAGAGGCCTGTATTCTTGAACATATTTTTTTGTTGACTACGAAAAAGGTGATTCTCCAACCATAACAGTAATTGGTTATAAAATACTTTAAAACACGCAAGGCAAATAAGTAATACCTCTTTTTCCAGCCTCTCCAGTTCAGCATTATATGGGATTAATTCTTCAAATTTCCTGCAAGAAAAAATAGAATGTAATGAACCTTGAGTGCGCAGTCTTTTTATCATAAGCTCTCACTTAACGACGTCACAATGGTAAAACCGTCAGAAAATATTATAAGTCGCTCCAACTTCCTTGCGTTCTTTGATTTTGCTGATATCACTTGTTCAACAGGGACTCGTAATATTACTCTTAAAAAGTGGGCCAAATTAAGGCACGCGTAGAGTGATTCCGTATTCACCAATCAAATTTCGAATTGCTAGAATTTAGTTTTCAACCAATCAGGAGGTTGGAGATTTCTACCACGCCATACATCTTTTGTGCCCTGTTCATCTGCAACAATAAAAATTTTGCTTTTGGTCACACGAAACATTCATTAACAAATGGTGCTATAATATTCTGGAAGTTTGATTCCCATCTCTCCACTGATGATCATAGCTGAAAAGGGAATACTATAGACTACGCTCACACGATGCTAGCACATTTTGAAAACGGTGACAAATAAGACGGTGACAAAATTTGAGCTTGCGTTCACACGATGCCAGAACAATTTGAAAACGGTATGAAATTTGACGGTAAAAAATTAGTTGCAAGACACTGATGCCATAGAAATGTACGAACACCCTAAATGTCGATTAGTCTTTTTCCAGAAGCTTCGAAAAATACTCTTTTTCATCATCTTCGAGTACTCGCATTATGCCGTTTAAAAAAATATGTCGGTTGGGGTTCCGTTTTCGAAATTTGCCATTCTTAAAATCTACAGGCAAAAATGTGCTATTTTTGTTTGAACGGGAGGCCTTTCCGTGACATTTTTCACCGTTTTCAAAATGTGCCGGCATCTTGTGAAGGCAAACTTATGGAATTCTTACCTTGTATGATCAAGGTAGCCATTATCAAGATCTACTTGCTCGTTTCTTTGCAATATACACAGTTGTTCAAGGTCCGTATCAACCCATGCTTTAGTTGCCTATATGAAATAGAAATGTGTAAGAATTAACCCTGAAAGGGTTGGATGTGCACACAAAGAAGTGATGAGTCCTTCAGCATATTTAGGGTGAGTCTGATTGGTAATTTTAAACCTACCGAATTCCGAAAACGGTAGACTTCGCAGAGATGGAAATGCGGGAATGCTGGAAATGCATAGAAATGCTGGAGATGCATTTCCCAATCAAAAAAAATTCTTCAAAAACGGTAGGTTTCAAGATCATCCTCACGAAAATAAAGTTTCTTGTTGGGAAACACGATTACCAGTCTGGTGTTTGGCAACAGAGATTAAACTTCCAATTACCGTAGCAACGCAAGCTAATTCTCCCCCTGCCAAACTATTCGTTTTCGGAATTTGGAAGTCAATCAAACACGAATTCCGAGTCTGCCAAGTCTACGTTTTTCAGAATTGGTACCAATCAAACACTCCGTCAAAGACATGGTAAGAATAACCTTTCAATTATTGTTCTTACAAAAACAAGGACAGATTTTGTTAACACGAAACGATTCAAAGCAATTAGCGAGTTAGAACAAAAGGAAATACTCTCAATCAGTAATAGCCTTTTTAGCTATTCAGCAAAAGAACCTGGCTCGAGCGTTATTTTTATATTAGCTATCCGCATTGGCAGGAAATTAGGCAAACTCCCGTAGACAATTACACTAAAGACGGTGGTGAGGAACTTTTTACGAAGATTCACTACATTCTTTAATCGAATCCCAAGAGAATCGTCAAAGATTCGCAATTCGAACGCAGTCCACTTTGGTAAGAGCTTCTCACCACTATCTTTAGGCCCCGTTTACACGATAGCGTTTTCACTTCATATCGGATTGGTTTCATATCGGATTAGCCTTCTGTTTACACGATACCGTTTGCATTCCATATCGGATCGGCCTCCTGTTTACACGAGAACGCACCAATCCGATATGCTTTATACCATTTTCGCATTTTCAAATGAAAACGCTCTGAAAGTGGCATGAAACCAATCCGATATGAAATGAAAACGGCATCGTGTAAAGAGGAGAAATTTTCATATCGGATTGCCTTATCCAATCCGATATGAAATGAAAACGGTATCGTGTAAACGGGGGCTTAGTGTATCGTCTATTGTCGTTTAAGGTGGGACTTTTGGAGCAACCCCATCAAATCTAGTAAATACACTCAATAATCTTTAACAGCCTTACCGTATGCTCGAATTTCATATCATCCAGCTGATTTAGTTGTGGCAGTGCATTTTGGACGACAAGACTGTAAATGAAACGAGACAAAATGAATTGATTTATCTGTTGGCAGTTGACCGCAGAAAAATAGAATAAATAAAAGCCATAAATCTAACAGAATCGTTCCATTTCAGTTCCTAATAAGATCAAGTTTGCAGATATTGAAAAACATATCTACGGCAGCTAAAACCTTCAAAACAATTTAAAGTAAAAGCTTTTAATACTTCTTTCTACAGATTCAATAACAAGCTCGTAGTTTGGGACACAAAGAATGAACTCTATCAATGCGCTTTTAAACTAGATGCTTATTGCCTCTATCAACAAACCAAAATAAGATAAATTTCTAGCTTCTGACGTTCAGATTCGAGCAGACATTACTTGATAAAAAGTTAATAATCGTTTGTCAAAGAATCACTTCAGTTTTGATGTAAATCCTACTTTGATAAAACTAGCAACAAGAGATCTAGTAACTGGGTATTCAACAAGCCTTGTGCCTTTGAAGCAGGCTTTCCCACCAGAATAAAGTAAGCCAAATTCTTGTCACCTTCATGAATCTCGATATAGATCGAAATTATTGAGGATCATCTAACTCTATTCTTCTGGATTTTCTTTCGACCTAAACCAGGCCACGACGGTGTGCCTTGAGTAGGCGCACCTTGAAAAGGAGAAATAATTCATGGGATGTGCAAATGAATATTTAGATGTTACCGTAAATCAGGCGTATCAACTACGGGATTTCCAGATATCTTCAAAACTGACAATCTTCTGCAATTCTCCAGGGCCGCAAGAAAATTTGAACATTCCCTGATGACATTATCTTGTAGATTAATAACTGACACCATAAGAAGGTTGTCCAACACTGGGAGCTCTTCAATCCTGTAAGGAGATCTCAGCTTTAGTAGTTCTCGAGCTTTTGTGGAAATTAAGCTAATTATAGAAAGAGACGGAGAGACCAAAGCTAATTAAGACCAAGAAAAAGCTCCTGACATCAACATAAACAATTAGGAGCAAATATTCTCCAACTGAATGTTATCAGTTGGTAGGAACTACCTTGGAGTAAACAAATTGTCAAGAAGGAATAGGAGCAGCCAGAAAAAAACGAGTAGAAAGAAAGGGATAACAGAAATAGATATGAAAAGGGAGAATAAGTACAAGGACTGGCCCCCTGTCACCCACATCATTTTCTTTAATCTTCAGGTGTCATGACTTCCTTGTGGCATACTGTTTTAAAATTTCAACATTCAATTTCCCCAATACTATAAAAAGGCTTTGGGAATGTGTTACAATGGCTTGCAGTGGTATTAATGCACAAATCCTGCCTGAAATTCTCCACATACCAGACACCCAGTGAAGACTATCTGTCATGGCTCCGCAGTCTTTAACACATGGCTCCGCTGTCTTAGCAAAGTTACATACATCAAGTACTTTGGATGGTCATATGGACCCTTAAAGGCATCAGTGATTCTTTCTAAAAGGTAAGTTTCACGGATGTTCTCTGGGTCCATAAGGTCCTTCTGGGCAATGATGACAAAAACCGCTTTACAAAGACAACTGACCCAATATTGATAGGTTTATTGAGAAACAATTTACCTGTTGCCAGCGATATGAATCGATTCCAAAGAGGGAAGCCAGAAATTTCCAAGGGGCTCCAATGAAGGGATGTTGTTCCCATGAACGTCCAGATGACGAAGTAGGACATGATTCTTGAAGCTTGGCAACTTGAAAAGAAAATATCAGATTGACATGAACTCAAGTGCCCTAGAAAAATTATGCCTCTCAAGAGGTTTTTGAGGTCATGTCGATCCGCCGTCACGTACGGGGATTAGAATGGCGCATTCGTAAGAGAAATACAAACAAAAGAAAAACGAGTCGATATATCGTGCACGAAATGATAAATTAAGATAGGAATAACTCGATTCATAGTACGCAAATTGGTCTTCTAGATTCTGCGTTTCCTACAGCCCGTGCATTCGACACAACATGGAAAGTTAGGAGCGATTCTAGAATTCCCCCCCCCCCCTTAAGTATGAAACAATGAGATCTAAAGAATGAAACAACAAGATGTAAGAACGAAACATGAGAACGGAGGGTATTCTAGAATCTAGCGAAGAGTTATTCACTCAACTGCTGTTGAAAAAACAATGGAAGGAAGAGCTTTATAATGACGTTGCTCCGCAAGAAGGCAATAATTGTTCCAACGCTGGTTACAAGCACTGAAAGGCCGAAATCACAGACTCACTATTTAAAGTAATGCTCTTATAATAAGCTGGAAGACCTACCATATTTATGGTGTTACTGTGCAAATCTAGTCTTGTCAGCAATGGTAAATTCTCGATCTCCTTTGCATTTCCAAGATAATTTCTTGCTGCCTTCAAATCCACGAGTCCTTGCAGCCCCTCGATACCCTAGACAGGATCAATAAAAATACTTTAGCAAATACAGTAATAAGTATTGAATCACAGGCAAACCACGATCCTCCCGGATTCTCCTTTCTCTTCATTGCTTGCTATCTTTTGGACAGTGCGTATTCCTTCGCATTCCCTCCCCTCCACACCTTTCCTTCTTCGCAATTCACCACATATGTACAATTCCACCAGCGCAGTGCCAAAGAAGCGTCACAGCGTCCAAAAGATAAAAGCAATTATCAGAAAGGAGAATACTTGTTTCCCTGTGATTTGATTACAGATGAAGGAGAATGATGAACAGAAGAAATTGTGATTATCGAGCTTCCTGAAATAGAAACAATCCCGAGACTGCCAAATTGAAATGACCCAATCAGTCGGCTCTGTTGAGGCTCCCCGGGGGGGGGGGCTTTTCAATTTTGGAGACTTCAGATTGGGGTTAAAAGATAGGTGGCTTTTAAGAAAGTGGGGTTTATTCACAAATTCAAATGCCAAGGATATAATGATAGCTTTTCGTTCTTTTACCACTTGTTTGACTGAATCAACTGAGATGCATATCACTCTTACGAAAGGGCGTACAAGATCTTTTATAACAATAGAATTTTTAAAAATAATTCACGGATCCTTCTTGAAAACGACAAAATTTTTGCTAAAGGTATGCTAGATTTTTATAAAGTGATATGCCCATCGGATCAACAGACAATTCTACACGTTGAATATACCAATTTGCCAAAGCAAAAAAATCCCAAAGCATATCTAAATTAACATGAAAGGTAAGTTAGCCGAATAAATGGAAATCTTCGGTAACCTCTAGCATTGGATAGGAAGGGCTTAATGGAAGGGGACCTATCTAAAACTTTACCTTTAAAGGTAAGGTTTATTGGAGAGAGGACTTAATAGGGAAGGGGGAATAAATAAAGCTTTTAAGGTAACGAAAAATAAAGTGGAATTGTGTTCAAAACACTTTAAAGAGCGGCATGAAATAGCAGCATAAATTGACGTTGTGGTGAAACAAGACAAAACTATACCATATAAAACAAGAATGGGTATTAATCAATCATGGAGAAGAATCTAAAGTATAAACTCTGGCTAAATCATTTGAAAACATACCTTCAAAGTTATTAGTTGATTTTCGTCAATGTTGAGACTTTGCAGTTTCTTGCACGATGAAATTGAACCTAGAATGATGACGATGATAAAAACGAAAAAGCTGGTACAGTAGACTGATTGCAGTTCGTCGTAGATTTCGCACGCTTTTTTGAAAAGTTTCGTGACTAACCTTTTCGCTCAATCTACCTTTTGCTTCCGTTTAGGAGAGCACTTCAATTCAATGAATAAGTAGGTAAAATAATTCAGTTCAATAGATAAGTAGGTAAAAAAGTTTACGCCATTGCAAGCGAAAACTGGGACGAATAGTAACAAGTCTACAGGTACAGTAGTTGATTCTAGCAACAACATTATGTCTTCAAACAAATTTTCCGTAACATGAGTGGTACTCTAGCCTTCTTAAAAATATTCCAGATATATTTCTGGGTTCACTATCCGTCAACGTCATTTCAATGACATTGAATATGTCATGATTAAAACATTTCACCTTATTTTCCATAAAGCATCCTCTCCTTCGTTGTAGAATGCCAGAACAGAAGTTGCTTTAATGCTTCCCATAACAGAGACCAGCTGCATTCTTCCAGAAAATCAATACTAGTTTCACTTACCCTAAGAAAACTTTCTTTGCTCTGCATTTGGTCTACAAATGGTTTCATCACTCAAAAAACGAAATGTTGATGAAGCTCCATACAGTCTCTAATCCCTTGCTCATAGGCGCTGCGTTTCTCCTCTGTCTGTTCTTCCGTTATTTGCATGGGCTCTGTTCTCAGGAGCATTATGCCTGACCCTTCAAAGTAAATAGCCCCACTACCAGGGCTCAAAATAATATTTTCTTCCTGGTAGCAAGCCAAGTGCCTTCATTTCTTTTTACACACTTTCTTCTTCTTTCCCAACATACCACCCAATCCTGTCCCTTTACCTTTCTCTCTTTCTTTCTTTCCTCTTCCTCCTCTCCTTTCTTTCCCTTCCATTCCCCTTCCTTCTGTCTCTTTTTCTTTTTCCCTTCTTCCTTCCTGGGAAATTTGAGTATTTCAGCTACCTTCCTGGTAGCGCCGCTACCACGCTACTTCGTTTTTTGAGCCCTGCCCACTACCAGGGCTTCTTTCAAAGAAAACCAAAGTCTAGCTTTCTTCTACTTTCAAGGGTATTCGTATATTAGGTGTTACCGCATCTCCTAAGGGCAAAATATAAAAAACCACACGCAAAAGAGCTGTGAAAATCTCGTTTTGTACCCACCTATCCTTGTTATGCGATTTGAAGACAGGTCCAAGACTTCGAGATTTGGTAAACAATCTAATCCATTGGTTGATGATAGGTTATTGTTCGGTAATGATAAGTGTTGCAAAGACACTTGAGTAGAAATGCTGAGAAAATCGATCTTGTTTTGCTGCAAAAGTAACAAAGAGGAAGAGGAGTGAAGTTGCAAAGCTAAAGAGCATTAAATGCAAAGATGTATTACTTTGGACAGAGATTCTAAATGCACTGACAATGAATGTCATTTTCTGCAATTCGATCACTACACCATCGGTGCACGGTGAACTACTTCTTAGCAGCGCATCTTAATCACTCGATATATTGAACACTATGAAATTTGCAAAAAATACCACATCTAATTGAGGATCTTAGCTAAAGATTAACACATATATCTTCAAAATCGGCCGAGTATACGATTCACGATTTATCAGCCTGACAGAAGTGGGTAGTTTATTTTGATGCACCTGGTATATTTCGATAATTCATGATGACGTATGATAGAACTTTAGGCAACAATGGCTTTATGGCTCCTTAATGAAATGGAAAGCAGTTATCATTTACAACAACACAATCTGTCCCTAGAGTGAATTCATTGCTGTACCTCTACTCTGGGATACAAGAGGCCGTTCGGCGATTTGACTGGCTGTAACTCCGTTTAGCGCGGTAACTACGTTCTGCACGAGGTAAACGGCCGCAGGATGTCAAAATTCAAAGGGAAACCGCATTTTTTACCCATTTCAACCATAATTTGCTATACTTGTGTCCTAAAGTCGGAGATTAACGAGCCATTTCATTTTCGAAGCTGGGGTGAACGTTTCTCAAATTTGCAGCTTAGGCCCATTTTTGCTCTAAACAAACCGAACTTATTTTCACATCAAACACACTTGTAGACCACAGATTATTGTTCAGATACCTCCAAAAACGTTGAAATAAGGTCCTCAAAGTATTTGTTTTTAGTTTTTCAATCTATCTCCCGCAGAATTAGCGCTAGGGCAACGACTGTTTTCCATCGATTAGCGTTGTCTAGCAAATCGTGAAATCCATAATGGCTGCTAATGCATCCATTTTCTGGGCACATTTGATCGAAGCGAACCAGGGTTTTCATTCGGCTTCGTGATCAGCGTGATGTAAGAACACCCTGGGAACGAGGTTGACAACAGTTAGTTATAACTAGCTTGAACTTGAAGAAGTCGTGAAGAAGTCGTGAAGAAGTCCTGAAGAAGATAACAGCCCTGAATAGTCCAGCAAGGCAAGACGAAATACTGGCAATAATATATTCATTAAACTGACTCATTTGCTGTTGTTTTTGGTCGTTTCCAGTGTTTCTACCAACAAAGTTAAATGACTGCTCCACTTACCGGAAGATCCAACTTTTCGATACATTCACAACTTCCAAGGTCTTCTATTGCTTGAAGATTACAGTTTTTCATTTTGATGACACGCAGCTTTGGGCATCTATCGATTCCCTTCATTCGAATGCCTTCATCCAGGTCGGATAATACAATGCATTCACACTTGGAATACACAAAAAGATAACGACGATGAAGCAATCGTGGCATGACATGATATCCGTATGGGGACTCTATAACTGCAAGCTATGGACATAAATTGAGCCGCAGCAAAACGAACTCTTAATCGATGGCCCGGGAAGGGAGTGGGTTCTCCCATACTTGACTTGACGGGATGTGCCGCTCACCAGGGTGTCCTTTTACGGTAAAAATTATGCGACAGGGTGTCCTTTTCTGATAAAAATTATGCGACAGGGTATTACAATTGATAAGAAAATTATGCGACAGGTTATTACAATTGATAAAAAATCTATGCGACAGGGAATCATGTGGAAGGACACCCTTCAGAGATCTCATAAAACAATGGATTTTGGCAAAATTTTTATGCGACAAGGTACAGGGTGTTGAGCGATTTGCCACACATCCCCGTCAAATCCCTAGTCAAGTATCCTCCGGAATAAAGAAACCATAGACGATTGCGCTAAAGATGGCGGCAAGGACTTTTTTACAAGATGCATCGCGCTCTCTAATCGAATTCCTAAAGAATCGCTAAGGATTCGTAATTAGAACGAAGTGTATCTTGGTAAAAAATTCCTTACCACCACCTTGGCGCAATCGTCTATTCGTCCGAGTTCACGTCTAGTAGCGGAATATCTAAACATTTGAATAAAAACTGTCCATGTAAGGGAAATTAGATTGATGAAAATTTCCATACTGTAAAATGGATGAAAAGAGGTAACACACCCTCACTCAAAATTACAAACAATTTTTTCACTCAAACACATTTTTCCCTTCGAGCGTTAAAAAGCAAATATTCATAAAAGCAATGGTATACATTAGCGTACATGATCTGATAATTTTGCAAAAATCACTTTTTAAGCCTCGAAGAAATTCAGATGTGGCTCTAAGTTGAAAAACTACTTAACTTATCTCTTATTCGGACATTTTGAAGTAAAGAAATTTTAATAAATCCAGTTTCACTCATATTCAACATGCTCAAAAGATAGAAGAAAAAATCACAAAACATACTACATAACTTATCTCTTTTTCCTGCATTTTGAAGAAATTTTCATAGATCCAGTTTCGCTCATTTTTGAAATGCTCAAAGGATAGAAGAAAAATCACAAAAAAATGCTTCAGACTTTTGACTATCAAGCAAACTTTGATTAATTCCAATATCTGAAGTATTCTCCGTACTACAAATTTTCAAACGCGTGAAGTTCCCCTTTGCATTTCTTCAAGACAATACCAATACAAGTATTAAAAATTCTTAATGCTGGGCAAATCGTAGGCGAAACGACACATTTTACAACTTACGGTCTGAAGATTTGCTCCATCAGGTGCTGCCTTCAAGATCTGAGCAGGACTAATTTCTGCAAGTGTTTCGAGTGACTTTGCAAACCTGAAAAATGCGAGAGAACTTTTCAAAATCTCGTAGCAACATCCTTACTTGGAGGAAAGTTGAAAATGGCACATAAATCAAGAAGAAACAGGACAGAATAACTTTAGCTTAGCTCTTGGTACCGGTCAAGTTATCTCTCTTTTATTATCATGGATTACTTTACGTAATAATTAAGTATTTCAATTTCTTTGAAATATCTCTACGATACAAGATGATGTAACAAGGAGCAAATGAAGTATGAATTTCAGTACCGGGTGAGTAAAAAGAAGTAGAAAGTTTAGTGGGCTGAGGAATAAACAGTCGGAGGCTGATATTCAAAACTGAAATGTCAATCAACCAGCCAACAGCTTACTTAGATGTTAAAATTTCATCTGGTGAAGGTTGCTCATCATTTAGGCTGGATTTATACGTCGCATAATAGTCATGTCAAATCAAATTGCTGGTCAAAAAAATGACTAAGTATGAATTAAATGCGACTATTATGAGACGTATAAAGCCAATTTTGTATTTCACTCGACTAATAGTCGAATATGCGACCATTATGCGACTTGGCTTTAGACGTCGCATTTAATTCAATTTGAGTCGACTTAAATTCAAATGTTTGCTGCATGTATGGTATTGTTCTTTGCACGTTTCCATTGTTGTAGTCGAGGATGCAAAATTGTGTGCCAATATTTATCAAAAAGAAAGGTAAGGATGGCTGCATATCAAAACAGCGGTAGTGAGTAAAGCTCTGGAAATTATCGCAAAAATAGTTTAGATAGGTCTGGTAGATGAATTTGATGAAAGAAGTGTAGGTGCAGTTAAAGCATGGTTGAGATGCGGTGAAGAGAATGCAAACAGCGAGGAGACTAACTTGGTGGTGGACCCAGACGAAGGAATCTGAAGAAGAACTTAGTGACACGAAATGCTGCTGTAAAATTTGAACCACATGTTTTCTAGTTGCCATTTTGGAACTTTGCTTTTATTTCCTGTGACTAGAGTCTTAATTAAGCATGCGCAATGAATTATGTTCGACAGAAAAATGAATTAAATTCGACGTCTAAAGTCAAGTCGCATAATGGTCGCATTTAATAGCATTTTTAGTCGACTCGAATTGAATTTTATTCGATGCGACTATTATGCGACGTATAAATCCAGCCTTAGATCCAGAAGTTAGAAAAATGCTGTTAAGGGGTTCGAATGGGAATGATAACTTCATATTCGTAAAATCTATGATACAAATATCATAAGACATCTGAGCATGAATCATTCTATCAATCTGCAGTCTACCTTGAGCTTGGTCTGCGTTTTGCAACTTCATGCGAGCGATTATGGGTTGTTGATGAGCTGGAAAACAAAATGAAAAAAGATATAATTCGAAGAACAACGATTTCGCTTTGTCAACCGCGACATTCGTGATGAAGCACTTTTTAGAATCAAATGTATCAGACATGGGAAAATGGAGTAGTTGAGCTATTTCCGAAAAATATATATCAAAAGAGATTTTCCCGATAGTGAAAGTCAAATATTTTAGTAAATACAAACATTCCCAAAATATCATAAACTCAGTGGCAATTTTACTTTCATGAAACGCACACAGCTAAAAGTATCGACCCAGATTTTCTTAGAATTTGAGCACAACGATAGACAGAATTTGAACCATACAATCAACTTGCTAAATAAGGACAAAACAAAGTAAATAGTCGGAAATGCCAAGTTACCAACCAATAGTATTTCATGTTACCTGTAACGAATATGTTTTTCAATCCAATTCTTCCTCATTTCCTCGAGTTTCTCTGATAATCTCGGTCTCTGGCCAATGCATGTTTCAGATTCAGCTTCTATCGAAGTTATCGCGAGATTTTCTTTTTCTCTTCCCTCTCTTACTTTAGTTTCATCCATAAAGTCTTTTTTAAGTTGCTCTACTTTCTCTTTCCTTTCTTTTTCCATATTTGATTGCTCCTCTTGTCTTTGTTGTTCCTGTTTCTTTTTTTGCCCCATTCTTTTTTCCTGCCGTTCTTCTTCTATTTTCCGCTTCTGTATTCTTTCCCTCTCAATTCTCTCCATCTCCAATCTCTCAAGCCTTTTCTTTTCTTTCTCCTTCCTCTCAATTTCCATTCTCTCGTGTTCTTTTCGCTCTGCTTCCTGCCTCTCAATTTCCTTTCTTTCCGTCTCTAATCTCTCCCGCTCCTTTCTCTCATTCTCAAGTCGTTCCTTCTCTTTGCGCTCATTTGCCAACCTCTCTATTTCTTTTCTCTCACTTTCAAGTCGTTCTCTTTCTTTTCGCTCATGTTCCAGGCTCTCCTTTTCCCTTCTCTCATTTTCAATCCTTTCCCTCTCTCTCCTTTCATTCTCCAACCTTTCAGCTTCCTTCTTCTCTCTTTCCAGTCTCTCGTTTTCTTCTCTCTCCTTCTCTTTCTTTTCTCTTTCCATCCTCTCTTTTTCAACTCTCTCCTCCTCTTCGATCCGTTTTCTCTCTTCTTCTCTTTCCCTCTCAAGCCTTCTCAGTTCCTCCTGCTCCTTTTCTAGCCTCATTCTCTCTATCCTTTCCTTTTCCAATCTTTCCTTTTCCAGCTTTTGTTTTTCAATTCGCTCCTTGGCTCTTCTGTCCGCTTCTTCTAGTTCTAATCTTCTCATCTTTTCAGCTTCCTTCAATAGTTTCTCCTCAGCTTCAAGCTTCTCAAGCCTCTCTCGTTCTCTCTGCTTGCGTAACACCTTCATATCAGCAAGTTTAGGTCCATATTTCATCCTCTCCCTGAAACAGATTTAGGGAGATGACATAATTCTCACTTAATTTGGAATGACATAATTCTCACTTAATTTGGAAGTTTAAATAAAACATGGCGGGGAAAGCTTTTAATTTCAAACTTGGCGGGGAAACAAGCTTTCTTGGCGGATCTTCCTTCTACCTTGGCGGGGCAGTGTTTCAGCGGGGTCGTTACTGGGAGACTGACGTATGTAGCAGACCTCGAAAAATCCTACAAAATCCCAAACAATGTCAAGATATCAAAATGACAACTAATTGTACCTAATCCGTAACAATAATCTTACCTGTATCCTCGAAAAGTGCTTTGAATAATCAGCGCTGCAAATAACTGTTTCTGATGTCTTTCTTTTTCAATTTTTGCCTGAAAACAAAACAACTCGTAAATTATAGCCTGCGTGCATCCCCTACTGTTTCCGCAGAGTTGAAATTTCCCGTTGAATTGAATTCATTTTCTGACGCCAGTAGGGTCTGCGAACCAGCGAATGAAAGCCTGTTCTTAGTCACGTGCAGGTTCCGCAAAAACACGGAACTATTTTCATTCGCTGGTTCGCAGACCCTACTGGCGTCAGAAAATTAATTCAATTCAACGGGAAGTTTCAACTCTAAGGAACAGTAGGGGATGCACGCAGGCTAGTAAATTATGAATAAGAACGATAAGAACGAATAAGAATAAGAACGACGTGTTCTCTTTGTCCACGTAATTCTCTTGCCTTGTATTTTAATCCTTTTTTTTTGTTCCTTCTTCTTTTTTTAATATATATCTATATGTTTAATGGCCTCGGGGTAGACATTGTCTTTTGCTCCTCGGGGCATCGTTGTAGTAGTATTGTAGAGTCATTTTTGTAAGTAGTGTAGTGTAGCTTATATTGTAGAGTATTTCTGTAAGTAGTGTAGTGTAGCTTGTAACATATATTGTAACTTTTTATTGGAATATACATATAAAAAAAAATAATAATAAGAACGAGATTGCTTGCCGACATGAAAATGGTTATTTTAGGACCCACAAAATCTAGAAAATACAACTGATGAAGAAACTTAACCTAAAATTAAATTTAGAGAGGTCGGTAAAGTTCTGTTCAGGAATATAGACCTTTACGCCAGATTTACACAAGGCAAATCAAAATCAGTCTTTGGAGTATAAGTTCAAAAAGCAACGTTCTACGTGCATCCAAGATGCTTGTTGCTTGTTTTGGCGCTAAATTTCTCATAATTGAAATCAAATGGCGTTTTGAATACCAATCAAACGACAAAAAAATTGAGTTTCTCAACAGCTGTTTCAACAACACTTTTCAGAAACAACCAAAGTTAGAAAATTTTACCTTTAAGGCACAGAATTCTTTCTCCTCCTTTTCTCTTTCCCTTTCTATTTGTTTGAGTTTCACCTGAAAACAAAAGCATACTTATCAGTTCAATTAAATGAATAAACCTTCAGGCAAAACTATCATCAAAAATAATTCAATTCCCAATTTGTTGAAATGAAGCAGCAAAAACCTAGACTTCCCGAATTTCACTTTCCTTCATCAGTCCATTGAATTATAAAAATGCACATTTCAAAAGGCGCTGCGCTCTCCCTCTCCTCTGTGTATTCTTTCTCCATTTCCCTGCAGCGCCTCTCATGGCTCAAACAACTAAGGAAAGACAGTGAGACTTGGACAAGTCCAGCACAAACCTGGAATTGTTCTTCGATCTCTTTTATATGAGAAACTTCTGATTCTTTGGTCCTTGCAAGATCTTTTTCCTTTTCCTAGAGCAACAAAATAAGTTGAAGGCAACGTAAAAGGTTGAAAATAAATTTTGACATGAACACGGCAGTTGATCCTTCGATAACGAAAGCTGGACTCTTTGGCAGAAATTTTCCACGAGAATAGCTTCACACAGAGTGTGACTCAAATTTTTACCAAATTTTTTGTGAACAAAATGAAAAATAGAAAATGTAGCATTTTTAGTTGGATTACAGAATGTCAGTAGTCCAACAACGCTCGCATGCCGTCTCTCTCCCATTCCCTTACAAAATGGTCACAAATGCTTGATAAGAGAATGATTTTTCAAGGGATTGTTCAAGCTAGAATATTCTCAATCATACGGTTCTCCAAGTGGTTGATGACTGTTTGACAAACTAAATGAACCAAAAGCATTTTGCTATTAAAAAAGCATTATGCGGGTAAAAAAGAGAGACTGAATCGTAGAGGGATCACCATGATGTCTTTTTCTATTTCCTGGCCCAGACATAGCCGAGTTCGGTTACAAAATCATTCTCAATCAATTTTCAAAATCATTGGAAAATTACTCCCCAGGCATCTAAAACAAAAAAGATTTAATTAAAAAACCTTGGACATGCCAAGATTCTTTTCAAATTCCTGCATCTTCAGGGCTCTTTGCTTCTCTTGTTCTTCGCTCTCTTTATTCTCCTCTTCTTTTCTTTTCATGAGTAAATCATTTTGTAATTCTTCTTCCAGCATTTGTTTTTCTCGTAGAATCTGCAATTTTTTGTTTTCTTGCTCTTCAAGTTGCCTTATCTCTTCAAAAATGTCTGAACGGGAAAAATCATAAATGAATACATTTCTACATGAAGTATGTACAATTTTTGAAGGATATTCAATGGTGTAGATATAATTTTGTTGGTAAAAGTCGATATAAAGGATGGCTTTAATTCACAATGGACCAGGCTTATCTTTATCAAAAGTAAAATAGAAACAAGTCCAGTCTATAATGAAAACAGGAAAACAGAGAGATATGTATAGCACTTGCCATACCAATTTTCGATTCTATGGTCTTGAACAAAGTTTTTGTGAAATTGGCAATGCAATAAAAACCTATAGTAAAATAGTAGAAAGTTAGGATCTATGGGAATCTTGATAATGAAACATGGTAAGGACTAGTAAAATTGCAAAAAACAAGAAAATGAATGAAGATAAGTGAGAACTGATGAGAAAGTTAAGCATATCGTAGAAGGCTTGGTTGAAATGAAAAGCATTATGTGGTATGTCTGCTAAATATTTGTGAAACCATGATATTTTTCTATGACAAGATCAGCCACAAATTCTGTTCAATTCAATTCAGGTAAGCTGAATTCACTTCAGTTCAGTTCATTTATAGAGAAAGATTTATATAATTCAAAATTCCACAACATACAGTAACACAAAAAGAATAAACATACTCAATACAAGCATGAAGAAAATTAACTAACTTAATACATCAACTCAATTAACTGATATACAGCAAAGATGCTCAAATGTTAGCAAATATAAGCAAGTGGATTTCTTGAAGAGAGCTCAGAAGATACTCAAATGTAAGCAAATATAAGCAAGTGGATTTCTTGAAGAGAGCTCTCTGAGTAACTAGGCTAACTGGTGAAAGAACATTCCCTGTTTAATCGCAAAAAATTTAACATACTTCAGCATAACAAAAATTTAAAGGGGCTGGACAAGGTTATTGTAAACAAAGATAAAGATCAGCTGACCAACATCATCAAATTCAATGACAAATCCCTCTCTAATTGGCACATGGCGTATATTTCTGTAAGCACTTTAAGCTGTTTAGGCTAGTAGGTCCTGAGCCAGCTGTATCTTACGAAAATCTGATTGCATTGGCAAATTCTAAGGGCTTAAACATGTAGAAAAGATCTTCACTTGCAAAGATGCTGCTGCTACTTGCCTGTATTTGGGGAAGAAAGTCCAAGATTTAGGATTTTTGGAAGTTTATCTTGTACGGTACCTTTAAATGTAACTCATCAGATAAAATCAAGCAAAAATGGCAATACCAAGATCAAAAGTCAAACAATCTCACCTGGTCCAATGATTGCAACTGCAAGTTTATCTTTATCAGTTTCATCCTTTACAAGCATTTCCTTTTCTTCCTTCAAATTCAGCTCTTCAATCTCTGCAAGAGCCTACAAAGTGTTGCAATTGCTTATTCACAATGATTGGGAGAATATTACTGCACCAAAGCAAGAAGTTTCATGGGACAAAAAAATTCAGCAAAATATCAACAATGACATTGTTTGACTGACAAAATTGCAAAGTGTATAAATATATAAGTTATCTAAATCTATGCAGGGAGCTATGTATAAAGCATCACAAAAGTTTAACAATACTCAAAATGATTAGAAAAATATACTATATTACTGTAACTATAATAAGACTTTTCAAGCATGGGTCTCAAGCTTAAAATATCAAGAAAAATTTCAATGATTCATTACCAATGATTTCAAAATTTTTTAGTGACGAAAATGCAAAAATGAGTTATTTAATCTCATGAAGCACTACATAGATGTTTTGCTTTTCAGTCAAATTCGCTTTACTTTTGCTTTACTTAACTGCACCGAACAGGCTTTTTGTAGCATTGGTCTGAAACTCAAAATACTGAAAGAAAAACAGAAATTAAGCTATTTATTTACAATTGGACTTTCAAATTTTTGTTCCAATGGCAATATTTCTAAAATAACTTATAATCAAAATTTAGTTGGATGTAAGGATCTGCCCAGTTTTGATTTAATTAAAATCTTGACCTTCTAAGAAAATGACTTTGATCATCACACATCAAAAAGCTATAGATCACATTCTGGATATTCTTTATCATTCTAAATCTTTTCGTTTTCAGTTTATCAAGGAAATACCTTTGTTCTGAGTTGCAGAAAATGCTGCACATTCTCATCATCATTGGTTTCATCTTCATCAAGAATGTCCTTCAACTTTTCAGCAACAATCAACTCCAGTTTTGCTGAATCCACTATTTTGAACAAAAATTAATAATCAATCAGACTTCGGCATAAGTCACTAATGTCTCATTTTTTTCCAATTCTACTTTGACCATTTCCTCCCTGGGTAGCCTGGGGGTCAACAAACTCCTTGCAAAAATGCCTAAAGGTGAGGCAAATTCCTTTGGCAAATGCCCAGGACAGAAACAGAGAAAAATCATATTCCCAGTGACTGCATAAGCTCCTGGTATTGCCAATTAAGCAGGTGCTAGGGAAAAATTTATTGTCAAATGCCCAGCATCCAGGAACATTTTGATAAAATATCCAGGGCAGTCCCAGGGGATGGAATGAGACATGAGTCAATGCTAATTCTTAAATCTTAAAAAATGAGTAAAAGGGGTAGGTGGTAACTTCAAAATATAATAAAATGAGACTGCATTTCAAGATGAGAGTGATAAGCTACCAAGATAACAGAAAGTTGGAACTGCACTTGAAGAGAACTATGGTTTGCGTACTGTAATCAGTTTTATGAGTGGAACACAATATTCATACATCAAGAAATTTCCATTGGAAGGAATCATACCTGGTAGGGCTTCATCAAGAGCTTTTTCACTCTCTATCAAACTTTCAGCTGCTTTTGTTTGATTGTATTTCAAGAGGTCCAAGTATTCACTGAAACTGCTTTGAAATGGATCTTCTACCTAGAAATCCAATTTTTAGATTTTCTATATTGGCCTTAAGAATATCTTCATTCTGATTAATAAAGATATCCCCACCTTCTTCCTACTAAACTTTAATCTTTCCAAGGAACAGTGACGCACTCACATGCAATGATGACTGCATTGTCATTGTCATGCAGATCCATCTCCAGACCCAAATTGGAAAGTTTGTCTTGCATGGCAAATTTCTCTGCTGTGCACCTCAAATTTCCACTGCAATTCCAGCCACCAAATTTTCAAGGAACAACAAAAGTAAATAAACCCAGGGGGTACTCCGTAACTTTCAATATGGGGGGTCCATGCCACTATTTCCTTGTTGACCCCTAAATATTGAGCCTAATGTTTTGGGGATCCCAAATATTGAGTCCAATATTTTGGGGACCCGCACCAAATTCCAGGATTCTTCCTTTTTTCAGATTTGTGGACCCGAAATATTGAATTTTTGTCCGTGTTGTAATTTACAGACCCCAAATATTGATTTACATAAATTTTCAGACCCCAAATATTGGCATGGACCTCCCAGTATTGGAAGTTATGAAGTACCCCCCCCCCCCCGGGTAAATAAATAGATCTATCATTCAGTGAAATAAATTCAGCCCTGCAAGTGATTTGGATAACGGAGAGATTCCCTGCGCACTCTGCAAACGTTCTAATCTGGCTCCAGACTGTAGAGCATGGCAACTGCAGGCAGAAGTTATTTTCACAAAATTCTGACATCCATACTGATTCTGAACAAAACTTTTTGTTCCCTACTTTAAAAACAATGGGATCACACATGACTATGGACATGCACACATCATCGGCTTTTTAGTCTCAACAAATGTCATATTATGCAGACAGGTGATGTGGAAATAATGATTTGCCAAAACAGACATTATGGAAACAAAGTCTGACCTTTTTAATGCTACCTCTGCCATTTTAAACTGTTGGTCTTTTTAAATAGATTTTTCAAATTAATCAATTTGTACATGTAAATATTGTAATAAGACCGTATCTTTTCTTAGATTTTTGTAATATTCTTAACTTTGATTTATGGCAAAGGTGCAACGTTTTAAACGAGTTTTTCTGAAGAACAGCCCTGTATCTGAGCATATTAAGTAGACCTGCTACCAGTGCAAAATGCAAAATTACAAGATTTTTTGTCAACAATAATTTTTGCACTTTACAGATTTTTAACTGATGCTTTCGTTCAAAAAAGAAATTTAGCATGGTGGCTTTCTCCTGCAAACTGGCCTCATTTTTTCCAAAAAAGATATTCATTCATCATTTTCTGATACTTTCTCTTTCGCAATTTCTCATAAGATCTTCTAATAACGAAATTAAGCTTTTCTTTGCCTTTCCTATTTGATTTTCGGCCTGTACCTCTGCATTTCCATCACTTCCATGACCAAGTGCTTCTTGCTGATTTAGGCCCTCGCCATCATCCAGCAAATCTTCTTCTCCCAAAGCATCTAATTCTCTTTGTATCAATGCTTCTATCTCTAAATCATCCTCATCTTTAACTTTAACTACCCCTGAACCTTTCGCCATCGTATCATCTTCTATGACGGTGTTCTCAGCGCACGCCAAGTTGAATTATCCACTCATGTTAACTCTTGTCTTCTAACTGCGCGCAGCCATCTTGTTTTCTTGCTAACAAACTTCGCGCCTTCTCCTTCGCAGTCACGACAGTTGTCAACGACAACCAACGCAACAAGCATTTTCTTTTTTCCTCATTTCACTCATTTCCAAAATCTTTGTGGAAATGCATCATCTCTTTCGCTCCCTCCCTCCTTTAGTGCGATTGCTAAACGTCAAAAAAAGTACATAAAATGTGCATTCGACGATTCAAGCATGAGAAAGCAAGAGATAACAGAAGCTCGATATTTTATCAACATTACTGAAGAGGGCTACCCTCGTTCAATATTTGAAATGATATTTTCCATTTTTGTCTCTAAATCAATCATAAACATTACTGAGTACGGTGCAGGTCGATACTAAATCAATATACATATTTCTATACACATTTCCCGTTGCTTGGGGTTTCACGGGTTACGGGTTTGGCCAATTTTAGCCCTCGGGTTCGGGTTTGGCCATATTTTGTGCTCGGGTTTCGGGTATTTCATCCAAGGTTCCTAATTTTTTCCGGTTTTCGAAGTCATACATCTCATGTAGTTAACTAAAGGCCGTCCTCCACTTGCGGTAGTTGCGGTCGGCGACCAGTGCGCTTGCCCTGTGCGCATGCTCTGTTGCTCAAGAGCATGCGCACTAGGCAAACGCGCACGTCGCCGACCAAAACTACTGAAGTGGAGGTCGGCCTTAAGATCGAAAAAACCAGCTTTCAAATGTATAAAACCTCTAAGTTGACCGACGAAAATTGCAGATTTTCGTCCATGAAAGCAGTTTCGGGTTTTGACAATTTTGCTTGTGGGTTTTCGCTAATTTTGGTCCGGGTTTGCGGGCTCCCGTACCCCCCAAAGACCCCCTCGTTACTGCATGACATCAAAATTTTCCCTTGCCCTGGACTTGCTCCAAGTCTCACTCTTGATCAATAAACAAACGGGAGGGAAGCAGAAGAAAAGGGAAGGACCCTTTTCTTCTTCTTCCCTCCCGTTTGATTATTGATTAAGAGGGAGACTTGGAGCAAGTCCACCCTTGCCCTCGAAAAAGCATCAAAATCCCGTTTGATGGCACTAAAATGTTACTTCCAATATAACGGGGAATTAGTTAGTTTACTAAAAAGCATACACCTTCCCGCTACTACACGAGTCGCCAATTTTCCTAAATCTTCACTACCAAGAACGGCTAAATTTATTCCAGGAAGGTCCTTTTACTTCATTTGCATGCGAAAATCTTGTTTTCATCTGAGTAGACACACCACAGGCTGACTCAAGTGCAAAGCTGAATGTGTCATGTTTTTCAAATTCCTATTGTATGCATAGATTTTTTTTAATAAGAAACAGGTCTTTCTCAGACCTGCGCCAGTTTCTTATAATAGGGGATATTATTTTGAAATTAAGGTCTGGTGTTTCTTAAATTCATGTTTCTTATATGCGGGAAATAACTGTACGCCGTTCTCGTTATCGCATGAGAAGTACATTTCTCCATGACCTCTGTAGTTTTGTCCAGTAGTTTTGATTATGAGTTTGCAGCGGCCCCTTGCTCTTCTTTCAGTTTTTTGAATATAGTAATGATCAGTTTATTGTGCCTGTAAAAGAGGAAAATCGACGACCATGCGTCTTTTCACGCCGAGAGAGCCACATTTCAATGTAACTACCGGGTGAGCCAAAAACTTCCCAAGCCAGATCGCACACAGCTTCCTGAAAGCAAATATATGAACAAAAACAAGGTATATGCTCGTAGCTAAAAGACTATGCTATCCTTTTAGATGCTGCTTGATCAGTTTAAGGTATGCCTATTGTCCGAAAAACAATTCCAAAAATATGGAAATTCATTCACTTCTCGGACTGTTCCCTTGTTTGCCAGTCAATATGTTGGAGGATGTGAAAAAAGCTGAATTCCAAATTTGCTCTGGATGGAGCACGAATTTGAATGAGGAAGAGAAGTCAATCGTTTTTCAAACAACGAATTTCCCCCCAGATGACTTCAAAGCCATCGCTACGTTGAGTTTTTATAAAATGTTGACTGGAAAATGGTGATTATTTCGCGCAAAATGAGGAATCTAGGATTCCAAATTTTCTTTGAATCTGGTTTTTCGGATGGTAGTTATTGCTTAAAATGATAATGCAACATCGCGAAAGATACGTAAGCCTTTAACTAAGCTGTGATACAAAGCATTTGACAACAGCTTTTGATTTCAGGGAGCCAGCTCTCGTCAAGTTTTTTGGGGTCACCCGGTAATAGTTGTATCCCCTGACTTTTTGTTCATATTCTTGCTCCAAAGAGACAATAGAAAAAGGACCCACAGGTAATTTTTTTCATTACAATTTTATACCAAATAACAGTGTTTACATAAGACAGAGCAACTGTACATCAAGAACGAACATTCAGATTGATAAAATTCGGAGAACAATTGCCAAACGAAATGAGTAAAAATATCCAAACTTTGTCAGAGTTTTTGGTCGTTAAAACTGTGCACAATACTTCAGAATTTCGGTCAACTAAATTTTGGGAAAACATGTTAATCTAAGAATTCATAATGTCGGAAATTTTTCGTTTTCAATGTTACAAATTTGTCTCACAACAGCAAATTTAGCTAATTCGATTTCTAGAGAGCCTCACTTCGCTGTTACTACTGCTCGTAACGCGGTATTTTTTCGAGTGTTTCGCTGAGTCTGTAAGACATCTTCTGGCGCAGTTGAGGATTTCAAGTTGGCAGCGTTTGTTAATAACTGATGGTAGAAAGGAACCACAGAAGACTATAGTAAAATATTGAGCAGCCATGTTGAACAGATGACATTACGACATTTCCATTATTACTGTTATTGTTGTTTGCATTCTGGTGGCTTTTCACCGTCCTGGAAGAAAACAGAGAGCTGAAATGAGACAAGATGTACCAAGCGGCGAGGCCGTCAACCTAGCGGTTGAAAACTTTAGAGAGCATATATAATACATGGCGACACATTGCTGACACCAGATTTACCGACATTGTTCACTACAAATTTTGAATCGTGTGCATTTTTTGTACAGAAAAAGCCCCCATAAAAGAACCAGGAGTGGAAGTGTTACAAAACAGATCTTTCGGTGAAAAGAACCATCGAAAAAGGTATGCAGGTGAAACTACAAACTTACCGCAGGCGGAACGTAGTCCGGGTCTTCATCTTCGTCTAGTTCTTCATCATCTCCCTATTTTAGAAAAAATTGAAATGAGACATTCGAATAGCAACATATACCTAGCTGAAGCTCTTAACACAGCTGCAAAACTGACAAGGTTGTACTGAATATCAACATTCAGCTAAGTGCGCTGTCAGCATTGAATGTCAACATTCACGAGTCGACATCAAAATTGACAAGCAAATAGCGAAGTCCGTTATCAAAATGTTTGGAAAGCCAGCTAACACTAACAGGTCAACGTGGTAAACTTTTGTTTCATTAAATAGCTAGAGTGCAGTTCAGCAGGCGGCATTCGGTTGTTGTATGTCATACGGCAAGCGTCAGGCGACATTTTATATGTAACACGGTAAGGATTTGGGGTAGTTTCAAAAGAGAGTTTTTTATGGGTAAGTTAGGGTTAGCTGGGTTACTTAGGATTAGTGGTTTGTTCAAGTTTGGGGTTAGGGTAAGGTCTCAGTTCAATATTTGCAGAGGGAATATGACATTTAGTGCCGCCGTTTAAACTGCACTCGTCCTTAGTAAATATTTGCCAAGAAAAATTGGTAGAAAGAAAGCCAAAATCACACATTATAGTACTTCACAGCGCACAGATCCCTTATAGACAATACAGGCGAAGGAGATGTCTTCAATTACCCTAAAGGCACGGCAAAAAGGTTGGACAAAATTCGTTCACGAAACTTTAAAACTTCGCCATGAAAATACTCTAACTCTTTCACAGTGTTTCTCTCCTATATCAAACTCTTCAAAAACTGCATCTGGGGCAAACTGTCGCTCCAGTGAGATACAATTTCGACGACTAAACAAACATACCTCATCGCCATCGTCATCTTCATACTGAAATGAGATCAAAAGACCTGCCTTTATAGTCCATGTCTAATTCGATGTCAGGTGAAAGTTCTCGCAAATAAAAATGATTGAAGTGTTTTGTATGAGTAATTTCGCGTTTTCGCAAATCTTAGGTGACACCCGTAATTGAAGACAGACTCTAATAGAGTTGCTATATTTTCATAAATCCAATTAATCTTACAAGGTCCATTTGTGTCACTAATAATCGATTGCTTCTGTCAAGTACCTCTGTATGCCTCTGTGTCTCCTGCCATACCCAGGAAATGACGAGATTGGTCCTGAAATACCTTACAGCCTCTAAAAAAGGTTTTATCATGAGGTCTTAAATCACCTGACTTGAACTTATGCATGCCCTGCCTGAAGAAAACAAAATCTTCGTTTCAAGCAAACTGCCTGACTGCTATTGGTCACAGAAAGTGGACAGAATCCTGCCCACCTCCGTCGACTGCACTACAGTGACCTCGTTCCTAGCTGCAAACAATACAAGTCTCTTTCGCTCTCTCCTTCCCAGAGGTCATTGTTTGGTATTTGATGCCAAAGAGACTTGGGCAAGTCCACTTAGCTCCCTCTCTTTTAAGGCCCCCATTGAGTCCCCCAAATTATATAAGCCCCCCCTGTAAAGCTATTATGGTAGGCAAATATACCTCTTCGTCATCATCGTCATCAATTGCCTCTCCAGTAAAATACAGAACAGCCTGGAAATGAAACAAAAAACGAACGTAATGCCATCTGCCGCCAGCGATGATAAGTGACTTAGCACTATTTGTAGGCAAAAAGTGTGAAATGATGATCTGAAATGGTCTACGGCTATGATCCATTAAAGGGGCTGTACAAGCTCCAAACAACATTTACATTCTAATATCGTATTGTAGAATTATACCTTGGGGATGAGTCTTTCCCTAAAGAAGTGTCCAATTTCAAAATCAGCAGCTAATAGGGCTTCCGTGTCTTCCTCCTGTAAAGAACAAGCTTTAACCATGATTGGTTCTCTGGCAATACACAAATGACAAGAAGTATCCTTATATCGGAATGGTATGAACAAAATTTTCTTTCACAACGGGTAAGAAATTCAAGAACTGAACGATATTTACCTGTAATGAAGACATTCAAAGAGTGCTGTGTAATGGCCTTGTTGGGGAGACGAGACCATTTTGTCCTAGGAAACTAATGTGTCTCCCTGTGCAGTGAATTAAACCTCATGTGCCTGTCAGAGCTTCAACTCCAAAACACTACTGTGCATGAGCTTTAGCCCACTGCACTAGGGGGGGGGGCACATAAGCTTCTTTGGCCAAAGCATATCTTGTCTCCCCAATATTGTCCCCACTAATTGTTTTCAAATATGATCGACAGTAACACGTGAAGTCAACTGCTTCAGGTAAAGACAATGCTAATTCTATTTTTGCTATGCAGCTACATGAAATTGATATCATATTTTCCATTCTGCACATGTGCTAATTTTGAGCGCATTGATATCAATTGACAACCAAATGAGCTATCCAAAAATTGTTGGAAAAACCCGCTGAAAGACAAAGAGAAACGATTGCAAAGCTTTGAGCAAGAATATTACGCTGCTTGACAGCAAATAAATCTTTCAAAATAGGACTAAGGCAGAAGAGACTTTTGTGAGGTCAGTTTCAAGCTCACGTCAACTCAAGGATTGAAAGAAACTTGAGCATAGGATAAAGATTTCAAAGCTAGGATTAGATCCAAGCTAAGAAGCAGATGGGAATTCAAGCTGTAGACGAGCGGCCCCTGCCATGTGCTGTCTGAATAACAATGAGACTCTGTTATGCCCACCAACCAATAGGATTACTGCAGTTATCAAGCAATATGACTCACCATTTCTTCATCCTCCTCAACTAAAGAAAAGAGAGAAATTAAAAGTCAGAAAACCAATAGAATACAAAGTCCATAAGAACCATTACAGGATAGCTAAATAGTCTTGATTGGAACGCTATACATCTTGGATACATCCTGTTCAAGACCTCATCATCTTATAATTTGAATAATTCAAATCATTCAAATTTGAATGAAAGCCAAATAAATGTTCTGTTTTACAATCAGCTTTTGGTTGTGATCAAATTGTGCAAGAATCCATGCGCTTTTTGATAATGGAAACGCAATTTTAGAGCAACTTCAACACACTTCTCAAAATCTCATTCTGTGCCTTTCGAGCAAATTACACTCAAGAGCAAATCACACAGCTTAAAAGCCTCCTTCTACTTCTGCCTTCTAACTGTCCACCTTGACAGCAGATGACAAGAGCAATTTAATAACAATACTGTGAGAGTCTTCATTTCTGCTATTAGGATATAAATGTTTGGTGCTTATTGAGAATTGTCTTTCCATAATACAAACACATCATGCATTCGTATGGTCTGATGGCTAGCATATATGGAAAAGCATAATCTTGCATCGATGTAAAACAAGTATGCCACATACAGACATAGCTGTCCTTTGAAGATGCTTCCATTAATGGGAGTGCAAAGACCGGCTTGCTTTGTGCAAAGTCAGGGACTTCTCTGGATAGTTTCCACAATAACTGATTGCATGAAATTCACAAAAACAAAAAATGCCAAATGCGGCTGGTCTTTGTACTGCCTTCACCTATCGCATCAAAAACCTGGTGGGACACATGAGAATGTTCAAAAACATAAAATGTCGTTTGTATTGATAATGTTCAAACCGCTTTCCACTAAAAATTACAGCATTGGCCGCTGCAATCTTAGAATCCTCAAAATATTGGCAACATGATATCTGTAACATTCTGTGATGCTGTAAATATTGGCAGATAAACACCAGGAAAAATAGCCAGACCCTTTGCCAATTCAACATGACGAGAAGCAACTAAATTTCACTCAGTCCTATGTGAAACAAACATGTGACATTACGTTGTGTCATCAAAGCATTATCCTTAGATGTAATCTCTGCTGTACTGTGTAAATAAAACCAAACTTTATGTCTTACCGTCTGGTGGAGAAAAGAAATTGAAAAACGAATCATTCTGTACGGTCTTTGTAACTGTCCTTGTTTGACCTCGCCCTAAGGATGCAAAAGGATCATTTCAGTTTCAAAAACTTCACACGATTTTTTGTATACAAAAGGGTTGATAAATCTGGCCAACAAGCTCCAAATACAATGTGCAAATAAGTCTTGTTCTTTCAGATGATTCAAATTAAGTGATAGTACTATATATAACAGCAAAAACAAAATAATTTGACATGAGCAATAAGAAAGACAGACCTACCTTTATGTTTTTGCTTCTTTTTGATAGTCTTTTGTGTAACATTTTTTCCTTTCTTCCAGTCTATATTGCATCTAAAGGAAAATACGTCAATTACCAAAACATCAAAAATGTAAATGGAAGCTTTCTGATATACATCATCTGTCACACATGTAACAGGCAGGCAACTGCAGGGCAATAGACCAGTTTCACAATTAAATTCAATTCGAGGCAAGTGATGCGATTCCCTGTACAGCAAAAAATCTACACCGTATCTATTATGTTGCAACTACACGTTCAAAACCATTACATGCGTTGTTGAGAGCAACGCAAGCTGTTTCAGATTTAGGTTTGCATTAAATTGAGGCAAGCGATGTTCCTGGAAGGATTTCAAAAGAATTGACGTCATATGAAAGTGGTCTATTATGCAAAAAAGACGAGCAAATTTAGTACCTACAGAACAAACGTAAAAAGGACATAGGATGCTCGCGATGATGTAAGTGTTGAATGAAGTAAACATCAGGAACAACGCAAGACAACAAAAAGATAGCAACTATAGGATGATCAAGAGTGTTGAATCATCACTTTATCATTATAAACATATTTGTGGTCGTTTTTGTCTTGTTCCTGATCGTCACTTTTATCTAGTATGTTCATTCAGATCCAACTGTGCTAACTAAGCAAACTTGTATTGAGGACGAAAAGTGCAAATAATTCAATATTTACAGCAATATTTCTACCCTTAATGTATTTTTCTCTTGCATCAGAATGGAACGATGTAAGTCATAGTCAAGATTTACATGTTTCGAGATGATGCAATCAATGCTGTGAAACCTTTCTGATGAAGGTGAAACATTCAAAAAGATCCAAAAATTGATTTCAAACATATCTTGCAAACTATTCTTCTTTGCCTCTTCCAGGTATCAACACTCACTTTTCCTTGTACATTTCATTACTTTTTTCTGATATGAGAATGAGTGGGATCTTTGAACAACTAAGCTCTGTGTCATTCAAGAAATATTGGCAACCTAATTTGCCCTGAACTTAAACTTTCATTAGAAGCATAAACTATTTCTGCTACCCAATTTCAACTTTCATTTTGGCATTACCAAATATTAGCATTATCCGGTTGGTATCAAGAAAAACAATCCCAGGGTTGTTTTAAGCTTTAACTGAAAATTTCTGTACTACTAACTGCGCTAGAGGGTCAATAGTTGGAGCACAATCCATATCTTGTAGCATTTTAAAGTGAGAATAAATCCAGAATTATTGAATTTTTCAGATGCGGCCCTGAAGGGTTGGAAGAGCTTACCCTGTACATCCAATAATTTCAGTTCCTTCAAATGAGAATGGGTCATCTTTTTCAGGTTCACACTGAATCTTGTATGATTTAGTTAATACCTGAAAAAGCAAGGTTACCATTATCCTAAAAGATCTATTAAGCCACCCAGGGGGCTTATTCAATTTCGAAGACTCCAGAGGGGGCTTAAAAGAGAGGACGCTTATTCACAAAAGCAGATGACATGGATATCTATGATGGCTTTTACGTTCTTTTTCTCCATATTTTACCCATTCAAGAAACAATTTAACAGGTCCAATGTTTTCATTTGACACAGTTTTATCCCCCAGACCATATCAAATTCTGGAATTTGATATAAGTAGGGGGAAGCTTAATAGAGAGGGGGCTTTTAATAATTTTGGCTCACAGGGGAGGGATTTATTAGAGAGGGGGCTTATTGGAGAGGGAAGCTACATAGAGCTATCCCAGTATCTATTCAGTGTCTCTCTCAACATCATTTTGCAACAATAATGTCAAAAATTACACATCTTTTCCTGCATTTTTTTTATAGGTGCAGAGGAGCACAATGAGATGGATTCTGGACACCGCAGAAATCAGAGATAATTTGTTATTTTACAAAAATGTTCAAGGATTTACTCTTCAAATCACGTTGCAATAAAGAGTGGAATTCAAGCATGGGTACAAGAACCCCCTCTACTAAAAAAGTTGAGCAAACATACAGCATATCTTCATAAAAAGTTACAAATTTTTACTTCTGATCTTAATCAATGAAACCTGTTTCAGTGTCTGACCACAATACAAACTCTCAAGACATATATGTCTCAAGGCTAGCAATATGGACAAAAATCTCTTTTGCATCATGTAAAACAAACATATTACCATGGAGATATGCTCATCCTTTGAAGATGCTAACAAAGAAAAATAGCCATACTATAGGAAAATAAAGGTCAAGGAGTTAAAGCAACAAACAAGTAGAAACTACATACCGAATTCGAAAAGTAGTCATTTTCACTAAAATGAAACTCAATAGCGAAGCCCTGTTGAAAAAACAGTGAAATGAATCCTTAGAAAGATAAAACTGAAGGCTGATTTGCTTGTCCAGAAAATGGAAAAGCACCAACTAATTCCAAGTTATCAAATTATTTGTGATGTATTTTCCCTTCCATGTCTTTTTAAACGAAATCAACTAACCTTTACAAACATTTTACACAATGCTATGCTGAAACACCAACTCTACAGTCCATATACTAGAAGACTGCATTATAGATGACACAATTGGAAACTCTTTCCCTGTACCAAAAAGCATAAATGAGAACAGGTTCCCCCAAGTGAACCTGAAACTTGGAATTGGTGACATCAGGATTACGAGTAAGGAGAATGCAAGGAATTTTAGCATAATTTTCCTTGCCCCATCTCCAGTGCAGTGCAATGAAAAAATGCAATCTGACAAAACCTCACAAAAAAGAATGTCTTTACTCATGATTTAGAATAACAAAAAATTCACAACAAAGAACAAAACAAGACCATACTCCTAATGGTGTGTGTCTTTTGGTGCTGTTCACCATATTATTCTCTTAGCAAAAATATTCTATGAATCTTCCTCTAACTTTTTGTTTGAAGACTGTGGGCAAGAAAAGAACAAAACGAAATAGCAGTATAATTTTTAGCTGCATGAACTGCAATCTGTCTCAAATTAGTTGCCACATGAGAACACCCACCAATAACAACAACAGAAGCATTTCAAATCAGTAATTTTGGGTTACCACTAATCTCATGTGATATCAAATTTGAGACAGACTTTCATAACGACATAAAATTACCAATTCATCATCAGAAGATTCATCCGCCGCTTCTTTCTTCCCACTAAATAACAATTTAATGTCCGTCAAATGCGCCAATACTGGTTCATCATGGGGCTGCAAAACCAAATTAAAAAGTTGAAAAACTAAGCAGCATTATCTAAATTCCGGAAATATACTGGAAAAGTAAATAATAATCCACCCAATGAAAGGCAACTACTCCCTAGATATCAAGGCAATGATCTTCAATAGTGGATGTTTCAAATAAATTAAAATCTTAACTGCACTGTCATTCTTCTTCGACATCTGCTAGTCTAGTCCTACAACATGACTTCTGTTGCATACTTAATTATCACATTTAGCAACTTGTTAGCCTGCTCTTGATTCCAAGCAATTAAAGTACCCACCTGAATCATTTCATTGATCATATCAACATTCTTCATAGCAGTAAGCCAGAATTCATTAATTCCTTTCACATCTGTATAAAGAATAAATTCATGACAAACACTCAAACTAGGACTATAATCGATGACCACGCTCTATAAGTCAAAGACCTTCTGTTAAAGCTTTAGCAACAACATTCAAAGATGTTGACATACCAGATGGACCAAAATGAAATTCACATGTTTGAAAATTTTTTATGAAGTGAGTTCTTGATAAATTGGAATGAATCAAAGCTTGGTTCATAGCCAAAGGATGGATTACTCTTTGTGAGTTTGTATGGTGGCAAGCAGAAGTCTGCAGCTCTTCTGGCTAAGAATTTAGAAATTGGATGACATCACAGCCTCAAAAGAAATAAATGCTGCCATTTTGAAATAAGTCAAGATATCAAAAAATTGCCATGGCAAATTTACAGAAAATCGCCCAAAGCTCCTTTGAAGCACTTTAATTCAAGGAAATATGTACCAGAATTTTACACCAATCTTTCAAAGATTCTAGCCCTATGCTCAAAGCCTTTAAATATGCGGGGTGAGTGGCCGAGTGGCTTATACAGTCTTCGTCAGGTGATTGAAGTTAAGCTTGGTCGAGTGAGGTCAGATTTTGGATGGGTGACCTCTGAGGGCTGACCTCGCAACTCACCTCGTCGTCCTTCGGAAGGGACGTTAAACTAGGGGTCCCATGCCTGGATGCGGCATGCACAGTGGGCCTAAATTAGCTTTCAGTAGCTAGAAATCCTGACAAGTCCACTCAAAACAAATTGAAAACAAAAAACAAACAATGAATCATGTGTATGCAATGTACAAACGGAAGCAATGTAAGAATGCATCGTCCAGTAGTATCATGAAGCTGATAAAACCAGATAGCGGCAATCCTTAGTTAATCTCTGCAGTTTTTTGTAAGCAGTGATAACCCATCAAAGAAGTTTCACTGGGCCTAACTGCAGTGCTGAAAACAGCCTGGCAGGAACAAATTCAATCTTTCAAGTTTCCTTTAAAATGTCAAGCTTTAATGTAAATGAACGGAGATATAGCGACATAATCTAAACATAGCAGGAAAGAACCACATGTGCCACTTATCTTCCTTTTGTTTCATAGATTGAAAACATCAAATACAATAGGTTATATTTAGATTTACCTAGTCCCCCTAGCTAAGTTTGCTTTTAACCCCATTGATTTACTATAAGACAAACGCGTGTAATAATCTTTTAACAATACAAGCACAGGCATCATGTCCTAAATAACATTGTATGAATGGCTAAGGCATCTTTGATTTGGTTCAATATCTTGAAAGGAACTTGATTCCTTTATCAATACCTTCATCTGTGTCTTTGCTTCCAGTATCATTGACAGTTGCTTTGTCTTTGAGTACATCCTGGAAGGAAAGAATAAGTATATATATATATACAAATAATGTAGAAGCAATTCAACTCTTAACTGGACGCTGGCAAAAGATACAGTCTGCGCAAAATTTGCAATCAGTTTACACTGAGTATGCTCCATTGCTCTTTAGGAGTTGGTAAGTTTGTATGGTGAAACATTGTATGTTTGGAAGCTTCAAATTAGTTGTAAGCTTCCACATGCAAATTTGTGCCATACAAACTTGCAATACTGTATATAATAAAGCAAATTTGCATGTAGATCCTTTGCAAAAATCTGCTGTGAACTAAATGCAATCTAAATGCAAACCCACTACATACTATGGATATGGGGGGGGGGCTCCACCTGGTATAACTAGCTATAACCAACCATAGTACAACTGCATCATGAAATTGACTTGTAAACAGAACTCAAGTTACAAGGCAAGAACTGAATACAGGTGGAGATGATTGGGCAGAAGGTGTGGGGGTGACTACAAAGGTAATTGCATATGAATAAGAAACTCCAGTAGAACTTTAATGGCATGGGCAATTCAGAAGATAACCAAATATTTATACATAGAAACTCTATATAGGGAGGTTGGATGACAAAAATACTAAGGTCTTTCGGACTTGTGTCCTCATCACAGTGTGATTTGAAAAATTCACACTCTGATGAGGACACAAGTCCAAAAGGCTTCAGTGTGTTAAACCTTAGTATGCTTATCATCAAACTCCCTATATAAAGTTTCTAGTTATAATTCTTACTAACTTTTTACACAAAATGTACACTGGAGGCAAGGGCAATGGACAAAACAGGCCATGGCTTGCATTATTCATCTCAAAAAGTGGGACCATAGTCTCGGAAACTTCTAGCATTGTATTACTTGCATTCATGGCATATATTTCCATGGCACAAAATATGTTAAAGATGTCAAAGGATGCTTTACCAGGAGATTGATCATTTTTCTTCCAGTGGGTTCAAACAAGCCTTAGCAGATTAGGTCAAGCCAATTAGGTTGATTACGGTAATTAAAAGGTAACCATGCCTTGGAACTGTTTATAATTTCATTGGTCATCTGTAAAACAGGGAGTGCTCTCTCATTGATTAGCATCGCTACTTAGAGAGATCCTCCTCAAGAAATTCCCCTGCATACAGTTCTCCTAGACTGATTACATGTCGTAGTTTCGCTCCTTGATAGGCTGATAATCGCTACAACTACGACTCATGATCAAGCTATTCGAAAAATCGGCCAGTTGAGGCTAGATGAGGCCAGCCTCGTAATGATAATTCCGGTTCCGCAGAATACACATGAAGCGGGTGTTCATGGTCGGCAAATTATCAAGCATGTCCTTTGATCTGTGTTGTTGTTTTTTCATTGCCAGACAACTCCCAAGTGCTCCCGTCTCTTCATGACATTATTGCATGCATTCATTATGGGCTCGGAAAGCAGAATCATTTTTGTGAAATCGACTTTTCGTATCGCATAGGTCACAACGCTGATCCTTTCTCGACGAATCACATCACAAGTAGAAGGTCCTGCGATCTGACTGGTCACACCATTTTTGTGGCGATTTTGGCTGGATTTTCACTTAGTTTGATTATCAGGCCCAGATGAAGCGCAGTGGCAGCATCCAATTCAATCAACGAAGCGGAAGCTGGGACTGAGGTAGTTAGTCTACAGTTCTCCTAATTTGCATCTTACTGACTAGTACCATTGTTGTATTTTAGACAAAGTAGATTTGGTATATGTATATATAATAATTTTCTTCCGTGTTTACTGTAAAATTTCAACATAATAAAGCTGAACTGAACTAATCTGAACTGGTCTACGTACCTACAGAACTGAGAAGAGAGAGAAATGGAGGGAGGAGGAGCAAAGAGATGGGTGAAAAGATGTTTTGTAGCAAGCAAACAAAAAAGAGAATTAACTCACTGCTAACTTATCTGCTTCACTTTGCACCTCCTTTACCTTTGTTTCCTTATTTTCCTCATCTTCTTTTGACTTGTCATTATCATCTTTTTGTTCACCTTTCTTTTCTTCCTCATCTTCATCATCTTCATTCTCCCCTGGTTCAACCCATGTAGCTTCCTCTGCTGTTGGTTCATAGTCACCATTTACAATTAATTTTCTCTGCAAGAGATAGAGGAATGTCATGCATAGGGATATAGACCAAAGGAAAATCACTGCCATTGTTTGTTACATGTCTGGATACAATTTCTACTTGAAAATTTACAACTACTATATATATAACTGATAACTTTTTCTTTTTGACTGATGAATTTGATTGCTTAGCATTCCAATGACCTCCTATCTTGCTTTTTGAAGGTGCTCACCTGTGTAATCTACACTGCAGTAAGCATTGCAGGGCTTAAAGTGTGGGGGCGTGCACTGGCTCACGCGCACACAGGGAAACATTCAAACGTCTGTTTGGGAGCGATTTATCACACGCCCGATAAAAAAATATTTCCCTTAAAGAGAGCAATGTCCCATTCAGGAGTTCACACTGGAAAACTTTGTGGGAAACTAATTTTAGCTTTAAAACATATATAAACTCCCCGATGCTGACTTCGTTGGATTTGTTGGATGCAGCTGAGTTACTTTGTGTGCTCATTCTACTCAAGATTCTACTCAAGTTTAATCAGCCTCATTTTTAGGCCATCTTCTTCCGAGAGATTCATGCCATCTTACATGTCAGACTTCTCAAGCAGCTTGTGTCCGCTGATTTGTGTTTGTCTGTGCCACGCTCACTAAATCTTGGGAAGTATGACATATACCCTTGTTGCCCCTTGATTTATCTTTCACGCGCCGAACACAATTCATGCGAGTTTTTGGTCACGCGCCTTAATTTATGAACATGACAGCCCTGCATTGCAAATCTTTACACTGCCGTCTGTTAGGATTATGCAAACTGACATACCGCCATTGAGCTTCCTTGATTATGCTTATGAACATCTTACATTTGTCATTTTGGATAGCAATATCCCTTGATGCATCTTAGCAATAGCTGATTATCTAACCTTCTGTTTCAGCCTTGTGATGGCTTTCCATTACCGTTGTATTTATGGGTTGATGATGTCAATCATGCACTTTTCCTTGCACTGTACAGTATTTGTTTATTCCAGCCCCCCTATCTATACACCACTTTAATCAAGCAGCCTCATTTTGGAAATTTTTCAAAATTTCTTCCTATATTTGAGCCCATATTCAGATTTGTCATCCAAAGTTTAATCTGGTTACATGTTTTTAAACTGCTGACAAATGTGATGTTGACTTTATGACAATGCAAAATTCAGAGATTTATATTTATGGATTTGACCGTGGAAAGTCGTCCAGGGTGAAACTTTACACCCCAATAGAGTCTTTTTCGTGGTCAAATCCCTTGTGTATGGATTTTCAAACTTTACATTGCCATAAAATTAACACTACGACCGCTAGCAACAAGAAAACTTGTGGTTAGACTAAAGTTTTCGGTGCTAAATCCAAATTAAGCATCTAAAATTTCATATATATGTGAGAATTTTGAATAATTTCCAAAATGAGGTTCTTAATTGAAGTGGTGTATTGCTGACTCAGCAGTTGAAAGGAAACTCAAATAAAAGTGACCTAGTAAAAAGTTCAAAAGAAGCTGGCTATTTTTTAGATGTAAGGAAGCATCGTCCAATAATATCATAAAATAGATAAGATCAGATAGCGGCATCCTTCTTTAGTCTCTGCAGTTTTAATATCATCAGTGATAACTTATAAAGAAGATTCACTGGGCCTTACTGCATTGTGAAACAATGGCTTTTTGCTCAAAATGTTCTGATGATTATTCTCCAACTTTAAAATTTAGAATTTGAACACATACTTTTTCATATATTGGCTTGAAAAGCTCAGCATATTTAACTTCCAATGCATGAACATCTTGATAGAATTTTCCTTCAATGTTTGCATACTCAACCTAAAAGAGAAATAAAGAACCATGGTTATAGCAGGTGTCCCTGAATGATATATCAGCATTTGTGTATCTTAAATATGATGTATCAGCAATGACATTATCTTCAATCAAGGACCAATTTGAATTAAACACCACTCATTTTGTTGCAGAAAGCTCAAATGAGGAAATTGATTTCACTTAGACCAATCGCACCAAACCAGGGCTACGAGTTATTTTGATTGCAACTTGGTTTGGAAGATACCTCAAGGAGAATTAAAATTTCAACATTTCTTCCAAGTTCCAGCTTCAAAAAGATGAATGCCACTTCCAAGGATTAAATGTGATGGCAAAAATATATTTCTCCCATTGCAATGTATACGTGTTGCTTGGTAAACATTTTTAAGGGATGACTGATGCAATTATCATCTTACCAAAGTTGAAACTCATCTTGATACCAAAGTTGAAAGAAAATTTGACTACAATCTCTCAGCGTTTCTTGTCACCTATCAAAGATAGCTTCCAAGAAAAATTGCCCAGAACTCCAGAGCAATGACCAATTTTGGTGAAGTAAAATTCTGCATCTAAGTTAGCCTCTGGGCTTCAAAATGAGAGATTGACATCTGCATTTAATCCATGATTATACAGCTCTGCAAATGGTGATACATCACATCACATCATATCAACTTTTGTGTTGAGGCCAAAAGCCTCTTACAATTCAACATTGTCAATTTTTTTTCATGGTGTACAGCCCCATCATAACACAGCTCAGGGATTGGAAGCTGCAAGCCTTAAATCTGGATTTAGTGTCCTTGGGATCCTAAAAAGTATAGGGATACATCATTTTGGTAAACTTGGTATTTAGACTTTGTCAAATGACAGGGGTTGCCTGTATCTACTGGTACATTGCATAATCCACCTTTTCAAGATAAGAGGTGCAAAAACGGAAGTCTTTTGTTGTTTGAGATTTCGCATTTTGAGGCTAAAATCTTTTTCTGCATACAAAGTTTAGCATAGAGGCAAATTTTTACTTTCATATCTGTCTTTGTTTGGAAATTACGATGATATAAAGAATTAGAACTCATAAGGGCTTTGACCATGAAATCAGATGTTTGGACAAAATTTGTCCAAACATCTGATTCCACGGTCAAAGCCCTTATAACATTGAACTCTTTGAAATCACCGTAATTTCTAAACGGAGACAGGTATTAGAGTAAAAATTTGCTTCTATGCTAAAATTTGAATGCAGAACAAGATTTTAGCCTCAAAAATGCAATAACTCAAACAACAGAAGACTTCCGCTTTCGTACCTCTTATCTTGAAAAGGTGGATTACATTCTTCACACAAAAATTGATTAAAGTGTACATTCAATGAAATCTATGTACCTGCAGATTTTTCAATGCATTCAGCCTCTTTTTAACTGGCTCTGGAAGACTGCAAAAAAAGGAGACAGATAACTTTAGCCATTGGCTCATTACTACAACTGGAATTTGTTAAGTTTTTCATATACTTAGAACTAAAGGAAGCATCACTTTTCAAACATTTTTGCTGCATAAATCTTTTCCTGTTATTCCTTGGTAAAAAGGTTCAACAACTGCCAAAACAATTCAAAAACAAATTTTCTAGTTCATCAACATGACTTCCTAGTCATTGCCTTTTACCAGTTTCACTTCACCAGTCAAGATTGTTGAAAGATCCTCTTAGCCTATCAAGTTTAGAGCAATCTTCTGATGGCACCTCTACATGCTTCCTCAAGCAGGGACATTCATATTACCATAAACATACTTACGTTTCCACATATCCAGATGTTTTGCCAACTAGTCCATTTAGCTTATTTTGAACTGCTTCCATCAGTGCAGGGTTATTTGCAAGAGCATGGGCAACTACAAGAACAATGCAAACAGACCATCAAACAAATTCCTTTGTCTCAGTTCTTACAGTGTTGCAAAACTTTCCTTTCTTAGGGCATTCTGGGGTAAAATGGGTAGGCTGGGGTAAATGGGTAGTGTTGATTGCTGGAAAACAATGGAAAATAGTAGACACAAGCAAATAAATCAACATTCACCTTGTCAAGGAGGGTAGGTTGGGTGATTATGAGTAAAGGAAAACTCTGCACAAAGATTTTGGCAAAATTTATCCCAATTTTCAACATACCCATTTCACCCAGAACTTACCCATTTTACCCCAGTAGACCCTACTCAGTTTTCAACATAACAGCAACAACTACCCTTCTTACAGCAGAATAATTCAGACTTTCAGAAGATCAATTGCAGGAGCTATTGATTATGTAAATATTGTATTTCTCATTTTCAAACATGACAATTTGTTTGTGCTAAAATGATACAATTTTGTTAGATGATTAACTGTAATACATCAGTTCCCAGTTTGAAAAATGGTCTATGCATGCAATTTTGGCTGGCATTTTTATATGTTAACCATGAATTTTGAGGAAAAAACTTTTGTACTGCAACAATTGTTGTGATCATTTTTGCTTCCAACAGGTTTGTGTGTACATAAGATCAAATATACAGTATGCTAGAAAGAAACGAGTGTGCACCGCATATGTGCCATGCACCAAGTCCCTGGTCTCTATTATTTTCCATTGTTTCTGGGTGCACAAATACAGGACACAGAAATTTAACTTTTCATAGAGGAATACAGTATATGTGCATTATTTCCCATAACTGTGACCTGGTGCACTTTACAATTCAAATCAGTGCCCTTAGGAAAAATGTGAAACTGAGAAATCATTATCTTTATGTACACTATCATCATATGACACTAATCATTATTGGACTCAATGATAAACATTTCTCCCATGGCAAAATCAACATTTCTCCTCGGCAAAAGTTTTTAACAAGATATTTTCATTGCAAGCACAAACTAACTTTGAAGGTTTCCTGCACCAGCAGCAGTAACTGAAACACCAGCTTCTTCATCTCCATCACTTGAGTCAACAACCGCTGCTGGAGGCTTCTTCCCTTTAGGCATCTGAATAAATATCAAAGAAATGCAAACAAGATCTGTACTATTCACCAATAGGATGTCTAAAATATTCTTGCCCCATTTTTGTGCCTACTTTGAAGGAGATTTAGTTCTATCTTCTTGACGTTTTGCATTGCTGCAAAGCATATACTCGTTTGGGACATTGTTTGAGTCAATCTGATAAAGTGGTTGCTGATTTATGGAATTTTGTGGCACACTCTATAGATCCACGATTCAATCAATATATATTAAAACATCAAACAGCTCAAATTGCTTCTCCTTGAGGCATTGACATAAGTAATTTTTCAGAATGGAATTGAGTAGGTACTTGAAACTAATGACCATGATGGTGATATTTCAATTTTATCAAGAAAAGGGCGTTTTCCAGCAATCCAAAAGCCTTGATCCTAGAAAATTTTTCCAGGAGCTCAGCCCCTAGACCCCCGAATTGCACTTGCTTGGTGCTTGCTGTTTAGCCCATATATTTTTTGGATTGCTCTGCTGTCCTTGATGTATACTTGTTTCATGGTCCAGCAACGTCTAAATCAACTGCATTCTGAAGAAGGGTTCCGTGTTTGTAGTATTCAATTCTTTCCTTCATCCCTGAAAGTGTCATCTCATGGACAACACAACACTTTCAAACCTCTTATAAGTGATAGCAGACAAATTTGATCAAAATACTGGAAACATTTCCTTCAATACTTAGTTCATTCTGACATTGCTGGAGAACAACGTACAGTAACTGCTGTAAGCAATAGCTAATTTGCCTTTTCCAATGCCATAAATAGCACCAGTCTGCATACTTTGTAGTGTGCGGGGAAGATCTTCCCCACGCCACTTCGACCGCTTCCAGCCGCAGCCGTGCCATAACCTGTAATAGCACCATCTGTAGCAGTTATCTCATATAAAATTTACAAAATTCTTAGACCTACAGATGCGCCAAAATGTACTTCAGAATGAGCTACCCCACGCCAAAATCGAAGAATGCAAACTGGAAATAGCAATCACTGACCAGATCAACTTGCTGAAAAAAACTGTTTTTTACTTCTGTGGCCCCATTGAACAACATTTCCTAATCACACCACAAGTTAGAATAAATTTGAATGTTGAATGTCGTCTGATAGGGCAGCATTGCCCATAGTATTTGGCAATTTTCCCAAAGCTTTTTACACTGCAAAAACTTGTTCTCTCAGCAAAGGTTTATCCACAAAATCAGTCGAAATCAAATTCAACAGATGCAATGGTTATGTAGATCTCCCAAAGAAATGTTCCTAACTCGAGAGCGGAACTATTGACCCAGCAGAAATCGACCAACAGGACCCACCTCGTGGCTTTTTGTTTAGGCCTATTTTTCCTACTCAGGAGGAAGAAACCTCTCAAACTCCCTTCGATTGAAGTAAACTCGACTCTTTATCCACGGGTAAACATCATAAAATATTCCTTACCTTTTATAGATCAACGACGTAAACTGTATTGCCTTGAAAAGTGGCTTTATTGCTCGCTTTGGCCGACGTTAGGTCGACTGCCACCCACTCAAGGATTTTTGATCTCCAAAAAGAACTCTGCATGGTTTTCGGATAGCGAATGCGCATGTGCGAACGAAAGAAAATTTATTGGCGCGAAAAATGTTTGGGAGTCTGGGGAAGACCACGAAGACCATGGCTTCATTCACATTGCACAATCTTTTGCAAGCGCGTAAACGCTCGTGCAGAAATTCTCCATACTAATCCCTTACGGTGTTCAGATTGCAAAAACATTTTGTGTTATTTGGCAGATCAATGAGAGCGCACAAAAACGGATGTTTTTCTCCTCGTTGTTGTACAAAAACGGGGTAATGTGAACGGGTAGCTTTGATGCAACAAACACACATCATAACAAAATCAGAGCAATGCATGGAAGTTTATTAAATTATCAGATCTTTGGAGTACCGAGAGGTTCTCACAATCTTCACGTTGCCAAAGAAATATAAAACAAAAACAGAAGAATCGTATAGTTTCTCGGATATTAAAATCACTGTAGATAAAAACAAATATTGCTGACCTTGAAAATTACAGTAAAGTCCCAACTTTAAGAAACTCTCTTTTTGACACAAGGAGATTGTGTTCACTTCATTACTCTATTGTTTTCACATTCATCTCACAAAAATTCAGGGTTTGAGTTTCTTATAAAGTAGTTTCTTAAAAGTGGGACTTTATTATATCTACTACCTAAGCGTTAAGCTGGCGGTTACTGGAGACAAGACATATATGGACTTTCACCATGAGGTACCATACCTCCCCTTAGGTGATACACATAATTTCGATGCATAAACAAACTTTAGGTTTTGGTTAGGACGTTTTGGGGTGTCAAAGACATTTGTCTAAAATTTCTTATTTTATGTTGAATGACCGAATCTGTACCGTGCAAGTTAAGGTAAATAACATGCTGCTAAAAACGAATGTCTGTCCACAACACGCTCATCCTGAATTAAAGCAATAGATGACGAAAAGAAGCAACCATATACTTTCAAGACATCAGCTCTGCCCGAAATACCCCCTAATATTTTCAAGAAGGTTGTCACGTCTGCAAACTCCCTAGTGATGGACCTCAACAATCGTCATTGATAAAAAACATTTCAGTTCAGTTAGTTATTTCTTCTCTTATATTCTCAACCATTCTCTGTCATGTCATTTGCAACGCCAAAGGAAGAACAAGAGTTATACAATGGCACACAGCTCCAAATCCCTCCTTACTGGCCGATTTCACGTCACGCGCATCAACAATTTACCCAAGGTAAACTTTCCCTGTCCATCTTGAGATGTCTCCATGCAGATGTTGTAATGACTTCAGTTCATTTCTCCGATTCCCAACCACAATCTTGAGCCAGTCTTTCTTTCGGATATTTTCGTGGAGCAACAGAGAGTATCTCCCTTTATCATTCCCCAGTCATTCACTGTCCTCACTGCTCTCAGTTTCAGCTTGCTGGTCAGAATTTTCATCACTATCATTCTTTTCATTATCTTCTTTGTCCCAGTCTTTCATTTTTGAACCCATCATGAAGTCGTCACGTAAAATGTCCCATGATGGAGCTGTTGTCTCTGAAGATTCTGCTGTATCCTGTCAAAGATAAACTAAAGATAAATAAAGATTTAAAGATAAATAAACAAAGATAAATTTTGTAAGGCAAGGATCCATCGGAGATCAATAAACTGCGCCAGGAAAGCAAGGGCAAACTTTTTAAAATAACCAAATAACCAATCACTGAGCTCCCTTCATCATCATCATCATCATCATCATCATCATCATCATCATCATCATCATCATCATCATCATCATCATCATCATCATCATCATCATCATCATCATCATCATCATCATCATCATCATCATCATCATCATCATCATCATCATCATCATCATCATCATTGATTTATTGTAAGTACGCTATAAAAAATTGGAACACATAGCTAAGTTACAGCTAATTGAGGCCTACTTTGTACAACTTTTACATTGTCTAAAAGTATTTAAAAAGAAAAAAAATACAATGTTTATACATAAATACAAATTACAGGATAAAAACAACTATCCTGTTAGGAACCCAACTTGCGGAATATATGTTTTGCAAAGTCTGCAGTTGCATTCACCACCTTTCCAACGTTTAATTCATTTTTTGAAAATTCCCAGATTCCAGATTCCCTGAAGTAGATTTCGGCAATGTGATAGAAAAATATTCCCAAGGGATCCGAGATTTGAAGCCGTGATTCCATCATTATTCCAATGATGATACGGTCAACTTCTTCACTATTTTATCATGTGTCCCTATCAAGCAAGGTTTACTGCAGGGATACAAGGGACTCATCATCGTAAGCCAATTATTTCGGGTGCGAAATCTTAGGTTAAATCAATATTTGGGGTCTGTTGATTACAAAATAGACAAAATTCAATATTTGCGGTCTTCAAATGTGAAGAAAGCATGAATCGGGCAATTTAGTGCAATTCATTACAGTGACCCATTCCATTTTCATTCAATTCAATATTATTCGCTGAATACAACAGGCTAATACAATGTATGGTAAAAATATATGTATTTTATACGACCCAAGGGAAGGAGAGCTTATTTGGCTTTTAGCCCATAAATTTAAATCTAAAAGGCTACACGAAAAAACGAAAAATAGAATTACATCATAGTACAAAGCTAGGCATTCGACCACAAGATATATTTTTGTTAGTAAGGAGTGTAGCTGGGTTGTAAGTCTTAATCACAAATTTTTGCAATTAAGTTTTGTATGTGTGTGAATATGATGTTTTCTTTAAGTTTTTAGCGATGCTTTTGTTCAAGACAAATTGTCCCCACGAGCAGCAGTCACAGACGTTCCTTGCACTGCAATAAGGCAGCTGAATAGCCTTAAATACATTTGGTTTTGACGGGCCTAATGAAACATTTCTTACCGTCGTTTTCCTCTTTTTCGTTGTCCCAGGGACAGACTCTATGTTCGATTTCTGTGACGTCGAATCTGTTTTCAGCATATCCAGAAATGATGATTTTGACATTGAATCCATGACTGGAATGGAGAGAAATTAACGTTGTTAGCCACATAAACCATAGCATGCGTGCAAACTTTACATTCTACTGCGAATGAAAGACAAGTAGCTCTCCTTAACACTGGATAGTGAAGTCTCCTTGCAGACAGCCTAAATCATAAAGGCATAGGTAATGATGCACCGGGTTTTTAGCTTAGAAATCAAAGTTTTTACTTTGATATAACTGCTTTACTTCTTTGCTTTCTGTTCGGCTGAAGCCTAACCAGTGCTGGGAATCATATTCAAGTGGTTCCTGCGTGTGTCTAAATAGTTAGTTCCTTCACAGCGCTCATCCTCGTTTCAAACTGCCCAAATAAACGCTATGCCGCTATGCAGGTGTTAACAGCTCCGACGCACAGGAGTCATTTGAATTTGAATTCTAGCACTCGTTAGGCTTAGGCCGATGGGAAAATAACGACGAAAACTATGGTAATATCGAGGTATTAACTTTAATTTCCAAGTTACAAACATGGTGCATTATAACCGGAGCTAAGGGAATAACAATGCTTGGGAAACATTTGCAAGATTTCGAAGTATGAAGTGGAGACAATTTTGCAATTTGCGTTATTATTGTAAAAAACATTTTCATTTTACTTGAGCTTGTACATATCAAAATGGCAAATAGAAGAAAAAGAACCTTTATCCTTTTTCACTTCTGTGCGTACTTTCTTCAGTTTGGAATCGATCTCTTTCTGATGTTTTGCAACAGCGTTGAACAATTTCACAACTATGAAAGATTGATAAAGTTTAATCAAAAATCGAAAAAAGTAAAACTTTCCACCTGTTACGAAGGGGTATGGTTTCACAGATTGTTTCAAAACTTGACATTCGACCCGTTTCTCTAATCCCTTGGATATTTGTTGAAAACCCCATCCAACAATAGACCTTTAAACTATTCTAAAAAAGAATCTCAATCGGACGATATTTTGCCACATTTTGTAGAATTTTCGAATGTGCATGATAGCGATAGAAGCTCTAACGCCAATCGATCAAACCTCGCGTATAAAAATGTACAAAAATAATGCTCGATCCAGGCTCTTTTGCTGAATAGCTAAAAGGTCTATCTGAAAGGATTTTTACCTCCACAACTCGATAGGAATTATTGAATGACACGAGAGTCTGCACATATTTCTAAACGAGAATTCTTAGGGACTGTTTAAGGACTCTTCGACAAGAAAAAAGTATCAAAGCAAGTGAACAGAAATATAGCGGTATGACATAGCATAAAAGAATGACACACACTGTTTATGTCTGTATTATTTTCATCGATCAAGACATCAAATACAATAGGTTACATTTAGACTGACCAAGCCCCAGAAGGTAAGCTACTATTATCTAAAATAAATCTTTAATGTACCCAATACCGATCTATGTTTGCGTTCCTATCAAACAATCGCATATTGGACCCAATAATAATAATAATAATAATAATAATAATAATAATAATAATAATAATAATAATAATAATAATAATAATAATAATAATAATGCACAATTTATATAGCGCCACAAAACAAAATGATACTCTGTTGCGCTTTACAGTTTAAGTCCTATTTACAATATAAAAATCTGAATTAAGAATAAGTATGAAAAAAAATAAGATAAAAAGCATGTTAAAATTTACAATTTTCGATGACGGATGTTTATTTCTACATATATACTCAACCCTTGTCCAAAATTAATTATACGCTATTTCAAACTAGTGTGTTTTCAGGAGAATCTTGAAGGCTTTTATGCATTTTGTGTTTTTTATTTTGTCCGGTAAAGAGTTCCATACTGCAGGAGCAGCATATGTAAAAGCTCTGGTGCCAAGTGTTTTAGTTCTGGTCATTGGTAGCTTCAGTCTATTTTTCTTATTTGATCTCAGTGCTCTGCAGCTTTCCTGAACTTCCAAGAGATCGACCAATACCGGGCGAGTCAAACAAAAGGCCTGGCGTTTGAAAAACGCAGCTCCGTAAATATCAAAGCAATGATAGTGACAACTGTCTTGTTTCATTCCCGGTACGTCCAAATTATGTTCAGCAATTTACCCGGCTTTAATCAGTCAATCCTCCCAGTTGAAATGGGAGGATTTCTGCAGAAAGCCCCTTTAGATTACCTGCGAAAACGAGCGAAAACAACCAGCAAGATTTCCCTTAGTTCTCTTTCCTAGCAATAATGACACTTGGATTTGTTCATGTATTTTGTCCTCTTGAGAGAATGGAATGCCCCTAAATAAGTCATTCATACCTGGGGGAGAATATTTCATTCCCCCCAAAAGAATAGCACGTGCTAAAGCGTGCTGAAGCCATCGCTGTCAGGAAAACAGATTGCGGAAACTTACCAATACTGTAAGTACATTTTTAAGGTTTCTCGAAAGGAATTTTTTTTAGAAAATCTCTTCCAAATCTGAACGGAGAGACCGATTTCAGCTAAGAAAAATTCTAAAAATAATTGAACATGTTAGCTATCGTAAAATATCATCGCTTATGTCCTCAAGGAGCAAATGTCTTTCAAATGTCGAGTGTTTTTTCTTTTAGCTCACCCAGTAGTATCCAAGTTTGGCAGGCCACGGATGACAATGCACTATGCCAGTTTTAAACATGAAAATTTTTCTTGTTAAATTTTCCCCATTTTGTAAAAGTTCCAAGATCTTGCTCAACAATAAAGTAGCATTTGAATAGTTCCTACCAGCACAATATTTCACTCTACACTTTTGATCCATTAATCAGAAAATCTTAAGTGTGCGTGCACCGGAAAATTGTCTGCACTATCCATGTACAGACGTTTACAATAGCAATGTCTTTGGTTAATATCCAAAAGCAGTCTTACTCAAAAGAGAATTATTTTTCTGAAAAGAAACAGTAAATATACATTTAAAAAATTATCATACCTCCTCTGGTGCCGATTTTTCGTAATGAAACCTCTTTATCTGCATTTGAACGATCAGGGACCACATGATTCTTCTCTCTAAATTCTGACTTAATCTTTGCCTTTGCCTATATATAAGATAAATCAATCTGTGTGGTGAACAATGGGGCACCATTGGTGGTAAATTCATAAACATACCGGGTGAGTCAATAAAAACGCCCGGCGTTTGAAAAAATCCTGCACTCTGAATATCAAAGCAATGATGTTGAAAACAGCCTTTTTTATCCCCAATATGTCAAATCAGGTTCAGTAATTTACCCCGCTTTAAATCAGTCATCCCTTCCCGTCGAAATATGAGATGTTCTGCAGAAAGCCCCTTTCGAAAACCTGCAAAAACGAGCGAAAACAGCAAGCAACATTTCCCTTTGTTCTCCGTCCTAGCAATAATGACTCTTGGATGTGCTCGTGTATTTTGTCCTCATGGAAGAATGGAATCCCCCTGAATAAGTTATTTACACTAGGGGGAAGACTTTTCAACCGGTCAAAACGAAAGCACGTGCTAAAAAATGCTGAAAGTCATCACTGTGAGGTAAACACATTCGGGATTTTTGCTTGTAATTCTGGCACGCTTTAATTAAGGTTTCTCAAAGGGATTCATTTTAGAAAATCGCTTACAGAATCTGAACGGAGTGACCGATTTTAGCTAGGAAAATTTCTAAGAATAATTGAACATGTTAGCTATTTAATCAAATATTGCAGAATATCATTGCTTATATATTCAGGGAGCAGTAGCCTATCAAACGCTGGGCGTTTTATGACTCACCCTGTATTATAAACATATAATCTTATTTATATCTCATAAACACAAACAAAGGTTTCATAACAAGTACAGATTTTGTAATACAATAGCAACAGTTGCTTTAATTGACACCTAAATTCAAAGTGAAGAGATCTTATTGTTGGGATTTTACAAAACTAAATGCTCTCATCTATTTTAGCCTTTGACCACTCTGCTTTGACTGATCAATTGACAATTTAGCTTTGACTATCAGTCACATACTTTTTAATCCATAGCCTGCCAAATGCATAGACTTTTTTTGACTCATCTAGTGTAAAATTATGCAAAATCAAGACTTATGGTGAACCTTTGAAAGGAATTAATTTCCAAGACCAATCTTTTTAAAATTGGAAAGTAAAATCAAAGAGAATATCACACAAACCTTCTTTTCTGTGGCTTCTTCTTGTTGTTGCAATTTTCGCTTTTTGCCTTCTTTGTATTTTGATAATATAACACCCTGAAAGATTTCATTTGATAATTTAACATCTTCAGATTAAAAACATTCACTGTCACCACAATGCGACTAGATTCACTACAAATGACTGTTGGTATAGCACCAGAGATAACAGTGAGTCAATCCAGGACTATTGAGTGAAAGTGTGGAACCAGCATAATTGAAAAACGGAATGAATCAAATCTCCGGAAAGAGGATGTAAAGAACGTTTTATGAGTAAAGTTTCATCAGATACTGTAATTTTGCTGATACACTATCAGAATTTTGTAAACTAACTATTTTGGACCATTTGAATATTGTAAACTATAGTAACTTTCTTATACATTTTCCATTTTTAGTAACTTTTTAATCCGCTATTCCGTTGTAAACCTGGCTGAAAAAAGCAATACTATTCAGTTAATGGTTTTTTTGGATAAAAATGTTCCAAGCTCTTGTAACTTGTGATCATAATTTACATGATTTGTTAACAATAAATGCTGAAATATGTACATACTCCTGTCTTTGTAAATATTCTTATAAGACACAGTACAAACATGTTTTACCATGTCCTCGGATTGACTGATTGACATCTTACTCCAGGGGGAGGGGTACTTGATTGTGACAAGGATTCAATGTGAATCTGGACTTTGACAATGGGACCCATTTGTATGACAGGATATTTCAAGGATTCTGAGCCCTTTTGCATGATTTCAGGAAGTTTTGTAACCATATCTACGAATTTTCTTGATTTGACGATAAAAGGTCTATTCAAATTTCTTCAGTTATGATAAACCAGAATTTGGGTTAAAAACAGACCTATGTGTACAGAAACTCAGGTAAAAAACCCATCCATAAGAGAGGCACGTCCAATGTCACTTAACAATGAAGTATTCCCTAGGGTCTTACTCAACAGTATTTGATTATCAATTAACATGATTTTTTTCTGTGCAAACACTTCCCATTGCTTTTCATTCTCCCTTAGTGGACATTGACTGAAACTGATTAATATTACCACCTCAGTTAAGTATATAAGTGGAAACATGCCTTTAAAGTCCTACCGGCATGGAAAACAGCAGAAGATGAAATATAGCTTTCTCAAAATCATCAGGAGTTGGGGAGTTTAGCAAATACATTTCTAAGAATATTTAACATTTACAAAAAATCAATACGCATATAGTTAATGACATCAAAATGGTGTTAACCTTTTCATCCGTGTTTATCTTTTTATTCAGAATTCTTCCAATGACATCAATCATCCCAGCCATGTTTTTCTTCTTTTCACCCTGGTCTGCAAAAAAGACATACACATTCATAAAATCATCAGATTGATAGGGGGGGGGGGGAAGTTTACTGATTGCAAAATTGAAACTGATTGCAAACAAAATACAGAATTCTTTTTGTCCGTGATGCTACAGTATGTCAAGGATGGGAGAGCTGAAGAATCTGGAATCGGTTGGCACAGCACTGAGAAAAATTAATATTAAAGGATTATCTTTTTGCTAAAAAAGTATTTCATATACTGTATTTGTGCTCTACTAGTAAGGTGCACAGAGAATTGGATACTCCCTTAGTACCACACTGGAAAGTTTGAAAACTGTGCAATCCGCAATACTGCATAGACTGATGAGAATAGGAAGGTCAAAAAATGTTTTATAACTGTTTACTTGACTATAAGTATGTCGAAAGAGAATGCAATATTATATTGTTATGCATTAACTCTCTCCTTGCCATGGCAGCAAATCTATCTCCACAATATTTTCATGTTTATTGATCAAAATGACTATCAAAGAGCTGTTAGATTATGAAATACTTTCTTAGACAGTCTAAAGAATGACCAGATGTGTTGCTAAAGACAATCATCAATGCACTTGCAGCAGGGTTAACATTCTGAAATTTACAATGTTGATAACTTTGCTTTTTAGCAATCATTCTGCAACTGAAATTTGTTTTAAAAACAACTGCATATCTTTGCATCACATACTCCAACTTTTAATATTCAAATCTGTGGTAACAATAATTGCAAACACATTTCTTGATAAGAAACTTTGATAAGGCCATAGTACTAAGAGTTTCTTAATTTCACATGAAATTTTCTCAATTTCAGTACTAAGAGTTTCTTAGTTGGTTTCTTGTTTTTTGAATGCAGGACTATCGATTGATGTGGTAACTAACACTGTGGCGGATATGTTTCTTAACATTTAAAGCATCATATACAGGAATACAGTGTTCTGTTATTATGTTGTTGAAAACACAATGGTTAGAATAGTGAAAATATTGCCAAACGAATGGACGAAACATCTGCATAATCGATAAGTAACGCAGTTACATAGTGTCGTAAACATCTTACCATTTTCGTCAATTTGTTCATCTTCGACATCAGCTTCATCTCCGGAGCTGTGATCAACGTGGTCCGCCATTGCCATCATCTTTGCTGACGGCAGCAGAGCAGCAGACGGCATGCAAAATATCAAAGCGAGATTGTGTAAACAATGTGTCTTATCTTTAGGCACGACTCATTACAAAAGTCCCTTTGACTTTAACCTGTTGTTGTTGCTGTTTTCGATTCAGTAGTCGGCTGCAGCAGCGAGCGAAAAATCACTTTGGAGAGTGAAACAGGGGCTTCTGGTATGAGTCTATCCGTGGACTGCACAGCGGCCATATTGGAGCTGTCACAGCTGTGTTCTCAGCGAGCTGCCTGGACCAAAACAAAAAAACAAGGAGATTTTCTTTTGAAAGAAGCCTGTGATATTCATCATCACTGGTGATTTATGCAAATGAAGTGATTAAGGATTGGATCAAGATTTTGTGACAGTGAAGATTTTGTTTGGTACGTCTCTGGTCGTCGTTTCTTCCTCTTTCTATTATTGCATAACAACAAAAAAGCTAATAATTCACAGAGCATCATGTGAATCGCAACGTGTAACATACCGCGAATTCTTATGTGCAATGCATGACCACACCTACTGCTTGCAAGTCACTCCTGCCGTTTCCCTGCCACTTCATTTTCCAAATAAATCTACTATACCAGCTGTATGCAATATTTACCAGCTATAGCCTATTCAATATTGCTCTGCAGATTAAAGTAACTTAGATTAGATCTCAAACTTCTCTGACACCAGCTTGAATATTCCTCCAATCCTGTATCTGTATCCTAAAATTTGCAACCAATTTATGCATATGTCAAAATGATCCCCTTCTGATACAGCCTGCTGGGCCTTTCAGCAATCAAACAATCCCAAATGTGAAGTAAAACCAACCCCCACTAGTGATGGTAACAGGGGGGGGGGTCAAACATAGAGGATCAATTTGACTTGTACCCTATTTGATCCAATATTTCTTAATGTTATTTAATTCCTTCAGGGTGAGTGGCCAAGCGGCTAATACAGTTAACTCAGTCAAGCAATGTCAAACTCTGGATGGGTGACTTCAGAGGCCTGACCTCCAAACTCATCTCACCATCATTTGGAAGGGTTAAACTAAGATTACCATGCCTCACCGTGTGTATGCACAATAGGCCTAAATTAGGTTTAAGTTGGCTAGAAATCCTGACAAGCCCACTCAAAACAAACAGCTATACTTCCACAAAGCACATTCAGCAGAGTGAATGGCACATAAGTCAAAATCTTTCAAGTGTGCGCTTAACAAATTTCTCTTCTTGCTATTCCTTCATTGACCTCTTTTGATTGCTGTTTTAGCTTTCCAAATAATTACAATGCCCGTTTTTTACAATATGCATTTTCATTGCTTATGTGAAAATTTTTGCAAAAACTACAGACAGAAAATCTGCTGGCAAAGTTTCACCAACTTCGTGCCTCCGGTTGTGATTTAAATCAATTCCATCACACAGGAATGGATGATGAAACTGACAAGACTCTTATACTTAAGCAAGACGCAATGCAGATGCCTCTTCACCTTCTTAAAAATATTCATGTTGGACTAGCTCCTCCAAAGCTTTGCACAAATATTCAGATGGTATCAAATGATTATGATTATTATCATTACTTGGTTGATGGAACCAATGATACTGGTTGGGGATGTGGATACAGAACATTGCAGACAATATGCTCATGGATGAATCTGTCAACAAATATTGGGAAGGAAAAGAAACTTGATGTCCCATCAATCAATACAATTCAAGACATTCTTGTGAAAATGGGAGACAAACGGCCAGAGTTCCATGGCTCAAAAGATTGGATTGGAAGTTTTGAAATATTCCTTGTGCTAGACAGCCTGTACAATGTTTCATCAAAGATTGTGCATATGAAAAGAGGAGGCTTGGATGCACAAAGTATCATATTTTTGATAGAGCATTTTGAATACTTCAAGTCACCAGTCATGATGGGAGGTGATGTTGATGCAGCTTCCAAATGCGTTCTTGGAATAGCCTTTATGAAGGGGATTGGTGTAGACTTTCTAACAGATCAAATATATTTACTGGTGCTTGATCCACATTTTGTTGGGAATGATGCAACATTGAAACAGCTGCAGGATGAACACTGGATATCATGGAAAAAATTAACAGACTTTGATGGAGAATCTTTTTATAATTTTTGTCTCCCACAGATTTCATCGGATCTGTAACTGTGAAATAAGAAAAAGTTAATGATTGCATAGTATAGTATTGAAATGAATAAAAGATTATTTGGATTGGCTTGTTGTTCTCTTTGAAAGAATGTTTGCAGTTTGCTTATTTAAACACGGCTATGTTCTCTTTATTCTGTAATGAAAAAATATTATTTTGGGTTATCATGAGTTACCCAGATCAAAGTATCTGTAGTTTGCAACATCACCTGACTCTTGCAAATGCACTTCCATTGAGAATTCATTCTTTTTGTAATGCTAACTTGCTGTTAAAATTTGGATTAAAAAAAATTCACTCAAGGAAGTCCAACAAACAAAAGAACGACTCGTATTGTTCCGGGCAACAGTTCGAAGGGCTATATCATAGTCCAAAATGGATCATAATTCTTCAAGACAAGATACAGTGAGACTACAATGAAACAGGGTTTCTTCTGAATCATCAAACATTATTTGGTTTCACGAAAGAAGTTTCCAAAATACCGAATTAGTTTGTCAGGCAATTTTACTTTGAAGAGAGCGCGTGGCCGAGTGGTTAAGGCGACAGGCTCCTAAACCAAAGGTCAGCACGGCCGAGGTTCGATTCCCGCGCTGGACAGTTTGGTCGCTGTCCGTAATTCTAGCCCGGGTCGACCATAGCCATGTGAGGGAAATCTGCGGCGGGTTGATGGTAAAACATCCGTAGCCCCTGCTGGAAATAAGTCTCTCAGACTTTCGGAGGTTAGCCACGTTAATACCTACCTACCTAGGCAACTTTGCAAGGTAAATGACCAACCTTGATGCGTACACAGCACCTTGCAACAATTTTTTGGTAGAACTGGGATGATTGTTGATTGTTGAGCAGCATTTGCAGACTTTTTCTTCAGACTCTCGTCTTGTTTGAAAAAGGAACTGTTTGGTAATGTGTATCTGAAAGTATGCGTTGATTGTTGCAGTAACTGACTTAAGTGTAAGTGTTGTTTTCTTTACAACCGGATCTTGTATCAAATCAAGAATTTGTTTGTGAAAATCCTGGAATGTTGTATCAGAAGTCTATCTTAATGACTAATTTCCTAAGAAAGATAATTCATTTTATTTAGGCACTCTGCCTTCACTGATGATGATGGCAAATCCACTGCGAAGGGAGGTCATTAATCTATACAAGCAGGTGAGAAGATATTTAAGTTATTTGATCTAAACCTCCATGCTCTTTAGCGTTATTGTCTGTTTTAGTTACATCCCTAGTTACATTTGCCAGAGTTTGAAATTTGAGAAAAGCTATCATGGCGTGCGCAACAGCCCAAATGGCATAGCCAAGTATTTACAATTAGGTACACTGGAGAAAGGTCATAGGAATTGAGGTCTGGGCCACAGGCTACTCCTTTTCAAAGCTGCTGATCATGTTGTGTTGCCTTGTAAACCGAAAAGGGGACTATAACAATTTTGTACAAGTCTGTCCCTGACTGATGACATGAGCTAATTCTAGCTCAAAGCTAATCGAGTTCAGTTATTGAACTTTTTCTCTGGCAGTGTTTTCTTACAACATCTGTTATGGCTAGCTGTCAGTGAATTAGATTACATCTGTCTGTATCCTTACATGGTTTTTTGCCATTGTTTCCTAAGGAAGAAGTGAAGGAGTTAACTGTGCCAGCGCATTTGTAACCCGTTTGGGGACGTTTGGAAGGAATCAGCGCAGCTTGGCTTACTTCCACTCTTTTCTGGGCTCCAACACTTAAATAACTTGAAAATCAAGCAATTTCCTTCGGGCACTAAGTCAACGTTTCGAGCTACAGAAACTCTGCTTTATGCAAGATGTGTTCAGCTGTCTTCAACTGGCTGATATCAGCTGTCTTCAACTACGAAGGTTTGATAATCATTGAAATCTGGAACCAATTTCTCCAAAGTAAAAACCCTCCTTCTATCGATAGAAAATCTTGTTCCGAATTAGTGTGATCGCTCTTGAACCGTTAAAGCTTTGTAACGGATCAAAACTGTGCCGGTACAGTGTAAATGTGTGGTTGCAGGTTCCGGGGTAAGAACTTTTTAAAGCAGGCCAAAATTGAGTAGAGAAAGTTGGCAAACTTTTATTGCTAGTAAATAAATTCCTTATTTCTTATTTGTTTCAGCTGTATTTTCTTGGTCGTGACTATCCGCTTGGCTTTGACTATTTCCGAAAGAAATTGAAATCTGCTTTTTTGAAGAACAAAGATCTCCAGGATCCAAAAGAAATTAAGAAAATGATAGAACGTGGAAATTACGTAATCAAGGAACTAGAAGCACTTTACATGTTGAGAAAATACAGAACTTTAAAACAAAGATATTATGAGGATCAAAATCAAATCTAAAACAAAATGGAAGTAAATTAGGCAGCTTTTAATGTATATTTTAGAAATATTTTCGCTGTTGCGTTATTGTGTTATTCAATGTTTGGAAATGATGTGCGAGTTACGGGTGATTATTTTGGAGTTTTCCTGATTTTATGCAATACTACACTCAAGTAAAATCCTAATTAAAGTAAAGTCCTTCTCTTTAATGTCCTAACTTTTCCACACTTGCCTCATGTCTTTGCTATGGCCATGACACATATTTTGCTGACTCTTGTGTACGAGGAAACTGCCTTCAGTGCGATGCCCGTTTGGGCTTTATTGATTTCTTCGAAGATGTAGATGTCAAGGGCAGTAAACATAGACAAATTTTGCGACAATGGCATCAGATTTCGTTGACTGATATGCTATTGCAAAGCGACCAGCTACCAAGGATGACACATCTTCTGAATTTTTACGAATCTCAATTCATACTAGCCTCATAACCAGCCCACTATGCTAAATTATTAAATTATTCCACCTATAACAAGTCTGCAGGTTATCTCAAGAACCTAACCAGCAGAAGATCGTCAATGTAGGATGCCAAATCTTCTTCGCCGTGCATAATGAATTCTGATTGGGTGTTCTGATCCCGCGCTTTTCAAAGTAAAGAACAAAGCATAGAGCACCCAATCACAATTCATCTGTTATCAGCACTTCGCTTATAACCAACCCATTATGCACTGTGATCTCGATTCTCTGAGGTGTCTCGTCGAACCCCAACCGGAGATCATCTTGTTTCAATCATTCTTTTCATGTATCTGACATAACAAGTCTGCCGGTAGTCTCTCAAGAGATTTGTCGTGTTTTCAAATGAACTTCGAATGAAGTGAAAATCCACCTTTCTGTTAGTCCAGCTGAATTAAAAAATTTTTAATCTCTCATTGAGGTGAGGCTTGAGAAAAACGTTGACATAGTACATCATTTGAATTCAACATGTCATTTCTCAGTTACGTTCTTTGTTTTTACTGCAAGAATTCATGATGGAAAATTAATGAAGAATTTAAACCTAACCACGGTAACGTAGATGAGCAACAAAGAAAACAACATTGTTTGGTATTTTCTGCAATGTGATTTGAACAATCAACAAGCTATGTACAAAGTGATCATTAATCGAATAGACAGCCATTAAAGCAACTTTAAAACAACTCGCTACAAGAAATACACAACAAACACAATAAAATCCGTGAATACTGAAAACTAACAAATTGAAGTGAATCCTCAAACTGTAGATTCTAACTTGCAAATTAATATTTATTTTCTACACATAAATCAGGATACAAGCGTAAAGAACCATGTCATAAATGCGATTACATACCATACGAATGGCTAACTGAAGCACATAACGAATGCCAGCAAATAACCAACACAAGCAATTAACTAATACAACTGCATAATTCTTTCTACGACGACTGTCAATAAATACTATCATTCTACAATAAAGTTCAAACTGTTCGTTTCGAATGTGATGCTAAGGTCCTTTAAATGTTCGTTTGCGCACCAGAATTCGACTTAACGACAAATGCTTTAACGATCGACGCAACAACTTAACTTCAATACGTTGATGGTACTATCAACCTGGATTACATTCGCTTACTCCGGATTAAACAAGGTTATATACGGTTCGTTATGATTTACATATGTCTGAAACAATTAAAACAATATATTATTCGAACTTAAAACTGGTTAGTGAGAAGCCAGATTAGTTTTTAGATTATCAACAGTTAGCATAAATTTGTTACATTACATTTCTACAAAGGCCAAGACTAGCTTAAGACCGCTGACAACCAAAGACTTAAATAAAGCACATGTTGTAGGAAAGTCGGCGTGTTAATGTATCAATCTATCGATCTATCACTTATATCAGTGTGTTAGTTGTATATACAAATGAATAGAGCCAATTAATTACATCTGTGCATATCAGTTTGTTAGTTTTATATACAAAAGCCTAGGGCCAAGGCTAGCTTAAAACCCTCGGATATATGTGTTTGGGATCTACGAAATATGCTGGTGGGGAGATTTTCTGGACTTCCCTAGACAGCAAGTTTGAACATAGAAAATATTTGTGAATGCCTGCTTTTCTTTAAGTTTTTAAAAACAGAGTATAACTTCTGAACAGCTTTCCCGTTCAGTAACGGACTTATAATTCACTTGCATTCAAAGATTTGCATTAAATTTTCAATCATCCTTTTTGCTGTCCATATAACTCTTACTTGAAGGCAAAATCACGTCACCAGCCAACTCCTACAAATTACATGGTTATATGGTTAACTGTTAGTCTATGAATACAATCTATATTGATAGCCATCAATATATCTTTTTACTGATAAAAGCCAGGGTTTCAGCCCGGGGGGGGGGGTACTTGACCTAAATTTGTACGGGGATGTGCCCAGGAAAAAATTTTTTCACCCTGCTCAAGAATTTTTGCCCTCAAATGATACCCTGTTCTAGAAAAAATCTGTGAAAAGTATACTCAGAAACACAAAAATTTGACTAAATAATAACACGTTGTAACAAAATGTCCTCTTTTGACATGTTTTGACAACCTGCTCCAGAAAATTTGCCTTCTTTTGATACCCTGTTCTAGAAAAAAAGGGCAAAAACGATACCCTGAAAAACGGCACATCCCCGTCGGACAAATATACTAAGTACCCCCCCCCCCCGGTTTCAGTCAATGTCTTCACTTTTAATTTCTATGCCAGTAGCAAATATCTTTGGCAATAACCTAGGAAACATTGGAGTTTCATTCGAAATGAAATTTCTTTCTCAAAAGTTTAAGCGATTTTCCTGCTTTTTTGGAAACCAGATGAACTACTGAGAAACAGGACACTTTAATCCTGTCAATTTGCACGTGAAACCCTGACTTACAAACTACAACGCCTTCATACGATTAAGAAACACTGGATATTTACCAAAATCACTATGAAATGAATATCTCACAGCTATTTCATATTTTGCGAATAAACTCGCTCATGTTTCTTATTCATATGAATGCCGTTGTCTACAATCTAAACAATACAATACTTCCCCGCTATCAAGAAGCTTTCAGAACTTTTCCAAACCTTATAAATGTTTAATTCTGTGAGCGTTTCAAACAGGTGTCTAATCTCTAAAAATGAAAGAGCACTGCCTGACACCCAAGAGAATCTTCTTAGTTGTCAGTGAAGCTAATCTAACATTCTTGCTTTCAAAGATGAAAGTCTAACATGAAATCAAAAGTAACTAATGCAACCTAAATGAACATCTCTGGTTCAAAGAACGCCTTAACTTTGATCATCAATAAATACTTCTTCAAAATGCTTCTCAAATCAAGTTCAGAGCAGGCTCAAACGTCATTGGCAATAACTTGACAGAAAGTTTACTGAAAAGCCTCAAGACAATTTCGACACAAAATAATCAAAACAGTTAAATTTTCTTGATAGCAAGGAAGATTGCATCATATATACAATATATACATGATTGCAATGGATCTTCCTGTCACAATTACTGACAGTATCTTGCAGTTTTCGATCAAGAATTCCACCTGGTGCGAAAGGCTAAAACACAGTTGTGATCGCGCAGCAAAACTAAAGTTGAGCAGAGGACATCAGCAAACATGTGATTGACATTTGCAGAAGGTGAAATTTTGGCAAAAACTTGCTAGAAATACAATTTTTGCAACAACACAAAACTTGCAATACTGGGGTCTAAAACGACTCATTAAATTAATGACAACAAGGGGCATACCTCACAATCAAACATGCACTAGAATACTTCTTTTCTGTGTATCATAAATTTCAAAATATTGAGGAAAATCTTTCTTGATTGATGTTATTTCTGACAAGATAAGGAATCTTCCGATCCAGGAAACATTTGAAAAATTACCAGTTCAAATGCTTCTCTCGCCAAAAATACCATCCCAAACTTTGGAAATAACCACTATCGAATTTGAATTGAAACACATATTGCACAAACATTTACTGAAATGTTTTCATTGTTCTTATCCTCCGATCTATCATGAGACATTGATTTCCTCGCGACGCTTCGACTTTCTTCTGCCACAAATGTAATTGAGTATATACTAACAAAATTTTGATGCAAATAGGAAAGAGCTGTACTGAAACTGAGCTTTGTATTCTGAGCTTCTTGCTTTCAAGGAAGCTGACTTCAAAAGCTCCACCTCACCATAATATTTCCAAACTCTCCACATGTCTAAAATTTAGAACCAAAATGGCAGTAGTATAAACTACCTAGATATGTCTTCAAGTAAGGTATGCCTCTTACTGCAATTAATAATAGCTTTACATAGTAAATACTTTTTTGCTCAGACTTAAGAGCCTAAGACACATAGGGGGGTGATGAAAACAACATTTTGTACACCTATACAAATACAGGTGCACAGGTTAAATTGAGCGCAAATCAAGTGCACTCGCGAGTTCGTTGAAGGAGTCTAATGAAACTTAGCAGTAAACTGGTACACCAATTTATTGCGTGGTTTCATCAAAATACCTTTGGCAATGTAGGTACGCAGAGAACGTGCAAAATTCTCATACTTCATGTTTGGCTTGTTCTTGCGTTGTCCCCAGAGACGAGCAACTTCAGCAGACTCAAGAAACTTGAAGATGCCTTCCTGTTCATTAACCCATTCAATGCAGGAATAGCTGGAATCTTGCAACAACTCCAGCAAGAAATTGTAGAGGCGTGGCTTGCTTGTGTGGGAGATGAGATTTGGTCGCTTTGTCTTGACAGGAGGCTTCCAGCTGTTAACTACCTTAGCGGCAATGGCCGGGTTGGACATATTGATAGCTGTCATAGGGGCTTTCTTTGGCTCAGGTTGCTGTGGTGGTTCTGACTTGATATTAGACATTGAGAAGAATGGAACTTGTTCTGAGAAAGACTGGCTTGAATCTATCCCACTGAAACAAATGTTATTCTGACCTGGGGTGGCGCTCACATCAGAGTATGATTGTCGTGGTGGTGTGGCTTCCGCTGCTGCTGGCATGGTTTTCATGTTTGTCAATTCAGTATAAGACTTGGTCACATCCAGAACTTCACTTGTTTCTTGCTTAACAACAACTTCAGGTGCAGGATCAAGGTACTCTGATTTTGGCTCCGAATCAGAATCAATGTATTCAGCAAGCACTGAAAAACCTTTGACTAAAGCATTATCAGATAGTGAGAAGAGCTGGCCATTGCTGGTGCTATTCTTTGGGCTTTTGCTTTTGTCCTTGTCTGCTGCAGAATACCTTGGGGTTGGTGTTGATGCCATTCCAATTCCACTGTCATCAGCATCTGGGTAGAAGAAGGATGTTCCATGGTTCTCTTGCCGCTGATTTTGCAAAGAAAGGAGAAGCTCTGTGTACCTTGCCATCATTTCTGGCTCTGAAATCTTCCTTCGTTTAACTGGAGCACTGATGGTTGTTTCAGATACATCTGTTGGTGTGGACATCCACTGACTTGCAGTGCGTTTCATTGGTGATGAGGCCTTGTTTACTGCCGTCATGAGAGCAGTAGCATTAGGTGATTTCACACTGGTGTAGCTTTGTTCCGATGGACATGGAGAGGCAGCATCAAACATGGTAGGGCTGTTTCTTGATACATTAACAGTCATTTCACATGGCAACTCCTCACGTCTTGGCGAGCCAAATGGGCCTGAAATAAAAATGAATGGTCAATCTCTATCAAACAATCAAACATATATAACTCTGCAGAATTCAGAACTGTTACCTAGTATTGGTAAGGATCCCTTTGGTTTCAAATTAATTCAGCCTACACCCGCTTAGAGAATGAATGGTTTCCTGTTGTATCCTATTATCTTGGCAAATGCGGATATAAACATCTTTTTTAGATTCCTACCAAGAGGGTGTGTCCAACACAGCAGTACAATCTATTTTAGATATATACCTCTTTTGTGGACAAACAGTGATGTAATTCCTTCTAACTGAACATAGAGAGTGTCCTTTCAATATATACTGTTACAATGTGAGGGGAGAAAACTACTTTCAGGCTACACCAATTCTGAAAACAAAAAAGCTTTATATGTATGTATGTACATACATTTTGGACGTTTTAAATACACTTCTGATGCTTGCTATTGCACAGGGCTGTCAAATTCCAGAGGCAGCTCAACTTAAAACTGTGAATGAAACTTACTCATCACTGCCATATCTTGATATTCCTTCAACTCATTGCCATTTTGGTACTCGGAGTCACTCAACTCAGGAATAACTGCAAAGGGAAAGGAAAAATGGTTCAGATTTCAGCGTGGCTGTTCAAAATATCAATCTTTCAGCAAAATTTTGTTGCTTATTCTAGATGGACACTCACTGTCTACAGACAATCTAGAATTGAAATTTCCTTCCATTTTGCATTTTATAATACAAAAATGAGACATCAAATATAAAATTCCAAATAACTGACGAATGACTTAATCAATACGTTGTCAAGAAACGGCAGACAACAAAAGAGGGATGATGAAAGGAAGTATAGTCAGGGCGGGTAACTTTTACGCAGGGGGCAGTGTCGCCAAAGTTTTACGCACCCCTTTCTTCTGTTCTTAGAGAAGATGTTTTGGCTGGCTTTTAATATAAGCATGAACCCCCGTCTGTGCTCTTTCATTTGATATGTCACTCTTGAAATTATCTCCTCCCTTGGCTTTGTAGCACCTAATCAAATTGCACTGCTGGATTTTACAGGAGTAAATACTTTTTAAAACGACTCATTGATTTCATTGCCTTGTCGACATGTCGGTCTGTACTGATCCTCTCAGCTATTCAAATTGCTCAATAAGGAGTTGTTTATGACATCTGAAGAGGATATTGGCTTGCTCCTTGTTCTTCAGCAGAAAACGGCCTGTGTAAACATTACACCACCGTCTGTGATGTAGTTGGCTAAGTCTTACGCAATATTTGCAAGTGCCGTCTTGCTGTGTGGCTATCAGCGTTATGAGCAATTTATACATGAGTAACGGTATTTTTGAGGTCAGAATGATTCAGAGATGCTCCAAGAAGCTGTGAGGGCTGATCCAAACATGAAAGAATTTCATTCGTCCGGGAAGGGTGGAGTTTGGGTGGGTCTGGGGGTGACAATTTTTGAAAGACACAATTGCTTGAATCATACCTTCCTCTTGTGACTAATACTTTTTTTAAAAAACTTTTTCCGATAAATAACAAGGTGAAAGCTCTTCGCTTACATTTCGAGTTGCTACTTACTGAATTTGACAGTTTAATAGAATCTGGTTATTTTTCGATACGATTGATCAAAGATGCCAAAAAAGTCAGAAAGAGCGGTTAAACGTTAGTCAGATCATGATCTGGAACAAGCTTTGCTTGAAATTCAGACAGGGAAGTCCATACGAAGTACAGCATCTAAGTATGGGATGGCAGAGGGAACCTTGAGGTATCGCTCAAAGCAATTGGAAAGAGGGGAGGCGGCCACAATGGGTAGGCCTACTGCCTTCAGTGAAGAAACGGAAAAGGAACTTGCAAGCTGCATTGGGGTGATGTGTAAACTTGGTTTTAGCCCAACTGTTCCTGAAATTCTTGATCTTGTTGCCTCCTATTTGAAAGCAAATTCAATTTCTACTTCTTCATTCCCAAGTGGTAAACCAGGAAAAGATTGGTTCTATGGATTTGTGAAGCGGAGAAATTTGTCACTTAAAAAAGCAACAATGATAAGCTCTGCGAGAAAATCAGCTACAGCAAATCCTTTCGTGATTTACGATTTTTACGAGCAACTTGAAGAAATTGTTACTTCAAAACACTTATCAGCCAAACAAATTTGGAACTGTGATGAGTCAGGTTTCCCAAGTGATCCAGCAAATTGCAAAGTTGTAAGCGAAAAAGGAAAGGTTGCTTATAAAGTCACTTGTGGGTCAGGGCGGGAAAATACGACAACATTAGCCGTTTGCAGTGCTGCGGGGGAATGTCTTGACCCCTTCATTGTTTTTAGTGGGAAAAACTTGCAATCGACCTGGAGAGGAGAAAGGGCTCTTCCAGGTACCCTATATGGAACATCTCCTAATGGATGGATGACAACTGAACTTTTTGATGGCTGGTTTACAAATTTTTGCAAACAAGTGACCATTCGACCATTATTGTTGATTTTTGATGGCCATTTAACCCATGTTTCCCTTGAGGTTATTGAAAAAGCACGTACGGAGGACGTAACTTTATTAAAGCTGCCACCCCACGTTACTGATAAACTGCAACCACTTGATGTTGCTTGTTTTGGTCCTCTCAAAAGAATGTGGGAGAAGGTACTGAACGAGTGGATCAACGAGTTTGGACCTCGAGAACCAATAAGGAAAGCCCAGTTTGTAAACAAGCTGGGAGACGTATGGCATAAGGGACTGTCCCCAGAAAACATTATGGCTGGATTCAATGCAACTGGCGTTTTTCCAGTCGATAAAAGCAAGTTCCCTGAAAGTCGTTTTGACACCCGACTCATTAAGCGGTATCAAAACTGGGTGAAAGCAGGGCGCCCAAAGGAGCTTCTTAACGATCTTGCGACTGGAGTACACAGCCCTAAAAAGGCATCTCCAAAGAAATCTCCAGAGAAGAAACCTTCGAAATCACCTGTAAAGCGCCCTGCTACCCCAAAGAGTAATTTGCAGCCCTCAACATCCACTCCAACTACCTCTAAGGAGGTAGTTGAGGAATGCAACTGCTCTCTTGCAAAGTTGCTAGGTCCAACCCCGTGTCCAGCACCACCCGGAAAAGTCTGGGTACCAATATGGACGCTGCAAAATGAAGCTGCCCAGGAATCGAAGAATAAAAGTTTCGAGGAACTTGTTGTTGAAAAAATGAAAGGGCCGAGCGACAAACCTCGAAAGAAAAGGCGTAAAATCGATTTAATGACGAAGGTTATCACGGATGATGAGTACCTGAAAGCAATCAAAGAAAAGGAGGGCAAACAAGTTAAGAAGGGAAGCGACAGAGGAAGAGGGAGACCCAAAAAAGCTAGAACAACAGAAGCTCCACCAAAACTTGACTTTGATGTTCAGGAGGGTTCAGATTCTGAGAGAGAAACCTCTGATGATACAGATGACAGTGACAGTGAAAATGTGGAGAAAACTACTTTCCCCCCAGTTTCAAAACGTCAGTCCGTTCTGTATCTCAGGGACTTCTGGAGGTCTGTTAACCCACCTGTTCCAGAAGAGCAAGTTGTTGGTAAATGGTACGCCGCGATCTATCTTGGAAAACGGAAGGAGCAAATTTATGTCGGTAGAGCAACCAAGCGATTTCTATCGGAAAAAGATGGCCCTGCGACTTGCCTTGAACTTGATTGTTTGAAGCCGCACTTTGGGAGTGGCAGTATTCTAGAATCGGTGCCAGCGCACCTGGAGAGAGATGTAGACATTTTTGCAATACAGGACATATTTGCTGGTCCTTTGACCGTAAACCCGTTGAAAGGAGATAAATGGGATGTTCCTCAATACGAAAAAGTAAAGAAAACTTTTGAACTCGTTGTGAAACTAGATCGGGAAAGTGATTACCTCGAAAATTTTGCCTCCTGAACTGACATTAACTTGCATTACGTTATGGTATAAATATACAAACAATAAGTGATCACAAAACTTTGATTTGATCGTTAAATTTTGGAAAACTTTCGGAATCCTTTAGGAAAACAAATTAAGGGGAGACCTTTAACAAAGACTTGCCCCAACTGCAAGAAGTCTAATAAATGCCTCTGCGGAGGAGAGTGATGAAACAGTGAAATTTCGCTTTTCCCTTTCACAATTTTTTTTGACAAAAAAGACTTAATTCAAATCTGCCTCCAACAAGGAACTTGTTTAAAATGTTTCATATTCCCCATCTCAAAAAACGTCCAGCAGTATAAGCAAGGAATGCTTAACTTGGCAATGTCCTTGTTTATCCTGTCAAGAAGTAGTTCAAATAAAGAATCAATGTGCGTAATACATGCAGAATTCAAATACCTCCCTTGCATTGATATTAATTCCACCCAAGAAGCCCTTTTTACGATATGATAAGAGGGCGTAAGACTTTGGCTACAGTGCGTAAGACATACCCAGAAATGTCGGCCAATTGTTTACGCACTAATAATTGATTATTTAATTAGTCTTAATTAAATTTGGATATTCAATAGTTGGCAGTTAATTAGACAATAGTAATAAGTATTAGTAGAAATATTAAGATTAAGGGATTAAGTAACAGAGTAGCCACAATATCAAAGTTTCTTAAAAATGCGTAAAACTTGCCCTTCGTGACTATATTTTAACTACCTTCAGCTAGTTCATCAAATGCTGAATCCACAACACTTATCACACTAGATGCTGGACTGTGTGCTGGCTCCATGGTGTAGTACGGACTGTCTTCTGGAGAGTTGTACCCGTCATCTGGCACAATAGCAAAATCAGTTGCTCCATACTTGAATTCTGATTTGTATTTAGAATTGAACTTAGATTTGTACTCAGAGTTATACTCTGTGTTAAATTCTGGTTTGAAATTGGGCTTGACTTTTGGTGTGTACGACATCTGAAAATAAAAATAAGTAAAATATCTGAAATATGGAGGAAACAGAAAAAGATCTGGATATATTCTATTTTAACCAAAGTTGTGCTACCTTTGTCTTGAAAGGGGTAACAATGGAAGATACATATAATAAAATCATTCACTGTAAAAAGAGCCTGGAAAGGGATGGTTCATATCAAATATAGGCAGTGTTAGACTGCACAGGATACAATATAATAATAATTCTCTACAACGATATCCCTTCAGTACAAGCATTAAAAATCTTACAAAAAGAACGCAATATAACAATCAAATAAACTGATCTTCCAGGGAGTCGTTCTTGAGGGGGCTGGAATTAATCATCAAGGCTCATCAGATGCTTTTTTAGACGTGTTTTAAACAGGCGCAGTGATGGCAGTTCTCTGATATTAACTGGAAGATGGCAGTTCTCTGATACAGGTGAAGCTTTTGTTTCAATCGAAGGGTGTATCCCTCCTTACCCTATGTAAACTCTTGGCAAATTTTTATCTTCAAGAAATATCTGGAAAATATTCAGAAATCCCTTCTATTTCAAAACTCTTGCACATGCTTCTCTTGATATGAAACACTTGATTTTTGGTCAAAATACATTATTTGCACTTATGGAGTTTGCCAAATATTGGGGAAGCTGTCTCTGGCCAAGAGCATTGTTGCAAACAAGAGATCTTTTTTGTACTCTTGAGTACGGAATAATGGTCCCCCCTGCTTGTTAATCTTTGAAAAATTTTCTAACCCCCCCACTCTTATTCCAACCCCCCTTTATTATTTTTTGGAAAAATGAAATGATGCTACACATAATTTCTGAATAAACGCAAGAAAAAGTCTCAAAAAGTGCATTCAACAGAACCAGAGATCAATAGTAAATGTATCAGTAACATCACTATTCACATAAATATATAACAGATACATGTTTGCCTAAGAAAAAGACAATTTTCTATTTCTCCAAGCAACCCCCTCGATTATTCCAACCCCCCGATTATTGTTATATGGAACAATTTCCAACCCCCCTGATTATTCTCACCCCCTGTTTATTAGGTACTCAAGAGTACCCATCACTTGAGGGTTACCACACCCATTCACCCCAATGTGCCTGCCACTTGTCAACTTCATGGAATGGTATTTCAAATTTGCTCCCAACAAATTCAGCAAGGTTCTGCCTTATCTTGTCCTGCTTATCAAATTCCCAAGGTCTTAATCCACTTACTATCAGACTAGTCCCAGGGCCCCAAGAACTTTTTAATTCTTGTAACATAAGCTTATCTCATCAGGCAACAATTTTCTGCAGAAAACTTGTTTACCACAAAATTCAATATTAGAATTGGTCAGTAATCCAACATTGACAGCTGAAAAGATTTTGGCAAGACATGTTGAGACTTATTGTAATAAGACACCAGAATAATCCAGAGATTTTGATTCCAATATTGATTCAACCTTTGAAATGCAAATGAGCTTATTCAAATGCAAATTCTATGGTTTTGACAGAGACTGCGTGGGAGTTTCGAAACTCTGCGGGAGTTTGTTCACGTGATCAGTGACAACTCACAGATGAAATTCAAGGATCAGCATATGTTCTGGGGAGAATGGCTTGGGGGATAGGGACCTTGGGGGTCCATTTATCGTGACAGTGAGATTTTGTCTGCCCCACACGCAACAATTTGTTGTCTAAAATGCGAAAATGATTGGGCCGGGCAGTTAATGAACTTTTGACTGTCAAGAGCAGTCGCAAGGGAATTTCCCGCAACCAAAGAGAAATTCCAATTTGAACTCTTGCAGCTCTAACAGCCGCGGGGCAAACCAAAATTATTCCAAATGTTGCAACAAAATGCGGTTCCTTGACAAGTGATATTGCGATGGTTATTCCATGTCATTCAAATCTAAACAAGAGTGCCACCCAGCAAAATCCACATCACATCCTTGAAAATTCAATTTCATCATCACTTCGGTTCGCCCCCTTCGGCCCTCGCGGCTGATCCGTTACTGTAGTCGCAATATTCTCAGCGAGTCGCATTTAAAATCATCTGGTGATACCATAAATCCAACGTTAGCCTAATCAACATTCGATTTACATCCCCAAGTTTGCCAAACACATGATCATTTCTTGGGCAGCGCGGGCGCCACTTTCCCTATTCACATATTTATAAGAACCGCAAGCAGCGTCACTAACACAACAGAACCTTGGTCGTCAAGGCATGTACAATTTGCAGCATGTTTTATTAAATCAGGCATTCATTGCAGCAAGAGAAGATTGCAACTACATTCAAGATGAACTTGTTGTCAAGGTGTAAAACATGGCTGGCCACTGCTTCACAAAAGTGCTTCGCAAAACCCGACATTTTTGCATGCGAAGCAATTTCCTCGGCGAATTTGATCAATCATGCGTGGTCCGCAGCCTACGGACCGTAGGGCGTTGCTTCCAGCTCAAATTCTGCAAGACCTTTCCCAGTTAAAACTGATCAAAATGCAATTACACTGCTTCTTAGTCTTGGTAATCAATAACCAAGTGTTGCTGTAACAGTTTACAGGTTTAATCATGATCAAATACGGCCATAAGCTAATTTTAGAGGAGTAACGGATCGCTATTTCAAGTCGTGCAAAAGCACCCGCTGAAAGTCAGCTGCCGGCCTAACGGTCGAAGCCAAGCAGCATGCCATCTAAATATGCACCGTCAACAAACTAGAACTTAGTGTATAAACTGATGCTTACCTTTCTTGAAATAAACAGCTTCACTTCAAACCAAAATACTGCACACGATCTTCAGACTTTACACTTTTGTTGAGGGTGCTTTGAAAAACTTTCAGCGCGTGACTTCTCCCATCGGTTGGTTTTGTTAAACTGATGAAATTCTCGGTGGGGCGAGATTTTAGGTTTGTCAACGAACCTCATTTGCATAAATTTTTCTTCTTTTTCGGTGGTTGTCGGTTAGCGAAAATAATGCTGAGACGACAAACGAGATAATGATACCGAGGCTTGGGGCCCTTCGCGCGCTCCACAGCCCCGGCTGCTCATAACACTCTGGACCCTCAGAAGAAGATTTGAACAAATTTGCACTAAAATTTCTCTGAAATTGGTGAAAAAGCTGAGACCTTCACATATTCTTGTTCTTCATTATTTGCAGCATTCTACAAGGCTTATTTTTGAGCTAAATCCTCTTTCTGACTTTCTGAACTTCCTTTAGAAACTGCTTTAAGATACTTGAACTCTGTGACTACTGGGAATGTAAAATAAAGAAACAATTTTTTTCAATGAGAGAATCCTTAGCATATTTTCATTGCATTTTCGCTTTTTTCCAATATCCTGTGACTTGGAAGGTACTAAAATAACATCAAAATATGGAAAAAATAACATCAAAATATGGAAAACATCAATTGTTTAGAGAGTCTGGTACCTAGGGTACGAAGACTTTGCTTTGAAATGTTCATGGGGGCACAGTTGGCAAGCATGATAATTGTCAAGGATTTGTAAAACCAAAGATATGTGTGCAATGCCAGCCAGTTTTAAACAAATGCATGAGTTAAGACTCGGTTTTATGAAAATAAACCAAACGATTTTCGACAAAAGATCCAAAGTGTATCTTTGATCAAATTTTGAAGCCTTTTACTATATAAAGGATTCTATTTTCCAGTTCTTCCATTCAAAGGGGTGACTTGGACCAAAACAGGAGTTTGTCTGTACAAAAAACTAGCTGTTTGAAAATTTCAAGTCACTGTTAAGTACTTACTATATGTAATGTCGATATTTTTAGCAAAAAAAGTCACAAAATTTTCCTCAGGAAACCTCAAACAGTTTTCAAATTAACGCTTTTATAGGGCTTTTATATCAGAATGTTGACACAGCTGGGCACCTGTAGGCTTAAGATTTTCACTTCGTGTATTTGATTTTCTTCAGTTGATTTCTCAACATTCCAAACTGTTGATTTCTCATCATTCCAAACTGTTTCTTTCTATGAAAAATTAATGTCCAGGGAAGGTAATTTGCTTCCTTTATCTCAGGACACTGTTGCTACCAAAGATTTTGACTTTTTTATTTTCAACGCTAAAAATGCAGAGTTGATGTATTTTCATTAGGACTCTGAAATTATGTAGGGGTATATAGGGGGGGGGTAGTTATACCCTCAAAAATATACTTGATAGGATCTAAAAACAAGTAGTGACGGAACATTTATCTGTGAATTACCAATGTTTCTTAATTCATTAAAGGCAGCTTCTTGAGTTTCAAAAATTTAACCTACCATTTCCTTGGCCCTAGCCCATGTTGGTTTTGCGACATAGGCCATTACTTACCGCCGACAGAGATGATGCCAAGGCCCTTTCTGCATCTGCAGAACCAAAGACAGGACGGCAGGTCAAATCGTCGGTTATAGAGTCGGGGCTTCAGCGCTGCACACTTTCACCGAAAGCTGACCGAGAAATTCAGCGAACTTCCTCCCACGCCTTTTCATTGACGTCAATGGCAAAGTCGGTAAACCGAGTTCATAGAAATACGAGAGGGGATTGTACCCTGCAAATAGTTCGCTTTGGTCTTTGAAGAGAAAATTTACGACTGTTGACAAAGGAACATATTTCGTTTCTGTCTGCACGAAGAAGGTCTGCTCAGAGAACTTTTTGAGATCAGAGAGGTGAATTCTAGAAGGGTGAGACTTGCCTCCATGGCTGTTGGGTCGAGTCATGAGTGAGTCGCGCATCCTGGCCTTGTAAACAAAGGGGCAAGAGCTCTGCAGCCCAGCCCCTCCCATTCTTTCAAGAATGTTTGCAAGTATGAAAACACGTGAGCCCAAAACTACCACATATTTTCTTGTGTACGACTATCTGGTTGAGCCATTCAAAACGCTGTGGAGAAATCTGAGATGAAAGAAATTTCTGGTTCAAAGTGCAAACATTTATTTGATTAGACTGCAATTCGGAAGAAGAATAGGAGAAAAATATTTCTCATGAAAAGCTGTTTGCAAAATTTGCTTTGCTCGTTGAACAACATGAAAATGAGCGGTTACTGTGGTAAAAATACTTTGCCTTTCCCTATCTGGGTACCAGAGCCAAAAAATTCAATTTGAGTTTTCCGTAAGTAAGGATATATTACGAAACGCGAATTGCCATATCTTTTGGCCATAATTTTTTCTTGTGAAACGTGCAGGGCCAGTATTCATTTTTGTGAAGCGTGAAATGCTGTATTTCGTTAACGTGAAATTCAACATTTCATTTCTTCAGTGATTCGCGATCTTGACCCCTCTGCCCCTACCACCGATGATATATTGGGCCTTCAGCTTGTGTGTCTGGTACTTTGGTAACTTTGTCGGGGTTTTTTTGTGGTTACTGGTTTTACACGAATACTGCTGTGCATCGAAAATAGTGCAAAGATTGTGAGCCCCAATTCATCAATGTTGAAACGATAACTTTGAAGATCATAGTGAAAATAAATTGAATTGCAACGGTAATAAAGATGTTAAAAATTAACTCATGAACTTGAAAATCACGTTCAAATCAAGTCGTGACAATGACATTTGCTCAAAACAACAGACATTAGGCCAATGACGTAAACACGTTTGGTCAAAAATTCTATTTCAAGCTTTTCTTAGAAATTGCGGGTAACAGCATGACGTTGAGCAGGTCCTTTACCAAGAACAGGCTCTCTAAATATAACGGGCAACCGAAATCAATTACGGTTTTAAATCAGTGGTTTTAGCACCAGGTTATTTTTTCACAGACTCTAACTTCATTCATCGAGGTCGCAGTTTCATTATTTGCAGTTTGTGTTTTCTTGGGAACGTATTTCTGAAGCATTGTTTATGTGATCGAAGATTCAAATAGGGTTCAAATACGAAACTTTCTTTACAACAAACAAATAAGAATTCGATCCAAAACTAAAAACTCCTTAAAATGCCCCATATTCGAGTGCAAAAGAAAAGCTTCTTGAGAGATTCTTAGAAGATTACCAATTTCTCGTTGTTTCTATGGTTGGGGATCTCCATGGCATTCGTTACCATTTCACAGCCAGTTTTCCAATACAGCACCAGTTGGAAGGACTTCCAAACTGTTCCCTTGGCCTCACTGAAGATGAGGTACATTTTCTCCTTGTATGCCCGGCCTATTGCGTTCCTAAATCGGATCTTTGATCACACACCTCGGTCGAACCCCTTACAACGAATTTGCAATTCCAGAAGATAATGAGCTCTAATGATAATGTTACAATAGCCGCCCTAGCATCGTACCTTGTTCAAGCCAACCAGATAAGGGAAATTCTAGCCAAAGAACACTAGTATACTGAATCTGCACCTGGATGATCACATATCTATTTTTAACATTTTTTCTCTTTCAATTTATTCATATATTACCGTTCATGTTCCTTATGTTTCCGTTGATTATAGTTTACTTGTTTAAAAGTCTAATTTAGTTTATTTTAGTTTTACTAATAGCTGCCATACATAACTTTATGTAGTGCTGCATAGCAATGATAATGATAATGATGATGATGATGATGATGATGATGATGATGATGATGATGATGATGATGATGATGATGATGATGATGATGATGATGATGATGAGTAAGATCTCAAACACAGTAATTCACACTCAACGCGATGTTAAAGCAGTCGCCGTTACTGGAACGAGTAATGACATCTCGACCCGAAAGTCAAAGCTGCAAATACCCTTACGTGAAATCACATGTGAGTTCACATCAGGCTTTTCGTCCCGTGCAGTAGGGTTTCTTAACTTTCAAAAATTAAGCCTAACGTTTAACAGTTCATCCTTTTCGTTCGCTCGCCTTCTCTCAGTTAATTTATGTCTTCTGAATATTTATTTTTCATCAAACATGTCAACATGCAAAGATTTCGTGGCACGATTTAAAACATGTTTGCTGGTGGCCATATTAAAATCATTTAACAGGCAAGTCATCGCAATTTCATGAATAGTCAATATTTGTGACCTATAATTTCCCAAAAAATTGTTGGATCTCTCTAATTTCTCATCTTTTTCTTGACCATGTCCTGACTGACCGTCCTCCCTCAAGTCAATATTGTTGGGCCCTGCAATATTTTTGGGCGCCGCAACACGTCTGCTCTGGCCCTGTCCGTGTGACAAATCACTCCAAAAATAGTGTACGAGATTTTGAGATTGTTCAAGCTCTCAGATTTTTCAAAGAGTTCTTAGATTTTTTCCAGGCCTTTCAAAGATTTTTTGAGATTTCTAAGGCTTTGTCAGATTCTTAGATCTTCGAAACTGTCAAAATTCTTGGGATTTTCAAAGATTTCCGAGATTTGGCAACATTTTAGATCTTGCAAGATTTTTGAGGATTTAAAAGATTTGCAAGATTTTCAAAGAATTTTCAAATCTGGGGTTTTCTAGATAGTAAATATTTTCAGGATTTTCTTTGGAATTTCTAAGATTTGTAAAAACTTTTCCAAGATTTTTCGAGATTTCTGGAAGATTCGTTAAGATTTTTTACAGGAGAGTACGAGGTTTTTGAGTGATTTGCCCCCCAGCCCTTTCCAGTCGCACTCTCTTTTCTCAGTTGATTGGGTGATAAAAACTCAAACACGCTTTTCCTCCTCCATGAGCGATAGGACACCCAGTGTGTAGCATTTTGAAATTTACATCAGTGGCGAGCCACCTTAACTTATTGTTTTTGTGTTTGAATTTATTGTTACTTGGGATATAGCCACCTTTCACTGCTTCGTAATTTTGAAACTTTCAGTAGTGAGGCACCTTCAATGCTGATCCACCTTAATCGTGGATCTGAACTTAAAGGTGTCTCACTACTGAAAATTTCAAAATCACAAAACAGTGAAAGATGGCTGTATAAATTCGAGGACTCTATTTCTAAATTTGGGAAATAGAACGTGGCTGCCGGTGCAGGCCAGGCAGTTAGATTAGTTGAATTTCAGCTGGGAAAAACGTAGGACTTATGTCGTTTAAAAAGCCAAGAAAACATTAACAAGAAACAACGAAGGAACAGTCTGGTATGGTTTTCACTTTCAAATACTAATTTAAGCTCTTCATAGAGCCCTTGGTTAAACGTAACGGCTTCGACCATGGGTCGCAGGAAACGAATAGTTAAAAATGTAAAAACATACCTGTGTCTTTATC